>OX371261.1:108653821-109853821 GCA_947311025.1 Lypha dubia | reverse complement strand
ATGTGTGATACCGGCGACGTTTGATGAAAAATCAAAAAAATTAGGTATTGGGTATGCTTTATGTCTAGCACACGCACACACATATTCATATTGGAAACAATTATAGTACACACCAATGTCTACCCACATAAAGTCTATGTAAGCAATAACTTGACCGAGTTTTTCTCGGCAGTGTTCCTCTTTTGAATATTCAATTCGCCTTGCTCTTGTGTTTTGCTATAATTCGGCAGGGTGGCTTAAAATGAGCGAAGGGGTTTGAGTACATTACAAGGCAAATTCATAAAGGGCACAATACATTCGTCAAAATCACATCAAGCATTTAAAGTTGTATCAGTGAAAATTTGTTTGTATGTGTGATACCGGCGACGTTTGATGAAAAATCAAAAAAATTAGGTATTGGGTATGCTTTATGTCTAGCACACGCACACACGCTTCATGTCAAGCATTTTGACAGTGTAAAGTGGCCTTAACAGGTAGTCTCGACAGCCCAGGTGATAATTTCAACAAAGCATTTGACAAAGTAATTGGCAAGGTATATTAATTATCCTTTTAATTTTTAATTTAATATACCTTGGTAACTGGCGCGCAAAAACAAGGGTGAATCAAGGAGGGGCGAATCAAGGAGGGGCGGATCAAGGCGAAAATAATCACCTACCTGTTGTGAATTTGCCTTGCTCTTGTTTTTAAAAACATTCGGCTTTGGGGCTAGAAAAACTTCGCAATAAATTTTATTTGGCAAGCATATAAATGTTATAAACGTCAAAAAAAAAAACTTTAAATTTCATGTCAATAAATTAAAATAATTTTCACAACTCACAATTCAGAATTTCAAAATTGAGTAAAATAATATTTTAACAAAATTTAACCAAATTTTTGTAAATAACAGAAACTTATAGCCCAAAGAATTCAAAAAATAAATTTCAATATTTTTTTTATCAATATTATCGGTGAAACAGATTTAATAACTAACTTTATATAAAAAAAAAATTGCTCTTCTACAAAAAACCAACGATTTAAAAAAAACAGTTTCGAACTCACAAACAAGAAGAGAAATTAAAATACGAATATTCTCTCTTAAGTGACAATTATTGTCTCTTCTAAAAGTTTATCAAAATCGTAAAACACGAGTCAACACGATGATATACCCCAAACAAGCGGCGTCAGTCCAAAAGCTGCAGCAAGCGCAGAACATTTATCTCCACAAGGCAGTGGCTCGCATAAGGCAGGAAAACCGAAATCGATATTGGAAGAACATGGAATTATTATGGGAAAAGTAATAGGTTCTGGTAATTATGCCAAAGTTAAAATCGGCTATTCCGAAGAATATGGCAAACGCGTGGCAATTAAAATTATATCGAAAGTTAAGGCACCAGAAGAGTACAAGCAAAAATTTTTACCCAGAGAAATAGAAGCTGTTAAAGGTTTGCATCATGAGAATCTAATAACGTTTTACCAGAGCATCGAAACTAGTCATAGGTGGGAATGATAGTCTCAACGTTTGCTTAAATATCTTAATAATAAGATAATTTTAAACTTTTAAGGGTCTACTTAATAATGCAATTGGCTGAAAATGGAACACTTTTGGATTACGTGCGTGAGAAAAAACATTTAGATGAAGCACAGGCTCGAAAATTATTTACCCAATTAATAAGTGCAGTGGAGTACATTCATTCGAAAGGAGTAGTTCATAGGTATTGAAATTATTTTAAGATACCAAAATTTACTATCCATCATAACTGAGTAAGTAGGCTTCAGTTCACATTAATCAAATCATGTTGCTGCAAGTTTTATTTTCTGTTTTTTTCAAAACATCTGGCTTAATTTTATTCAATGAAATAATTAGGTTGATAAGAAAAATCATGTGCAAGAACTTGGAGCAAGTACGTCATAAATTAATTAATTTCGCAAAACTTTAGTGCCGTGATTAAAAAAAAAATGACAAAAAAAATCGAGAAACAATTATCCATCCCTGCATACCATTTTTTAACATTTACGCATTAAAAAACTTGTACAGATTTTGAGCAATTATTAGAGTCTGAAACTAAGAAAATCATTCTAGGAGGAATTTCGGAAGGAATTAGTTCTTCGCTTTTAGCACGATAATTTATTAAAGAAAAATAATTTTTCGACTATTTTATTTTTAAAATGTCGAATGGTTGATTTATTTTATATTCTTGAAAAATTCAAGCAAAATAGAAAATTATAAAATGCTACATATTTTCTTTAAATCAGTTGAGCCATTCAAAAGTTATAAAACGGACAAAAACGCTAAAAATAATAAAAATAACCATCAACAAATAAATAAAAATTAAAAAAAAGTATTGAAAATCGGCTCCTTGTAAACAGCAACAAACTATAACACTGATATTTTGTATTTCAGTCTAATAGAAGTGAAAATCGCCTGTTACAAGTAGTAGTGGTAGATTATCGAATTCAGTGAAAGTTTAAGCGCTGGTTGAGTTAAACTAAAGTGATATTTAAACATAATTTAAACTCAATAGCACAAGATCACTTCTGCTGAGTTTAAGCAACAATAACAATGTGACTGTACTAAGCCAATCGTAAAAATAGTTGAATTTCCGAGGCGATATCGATTGAAACATGTGGTCTGTGTTGGTAGCTTTAACGCTCAATTTTATTGCTTAAATACATTTTAAATCAGAGAAGAGGATTATCTGGCATAGATTTATTAGAACTTTGTTCTTTATGAGGCGGTACTCATAATTTTTCTATTAAATAGAAGATAAAACACTAGATGTTGATCTTTCGAAAGTCAGACACGCGTGTTTAAAATGTCTTGCATGCAATAATGCCGAATGGAAAAAATGTCCTTGCCTCCAAGCCACTAATCGACATCCATAGAGAGGAAAAAATTATTAAGTCAGCAAAACTATTATTAAATCTTTCAATGTGACAAGTAGTCGGCAAGACAAATAATTTTTACTCAGAAAACTCTTTAGCTGTCAAGGAAAACATTTTTATTCCGCAAATCCATTATTCGGCATACCAAGAGGACAATATCATTAAGTTCTTTCAGATTCTCATCATAGGAAAAGAATGCATTTTTTCAATCCAGCCAAGGGCCGGCAATGTAAAATATCTTTATACTACTACTTGGCATACGCAGGGGAGAAAATAATTTTGTTAAGCCAGAGGTCGGCAAGCTAGACAATTTTTATACAGAAAGAAGAAAATCCTTAGTTCGGCCAGATTCTCGTTCTAACCAAAAAAGAAAACTCCTAAATTTCTCCCAAGGGCCGCTTAGGTAAAAAAACAGTGGGTATCGATGCCAATGCTTGCGAGAAAAATTGCAAGCTCTCTAGAAAATACTATGGCTGAAATTCGTTATAAATGAGAAAAAAATTTTATATTTAACCAGTAGTCGCCAGGGCGAAACATCTACTCAGCAAGGAAATTATTTCATACATCCAAGGGAAAAAATCAAGGACATGGAACAATTTTAATATGGAAATTATGCCCATGAATGCTATTTCATATATTTAATAAAAATTATTTCAATTTCGTAAACGAAATATTTTTCAGGTGGTTAATATTCACCCTTATTCTGTATGGCAACGGCAATGGAAGAGAACACCGTTTTTTATCTTTTGTTGCCAATCGGTATTCTAGGTGGCAATATTGCCATTTACCGATAAATTTTACTTATGTTTGGTATTTTGTAAGCAAAATTGATGTTGATGTTGTCTGTAATTGCCTTCGATTTTGTCGTCGAAATTTTTGGTGTTGTCTTGCGTTGCTTTGTGTTGTGTTTTAAAACTTAAAAAAAAAATAACGTCAAAGTTGTCTTTCATTCTGCGTTTTTGGTATTTTTATATATTTCTGTTGCGTTTTTGGTTTAAATAAACTAATGGAAAACATTTATATCACAATTGACGTTGTTTTCTATTGATGTTACCTTCAAATTTCCGACGTTGTGGCCGACGTCTAACAGAATAAGGGTGATTAATATCGCTGTTAAGCATCAGTCTCAAACTTGCTGTGTCAACACTGTCGGACACAATTATCTAAATTGTTTTGTATTTTTAAGCATTTAAAAAAACATAGAGAAATTATGTAAGCAATTCGATAATCGAATTATAGAAATCAAAAATTAATTTATATATTACTAGATATACCTGGTGCGCCAATATTATGCCAATACCATATGTACCAAATATCATCGACGTAGGTCAGAAAATGCTCAACATATGGCGATTTAAATTTTTGGGTTATATGGGCGGTGCCATGCCTCTTTGTCCAAGCAAAACTTCATATAGCCTATGTCACCCACCTGAATATTCTGAAGATTCCCTGAAAATTACATCAAAATCGGTCCAGTAGTTTCGGAGCCTATTCATTTCAAACAAACAAACAAAAAATCAAACCTTTCCTCTTTATAATATTAGTATAGATGGGTTA
This sequence comes from Lypha dubia, assembly GCA_947311025.1. Lineage (NCBI taxonomy): Eukaryota > Metazoa > Arthropoda > Insecta > Diptera > Tachinidae > Lypha > Lypha dubia. The sequence continues at coordinate 109,849,402 of OX371261.1, read as the reverse complement.
GTATCTATATGCTGAATTTCATTGGGTTTTAAATTAATTAATTTAATTTTTTATATTATTATTATTACGAATAAACGTAATTAGTAATTTTGAATTTTCATTAATTCAATAAAACTGAACTTGAGCCTGATAATATTACTTTCCTTATTTAATTTTTTTATTCATAAGCTCGCAAATAAGAAATGACTCATATGGGCTTGATAAAGTAAATAAAAATGAAATGAAATGAAATGAAATGAGAATAACTAAAGCACATGCACAATAGCTTAAAAAACTTATACAAAAACAATACAAATAATTATTATTCGAATGAATCTGGTTATTATTCTTACAAATTATAAAAATTTTTAGTCAGAAAAACTTAGTAGGGAATCCTATTGCATGTCTCATTTAATCCTGGCAAGGACTTTTATTTATTGTTCGTTAGTCTAGCTAAAACTCAAAAACGGCTGGACCGATTTGCCTAATTTTGGTCTTGAATTACTTCTGGAAGTCTAGAGAAAGTTTAAAAGTACTTTTGGTACTTTTTTATGTTTGGTACTTTTTTTAATGGATTTTGATGAAATTTGATAGGGTACTTTTTAAGTGTTAAAAAGGCATAAAATTTGTACTTTTTATAGGTTTTGTTGTTATTAGGTTTTTTACATTGACGTACAGCGTACTCTCTTGGGGGTAAAATAATGAAAATCTATCACTTTTGGACTATTATAACTTTTTATTAAAAAAAGAAAGACAAATTGTTTTTATTATAACGTACATTAATATAGTGCACTTTCTTGGGTGTAATATAAGGAAAAACAGGCACTTTTGGTGCGTTTTGCTTTTAGTACTTTTTGTTTTTTCATTAACATGTAGCGTGAACGAAGTGACGGATAAAATCTAGTCTACAAAATTTCTATAAAATTATAAGTTTCTTTGACTGAGATTTGCATATCAGATTGCTTCTTCTCTCTGTTTTCTATTATAAAAATAGAAGGCCTTGAGATTTAGGAAATATAGATCATGTTTATTCTCTGCTATTTTAAAAATTTTACATACTCTGGTTCCATATAGCAATTTTGCTGTTGTTGTTAATTTATAAAATATATAAATGTATTCAAACTTTTAGAGATATCAAATGCGAAAACCTGTTACTAGATGAAAATTACAACCTGAAATTAATTGATTTTGGATTTGCTCGCAAAGATACTCGTACCAGTGATCATCAGGTGGTCTTGTCAAAAACATTTTGTGGAAGTTATGCCTACGCAAGTCCGGAAATTCTAAGAGGTAAACAAACACATTTTACTTATAGTTGAATTTAAGTAATAAAATTGTTGCTCTCTAATCAAAGGTACTGCCTATGATCCATTTTTTTCTGATATTTGGGCCTGCGGTGTAGTATGCTTTTCCATGGTCTTTGGTCGTCTACCCTATGATGGCTCTAACGTTCATATATTATTAAAACGCATTAATACATCTTTAATATTTCCGAAAGTGCCAGTCGTTAGTACCGAGTGCAAACAGTTAATCTTGCATATTTTGGCTCCATTAAAAATGCGATTTGATATTGAACATATTAAGGAAGATCCATGGATGAACAAAACATAAAAACAAGAACAGAGACAACAAGGATATAAATGAATATTGTAATGATGAGATCAATTTTGTGATTTTTAAAATGGCTCTTAAAATTTTTCTGTTCAATAATTTCGAAATTTTTGTTACAATTTTCATAAAAAATTTTACACAATTTTATGGGAAATTTATTTATGTACAACATTTTCAAGTTAAACAAACCACTTACTTAAATTTTTGGCTGATAACAATAATAAAACAAATTCAATGTATGTATGTGTGTTATTGATAATTTTTAATGCTTTGCAACATTTTTCTTACTTTGCCTCTAGGCAAACAAATTCAATTAAAAATTTTCTTCAATTTTACTACAGCCATTTTGGATTTTGAATAACAAACAAATAAATGAAAAACAAAACTTTTTAGCACGAAGAAAACGTTAAAATTGAGCTGATTTTTTCGACTATGGGAACATTTAAATACCCTATTCTTAATCGCAAACAAAGAAACATAATTCTGTAGCCGAAAATGAATAGTTATCTTGAATTATTGGAAAACAAGTGTGCAAAAAGCGAAGTGGAGCCGTAATGCTTAATTTTTATATCCTTGTTATGCGTCATAATGTAGGGCATAAAAATAAAAAAAATTCGATACGTTACGAAAGAAGAAGTAAAACATTTAAGCAAAAAAATAAAGAGAAAAAAAGAGCAAAAGCTTGAACAAAAATAAAATGGCTACTTTATACAAATGTAATGGAAAACCGTTATACAGGATGTGGTTGGTCGTAAGCAGTCATGTTTAAAAACTGTCTTGATTCAGCCTCAGGGTTAAATACATTATTTCACTTGCTTTTTTTTTTTTGCCGTTTGTTGGTTGTTTTTATGCCACACTGACGTACTGCAACAGAAAACCAAAAACCTCGAAATAAACAAAAAAAAAAAAAAAAAAACACACAAATTATACTTATTTTGACATGAATGAAAGATGCGTGAAGTAGAGGTAGACCATGACAGCGACTACACGACTAAAATGTGAGTGATTTAGAAAAAAATATTGTTATAAGGAGGACTTTATTTATCATATTATACCTCTCCAGTCATTGGATATATTGTAAAAAATTTAATATTGTTTAAATTTATTTTATAACATTTAACTTAATTATACAAGCTTACAGCTTCAGATCTAGCTTTTTGACTGGACCAACTGAATTTGAGGTGCTTTTTCTAATTCTACTGATTTGGCAAAAATTTATTAAACTTTTTTTTTTATATTGTGCAAGTATCTGATAATTTTTAATGGTTTTATAAAACTTTCTAGAAAAAGGATATATGGGAGCTTCCCCTATCCTTGCAGTGATTTAAGAGAAATTTGGCATAAAGTTTAGCAACATGATGCTCGAAATAGTAACCAAATTGTGCAGGATTCTGGTCAAACATGTGGATAAAATTAAATTTTTAAATTAAAAGATATTTGAAAAGAAAAGCACGTTCTGCTGCGATTGGGTCCACCTTAAAAACAATTCGCAATACAGCTTAGTACAACATATTTATGTACATATATTAAATAAGCTACTATTTGTTGCTTTATTATGGTCATTGAAAATTTGGTTGAAGAATACATAAATTTTCATAAAAACGCATATACTTACTCGTACATACATATAGTGTTGGCAAGTATGTTCTTGTAGAGACTGAATTTACACTTTTAAATAAGTTAACACAATATTTTCAAGAATATTTATACAATTTCCAATGCATTCTGACTATAATTGTTGCAAAAATTATAATTTATTAATAAAGGACATGCTCGAGGTTGGGTTATCTATTGCTCGGATAACTTAAAAATCTTAATTGCGCTTGATTTTATAATTCTAGAGATAGCCATCGTTTGGTCCTTTTTATTCTGATTTCAATTTTATGCAAAATTTACTTTAAATTATTAAGGATGTATGAAAGGCAAGTCTGTCGGTTTTTAAGGCAATAATAAATAATTAGATGCTAATGTCTAACATTTCCTGTATTTTAATTATAATTTCAGCTAAAATATAAATTTTAGAATAGAGGATATGAGATATTTGCTAGTTATCAAAATGATTCAAACGATTTTCGGGTGCCGCCGTGGCTGATAGGTAGCAATGCTAGCTTAGTAGTCCGGAGGTTGTTGGTTTGATTCCGGCCAGAGATTGTGGGTGTTTTCTGCAGACAAGCTATTCGCTTTGCGGGTTGTGATTGTTAAAAAAAAGGGAAAAGCATTACGGAATTGGTTTTGTAGTACATAACAATTTTTTACGCATATATGTAGTTTAAACTTTTTGTTAAGAAAAAGGATATATGGGACCAATGTTTATCCTTGCACCGATTCAAAAGCTACTTGTCATGGATGGTGATGTAATAGTTTCACGTTCATTTACTAATTTTCATTGCAATCTGACAGCATTTGTAGCCTGATTTTCTGTTAGTAAGGATTGTTCTAAAACTGATTAAATAAAATATATGTAGATAGATGCTCATGAATAGTTCTACTTAGAGCTAAAAAATTTCTTCACATGTGAATTGGCCATATCAGACTACATTTTTTTTTGTTTCTTTTAATTAAGACCAGCACTCAGGGGATGACCCCTACGTATGCAGTGCATTGTGCCGGAACTCAGGGAGAGGGATAGGGTAGAGAATATAGATGTTGAAAATTTTAGAAGGCTTAACTCTTTTACAACTCTGCTTTGCGCGTTATGTTAATTTTTTTACAGCAGTTTTGAGGCGCTCCTGGTGTTAAGTAGACGCATTAACATTGCTAAGCTGTATTAGCAGGCATTTTATTAATTGTTTTAGTTCATCCATGTTTCTGCTAACCGGCGAAGGAAGAATATGGGCAGCGTATAATTTTTGATAATAAGGATATTTAGAAGGTAGGCATTTTCTTCCATCGATTGTGCAAATAATTATTTATGCGTATAGTGCTAAATTAAGAACTTAGAACGGAGTATGAAAAATTTATTTTCCCTACATTCCGATTAGAATGTAAGTTTAATTTTTTTTTCTTTAAATAAAGGATATATGGGAGGTAGGCGTGTCCTGGCACCGATTGCAATTAAATTTAATACAAAGAATAATGTGATATCGTTACGTTTAGCTACTAATTTTCTCAGCACTCTAGTGATGACTGTAACTAAAATTTTTATTTTAAAATAAAGGATATATTAGAGCCAGGTAATGATTTAAAAGAAATTTAATAAAAATGCTAATAAAAAGTTTGTAAAACTACATAGTTATCAACTTTTAATGTTCTCTGTTAAAAATTCTACCTAAAATAGCATTTTTTTTAATGACAGTACGGAATATGGACTTATCATCATCAAAACTTTCGGAATTATAATAACAGGCACTTGCTAGTTAGTTTTTGTAGCGCATTGCGCGACGTAGAAACAATATTACAAAAACACTCTTGTATGCATTCTGCATAAATTTATCATTTTATTTATTCTTTTTGTCGCTGTTGAAATTTCGAATTTTTAACGCATTATTTATTAAGTTTCTTTTTAGCTTAACTATTTTTGTTTTAAATTCATATTAAAATGTTAAAAAAGAGCAACAAAATGTTTTCTTTTATTTTGCAGTTAATAACAAATTCAAACTTCTGTGAAATATTTAAATATTAACTTGATGATTTCCACAAAAAAATTTTTGGAGTTTAATTCTGTTTTTTTTTTAGTTTAAAAGTTGCAAATAACATTCTAAATGTTCATCAGGTGAATGCAGATTTTTGTTGTTTTTGTTGTTGTTGTGTTGTACACACCCTCAGGTGATTGGAATAAATATAAATGCAAAGGCTGTGACCAAAGAGAAAAGTTAAAAAAATTACAGTCTTAAGTAAGACATGACTTAAGTAGAAGTTTGATTGAAAATTAATCTCAAAGAAATTAATTAAAAGTAAAGAAAGAATAGAGCTGTTGAAGCAAGAGCATTCAAGTGTGGTCAATTGGTGAACATGGAAAAATATATTGAAGAAAAAAACATTCAGCTTTAAGTTCGCGTTTTTGGGAGAAGTTTCACTTTTTATTTTTAGGACAAAAACTTTAAGAACCAAGGAGATTCTTAAAAATCTCCACCAAATTAAATTGAATTTTATAATAAATTTTTAATTACATTGAAAACTAGACACACATCTCTTTTTAAACATGTTTGAAGGTAGTATTTAATACACACACATACATACATATAGACATGCATATGTACTACATAAAAATTAAAAACTGTTGATGTTAAAATATCCTTTGACATGCTGGTGTATCTGATATTATCTTTAGTTTCCTTCTCTGCGCATATTATATTTTCTGTAGTATATTTGCTTAAGTAAATATTTTTATCTGCCCATCAAATCATAAAAAAATTACACGGAGAAAATAAGTTTAGTCACTAATAAAAAATGCGAAAAAAACGCTCAGCGATTTGTAAAAAACAAAAGGAATTTAAAGGATTTTCTTAAAAATATTAAAAAATTTTCTATAAAGTTTGCAAAGTTTTCATTTATTTTTTCTCCACGTGTATTTATTTGTTGTGTTTAATGAAAGTTACCATACTTTTGTGTTGTTAACAAACAGAAAGGGGAAATGTTTATTGGCTCTGTTATGGAAGTACTGCAGAGTGATAAACAAATGCAAGTGTTGTCATGTACATTCATGCATGTTATTGTATATATTTTCGTAAACATTTCAATTTTCAATAATAACAATGACGTTCAGTTTTAAGTAAATATTATTAATTCGATTATGTATGTACACCAAACGGAAGGCAAAAGAAAAAGAAGATATGAAAAGTTATTTGAAAAAAATTAATGAAGGTAAAATTTCAGACCAAATTCAGTTCATTGAATTTATGAGTGTGTTAAATAATTGCATGCAAATCGCAATTTTTTAAGCACTAAATAATGTTTTTAATTTTAGAAACAGAGAACATACGTCCCATTTCGAATATGTGAAATATTCGGCTTCATTTGAACGGACAAATACGACTTAAACAACAAAAAATATATTTTCTGCACCAATCTGCTTTCAAATTTCCGAAACCAAATTTAAGATGTAGAGATTTATTTATACAAGCAGAGTTTACAGAATTAAAAAGAATTAATGGTGTTGAATCCTTGATATTCCATGTATCAAAATCCACCACATAAAGTTACATCGCCAACAAGTTTTGCTTGCTCTACTCGTATGTAATAAAAATAATCTACTTAAGAACTACAATGAGAGGCACTGCCTTGTAAATTGAAATTAATTAACGTTCCATGTTCCATAGAGTTGATCATATGCTCTCCACAGAATTTAAATCGTTTCGTTAAATTTCTCAGAATTAGTAATAAAAATTTTAAGAAAATCATACAACTTGTCTTTGTGTAAAATTTTCAAGGATCTGTCTACTTCTAATGTATATGGGTATTTCCACAGAAAGGTCTACCGCGGCCAAAAAATTATAAGTTATTAAACAATTATTTTTATCCAATATTATATTATTATATTAATATTAAAGCAAATAATATTATTTTGCACGACGCCTTAGCTTCATCCGAATGCGCACGAGACCACATAAATGGGATTCATTTAACTTCTATAAGTGCAGACGAAATTGAAAGACTTTCCCCACCGTTAACGGAAAAATAGAAAGAAGTATCGAGTATTTCAGGCATCCAGAAACTTCACTACTTATCATGCGAAGAAGATTTACAAATAAAAGTAGCTCGAACCGCAATTTCGTCAAAGAGAAATATTTAATAAATAACCTTTTTTTACTATTTTTTTATTCTTATGTACCTTTTCAAACATTGACCTGAAGTTGAATTTTCATTTATTTTCGTTGAATTAAAACTTTAAAACCAAACTACATAAAAAATTATTCGAGTTTATCATAAGGGAAAAAAAGTCACGTAACGCAATGTCACGTCACGCTTTATATTATGGCTTGTATCAATAAAACTAAACATAAAATTATAAAAAAAAACAGTTATGAAAATAAAGCTAAACTACCCCTTAATAATATCCAAATAAGTGACATAAAAGTTTTTAGTTTATTTCGCTGGTTTTTGCACTTTAGTAAATGTAGAAAAAAACCACTTCTATTTTTTGTCACGTCACGCAACAGCTTTTGTTGACCAATATGTCAGGACCACGACTCTTACAGCACCCATGCTTTCCACTAAATAAAGAGCTCTAAAATTGCTTCCCAAAAACCTAAATGAAGAAAAAAATATTTGGGCCTTAGTTTGATTTTCTTCATGTTGAATACGTGCGACTGTCACGTGCGCAACCAATGAAATACCCATATTCTTAATTTTAAAGCCAATTTTTTGTTGTTGTTTAATGATTGAATGTTAAATTTAAAAATACTGACTCTTAGTTAGATTTTATCGTAAGCAATTGTGTGTGTATATGTTTATTATAACTTAATACATTTCAATTTAATTCGTTTAATCTCTTATTTCATTCCTCCTCCAAAAAAATGTTCAATAGAAAATAGCAAATATTTGGAAAACTTATCACCTCTTTGTGCAAACACTCATTCAACAGCAATAACTTTGCATTAGTAGAGAGTTTTACAACAAATTAGCCAATTTCGTTATAAATTTGTAAGTAAATGTTGCATAAAAGTGCATTAACAACCGATAACAATACAAACATTAAAATGCATATTTAAAGTAATTTTCTAAGGGCAACAGCAGCAGCAAACGATGGATGACTGACACTGGCACTGGCACTGGCACTGGCCATAAACGCCCTATAATAACAGCAGGCAACTAACTGTGTAGACAGGTCAAACATTTTTTTGTTTATTCAATGGTCATTAGTATGAAATTGAATTGGTTATTTTAAAAGGGAGAAGTAAAGAGAGAAATTGGTGACTGGTGAGCAAGCATTTCAGGTGGTATTGGAGTATTGGGTTTGTGTTTTAACCATTTATGGAAAGCTAATACCTGAATAAACACACATCCATACATTTGTCGACTTTAATGACATGACATTAAAATAGTTGAATTTCATTTATGTGTGTTGCCTTTAAAAGGGTTCATCTTAAAGAAGTGTTTTTGGATATCTATTTGATGCTTATGCTGTATTATTATGCTGCATTGCTTGTCATTTTTAATAAAATATTGATATATTAATTTTTCGGAGACTTAAAATTATTAGAAATTATTTTATCATCCTTACGAAAGGTAAAATTTTGATTTAAAGCAAAGTTGAATAATAATTTAAAAAATATACTCGTATGTAAGTGAAATTTGCGTTTTTTCTTATATAGTTTATTAAAAAAAAACTATGTGATCAAATTATGCTATTCAGTGTATGATGAATTGTAAAAAAAAATTAATACTTGACCAAATAATTATAACAACAATGCTATTAATAAGATCCTGACCTTTTAGGCGAGAGAAGCAGGAGGAAATATATGCGTATAAACACATGCGAGTTCATGAATTTTGGTGGTAATATGAAATGCGCGTAAAGGTGTGTATATTTAGTATATAAAAAAGAAACAACTCCAAAAGAAACAACGCAAAAAAAAAAAAACCGTTTCAATCATTTAACGTTCACATAAAAGAAAATACACAAAAATTATAATCTACGTAAACATATCGCACTTGATGAACAAGAGGGTATTAATTCGAAATTTTTTAAAATTTCGCTTTTGGCAAGAAATCCACTAGCAACATCAGTATCTATCTACTGTAAAAATTTCAATGTATTCCAATAACTCTTTTATCTCTAAAACAACCTTTGAGATAACTTCGTGATTTCGTGTAGTGACTACCTTTATATAAAAAAAAGCTATTATTTTGATTATTTTGAGCCTTTATTCAAGTTAAAAATAATCAAATTGTTTTACTTAAATTTGGTTTTATTTTGAGTTGGTACTGCTTTCTTGAAAAAAAAAATTGGAAACTTTATGAAAAGTTCAACTAAAGCGTCACAACTCAAAATAATACAAAAAAAAAAAAAAAAAACATCCAGAAATTTCAGAAAAATTGTATTAACTCCAATAGTTGCACAAATTTAAGGAAAAAACAATGTAAATATATTTGCTAATGTAATTTACTTACTAATGATGTATTCGGATTTTCAAACTGTCTTAAAATGTAACCACAAACAGTTTTTCTTCACCTCTACTGAAAATTTTAAAATTTTGTGTTAATACCCAATTGTTGATCAAGTACGATATATATATTTTAAAAACAGAATTTAATAATTCTGTGCCATCAGGTCTTGATAAAAAGATTTGAAAACTTTTGCAATCTTCACCAAGATTTATTCTAATTAATAGTTCCGATTTTAGAAGGTGAAATGAGATTCTCTTCCTCTAGTTAGAGTACAAATTATTTAAAATACTAAACAAATTTTTACAAAAAGCTTTGCTAATTGGTATTGAAAAAGAAAAAACAAATGAAATCACTTTTATCAAATTTTCGAGGTTACTTTCCGAACATTTCTCAAAGAAAAAATAACATATTTTATCATTTGGTATTGGTATATTTCTTTGTAACATATCATAGATATCTCGAAGTATTCAGTAATCTTTAATAAAGTATCGTTTTCGACATCATTTGAGGGAAGTCCTTCAAATCTTGAAAAAATGTATTTTGTCTTGATTCTTGACAGACATCAAGAATTATATAAATCAAGATGAAACAAAGCCAGATGGCAGGCCTGAACACAGGCTTCGTATGAAATTTTATCATAATGCGTATACTTGTTATTAATTTCATTTATTATTGCTCATACGCTAAGGGACTGTATACATTTTCATGTGTTACACAAAATGTATTCGCATAATTTTACTACGAATACTCGTATTAGTCGAATTACTTATGTATATTTAGTAGTTTTTAAAATTTTTTACTTAAATATATATCAGTTTTACTAATTTCCATACAAAGAGTTCTTATTCGACTCTTCTCTATTCGTATGTTTTATACTCGAATATTATTATTTGAAATATTTTATTCTGATTTAATTTATTTAATGGGATTTACATAGAACTTTATTAATTAAGTTATTCATTTTTAACCGAACGAAATTATGTTGAATATAAGAAATTTAATTATTCATGCTTATATTCGTTTGCCACAGAGTATACACAGACGGTCGGTGCCGCCTATGTATGAAAGGATACACTAAAAAAAGCTGAATTGAACCAGAAGATAAGAAAATGGTGAATTTCCAAGTTATTAATATGAAGCAACCTGATAAAAAATTTCATGTGACTCAGCCGAACTAATAATTGATAGAGGACATTCAACTACTAGATTGCAGCTGTCTTGATTGGCAGTGAGGTCTACGATGTAAACAATTCTGATGATGTGACCGTGGTTGGTATCGAAACTCCGTGGAGTCAGATCAACCTTCAGTACAGTCTAAATTTTCTTTGTCTGTTCATTTGCTAATAGCTTCGGGATTTTCCTTTCTAATAAAATAATAAGTTAATTAAAATTTTAATTAATTAAATGTCCTTGATAAAAAATTATTCATTTAGATTAAATTCATAACTTAATTAAATATATTATTATTATTACGAATAAACGTAAGTTTAGTAATTTTAAATTTTCATTAATTCAATAAAACTGAACTTGAGCCTGATAATATTACTTTTCATATGTTAATTAAATATATATTAATATTCAAAACTTAATTAACAATATAGGAATTTAACTTAAAAGTAAAACAAATGCTTGAGCGCACTATGGCTGTGATCTCGGCTTTTAAAACTGCATCGATTTTGACGTTTTTATTTGACTAAAATTTTTTATGTTTTTCACACTTTTTGTTGAGATACCTTTTAATAAAACATTATATTAGGGGCGTTCCGTTATTGCTGGATGCTTTTTAAAAATATTCTGATGAACAAAGTTAAATAGAGACGTTATATTAAAAGTTTCTGAAGGGCGTTCCAAACGACATTATTCCTGCGTCCTTAATAGCAGCGCAATATTAAGCTAAGTTTTCCTAAAAATATAACACTTTTTACTTTCAGAGAGAGAGACACTCTAGTGTTATAGTATTTTCACACTGAATGTGATATCGTGAATTTAAGATTAAGACCATTAACAGCTGATTTTGCTTTCACGCTACAAGTTTATTAAGTTCCGAATTTAATAAATTCCTCATACAATCAAGTGAATTTCTTGTTGTACTTTTTTTTTACTTATTATTTAACTTTTTTTACAAACTGTGCAGCAGTATATGTACGTATGTACGTATGTTTTTTTAGGACCAGCAATCAGGGGATGCTGCTCTACTTATGCAACGAAATGTGCCAGAACTCAGGGAGAGGGATAGAGTAGAGAAGATAGATGTTGAAAATTTAGAAGGCTTAACTCTTTTACAACTCTGCTTTGCACGCTATATTAATTTTTATAGCAGTGTTGAGGCGCCTCCGGTGTTAAGTAGACGCATTAACTTTGTTAAGCAGTATTATCAGTCATTTTATTAATTGTTTTACTTCGCGGATGTTTCTGCTAACCGAGAAGGAGGGCGATGTTGTGCACACTAACTTGGAACAGGATCAATCGCTGTCAGAACAGTTTTTATTGACCAGTGCTATGCCTTCATCCCTCGCTAATGTACATTAGAGAAATTAATGATGTTGATTGATTTGCTTTGGCCAGGGTTTGAATCCAGGCCACAAGCAATTGCTTGCTTAGTAGTCAACGCGCTAACCACTATCAGCTGCTTTCGGCTCCATTTGAACATGACAGCACTAAATTTATTACAGCGTAAACAAGGTAGTATTTCATAATATAAATTTAAATCCAATTAAAAAGGGGACTTAAGTTGGTTTTAACAAAACAATTTTGTATGGTAAATCCAGAATTTAACAGTTATACTTAATTCAACGTTAAATACAGAATTTGTTAAATTCATGTCAGTGTGAAAACACTATTAGAAACTTTTTCACATTTTCCAGGAAATTCGATTTTGTGTTTTTTTATTAGGACCTTCCTAATATTCACATCTTGCATGTTAGTATTTTTTTAGAACGAACACTTGACTTGTCAAACAAATGCTGACAATGGCAACAATATTAAAATTTACTCAATAATAATTTTCCAATGCTCTCGCTAGTAACCAGTAACATATAGAATTACAGACGTACATAAATATATAAACAGTTCTATAAATAATCATGTATGTATGTGTGCATACTAAAAATCAAGCTAATAGTCGTTATGTGTTGTAACAAAATTATGAGCAAATTAGTCGCAACAAATTTTATACCTGATGAAGGCGTTACATCTGGACAAATACATAATTTTGTTTTGCCTAATATATGAGAAACGCCTTTCGTAAAAAAAAAACATATTTATAGATTGACGTTGAATATATTGAAAATTTATTAAATGGGTGATTGTAGTTGTTTTAAATAATTTGTCATTCACTTTAAAAGTTATTTAGCAGAGAAACTGTACTTTACTTTAAAAATAAAACTTACTTTTCTTTTTTGGTAGAAATTATATTAAGAGAATTTATTATGCGATCGAATGGAATCTGAATATTAGTCGTTAATTGTGTCTTGAAAGGATTTTTTATTTAGAAAAAATCCAAGTAATTTAAGGAATTCTGCATTTGTCTTAAATGTTTGCCAAAACATATTCCAGATAATTTTTATTCGAGTGATGTAGTCCATTTCCTGTAATTGTTTTCTTTCCTTCGAAGTATGCAACATATTTATAAAAGTAATTTTTATTTGCTAAAGTTGCTCAAATAAAGTTGCTTCATATTTTTCAAAATTTTTCAATAATTAACTATTCAATTTAAATTGTACAAACTTGTGCGCTTGGCTTGTTTTTGTGCACATGGATAATTTTTCTTATTTAAGTTTATCGTAGTTTGTAATTTGTATGGAGCAAGAATTATAAATTATAAATTGTAATGTTTATTTAGCCAAACTGGTTGTTATTGATCTGAAATTCGTTGCGGAAAGAACACGAGACAACATTCCGAGTTCCAACACACTGTCCCAATCATAAGAAGGCTATTTTTTTTCGCAGTTAAAGAAATTATTTAACGTTACTTGTATGATGTTCTTCACATCAAATAATTTTTATTTGAACCAAATTGATTTTTTTTTTTCTATTCGAGTAAATTGTACTGCGAATAATTTAATTCGAATAATTTTATTCGATTAACTGTATCTACATAATTTTCTTTACTAAACTAATTTTCGTATTCATAATGTTTAGTCTAATATATTTCATTCAAATAAGTTTTTGCGATTAAATTTAGTCGAATAATTGTTATTTCAATAACAACGTAACAACGTTTTTCCCATTAAAAATTCGTACGTTAACGCCTAAATAACTTAAATAATCGTTTATGAATTAGGGGTGCATAAATAATATCTATTTAATAAAAAAAATGTTGTTCGATTAATTTTGTTCGATTAATTTTATTCGATTAATTTTATTCGATTAATCTAGTTGAATTATTTTTAAGAAAACAATTGTATGTTATTTACTTATTTTTAATTTTGTGTGACCAAGTTTAATGAAATATTTTTCTGTATTGGTTTAGTTCGAATATTCGATGATTCATTCGAATATATTTTATTCACACATACTTATTTTAATAGCTCTCATTTAAATAATTGATCGCGCATTATATTGAGAAACTAATTTTGTTTGAATATATAATTCGATTAATAATATTTGAGTTAGTTTTAGGTAAAGAAATTTTTGTTGATACGTTTGCTTTAAATAGTTTTATTCGAATAATTTTGTATGACTAGCTTTAATTAAATAAGTTTTTAAAGTGGTTTAATTTATATATGTATTTGATTATTAGATTTTTTTCATTCGAGTAAAACTAGTTCAGATACGTATCTACGTATTCGAAAAAAAAATTTTATGTAAATAAATTTAATTGAATAAATTTCTTGCACACAATATTTGTTGCATAATTATTTTAATAAATTTGTTCTAATAATTTATTAAGGCTGAAAATATTAAGTTTTGTAACAGTGGCAGTGACAGTAGGCCGTGTAGAGGAACATTAGTAAACGCTAGCCATTGAGTATGAAATCGTATTTTGTTAATAATTTATTCGTATTTTTTACGAATATTTATTCAATCCAATGCATTTGTATCACTATTATTCAAGTAATTTTGTAGAAAAATTATTATTCGAATAACTTTATGTGACTATCTTTAATCTATAAGGTGTTTAATTTCAATTCGAATGAACTTTATTCATATAAATAAATGATTTTATTCAAGCAATTTTTAGTCATGTAACATGTATTCGTATCATTTAAATTCAATCGAATAATCTTTATTAGTAAAATTAAATTCGAACAGTTTTATTAGTTTACAATAAACATGTTAGCGAAACAATTGGCATGTCCGCCGAAACTCCGCTAGAAGGAAATCAAAGCACACACCTTTGAATTTTAATCATGTTCACGATATTTTTATTAAAAATTCGTTTATTGCTTAACTTTTTATCAAAATAAATTATTTTTCAAATAATTTTTGTGCGACTGAAAAAGAGTTGATTCTACTACAATATGTTTCTTCGTTTATATTAGTTAAAACGATTGTCTTATTTTCTAAAAGAATTTCCTACGAAAATATTTTAATCGAATTTTAATCAATTTTATTTGAACATTATTTTTAAAGTAATTTCGTTAGCTTAATTTTAACATGGTAATTCTTAATAAGTTTCATCCAAATAAATGTATTGGAACGAATCTGTTTCTATTCAGATAATTTTGAATGAAATTAATTTTACTGGTTCCATCTAAATTCGTAGACATACGAAAATTTTTTTATTTAAATACCATCGGATATTTCTTTTGAAATAATTTCGCATATTTGTATCCTTATCGTTAGTATTAAAGCCTACAACAAACTTGATTTATTTAAGCAAATGTCCATAAATGTTAAATACAATTTCCTTTATTAAAATGAATTTTTATCTGCTACTTAACATTCTCTCGTGGGGCAGATTAAAGCGTTATTTTCCCTAGAAATAAATATGTGCTTCTTTTTTTTTTGCATACAGCGGTTTCATGTAAATTTACCAAAAAAAAAAAAAAAAAAGGTCAGTGTTTTTTTGCAGCCTTTTTTTCTGATCTTTGAAGCATGATGCAATTTATGAAATTGCAACGTTTAATATGCATACATGTAGACACGCAGTTGTAAAAATCGACTTCATTATTTATTTAATGAAATATACTTTCTTTTGTTTTGGCTGTAACTGCTAAAGAGTATTTTTTTTATAGATTTTTCTGTTACTTTTTGAACGTTGGTGGTCAGTGCGATTAACGCATGAACGTCCAGGCGTATTGTTCAGTATCATGAATATTTTGTTTCGTTTAAAATAACAGAAGAAGAGAGAAAAAAACACGCAACAACAACATAAAATGTATAATGAATCAACAGAACGAGCCAAAAGGTTAAAATTATTATTAAACAACAACACGTTTTATATGAGGGGATGAATACGAAATCGCATTGCACATGATACAAATACAAAAAAATAAAAAGAAAACGAAGCGTCTGTATGTAAACCATTATTGTAATCCTTCCTATTGTTCTTGTTATTTTTTTTTTGCTAACCAAAAATCGCATTTAAGCAGATGAAAATTTTTATGAAAAAAATGTAGACAAACAATTCGGTAGGAATGAGAGTCGGTTGAAAATAAAATAAACAGTTAACTTGCGGATATTATAAAAACCTGAAAAATACAATTTTTACACATACTTATACATACTCATGTAAGAGTGTACAACTCAAACCACAGCTGGCCATACATTTCGAAGCACTCTCAGATGCCAAATGTTAATAAATGATGATGTTTTAATAAAAGAGATTCACAAAAGATTATAAAAAGTAAATGTTTTTTATTTTTTATTTTTTTTAGCCGGTAAAAATGTTGTTAAGAACTTATTTTCGAATAAACATCGAATTAGTGATGCTATATTTTAAGATCTTATTACGTGGCCAGCAGTGTTATAGTATTGGTAAAAGTTTACGTGTATTTGTAGAGTGGGTCCGTCATGGTCATAGAGAAAACATGGGTATTTCCGTATATTTATTATTGAATTCAAGTAAAAATGTTACACGAACTTTTAGAATTTTGAAACTTACTTGTTATACTAGTTAAAATCCGAAAAAGTTTTTTCATTTAGAAAAATTGTAGTGGTTTTCATTCCGAAAATGATTTTTTAACGGGCACTTTTCATCTGGGGGGACAATCATGCCCCTTTTTGTATGGGGCACTTCTAGTTAAGCTAGAAAGCTTAAATTTCGTACACAGGTAGGTCCTGATAAGAAATTAACAAAAATAATTTTTAAACGGGCACTTTTCACCTGGGGGACTAGGGTTCCCTTATTTGTATGGGGCATTTCCAGTATAGCTAGAAAGCTTAAATTTCGTACACAGGTAGGTCCTGATGAGAAATTAACAAAAATAATTTTTAAAAGGGCACTTTTCATCTGGTGCGACTATGGTGCCCCTTCTTTGTATAGGGCACTTCTAGTATAGCTAGAAAGCTGAAATTTTCTACACAGGTAGGCCCAGATAAGCAATACATATAAATATTTATACAAAAACAACTTAGAAAAAAGAAGTGAGATCCACACAAAAACATAAATGTAAAAATAAGGCCAAGTTCGTATCCAAAAAGTATCGGCCGTAAAAAGTACTGAGATCAAAATAAGGACCAAGTTCTTGATAGGTACAATTCCAACCCATTTCTAGGCAACCTGCAAGCTTGGAAAAATTTCTCCAAGAATTCTTTCCCATATTATTAAGGAAAAAATTTTTTGCCAAGCTTGCAAGTTGCCTAGAAATGAGATGGAATTGTAGCTATCAAGAACTTGATCCTTATTTTGATCTTAGTACTTTTTACGGCCGAAACTTTTTGGATACGAACTTGGCCTTATTTTCACATTTATGTTTTTGTATGGACAGCATATAAGAAGAAAAAACTCAACCAATCAAACGCCTTGACACACTACTTGTGACTTTTCAGAAATTTCTATTTTCAAAAGTAAAGTTTCCAAAAAAATTCCAATTTCTAAAATAGTAGCTGTGTAAAAAAGTACTACTACTACAAAGTATGTATGTTTTTTCTATTGCAAGAATTACATTTTACATAAGGTACCTTTTCCAAAACGATTTTTTTAAAACAATATTAACAAAAATAAATTGAAAAGTTAATATTTTAGTATGTCTAATATCAGCCATGTAGCAAAACTCAACTCTCATTGAAAGTAAGTTTAATTCCGAAAGATCAATCTTGAGAGAACAAAAAACGAAAATTTTGTTGTAATAAAACCACTTTTGAAATATAAAATGGAATTGACAATGAATTTTTCTAATAAACAGTAAAAATATTTACTGAAATAAGCTTTGCATGGTATTCAAAAAAGCTTAATGTTAGCTTTGCTAGTAAAAACAATTTCTACAAACTTCTATGGGTACAATAAACGTTATCATTATATTTAAATCAGAAGATAAAATAAATGGAATCTGAGGACTGTAAATTGAAAATCGAAATTTAATAATGAAATTAAAATAATTTAGATTGGCGTGTGTGACTAGCTCGTTTGTTTTTAAAATTCAGCATTTTCGGAAAATACTTTATAAACCCGTACACTTTTAAAAAGTATGTTCTTGAAAAAGTAACCAAAAATATATGTAAATATACCAAATATGATATTGCAAAAAAAAAAAATAATAATAATTTTCAAATTAAAAAGACACACATATATTACATATGTAATACCTTTTTTTCAAAAGCTAAATTTTCCAAAAAATTACTTTCTTCATTTAGTACACTTTAATCTTTACCCGGAAATAAAATCCTAACGGGAGTGTGTGCTACATCCAGTCTGGTCCTGGAAATCCGGAAGTTACTAAACACGGTTGCGAATCATTCAGGTGTTACTCTAATATGGGTACATGGACATGAAGATACTACGGACAATATCATCGCTGACACTCTGGCTAAGAGCAGTACCCACCTAGAGTATGTGCATATTGACAATTTCTGCAGTCTTCTACTCTCATCCTGTTGGAATCGTGTTGATGTTGCTCTTATGCAGACAACCTTCGCTTTCTATGTAAAATATCCTTCAGAACCCTCTTCGAGCTTTCAGAAACGGAACTCGGGAAATTCCTCTATCGTGAGCATTGGGCGGTTCTTGCACTGACTACCCAAGAGTAAACTTAGTGTGCCCGTATCTCTTTTTCTCTTGATGCATCTAATTCCTGACCTAGACAGAGTCTTATGTTCCCCTCATTCTCTATTTCCTACAGGGACAGCAACCTGCTAACCTTACCTTACCTAACCTAATAAATTCTAGCCTTTGTAGAAAGTATGCACTGCAGAAAGTTCCTTCTCTGAAAAGTACCATCTAGAAATACTATCGATTTAACAATATTTCAGGTGCAAAAATAATATTTCATCCAAATACTACCTGCAACAATAAATAAACTTTTTGAATAATATTTTATATTATTACGATTGGACGTAATTATTATTTGAACTGTAATAATTTATAAATGAGAAATTATTATTATTAGGCTTAAGTTCAGTTTTATTGAATTTATGAAACTTCAAATTACTATGAGTTTTTTAATTTTGAGAAACTTTAGCATGTACAATGAGATTAGCAGAACGTATCATTGTACCGATTTCAAGGATGCTACGCCTCTCATCAGCGTTCGTTTGTCCATTTTTACAATTAATGTAAAATGGATACTAATTGGGAAGAGTATCAACTATTTAACCAAGTTTTGAACAGAAATAGAATATGAGAATTGTTATAATTCCCTTATATTCCATTTTTACATATTGAAACAATTTTTGCTTGGTACGGAATTGCCCATATCTGATTGCTCACTACTAATATTCAATAAACACTCATAGTCCGTTATACTCAAAGTATTCTACTTGGCAATTTAGTGCATGAATAATTGTGTATTATCGTGAGCATGCATGATTATAGGAGAAAAATACACTTTACCATTTATAGAAGTAGTTCCATCTGTTACAAAATGCTTCTTTTATTTAATTTATCAATATTTTTGATGTACAGTAACCGGATAATTTCTTTAAAAATTTTTTAAGTTCATTTATAAAATATTACCCTCTCTGCTTTTATATGTTCCTGTTAATGTTATCCTTTATGGTATTTATGTGGTTTTTTTTTGTGTTGTGGTTTCATAAAGTTTTATCATACATTTTAGTGTATATTTGAAGGAATCAAGGAACTCTTTATGTGACTCCAAGAGCTGTACGGATGATCTTAATTTATATTTAGTTTGCAATAACGTTTGCGATGTAACATGTTGATGTGATGCAATTTTAAAAATTAGCCAAATTATTTAGTCAAAACATATCGATTATGTTTGTAGCAATAGTGTGCTGTTATTTCTTCATAATTTTTTTTTTTTTTTTTTTAATATTGAAGTAAATAATTAGCTGTGACCTTTAAGGCGGCAACGTGACATTATTTCGATGATTTTTCTTTTAATGATTCATTACTGCCAATATTTTATAGTTTATTACAGCACAAATAAGATCCTTTTTGATTTTTCATTAAATCGTTTGGAAAGTAGGGTGCATTTTATTAATTAAAACTTGAAATTATATTGATTTTCTTGCAAAACTTAATACTGCCATAACAACCAAACAAACTATTGCCTATTAAACATACAGGCTTTCATATTTTCATTCGAGAAACACACACAATAAATCTACACATACATACATACATATATACAATCTCATGAATGTTTGCAAATTGTTGTTGATGCTGCTGTCTCATCTGCTTCGTTTGTACCCCATTATTATATTGCATTTGACATTTGTGGTCGCTACAAAATTGTAGTCGTCGGCCGCTTTAAAATGTTTCCATATTCCATTTAATAACAACGGATAAAGGTAGTTATTGTGGTAATAATCTCTCGTCCCACCCTTTTGCGTATAAATATTATTCATGCTTACCATACATATCCTTTTCTCCATTTCGATACGAATGGGTGTACATGTGTAAGTACATGACTACATGAATGTTTAACCATGCCCAAAGCTTGTGTTTTGGATTTATAGCAAATTCCGTAATTATAAACGGGGTGATATAAAAACAGGTGTTTTTAATGTTTTCGTCCACATTTTCATAGATATCTTTGAAAATACTTGAGCGAGTCCTGATAAAATCAACATTGAAATAATGCTAGAAAATTTACAACAAACGTTGTTGGATGTATTTTTGTCACCTTAACTTTTGAGCACATGAAAAAATTGTCTAAAAAATTCCAAATCATTCCAAAACATTTCCCTACTGTGCAAATAAGCTTCGTTCAGTTTTATTGTAACACAAGTGGAGTTAGAACTTTTTTCTACGTAAAAGAAATGATATAATTGAAAGAAGACTTCTCATCTTAATTGCTAATGGTGTTTTCTTTTCTACAAAAAAAAAAAAAAAATGGCACATTTCCATGCAGAAAATGTACTTTGGTGTTCGTTTCTTAAAAATGTTTTGCTCACTAAAAGGGCAGTGTGTTTGATTCTAAAAAAATCGCCCTCACTAAGGGTGGAAGGCATTGCACTTTTTGCCCCGTAAAAATCGACAAGGTTGGCAAGACATTTTATATATGTACCTTTGAATAAGGTGCCATTTTGTGTGTAGAAAAGGAAACACCATAACATGAAACGAATTAACTCTTGAAGGATGGATTATTTACTGATAAACATTCTCATATCAAGTAAGACCTTAGCATGCAATAGTATTCCACAATTGGGGATTTTGAAAAGAAAATTAAAATAAATTTTTAGTTTATAAACGAACAGTACGATTGTGATAAAATTTCTTACGGCATTTAAAGAGGCGCTTTAAACTTAAGTTTGAAGTTTGAAATGTCCCATCTTAAAAACGGACAGGGCTTCTAGATCTCAAATTGAGAATCATCGGGGTAATGAAAAATCAAAAACTATGCCAAACTGATCTTTTTCATCATTCTACCTACGATGGCCACTGCTTTTTTTTTAAATTTCCTTCTGATTTGCGGGATTCGCAGATATAAATTTAACTCTTTTTTTTTAAATATTTCCGCTTTAAATACCATATTAAAAATTTTTGATTTAAAAAAATATTGATTTAAAAAAAATTTGAAAATGAAAAATTTTTAACAAAAACATAATTTTTGTTTTTTATATTATTATTATTACGAATAAACGTAATTATTATTTGAACTTATATTGATTTACAAATGAAAAGTAATATTATCAGGCTCAAGTTCAGTTTTATTGAATTAATGAAAATTCAAAATTACTAAGAGTTTTTTTGTGTTGGAAAATATTATTATTTATATCCAATCAGTTTTTAGCAGAACGTATCAGTACTGATTTCAAGGCCGCTACACCTCTCATCAGCGTTCAATTGTCCATCTTTACAATTTTCGTAAAGTGGATACTAATTGAGAAGAATATCAACTTTTGAATTTTCATTAATTCAATAAAACTGAACTTTTTATTGAGTGTTTCTTATGCTTCCCAGTGACTATAGGAGATTATGTATTCTGAAGTCGAGTAAGTAAATCAACAACTAATAAAATATAATTCGGTCACATCGATACTAAGTGCTAGTGATGTTTCAAATACTAGTATTCGTATTCGATTATTCGACTATTCGCCTATTATAAGACATTCGTATTCGTATTCGCCAAATGGGAATTAATAGAAAATTTAATTCCATTAATTATGTTCGATTAAATTTAATTGAATACCTACATAATTTTAAAGGTTTTAGTCAAATGGATTTGTTGGTAAATTTTTATTTGCATACATTTTCAATTCGGTTAAATTAGCCTGATAATTTAATGAATGATTCTATTAAGAAAATTATTCTCATAATTAAAAAGAAAATAAACAAAACTCTATACATTTATGTATATATGTATGTACTTGGTTTTATTTGAACCAATACAGTTCGAATAATTATATTCCATTAATTTTGGGTAGGTGTATGTAGGTATTAATTAATGTAAATTTCGCTTAAGGTTTGCGCAACTTAAATTAAAAAATAAACAATCCATGCAAAGTTTAGTGTTTATGAGACTAAAATTTTATTTCATTTGAAATTAACACAACTTTTTTAATCTCCTCTGTAAACAATATAAACGAATATGTTTATAACAGCATCCTGGCCATCCTTATTGTTTTATGCACAAACTCTAAAAAACAAACATATATCTATCTATGTTCTACGTATATTGTTTTATTTTTGTCTGGTCACTGTATCAACATACAATAATACAAGGAGCAAGATGGTAGCGTGTAGCCAACAAATAGAATTAAACAAAAAAAGGAGAAAAAAAACCCAACGAAAATTATTTGAAAATTAATTGCACAGCTTCATTTAAATGCGTTAACATAAGTACGAGACTACAAATAGCCAACAACAAACCCCATAAACCAACCAAGTGGTATCTCATGAGCTAAATTCTCTACATTTTTGTTTTAGCTAGAATGCAATCTTCCTTTCTCTTGTGACTACATGCTCGTGCAAGAAAAAGATGAATAAGAAGTGGTTAAAGCATTTTCACTAATTTGGTTTAACATACGTACGTATTATTGCAACGAGCAATTGTTATTTTAACTGTTGTTGTTGTTGTTGGCATTCGACTGGGATCATTATAAACATGGTTGTTGCTGTTGAGTAGAATTTCGGCTGGTTCATTTC
Organism: Lypha dubia; assembly: GCA_947311025.1. Classification (NCBI taxonomy): domain Eukaryota; kingdom Metazoa; phylum Arthropoda; class Insecta; order Diptera; family Tachinidae; genus Lypha; species Lypha dubia. Next base: position 109,826,109 of record OX371261.1, on the reverse strand, counting down.
GAGTGTTCAATAATTCATGAAAAAGCTTTTATGTTGATTGTAATGATAACAATGTTCGGGGCTATGATGAGCGCTCACATATTTAGATATGCAAACAAATTTCCGTTTTCAGTTTATGAGAAATGTGTGAGTGAGTATGTGTGGCTGGGCTTAAAGTGTATAAAATATTACTTTGTGGTTTAGCTTTATTATATTTAATGGCCTGTTATTTTATAATTAGAAATTTTAGGTATACAAAAGTTTGAATGTAATTTTTAATAAAAAAAGAGGTAATAACTTTTATGTTTAAATTTATTTCATTTTGAATGTAAGGTTCTTTTGTAATTTTCTAAGAAAATAAACAAAAAAAAAAAAAAAAAACGATATAAATATGGAAAGTCTGTGGCTGACTGTGCAGCCATTTTCGAAAAAGAAGTTTTCATTAGATCTCGACGTTTTTAGATAATTGGAAACTATTCTGACTTTTTTCACAATGATATTCGTGTGGATGTATTTTTAATTGTGTCGGTATTTGTGAGGGCGGGCCCCAATCATCACTTATAAACGTTTTTATTCATAATAACAAAATATTTTGATTCTTAAAATTTTAAATAAAGAACGATATTTGGGCAATTCACACATTACGATCTGTATGGTTTCAATTTTATAATTTTATTCCGATCGTTTTTGTTTTGCAGTCTTCAGATACTGTTGATTTTGTATTTCGATTTTATATTGATTGAAGCTTTTATACTGTTAGGCGTTTGTTTAAATTGTTTTACCTAGCAAAGCTTTTATTAAGCTTTTTTTATTTACATGAAAAGCTTATTTTACAGACACTCTTTAAATTATGCTTGAATTTTTTTTTACTACACAATAAGTTTGTAGAAAAGTTCAATGTGAATTCAATTTTGAATATCTCATATACCGATTTATTTGTTTTCAATTCTATAATTGTATTGCAATCGTTTTTAATTTGCAGTCTTTAGATTCCATTGATTTTATATTAAGATTTTACAATGAGAAAGTTTTATATACAAAAAGGCATTTGCGAAGCTTATTTTACTGATGCTCCTAAAACTATCCATGATTTGTATGGTTTACTGCAAATGAAGTTAGAAGAATAGTTAATAGTCAATTCAATTATGAAATTTAAAAATAGTTGATGACAAACATTTTCTAAAGTTTCAACATTTAAAATTGTAACCCATTTCGATCGGAATTGAGGTATATGACATGGCAGATTGTTCGATGATGAACCGCTTCAAGTTGGTTTCGATATATTTTGAAAACTTTATTATATTTGAAAATCCTTTTTTTTTAATTTAATTTGATTGTGTTTAAAGTTTGTAACAATTAGTCATATTCTGAAAATCATAAGAAGTCAAATTACATGGAACTTTAAAATCAGCTCGATTTTTGTTGCTGTTCAGTAGATCATATGAATTTTTAATATGATTTGATTAATAACATAAAATTAAATGTGATTTGAAGTTTTGTTATTTTCAGAATATGACTGAATATTTAGTGCCTGTTCCCCGATATCGAAGAAGTTCTTTCTTTCGAGCAATTACATATGAAACAAAAGCAAATTAAAAAATTTTGTTTTTATTCGAACTTCTTCGATATCGGCGAACAGGCAGTTTATTTTTTAAGAACTTCATCGAAGGAAGTTCTTAAAATTATGAAAACGAAAAGGGCGGTTGTAGAGCTGGAAAAACTGACCAAAATGTGTCCCTGTTCTCAGAAGAGAAGCTAGAAGAACGATAAATCGTAAATCATGGAATTATAAATGTACTTCATCGAAGAGTTTTCGAAACAATAAACAATCTTACGTTTATTTTCAACAAACTTCTAATTAGATATTAATTTTATAGACTTAAAATTTCGGTTCAAATCTAAGTCACCTTTATCTTCGCTGCGAGGATAAAAATTCTAAGAAGAAAAAATTTTCTTTAAACTTAATATAATTCAGTTTTAAAACGAAAACTTCTTAATTTACAAGATTAAATATAGGTCCATTTGTGATAGAAAAACATATCGATCCCTGTGTGCGAAAATATCGTATGTTACAAAAACAAAAATTTCGGGGGAGCGCTTTTATTATTTTCTTTTTTTTTTTTTTGGCTGACAACACACAAGGTATAAAATAATATCACATACGACAAAATGTTAACAGTGTTATCTCCGTATATATAACAGTTAGATTTATCGTATAATATTTTATCAGCAGATGAATTAATGAATTTAAAATCAATTTGCATTAAAAATTAAATTTTGAAAATATGTAACATACGATAATTTCGCGCACAGGGATCAATTTGTTGCTGCTAATTTGTTTCGAAGAAAAAAAAAATCAAATTGTCAAATCTGTGATTATTTTATCCATAATTTATTTTACTAATACATCATTTAAACTTTTTCACAAACACATACGCAAACTGATTTTGTTTGCATTCAAGCTTAAATGCAACTTTATGTTGTACCCACAAAAAAAAAAGGGAATAAAAAATATTTAGAAAATAAAACATGTTTTTCATATTGTGTGGCATTAAGTATTTGTTTCCCCCAGCCACAAAATAATCTTGTAAGGTTGTCTCGTTACTTGTTTTTTACTTTTTGTAAAAATGTTTGTTTAAATTCTAAAACTGTTGGTTAATTTCTTTTTTTTTTTTAATTTAATACTTGTTTTTGGCAAACTTTAATCCTTGAACTTGTCTCTTCAAAGGCGAAAGAATATCCTGTATATGCAATAACAACAACAAGGAAACCAACCTTAAACTCTTTTGTCCTAATGTACAAAATGTTGGATAGTTTATCCTAATATTATACGAGTACTATTTGCCAAAAATAAAGTTTTATGTTTTTTTCTTCATATTTTTCTTCTTCTAATAAATACTAAATATTTTTATTATACTTTGGTTTGGGAAAAAGTACATACGTACATACATATGTACAGACATGTGCATACTTATGTGTTGAATTGTATGTTACAAGTATGTGTAAGGATGTTTATGAATGAGTATTTACAACATATTATGTTTTTATTAACCAAATAAAAACATTTTTACTGCAATCTCTTTTAGCAACTACATATGTACATACACCCTTGCGGATTTCTCAGGCTTCCTGATTCTCTTGCTCCTGCATGTCATTTCATATGCTGTCTTCACTGTTGTCACAACTACTACTCCTTTCAAGCCTTAGATTTTTATGTTCTTTGTTCTTGGATAACTGTCTTTATTACAGGATTTATGCACAGTGGTTGTGGGGAGGATATTTACTTATATATTTTGTATTTAATTTGCATACACATTGGTTTGAGATGAAAATAAAATTAAAAGTTTGAAGTTTTTCTTTGAAAATATGTGTGTGTTTTGACTTGATTGAACAAGAAACCATCGCATATACCACAAACAGTCGAATTCAGTTAAGCGGAAATGTAAAATTACAAGCTCTTTGTTTCGCTTATGCCAGGTTTTCGATAAAAAGAAGTTCGCATAAGTGAAAAACGTTTCAGTTAAACGAAGTCACTTCAAAATTGCTCTGTAAAAGGAAAATATAGCATTAGAAAAAAAACATTTGCGATTTGTTTTTCATATCAGATTCATTTTAAAAATTTTAATTTAAGCTTGCAACTATAATTGAAAATAAGAAATATCTAATTTTATTTATATGAAATGAGCCGTCGCTAATAGGTATTTCATCACCAGTAAATTAATAATTTTTTCTTTATGCGGTGTTTGTTATATATAAAATAGCTTATTTCTGAGCAAAATATGTTTCAATTAACCGGGTTTTCTATTAAGCAGATTTTTCTTATAAATTAATGTAAGCATTTTGAAATCTATTAAAAATAATAAATAGGATTTTTTATTTTCAATTAAGAAATTTTTTCATTTAAAAAAGCGTGCTCTTATCCGAATTTGACTGTACATAATTTGGCACGTTTCGATTTTTGTGTTTACTATACATCTATATTACAATATTTGGATTTAAAAGTTACTTTTTCGAAATTTCGAAATTATGTTCGAAAATTCGAACATAGTAAAATTGTAATATAATATATAATTTGTATGTTTAGGTTAAATAAAAATAGCTTTTAAGCTATTACACAATAGTTTTATAGCCAAAAGGAGTTTTCGCACATAAAATGTATAATTCCTATATGATCGTTCCCATCGTCGTTAAAACATTTCTGAGCTTATGTGAGTTTGTTTCGCAGCCAAATTTGCTTTACAGTAAAATTCAAAGGTTTTTTTTCGAAAATAAACTTTCGAACATATGTACATATGTTAAATATGTCAAATTGGATTTTTAATAAATTTATAACTTGTCTGAGGATATTCGGCTATAAATTTAATTTTTATAAAATTTCGAAACTAATTTCGAATTTTCGAACATGATTATATATAAAAAGAACGAACGAATTTTACGGAAAAATATATTTAGAAGCTATTTTAGCAAAGTTACGTGTTAAATACGCAGTTTTTTTTATTAATATTAAACTTTTTTGAAAAGGCAGGGTAGTACGAGTTTTCGAACATGTTACATTTTTCGTAATTGTTTTATTAAAAAGGTTGTTATTCATTTACTTACAATATTTATTAAAAGTTTCATATTAAATGCGAATTTTCGAAAATTTTTTTTATATGAGCGGTTTTCGACAATTATATACAATTTGCGTATATGTAGATTTTTTTCCAGCATTTTCTTTTTTTCATATTCCATTTTTCTTATTTTCTTATTACCATTTACTTCATAAAGCTTTAATTAATAGGTCTCCTTGACTTCTCATATAATGATTTTAATTACAATTGAAATCACTGTTTATTTATTTGCTAGTTTAGCTACAATTGGATTTATGCCAATATTTATGTTTTATTCAGTCTTTGAAATCACTTTTTTTTTTATTTTCCATTTAAACATTAAAAAGTTGATGTTTTTGCTTTATTTTTTTTGCATTTATACCAAAGGATTACTTTATGGTTAAGTCTGTCTGTCTGTCTTATGATTATTGTCCTTCTGTTCATACCATACGACTGTCTATCTCTTGTTTTTTCTGCTGCTAAAGTACCAGAAATGTTTGATTGCATGATGGCATGAGGACTTTTAATAACAAAATGAGATGACATTTAAAAAAAAAATTGTTTTCAAAAATAGTTGGCAATATGATGTCTTCTATAATATTTTTTTTCTCTTAATTTTTTATGAATTTTCCTTTTATAGAAAGAATTTGTTAGGTATCCACTTACTTACATTCATTTATATTTCAATTTGATAGTTTTAAGTACGCTACTGCTGGCAATTTAATGCAAATACCGCAAGTCCCTGGGATTAATTTATTGCTTCAGTGTTTTATTAAAACAAAGTCTTACTAAAGGCTTCGGATTGAAAAGTTTTAAGCTGTATCTTCTTGAAAACCTTAGCAAAATCTTTTCTGTAGCACAATAACTAAAATAATTGTTAAGTCTTGTAGACTTCCTAGAATTAAAATTGTTGCTAAAGAAACTTAAATATCTATTAAGTACAATTTTTCGGAATTGTTGTTCTCAGTTATATGTAGCTCTAATTGCCGGCTACTTTGTTTTCAATACAAATTCATACTGATTTTTTTTTAATTTTTGGTTACTTTTCTTTATTATATTTTGTATAATTTTTCAAAACATTGAAAATATTTTCTATAAAGACGTCAAGGTTAATGACATGTTCTTCCTTATTTGGTAAAATGTTTATTTTTGTTATTTTCATTATTATCCTTATTATTAAAGGACTCAGTTTGTTTGCTAAAGTGTATTGCTAAAGAAAAGCAAAAAGAAGAAAAAAATATTTTGTGTTGTATTGTTTGGTTTTTGACAAAAGAAAACAATTTAATTTATTTCATTGAGTTATTGCAATTTGTCAAATTAATACTGGTGGCTTTCTTTTCTTTATTTTGAACAAAATAATAGTATTATAGCCACGTTTTCAAATTGATTCACTGCTCAATTTAAAGTTTAAGGGCAATAAGTTTTTCTTTTATATGCCATAAAGAATGTATATTTGGCGGCGAGATAATTGGAGTTTATAAAATAATTGACAGTTATTATGATGGTACTGGGCTATTCAGCCGTAGAGAATGCCTAAGTTTTTTTATTATAAATAAAATCAACATTTTCCAATAGATTTTTATGAAAATTTATTATTAATTTTGATTCACAATCAGCTTTATTATTGTGTAATAAAAGTGGCATAATTGGAACATTCAAAGTTTTTTTTTTAAATGAAAACTTTTAACTTCTATATCAAAACATTAACAACACAATTTTAAATATATTTTTATGAAACGTAGTAAATTAACGTTTTATTTTATCTTAATTTTTGTAGTTTTCTACATATTTTGGCATTGAGTTGGTTGGACTAGTGTGCTTCATTTGACTGATTTGAAAATATGTTAATAGCAGTGCTGAAATTATTGCACCAAATAATAGTTGGGACCGTAATGTAAAACCTTGTAGAGCTCCCTTTGCAACTTATATGGCAACTTATGGGTATTTTAGACACAATCAAACTGAATACGAATAGAGACGTACGATGATATAGTGATAGTTTAGTTTCATGGCTAATATTTTATGATATACTGAAGTTAAAAACAATAGTGATTTGTAAAAACTGATTATTGAACTTTTCAACAACAACACCAGCTCAATGCACAAATTCATACATACATGTTTTGCTTAATTGCGCATCAATTAGTAGCAATTTTAAAACATTATATGTACTTCCCAATATGAAAATATTTTTCATATGATATAAGTTTTCTCGAAATCAGCTGTAAAATGTGAGATATACTCGATTTACAAAAATTTTAGAAATATGGATTCTCTAGGGGGTGACCACTTTTTTTTTAGGAAGTACTCAACGTGGGCGGAAAAAAATCATTGGATTTTGTGAACGAAGTGGTCCTCCTTTTGGAAATTAATTATAAAATAAAATGATTAAATGGCATACCCTCTAAATTTCTAAATAGATTTTAATGAGAGTTGGGGGTCGGATTTGGGGCACATTTAGCAGTACAACCCCATTCAAATTTATCTGGGACATTTTGTTTGAGCTGTTTTATAAAATGATTTTTACAAAACTCAGTGCCGTACACTCGGTGAATATTTTTCTGCACTCTAAAGGGTATACCTTCTAAATTTCTAAATAGATTTTAATTAGAGTTGGGGGTCGTATTTGGGGCAAATTTAGCTATACAACCCCATTCAAATTGTTCTGGGACATTTTGTTTGAGCTGTTTTATAAAATGATTTTTACAAAACTCAGTGCCGTACAATTGGTGAATATTTTTCTGCACTCTAAAGGGTATACCCTCTAAATTTCTAAACAGATTTTAATGATAGTTGGGGGTCGGATTTGGGGTACATTTAGCTATACAACCCCATTCAAATTTATCTGGGACATTTTGTTTGAGCTGTTTTATAAAATGATTGTTACAAAACTCAGTGCCGTACACTCGGTAAATATTTTTCTGCACTCTAAAGGGTATACCCTCTAAATTTCTAAACAGATTTTAATGATAGTTGGGGGTCGGATTTGGGGTACATTTAGCTATACAACCCCATTCAAATTTATCTGGGACATTTTGTTTGAGCTGTTTTATAAAATGATTTTTACAAAACTCAGTGCCGTACACTCGGTGAATATTTTTCTGCACTCTAAAGGGTATACCTTCTAAATTTCTAAATAGATTTTAATGAGAGTTAGGGGTCGGATTTGGGGAGACATTTTGTTTGAGCCGTTTTGTGAATATTTTTCTGCACTCTAAATATATATATTCCAAATATAGGGGTTTGTAGAGGACCACCTCATCCACAATTCCAATGATTTTTTTCTACCCACGTTGACTTCTTCCTAAAAATATGTAGTAATTCCTTAGAGAATCCATATTTCCAAAATTTTTGTAAATTGAGTATATCTCGGCAAAACTTAAACTGTTAGATATACCAAGTATTGGGGTTTGTAGAGGACCAGTTCGTCCACAAAATCCAATGATTCTATTCCGCCCACGTTAACTCCTTCCTAAAAAAATACGTTTTTAGTGTACTCGCTATGATTTTTATATGTCTACAGAGCACTATTAACCTGCGAACAGAGCTCTGTTAAATTCTTCACACACATATGATGATTTGCCATCTTCAATATTATTCATACGCACATAATTACAATAAAGGGTGGTAAGAATTTGTTTGTGTCGTTACTTTTGGGATTCAGATTTTTTTAAACGCAACAAAAACAAAGTTAATTTATTATGCGTCCCATACACGTTTCAATTCAATTGTCAATTGAGTCTTTCAATTGAATTGATTCTTGGCCACACACTTCATAAACTGAATTGAAAGATTTTTATTCAACTGTCAATTTGCTCTAGCATTTTTATCCAGCCTTATGTCAAAAGTTTCTCGATTTGTATGTATGTATAATAATACCACCCAAGGTATATTAATTATAAGGTAGTCGCATTAGCTAAAATTGATATCAGCTGATTGATTTTTTGTTGTCAAAACTTTGTTATGATTTTATAAAACTATTGTGACATTTTTTTTTATTTAATTAAAATTTAAAAAAGTGAAAAAACAAGCGTGAAAAATTTTTAATATTTAATTAAAATTAAAAATATCGGTTGAAATGCGTGTATGTAGTGTCTGCAAAAAAAATTTGCAAAGTACCCAAATAAAAGACACATCCTGATTTTATACATACATCTATCAACACCTTTTTGTTTTCTGTATTGTAAATAATTTTAACTTATATTTTTATTTTATGCAATTGATTTTTTTTTAATTTAATTTTTGTTTTGTTTACACATCACATTTTGACAACAGCCAAGTTTTTACACTAACAAAATGTCTGTTGTTTTTGTGACGTTGTATTTGTTTTAGGGACAAGACTACCTTATTTATTATACCATGATACCACCTGTATTATTTCATCATGCTATACACATAAATTTTGACAGCTTATCAAGAGACTCGAGCACACACAGCGCAATCGAATTGAAAGACTTGCTAGCCAACTTGAAAAATCAGAAATCAAAATCTTTTGTTCGGAATATTCTCTTTTTTGAACTATTTCTCCATAAGCCCGCTTTTAATTGCTGACACCAAGTGATGCAGGAGCATCTTGTAAACATCATCCATTTAAATTTAATTTTGAATGTTTTAAAATTAATTTAATTTTTACACAAATATGGTTGCATTTGACAAAAAAAAAATATTCTTTGTATTTCCGTTGACTTCCAATTCTATTTGTTATTAATATATTTAATACATACATATATGTACATATATTTTATTTTCTTTTGTAAATAACATTGTTGTTTTTTCTTGGGATAAACAACAATTACATTCCTGTAAATGTCTAACCAAACAATAGAAATAAAATAAAAATTTTTACTTACATCTGTATACATTTTAAATGTCTAAATTGTGTTTTTCTACATGTGTTGAAAATGTCTAAATGGCTTAAAGGAAACCAAAGAACTATAACCGAAAAGCAATATTATTTAAGATAAAAACAACAACATCAAACTTAAACAAAACTAATAAAAAATTTCAGAAATACTGCTTTAAGATGAAACAACTACAAGATATGTAAGGAATTAAATACAAATCGTATATGTGTATACAAAAAATGTTTAAATACACTTTAAAAAGCCAAGTCTATCTAAGTATCTGCATTACCAAAAAACGAGGGTAGTTACAAAAAAAAAATCTTACTATGGAAAAATATATGTAAGATGTTTGCTCTTAACTCTTAAACTTTTGCTACCTTCCTCCTAATAAACAAGCATACATACATACATAAATGTATCCTTAATATAATATGAATTTGAAAACTTCACATATAAGCAGATATAAAAACATTAAACATTAGAAAACAACTACAACAGTTTGTTTGGTTTTTTTTTTTTGCTTGCATCTCCAACAAAGCAGCCTGTAAGGTTTTATAGAAAAAATTTCAGGGTAAAAAAACAACAAATTTTATAGAAATAAACTTGGCAAGACATCAGGGTCATGTGCAAGTAAAGAGCAGCAGCCATCTTTCCATGCTTAAAATTATACAATCATCCATTTTTATACGATTGTTGCAAACAACAAGAACTTGCTAAACAAATCTTTTTGTGCAGCAGGCAATATTCATGTTTGATTCAACTACTTGCATGTTCACTCATACAACACTTTGGTTTGTGCTTCCAGTTTGTGTTTATTTTTTTTTTTTTTTTCATTTTTAGATTTTGTTTTATTTTCTAGAGGGAAAAAAAAAATCTTACAGTCAAGAAAGAAATACAATAGTTGGGGGCGAAAATATAGTATAACCTAGAAAAACTTTGAGATATCTGTAATTAGCTAAAATAATTTTTCAGTTTTAAGTCAAATGGAAATTCTAAAAAAATATTCGTATTTTTTTAAAATAAAAAACTAACTTTTGTAAAATAATTTTTTGAAGCCTGGTAAAAATTCAGTGTATCGGTAATGAAACGAAAAACGATCTAACTAACATTTAATAATAAAAAAGTTCACGTTCTGTGAGGAATGTGTTTCGAGGCAAATTTTGTTTAGCGATGAGGCCCATTTCTGACTCAATGGGTATGTAAACAAACAAAATTGCCGCATTTGGGACGAAGAGCAACCTGAAGAGATTCAAGAACTGCCACTTCATCCAGAAAAAAAAACGGTTTGGTGTAGTTTGTGGGCCGGTGGAATCATCGGTCCATTTTTCTTTAAAAATGATGCCGGTGCGAACGTAACCATCAATGGCGAACGTTATCTATGCCTGAAATTGGTTTCAGCAAGACGGCGCCACTTCCCACACATCGCATCAATCAATGGATTTATTGAGAGAACATTTCGGTGAGCACATAATTTCACGTTTTTGGCCGATCGATTGGCCACCAAGTTCGTGTGATATCACACCTTTAGACTTTTTCCTGTGGGGATATGTAAAGTCTAAAGTTTATGCGGACAAACCCGCTTCGATTCAGGCCTTGGAGAAAAACATCACGCGTGTCATTCGCCAGTTACTCCAACGAGTCATCGAAAATTGGACTCAACGGATGGAACATCTGCGTCGTAGCAACGGCCAACATTTGATAGACATAATCTTCAAAAAATAATGTTCTTTCAAATGATAATTAACATTCTCACCCCTTATTTAGACACTTTTGGAATTCTTACAAAATGTGTGTTATTATGGCTGCTCTATTAAAATAATTGAAAGTTAAAAATGAAGTGATGCCTAGGCAAATACTTTTATTGGTCATGCATACTACATACTACTTCTTATTTGAGATTTCATTAATAAAACCTCTATTTTTGTTCGGTGGATAACAAAATTTTTCATTAGGCCTAACTTTATATGAAGAGGCGGTAAAATTTTTTTTCTTTTTGAATTAAAGGTTCTTCTGATATATTCTTTTCTCCTGGAATAAAATTTACTCTTGCCGCCCAAATTTTAACATTGTAGTTTTTTTTTTCGCCCGGCTATGACATTCAGCGCCATATGTAAGGTTGACTGCACACATATTCGTTCAATGTTGGGTACCTGCGGTAAATTGAGAATAAAATCGGCATTTGTTAATCGATTCATGATTTATACCTTATTTTATTCTTGAGGTATTTAACTATCAGAAATAATGTGCAAATGCTGATTTTATTTATCATACAAATTAATAAAAAGTTTGCTGTTGGAATTTAAATATATTTTGATAAATTCATCTGTTTCCAAAAAATATTTTTGCACGATACAATAGAAAATAAAGCATCTCCAGAAAGGTTCTTCTATAAAGTTTTTTTTTTTTATTGTATAACTTTCGGGTAATTATAAATCTTACAAAATATGTATGTAATTATCCGCCCACAACTGTGTTCATTTCTATACATTTCACTTTACCCTCTATGGTTTAGAATAGTTTTTTCTTGTTTCGTATTTTTTTTTTTTTTTTTTGTGTTAGCTTTCATTACTTCTACTTGAAATATTGTTTGAAAAGCATGTTAAGGTCAGAAAAATATACAAATTATGTTATTTTCAAATGTATATATTAGAAAAAAAAACAGAAGAAAAAGAAATGCAAACATCATACAATTGCCTTAATACAAAAACAAACATATACACATACATACGTAAATAAGAAACTGCAAACGTACATGTATTTATGAGAATTTACACAGTTTGAGAGAAAAGCTCTTTCGACGTTTTTTTTTCTTTACATGTAAGTACATCTACATGTGTATGTATGTATGTGTAAGTGTATAAGTGCACTTTTTAATATATTTGTTTCTAACTTGTTTTCTTGTTGTATTTGTGGTGTTGAAAATGGATGGATTTTTTTCACTTTGCAAATATTTAGCTGAAAGAGTATACTTTTAGGGGCATCATAATTAAAAAAAATTATTTTTATTAGAATAATAATATTATGCAAAAACTTTGTTTATTTTATATGATATAAGATAATTTACAGTAAAATGAAGCAAATTAAAGTTTTTGTTTAATTGTTCTAAAAATTCCATGGCATGAGACGTTTTCTATAGTCTCATTAATCAAATTTTTAATTTTTTATAAAAAAAAAATACAAAATTTTGGTCCTTGTCTTAGAAAATCTCTAATGTTAAAGGCTAAGGAATGCCCTATTGGTTTTGATTTAACTAAACTATTAAAAGTAGTTTTGTATAGATTTTTATTATATAAATATTTTTTTTTTTTGCCTTAAAGCCTGTCTTTTTATTCATCCATTCATTCCTTGCAGCATATAGTGAATAATATTGTTTATTTTTTTGCTTCTAACATTATTACAATTGTTGTATATTGTAAGTTGTTGTAATGTAAATGATTGTTGCAGTTGGTAGTGTTCAAGTGGATAATAGTGGCAGTGGATGGATGTATTTTGTAAAATGTGGTTTTTCGTTGTTCTAATTCTAAAGACTTGAAATGCATTTATAAATGAATACATGCATGTGCATAAGCTTAAAAGTTTATCGGTTTTGTCTGTTATGGCCAAATGTGGCAATAAAATAAAATCCTTTTTTGGCGATGAAAGTTTCTAAAACGCAATTGGCAAGATACTTGGCGATATTTGAAAGTCTTAACGATATTTTTCGTTTTATATTTAATGATTTCCTCTATGATAGCATTACACTGAAAAAAATACTTGTAAATATGCATTATAACGATCAAAACTATGAGATAAGTAACTATTAAAGACGAATCAGCCAATTGAATTCGTGTTAGTCCTTTTAAGTAAAACTTTGCTCCTTTTATATTTTTTTCTAAGCTACGTTCATTTCTTATAAAACATTTTAATTATCATATTTGATATCTTGTTACAATAAAAAAAAAGTTTTTTACTTGTAAATTTTTCTACACTATTATAAGAAATTACTTGAAAAGCTCATCATCATAAACTAAAAGTCTGAAAAAAAGGACTAAAAATAAGCTTTATGCATTTTAAATAAGATTTTAATATAAGAACCATTTGAGAATTTTATTATTGTTTTAATTGTGCTACTGAAAATTCAATACAATTTTATTGTACAGAATTCTTTTTTAATTTCTTAATATGAATATTCTATTTTATATTTTGCAGAATATTAAATCTTTTCCATGTGGTTTTCATAAAAAAACACTCGAATCACTTTGTAAACTTCATATGTATTTGTTTTTGCCAATTTATTCTGTATATATATTATTTTTTTTACACTGCAGCTTAAGGTGCAACAGATTTATAGTCGATTTTCCAAAAAAATTTTTTATTAAAATTTTAAAGATTGATTAAGTATTGTTGGCCACATGATAGTACCCAGCTAGCTTTTTTAATAGTAAAACACTCTTCCGCTATCGGAGAAGACGATTAAACCGATCGTCCATGATGACGCATTCCGATCGTAGAAGTTAAAGACAACGGGAGAAACTGTGTCCTGATGGCGATTCTTCTAAACGAATTTTCTACGACGCACTACGCCTACGGATCGTTTAGACCCTTTAACAAAACACTAGTCCAACAGTCGTTTAAGTAACTTGCAAGAGTATCTCTTCGAAGAGTGAAACACGATTGCTAACTATTATCAGCCCTCCAATGCCCACCAAAATGCGTAAACGATGATGTACTTATCCAACAATCATAAAAATGGCTCGCAAAACTATCTTTCTGAGGAGAAAAATATAAATCCACTCCAACAATCGTGTGGACGTTTATAAAACGAGTCACAAAATGATCGCGCTGGTCAAATAATCATGCAAATGCCGGCTGGTGTGTGTGTGTGTGATTAAGCACGGGATGGTTTAATAGTACACTTGTTAACAGTATGGAAGTTGAAGTTATAAATACAAATTAATAAAGACCATAAAAACTGAAGTAATTATGATTTTGCATCCTTTGAATAAGAATTTCTTAAACATTTTAAAAGTTTAATAGTCTTGTTAGTAACTTCTTTATTTATTTCCAATGTTTTGGTTACAATCATCATATTAAGCATAAAAATCGATCATATTAAGTTTTAAAATTTACTTATATGGGAAATATAAATGTCCTTCTGCCGATTGTACTAAACGTTTTTGACAGGACTTAGCTAACATAAGTTTTTTACATTTCGAATTTAAATTCACAATTGTGGATGAACTTAAATATTTTTAATCAAGGATATATACATAAGCTAAAAGGATTTATGGTAGAAAAAAATGTCCTTGCAGCTTTTTTGCAGAGATATTTTTGTAGAGTGATTCAAAACATTATTTTTGAAGTTATGTAATCTATTGTAACATTTGGTGAATAATTGAAAAAAAAAAAATATTTACAAAAAAGGATACTAATGTCCTCACATCAATTAAAATAACATTAAGTTTTTGTTTCATTCTAATCGATGCACAATATAAAAGATGTGTTCTTTTACAAACACCGATTGGTGTAGATATCATTAGATGCTTAAGTTAGCAATAATTATAATCTTACATTGTATTTTGAGAATAATTACATAGTTTATCCACTAATTCCTATTTGAAATAAAGGGCTACAACGAAATCTCTTCATTCGGTTCGGTTAGATAAAAAGTGTTTTATTTCTTCCCCGCTTATCCCACTTTGGCTCACTTCAATATAAAGTTGACGTCGCCAAGTGTGCACCGTTTGCCCGATGCTTCGTGTATTTCTATAGCTGTTTTTTTAAATAATGAGTATAAGGAAGTTTACAGTGGCTTGTAGATTTATATGTTAAGCGGATAATAGTAATAATTTTGAATTATGTATTAATTTTCAGTTTTTCAGATCATAGCTGCTATTAAAATTTAATTTTTAAAATAAAGGATGTACGAAGTTAAGTTTTATAAATTCTCAAAACATTATTTTCTTAATAGTTAAATTTGTATTCAAACCAAAAATCGATCTTAAATTTAGTATTTTAAAGGAAGAGAAGCAGCACGATTGAAATGTCCTTGCTGTGCAGTTGTGGATACAATATTATAATCACAATTATTCAAGATTATAATTATATTTATAGTTAAAATCTAGTGTTAGATTTAAAAAAACATGTTTGATATAATCATGTCCTTGCAAAAATTAAATGAAATTTTTTAGAGAAATAAAAGACATACAACAGCTTAGCGCATATTTGGTCTTATTAGGAAAAAACTTTGTGCAGAGACTAGAAGTAATATTTTGAAAATATTTGATTATAATTGTTACTGCAATTTAGGTTTTTTTAAAATAAAGGATATATGACAGTCTGCTATATTCATGCACCGATTGAAGTAAAATTTTGTATAGATAATAAGAGTATTATTTGTGATGTTGTTGTCTAGTTATTTATTTTTTAGATATACATGCATATGTATGTGCATATCCTTACATTAATTGAATTCAAATTCTTGTTATTTTCTTCCGTTCTTAATGTAATTGAATTCAATATTTCGTTTATCAAACTTAGGATATATGGGTTTAGACATGAATGCAGGGAATGTATAATACGAAATTAAAAAAATCGTATATTTTAATTAAATTATATTCCCACTCTGCAAAAACATAAGATGCATCCGTTCTAGGTGGTATGGCAGGCAGATAAATTCCTTTAACAGTTGAAGTTTTTATGCGCTTAATTTAAGATACACTCCTAACAGTTTACTGATTTCCTTCAAATTAAGTTGTGAATTTTTTTTTATTCGAACTGAGTGATGTTTAATAAAAGAAATTTTAATTTTTCAGGCTTAAGTTCGTTTTCTCTAAATTTAACTTTGTTATAAATTAAATTATTATTTAAATTAGAAAGAAAAATCTAGTGGCTCTTTATACTTGAACAGACAAAGGAAAATTTGACTGAGCGGAGGGTTGAACTGACATCGATGTTTCGAAACTAGCCTAATCCTTTTTGTGAAGCCAATACCTTGTGTAGTGGTCCTCGTAGTAAAACTTTTAAAATCACATCTGTTTTTAGATATACTTTTAGCTGTACTTTTTTGTTTTGACATGATTTCGAATATAAATAAATAAATAAATGAAATCAGCATTTTGTAGCAGATTTGTTTTACATTTTAGTTCATGTGAAAAAATTTTTTTTTACCTTCCATGCTTTTGTTTCATATTTATATTTTTTTAAAGGATGAACAAAAAAAAAAACGAGCAAAAGAATCGACTTTAAATATTCTGTTACATGCATCAGATAAAAATATTTTTATTTTATTTTGGTAAAAATGGCTTGTTTTTTTTTTGTATTATTGTTGCTAAAGTTTTGCGGTTATGTGATGTGTAAATAGCATAAAGTTAATAATAAATAAAAACTTTTTTACATTTCATTTTAGATTTTATTTAATAATTTTTACGTGACTGCGTTTAAAAATTGCTTTTAATATTTTTTTTCTAGTCGCATAAATGTATGCTTTATTTATATTCTACAATATTCTCCGTATTGGGTATGCTCTAATTTTCTTTGAACATATTGCTTACTTTCTAAATACTCACACTTAATAGTGTGTGTGCGTGCCTGTGTGTGTATTATAACATTTGCTATGCAATTAAGTAATTTATTAAATAAACTTTTTAACTAATTACTTATTGTTTAGTCATTTAGATTGCAAGCAATATGCAAATAATGTTAATTAATCCAATCAACTGGTAGAAATTGACGTTTAGCAATTAAGTGGGACATTATTATTATTATTATTATTTTTAATTTGAAATGCACTTAAGGCAGTTGAATTGATCGAACTAAGGAAGGAGAATAACACAGCAGTTAAAACTCTAAGCCAACAGTCAAAATTACTCTGCACCTTGATAAGTTAGTTAGAAAAATTTAATGTTCTGTATAAATGCAGCTGACTTGTTATATATTTTTATAATTATCTTAACTAACTAACTTAGCTTTAGCTTAGCACAATTATTTATCTATAAAATTCCTTTTTTTTCTATCTTGGTGTTTTTAACATCGATTTTCTGTGTGGAAATTGTTGTGATTTATATTTTATTTACAATCATTTAACTGGCAATCATTTCTATTCCCATTTGCTAGCAAATAATAATACTCTTCAGACTCTTGTTTTTCTATAAAAAAAAGGAATAATTAAACTTTTAGAAAATTTATGCTGAAAAGAGAATAAGTTGCAAAAAAACATTTCAACAATTCCCCTGACATGACCTGATTTTCATAATAGCTGTGGTTATTAAACTTGTTGTTGTTGTTTGTTTGCTTAGCAGTATTACAGTTAAAATTGTTTAAATATTAAACATCTGTATATTTAACACAATTTTCTTTCGTTTTGCTACCCTTTTCCCTACTGGCAAATCTTAAAGGATCTTTAAAAGGAAACACGGGAAATTGCCTTAGTGGTTAACTGACAAAATATTTTGTTCCATTTTCCTATTTTAATAATTTTGTGTTGACTTATTGAAAGTAAAAGAGATTTAGTTTTAAATTTCAGTGCGCGTAGTTCCGCGCAATTTTTTTTTATCATTTAACTGTATTGAGATCAATGTCGTTACATTATTTTCTAAGTGTCGCTTAAGCACAACTATTTGGAAAACAATATTAATTTTGAATGGGCGTGGCATTTTTATAATTAACAAATCGTATTCCTTGAGCAATTGAATGTGTGTGTGTGCAACATTTAAGTAGAATTAAACAATTAAAAAATTAATTTTTTTTCCATGTAAGAACATGTACGTAAAGACGATACTCTAACGTAAGAACTAAGACCAACCAGAAGAAAATGGAACTAAAAATGACAAAGTTATAAGCAATTGAGTGAATAAATCCAAATCCCATATTTTCTGAATATTTTATTTTTTTTCGACAATTTATTTTGTTACTTTTGCCTGAGCAAATGCACTAGTTTTGGAGAGATTGCCAAATGGGTTTATAAGACAGTAGCAACTGTTTCGCTTCCAGTTCCACATTAGAGTGAATTTCCTCATCCTAATTGCCCCGATTCAACGATTGAATATATCGAATCATCACAAGATACAGACACAAGCAGTGATATTGAATTTCAACATTTTGCATCTCGCCTGAAGCAAAGGAACTGTTTGGCTCCGGGAGTAAATGGAACATTTTACAGAAGCCGTGATAAACCTTACGCACACCATTTTAAGAAGTAAAATGACATATGCTACTGCAGCGATATTTCTGCATTGTTTGAGCAACTCGGAGAGCCTTATTATCAAATGTACATGAAAAAAATTAAATTTTGTAAACTAGTGTTACACATGTACATTTGTTAAACAGTGAGGTGTTTTTCATAGTGAGTTTTTATATGGTCGCTTAAAGCAACAACACCGTTTTACTTTTGGTTGCATGATTCGAGCTTGTATTGTATTAAACTCTTTTAAGAGAAGAACTTAAAATTGTGGTCGATATGTCAGTGAACCGCACTACACATTACATAGAGAATTCGTACTTTGGTCGTACTGTTCGTATGTGGAATAAACTCCCCGCAGAGGTCTTTCCTGCCACTTTCAGTGTGTCAGGGTTCAAATCGAATGTCCACAAACACTACTCCCTTTATCCTCCTTCCCAAAACCTATTTTCCTAATTCCGGCTCAATGCTTTGCATTGATAATTAATTAAAAAAAAAAAAAAAAAAAATCATGAAAATACTTTGAACTCACTGACCACTGTCTTAAGGAAAAAAAAAAATTGAAACAGCGAAATTTAATAATATTAAATTTATTTATTAAATTATTTATTAAATTAATATGAATGAAAGTCGTCACTTTAAAATTTTACAATATTGATTAAATAACTCCCTTATGCTCACCCCGTTTTAATATAAAATCTCTTAATTAATCCATTAATTGCTTAATCTTGCTTTACAAGTATTTTCATCCAAGCACTCAAGCGTCTACATTTTCTAAGTTTATATTTGTTGTTGTTCCACAAGCATCAATAAGAACGAATTAAAGTTTGTGCAGCTGGCTGGAAGCAGCATAAATATTGCGGTTTACTATTCGTATTGATTTGAAGTATTTTTCGTTGTGAAACCTTTTAAACCCCATTTGTAAAACTTTTCCCATACAACTTACTTAGAATGGATGGACGGCATCTCATTAAGTATTCATAAATAAAGTTAAGCATAATTAGTTAAACAGAAAAGTGATTAACTTTTTTTATTATAATATTTTAATAATTCCTTTGAGGTAATTGTGGTGGTAAGAAAAAAGAGCATATGGCACAATAGTTTTACAATGGAATAAAAAAAGGGGACTAATTACTTTTAAATACGCGATTTTCACTTGCATTGTTTAAATGTTTCAAATTTTTTTTTTAAAGATTTTCACTTGGATTGTTGGATACAATTTAGAAATCGGACTTACATAGTCTATAAGTATGGATCCTTGGATTTAATTTCCCATTGCTTCAAATGAGGGACAAACATAAATGTGCCTACAAATAGCCAAATTCACGTAGAGCTGAACAAAATTTACACAATTTTAATCTTTAAAATTTTATAGAAAAATTCTCAAATACAATTGAGAAATCGGACTTACATAGTCTATAAGTATGGATCCTTGGCTTTAATTTCCCATTGGTCCAAATGAGTGACAAACAAATGTTATAGAAAAATTCTTAAATACAATTGAGAAATCGGACTTACATAGCCTATAAGTATGGATCCTTGGCTTTAATTTCCCATTGGTCCAAATGAGTGACAAACATAAATGTGCCCACAAATAGCCAAATTCACGTAGAGCTGAACAAAATTTACACAATTTTAATCTTTAAAATTTTATAGAAAAATTCTCAAATACAATTGAGAAATCGGACTAACATAGTCTATAAGTATGGATCCTTGGCTTTAATTTCCCATTGGTCCAAATGAGTGACAAACATAAATGTGCCCACAAATAGCCAAATTCACGTAGAGCTGAACAAAATTTACACAATTTTAATCTTTAAAATTTTATAGAAAAATTCTCAAATACAATTGAGAAATCGGACTTACATAGTCTATAAGTAAGAATCCTTGGCTTTAATTTCCCATTGGTCCAAATGAGTGACAAACATAAATGTGCCCACAAATAGCCAAATTCACGTAGAGCTGAACAAAATTTACACAATTTTAATCTTTAAAATTTTATAGAAAAATTCTCAAATACAATTGAGAAATCGGACTTACATAGTCTATAAGTATGGATCCTTGGCTTTAATTTCCCATTGGTCCAAATGAGTGACAAACAAATGTTATAGAAAAATTCTTAAATACAATTGAGAAATCGGACTTACATAGTCTATAAGAATGGATCCTTGGCTTTAATTTCCCATTGGTCCAAATGAGTGACAAACAAATGTTATAGAAAAATTCTCAAATACAATTGAGAAATCGGACTTACATAGCCTATAAGTATGGATCCTTGGCTTTAATTTCCCATTGGTCCAAATGAGTGACAAACATAAATGTGCCCACAAATAGCCAAATTCACGTAGAGCTGAACAAAATTTACACAATTTTAATCTTTAAAATTTTATAGAAAAATTCTCAAATACAATTGAGAAATCGGACTTACATAGTCTATAAGTATGGATCCTTAGCTTTAATTTCCCATTGGTCCAAATGAGTGACAAACAAATGTTATAGAAAAATTCTCAAATACAATTGAGAAATCGGACTTAAATAGTCTATAAGAATGGCTCCTTGGCTTTAATTTCCCATTGGTCCAAATGAGTGACAAACAAATGTTATAGAAAAATTCTCAAATACAATTGAGAAATCGGACTTACATAGTCTATACGTATGGATCCTTGGCTTTAATTTCCCATTGGTCCAAATGCGTGACAAACAAATGTTATAGAAAAATTCTCAAATACAATTGAGAAATCGGACTTACATAGTCTATAAGTATGGATCCTTGGCTTTAATTTCCCATTGGTCCAAATGAGTGACAAACATAAATGTGCCCACAAATAGCCAAATTCACGTAGAGCTGATCAAAATTTACACAATTTTAATCTTTAAAATTTTATAGAAAAATTCTCAAATACAATTGAGAAATCGGACTTACATAGTCTATAAGTATGGATCCTTGGCTTTAATTTCCCATTGGTCCAAATGAGTGACAAACAAATGTTATAGAAAAATTCTCAAATACAATTGAGAAATCGGACTTACATAGCCTATAATATGGATCCTTGGCTTTAATTTCCCATTGGTCCAAATGACAAACATAAATGTGCCCACAAATAGCCAAATTCACGTAGAGCTGAACAAAATTTACACAATTTTAATCTTTAAAATTTTATAGAAAAATTCTCAAATACAATTCAGAAATCGGACTTACATAGTCTATAAGTATGGATCCTTGGCTTTAATTTCCCATTGGTCCAAATGAGTGACAAACAAATGTTATAGAAAAATTCTCAAATACAATTGAGAAATCGGACTTACATAGTCTATAAGTATGGATCCTTGGCTTTAATTTCCCATTGGTCCAAATGAGTGACAAACATAAATGTGCCCACAAATAGCCAAATTCACGTAGAGCTGAACAAAATTTACACAATTTTAATCTTTAAAATTTTATAGAAAAATTCTCAAATACAATTGAGAAATCGGACTTACATAGCCTATAAGTATGGATCCTTGGCTTTAATTTCCCATTGGTCCAAATGAGTGACAAACAAATGTTATAGAAAAATTCTCAAATACAATTGAGAAATCGGACTTACATAGTCTATAAGTATGGATCCTTGGCTTTAATTTCCCATTGGTCCAAATGAGTGACAAACAAATGTTATAGAAAAATTCTGAAATACAATTGAGAAATCGGACTTACATAGCCTATAAGTATGGATCCTTGGCTTTAATTTCCCATTGGTCCAAATGAGTGACAAACATAAATGTGCCCACAAATAGCCAAATTCACGTAGAGCTGAACAAAATTTACACAATTTTAATCTTTAAAATTTTATAGAAAAATTCTCAAATACAATTGAGAAATCGGAATTACATAGTCTATAAGTATGGATCCTTGGCTTTAATTTCCCATTGATCCAAATGAGTGACAAACATAAATGTGCCCACAAATAGCCAAATTCACGTAGAGCTGAACAAAATTTACACAATTTTAATCTTTAAAATTTTATAGAAAAATTCTCAAATACAATTGAGAAATCGGACTTACATAGTCTATAAGTATGGATCCTTGGCTTTAATTTCCCATTGGTCCAAATGAGTGACAAACAAATGTTATAGAAAAATTCTGAAATACAATTGAGAAATCGGACTTACATAGCCTATAAGTATGGATCCTTGGCTTTAATTTCCCATTGGTCCAAATGAGTGACAAACATAAATGTGCCCACAAATAGCCAAATTCACGTAGAGCTGAACAAAATTTACACAATTTTAATCTTTAAAATTTTATAGAAAAATTCTCAAATACAATTGAGAAATCGGAATTACATAGTCTATAAGTATGGATCCTTGGCTTTAATTTCCCATTGATCCAAATGAGTGACAAACATAAATGTGCCCACAAATAGCCAAATTCACGTAGAGCTGAACAAAATTTACACAATTTTAATCTTTAAAATTTTATAGAAAAATTCTCAAATACAATTGAGAAATCGGACTTACATAGTCTATAAGTATGGATCCTTGGCTTTAATTTCCCATTGATCCAAATGAGTGACAAACATAAATGTGCCCACAAATAGCCAAATTCACGTAGAGCTGAACAAAATTTACACAATTTTAATCTTTAAAATTTTATAGAAAAATTCTCAAATACAATTGAGAAATCGGAATTACATAGTCTATAAGTATGGATCCTTGGCTTTAATTTCCCATTGGTCCAAATGAGTGACAAACAAATGTTATAGAAAAATTCTCAAATACAATTGAGAAATCGGACTTACATAGCCTATAAGTATGGATCCTTGGCTTTAATTTCCCATTGGTCCAAATGACAAACATAAATGTGCCCACAAATAGCCAAATTCACGTAGAGCTGAACAAAATTTACACAATTTTAATCTTTAAAATTTTATAGAAAAATTCTCAAATACAATTCAGAAATCGGACTTACATAGTCTATAAGTATGGATCCTTGGCTTTAATTTCCCATTGGTCCAAATGAGTGACAAACAAATGTTATAGAAAAATTCTCAAATACAATTGAGAAATCGGACTTACATAGCCTATAAGTATGGATCCTTGGCTTTAATTTCCCATTGGTCCAAATGAGTGACAAACATAAATGTGCCCACAAATAGCCAAATTCACGTAGAGCTGAACAAAATTTACACAATTTTAATCTTTAAAATTTTATAGAAAAATTCTCAAATACAATTGAGAAATCGGAATTACATAGTCTATAAGTATGGATCCTTGGCTTTAATTTCCCATTGATCCAAATGAGTGACAAACATAAATGTGCCCACAAATAGCCAAATTCACGTAGAGCTGAACAAAATTTACACAATTTTAATCTTTAAAATTTTATAGAAAAATTCTCAAATACAATTGAGAAATCGGACTTCATAGTCTATAAGTATGGATCCTTGGCTTTAATTTCCCATTGGTCCAAATGAGTGACAAACAAATGTTATAGAAAAATTCTGAAATACAATTGAGAAATCGGACTTACATAGCCTATAAGTATGGATCCTTGGCTTTAATTTCCCATTGGTCCAAATGAGTGACAAACATAAATGTGCCCACAAATAGCCAAATTCACGTAGAGCTGAACAAAATTTACACAATTTTAATCTTTAAAATTTTATAGAAAAATTCTCAAATACAATTGAGAAATCGGAATTACATAGTCTATAAGTATGGATCCTTGGCTTTAATTTCCCATTGATCCAAATGAGTGACAAACATAAATGTGCCCACAAATAGCCAAATTCACGTAGAGCTGAACAAAATTTACACAATTTTAATCTTTAAAATTTTATAGAAAAATTCTCAAATACAATTGAGAAATCGGACTTACATAGTCTATAAGTATGGATCCTTGGCTTTAATTTCCCATTGATCCAAATGAGTGACAAACATAAATGTGCCCACAAATAGCCAAATTCACGTAGAGCTGAACAAAATTTACACAATTTTAATCTTTAAAATTTTATAGAAAAATTCTCAAATACAATTGAGAAATCGGAATTACATAGTCTATAAGTATGGATCCTTGGCTTTAATTTCCCATTGGTCCAAATGAGTGACAAACAAATGTTATAGAAAAATTCTCAAATACAATTGAGAAATCGGACTTACATAGTCTATAAGTATGGATCCTTGGCTTTAATTTCCCATTGGTCCAAATGAGTGACAAACAAATGTTATAGAAAAACTCTCAAATACAATTGAGAAATCGGACTTACATAGTCTATAAGTATGGATCCTTGGCTTTAATTTCCCATTGGTCCAAATGAGTGACAAACATAAATGTGCCCACAAATAGCCAAATTCACGTAGAGCGGAACAAAATTTACACAATTTTAATTTTTAAAATTTTATAGAAAAATTCTCAAATACAATTGAGAAATCGGACTTACATAGTCTATAAGTATGGATCCTTGGCTTTAATTTCCCATTGGTCCAAATGAGTGACAAACAAATGTTATAGAAAAATTCTCAAATACAATTGAGAAATCGGACTTACATAGTCTATAAGTATGGATCCTTGGCTTTAATTTCCCATTGGTCCAAATGAGTGACAAACAAATGTTATAGAAAAACTCTCAAATACAATTGAGAAATCGGACTTACATAGCCTATAAGTATGGATCCTTGGCTTTAATTTCCCATTGGTCCAAATGAGTGACAAACATAAATGTGCCCACAAATAGCCAAATTCACGTAGAGCTGAACAAAATTTACACAATTTTAATCTTTAAAATTTTATAGAAAAATTCTCAAATACAATTCAGAAATCGGACTTACATAGTCTATAAGTATGGATCCTTGGCTTTAATTTTCCATTGGTCCAAATGAGTGACAAACAAATGTTATAGAAAAATTCTCAAATACAATTGAGAAATCGGACTTACATAGTCTATAAGTATGGATCCTTGGCTTTAATTTCCCATTGGTCCAAATGAGTGACAAGCAAATGTTATAGAAAAATTCTCAAATACAATTCAGAAATCGGACTTACATAGTCTATAAGTATGGATCCTTGGCTTTAATTTTCCATTGGTCCAAATGAGTGACAAACAAATGTTATAGAAAAATTCTCAAATACAATTCAGAAATCGGACTTACATAGTCTATAAGTATGGATCCTTGGCTTTAATTTTCCATTGGTCCAAATGAGTGACAAACAAATGTTATAGAAAAATTCTCAAATACAATTGAGAAATCGGACTTACATAGTCTATAAGTATGGATCCTTGGCTTTAATTTCCCATTGGTCCAAAAGAGTGACAAACATAAATGTGCCCACAAATAGCCAAATTCACGTAGAGCTGAACAAAATTTACACAATTTTAATCTTTAAAATTTTATAGAAAAATTCTCAAATACAATTCAGAAATCGGACTTACATAGTCTATAAGTATGGATCCTTGGCTTTAATTTCCCATTGGTCCAAATGAGTGACAAACAAATGTTATAGAAAAATTCTCAAATACAATTCAGAAATCGGACTTACATAGTCTATAAGTATGGATCCTTGGCTTTAATTTTCCATTGGTCCAAATGAGTGACAAACAAATGTTATAGAAAAATTCTCAAATACAATTGAGAAATCGGACTTACATAGTCTATAAGTATGGATCCTTGGCTTTAATTTCCCATTGGTCCAAATGAGTGACAAGCAAATGTTATAGAAAAATTCTCAAATACAATTCAGAAATCGGACTTACATAGTCTATAAGTATGGATCCTTGGCTTTAATTTTCCATTGGTCCAAATGAGTGACAAACAAATGTTATAGAAAAATTCTCAAATACAATTGAGAAATCGGACTTACATAGCCTATAAGTATGGATCCTTGGCTTTAATTTCCCATTGGTCCAAAAGAGTGACAAACATAAATGTGCCCACAAATAGCCAAATTCACGTAGAGCTGAACAAAATTTACACAATTTTAATCTTTAAAATTTTATAGAAAAATTCTCAAATACAA
The DNA here is from genome assembly GCA_947311025.1 of Lypha dubia. Classification (NCBI taxonomy): domain Eukaryota; kingdom Metazoa; phylum Arthropoda; class Insecta; order Diptera; family Tachinidae; genus Lypha; species Lypha dubia. The sequence goes on along the minus strand of OX371261.1, from coordinate 109,799,547 downwards.
TTCAGAAATCGGACTTACATAGTCTATAAGTATGGATCCTTGGCTTTAATTTCCCATTGGTCCAAATGAGTGACAAACAAATGTTATAGAAAAATTCTCAAATACAATTCAGAAATCGGACTTACATAGTCTATAAGTATGGATCCTTGGCTTTAATTTTCCATTGGTCCAAATGAGTGACAAACAAATGTTATAGAAAAATTCTCAAATACAATTGAGAAATCGGACTTACATAGCCTATAAGTATGGATCCTTGGCTTTAATTTCCCATTGGTCCAAATGAGTGACAAACATAAATGTGCCCACAAATAGCCAAATTCACGTAGAGCTGAACAAAATTTACACAATTTTAATCTTTAAAATTTTATAGAAAAATTCTCAAATACAATTCAGAAATCGGACTTACATAGTCTATAAGTATGGATCCTTGGCTTTAATTTCCCATTGGTCCAAATGAGTGACAAACAAATGTTATAGAAAAATTCTCAAATACAATTCAGAAATCGGACTTACATAGTCTATAAGTATGGATCCTTGGCTTTAATTTTCCATTGGTCCAAATGAGTGACAAACAAATGTTATAGAAAAATTCTCAAATACAATTCAGAAATCGGACTTACATAGTCTATAAGTATGGATCCTTGGCTTTAATTTTCCATTGGTCCAAATGAGTGACAAACAAATGTTATAGAAAAATTCTCAAATACAATTGAGAAATCGGACTTACATAGCCTATAAGTATGGATCCTTGGCTTTAATTTCCCATTGGTCCAAATGAGTGACAAACATAAATGTGCCCACAAATAGCCAAATTCACGTAGAGCTGAACAAAATTTACACAATTTTAATCTTTAAAATTTTATAGAAAAATTCTCAAATACAATTCAGAAATCGGACTTACATAGTCTATAAGTATGGATCCTTGGCTTTAATTTCCCATTGGTCCAAATGAGTGACAAACAAATGTTATAGAAAAATTCTCAAATACAATTCAGAAATCGGACTTACATAGTCTATAAGTATGGATCCTTGGCTTTAATTTTCCATTGGTCCAAATGAGTGACAAACAAATGTGATAGAAAAATTCTCAAATACAATTGAGAAATCGGACTTACATAGCCTATAAGTATGGATCCTTGGCTTTAATTTCCCATTGGTCCAAATGAGTGACAAACATAAATGTGCCCACAAATAGCCAAATTCACGTAGAGCTGAACAAAATTTACACAATTTTAATCTTTAAAATTTTATAGAAAAATTCTCAAATACAATTCAGAAATCGGACTTACATAGTCTATAAGTATGGATCCTTGGCTTTAATTTCCCATTGGTCCAAATGAGTGACAAACAAATGTTATAGAAAAATTCTCAAATACAATTCAGAAATCGGACTTACATAGTCTATAAGTATGGATCCTTGGCTTTAATTTTCCATTGGTCCAAATGAGTGACAAACAAATGTTATAGAAAAATTCTCAAATACAATTCAGAAATCGGACTTACATAGTCTATAAGTATGGATCCTTGGCTTTAATTTTCCATTGGTCCAAATGAGTGACAAACATAAATGTGCCCACAAATAGCCAAATTCACGTAGAGCTGAACAAAATTTACACAATTTTAATCTTTAAAATTTTATAGAAAAATTCTCAAATACAATTCAGAAATCGGACTTACATAGTCTATAAGTATGGATCCTTGGCTTTAATTTCCCATTGGTCCAAATGAGTGACAAACAAATGTTATAGAAAAATTCTCAAATACAATTCAGAAATCGGACTTACATAGTCTATAAGTATGGATCCTTGGCTTTAATTTCCCATTGGTCCAAATGAGTGACAAACAAATGTTATAGAAAAATTCTCAAATACAATTGAGAAATCGGACTTACATAGTCTATAAGTATGGATCCTTGGCTTTAATTTCCCATTGGTCCAAAAGAGTGACAAACATAAATGTGCCCACAAATAGCCAAATTCACGTAGAGCTGAACAAAATTTACACAATTTTAATTTTTAAAATTTTATAGAAAAATTCTCAAATACAATTGAGAAATCGGACTTACATAGTCTATAAGTATGGATCCTTGGCTTTAATTTCCCATTGGTCCAAATGAGTGACAAACAAATGTTATAGAAAAATTCTCAAATACAATTGAGAAATCGGACTTACATAGTCTATAAGTATGGATCCTTGGCTTTAATTTCCCATTGGTCCAAATGAGTGACAAACAAATGTTATAGAAAAATTCTCAAATACAATTGAGAAATCGGACTTACATAGTCTATAAGTATGGATCCTTGGCTTTAATTTCCCATTGGTCCAAAAGAGTGACAAACATAAATGTGCCCACAAATAGCCAAATTCACGTAGAGCTGAACAAAATTTAAACAATTTTAATTTTTAAAATTTTATAGAAAAATTCTCAAATACAATTGAGAAATCGGACTTACATAGTCTATAAGTATGGATCCTTGGCTTTAATTTCCCATTGGTCCAAATGAGTGACAAACAAATGTTATAGAAAAATTCTCAAATACAATTGAGAAATCGGACTTACATAGTCTATAAGTATGGATCCTTGGCTTTAATTTCCCATTGGTCCAAATGAGTGACAAACAAATGTTATAGAAAAATTCTCAAATACAATTGAGAAATCGGACTTACATAGTCTATAAGTATGGATCCTTGGCTTTAATTTCCCATTGGTCCAAAAGAGTGACAAACATAAATGTGCCCACAAATAGCCAAATTCACGTAGACCTGAACAAAATTTACACAATTTTAATTTTTAAAATTTTATAGAAAAATTCTCAAATACAATTGAGAAATCGGACTTACATAGTCTATAAGTATGGATCCTTGGCTTTAATTTCCCATTGGTCCAAATGAGTGACAAACAAATGTTATAGAAAAATTCTCAAATACAATTGAGAAATCGGACTTACATAGTCTATAAGTATGGATCCTTGGCTTTAATTTCCCATTGGTCCAAATGAGTGACAAACAAATGTTATAGAAAAATTCTCAAATACAATTGAGAAATCGGACTTACATAGTCTATAAGTATGGATCCTTGGCTTTAATTTCCCATTGGTCCAAAAGAGTGACAAACATAAATGTGCCCACAAATAGCCAAATTCACGTAGAGCTGAACAAAATTTACACAATTTTAATTTTTAAAATTTTATAGAAAAATTCTCAAATACAATTGAGAAATCGGACTTACATAGTCTATAAGTATGGATCCTTGGCTTTAATTTCCCATTGGTCCAAATGAGTGACAAACAAATGTTATAGAAAAATTCTCAAATACAATTGAGAAATCGGACTTACATAGTCTATAAGTATGGATCCTTGGCTTTAATTTCCCATTGGTCCAAATGAGTGACAAGCAAATGTTATAGAAAAATTCTCAAATACAATTGAGAAATCGGACTAACATAGCTTATAAGTATGGATCCTTGGCTTTAATTTCCCATTGGTCCAAATGAGTGACAAACATAAATGTGCCCACAAATAGCCAAATTCACGTAGAGCTGAACAAAATTTACACAATTTTAATCTTTAAAATTTTATAGAAAAATTCTCAAATACAATTGAGAAATCGGAATTACATAGTCTATAAGTATGGATCCTTGGCTTTAATTTCCCATTGGTCCAAATGAGTGACAAACAAATGTTATAGAAAAATTCTCAAATACAATTGAGAAATCGGACTTACATAGTCTATAAGTATGGATCCTTGGCTTTAATTTCCCATTGGTCCAAATGAGTGACAAACATAAATGTGCCCACAAATAGCCAAATTCACGTAGAGCTGAACAAAATTTACACAATTTTAATCTTTAAAATTTTATAGAAAAATTCTCAAATACAATTGAGAAATCGGAATTACATAGTCTATAAGTATGGATCCTTGGCTTTAATTTCCCATTGGTCCAAATGAGTGACAAACAAATTTTATAGAAAAATTCTCAAATACAATTGAGAAATCGGACTTACATAGGCTATAAGTATGGATCCTTGGCTTTAATTTCCCATTGGTCCAAATGAGTGACAAACATAAATGTGCCCACAAATAGCCAAATTCCCGTAGAGCTGAACAAAATTTACAAAATTTTAATCTTTAAAATTTAAAAAAAAATTCTCAAATACAATTGAGAAATCGGACTTACATAGGCTATAAGTATGGATCCTTGGCTTTAATTTCCCATTGGTCCAAATGACTGACAAACAAATGTTATAGAAAAATTCTGAAATACAATTGAGAAATCGGACTTACATAGCCTATAAGTATGGATCCTTGGCTTTAATTTCCCATTGGTCCAAATGAGTGACAAACAAATGTTATAGAAAAATTCTGAAATACAATTGAGAAATCGGACTTACATAGCCTATAAGTATGGATCCTTGGCTTTAATTTCCCATTGGTCCAAATGAGTGACAAACATATGTTATAGAAAAATTCTAAAATTCAATTGAGAAATCGGACTTACATAGCCTATAAGTATGGATCCTTGGCTTTAATTTCCCATTGGTCCAAATGAGTGACAAACAAATGTTATAGAAAAATTCTGAAATACAATTGAGAAATCGGACTTACATAGCCTATAAGTATGGATCCTTGGCTTTAATTTCCCATTGGTCCAAATGAGTGACAAACAAATGTTATAGAAAAATTCTGAAATACAATTGAGAAATCGGACTTACATAGCCTATAAGTATGGATCCTTGGCTTTAATTTCCCATTGGTCCAAATGAGTGACAAACATATGTTATAGAAAAATTCTAAAATTCAATTGAGAAATCGGACTTACATAGCCTATAAGTATGGATCCTTGGCTTTAATTTCCCATTGGTCCAAATGAGTGACAAACAAATGTTATAGAAAAATTCTGAAATACAATTGAGAAATCGGACTTACATAGCCTATAAGTATGGATCCTTGGCTTTAATTTCCCATTGGTCCAAATGAGTGACAAACATATGTTATAGAAAAATTCTAAAATTCAATTGAGAAATCGGACTTACATAGCCTATAAGTATGGATCCTTGGCTTTAATTTCCCATTGGTCCAAATGAGTGACAAACAAATGTTATAGAAAAATTCTGAAATACAATTGAGAAATCGGACTTACATAGCCTATAAGTATAGATCCTTGGCTTTAATTTCCCATTGGTCCAAATGAGTGACAAACAAATGTTATAGAAAAATTCTCAAATACAATTGAGAAATCGGACTTACATAGCCTATAAGTATGGATCCTTGGCTTTAATTTCCCATTGGTCCAAATGAGTGACAAACATAAATGTGCCCACAAATAGCCAAATTCACGTAGAGCTGAACAAAATTTACACAATTTTAATTTTTAAAATTTTATAGAAAAATTCTCAAATACAATTGAGAAATCGGACTTACATAGTCTATAAGTATGGATCCTTGGCTTTAATTTCCCATTGGTCCAAATGAGTGACAAACAAATGTTATAGAAAAATTCTCAAATACAATTGAGAAATCGGACTTACATAGCCTATAAGTATGGATCCTTGGCTTTAATTTCCCATTGGTCCAAATGAGTGACAAACATAAATGTGCCCACAAATAGCCAAATTCACGTAGAGCTGAACAAAATTTACACAATTTTAATTTTTAAAATTTTATAGAAAAATTCTCAAATACAATTGAGAAATCGGACTTACATAGTCTATAAGTATGGATCCTTGGCTTTAATTTCCCATTGGTCCAAATGAGTGACAAACAAATGTTATAGAAAAATTCTTAAATACAATTGAGAAATCGGACTTACATAGCCTATAAGTATGGATCCTTGGCTTTAATTTCCCATTGGTCCAAATGAGTGACAAACAAATGTTATAGAAAAATTCTGAAATACAATTGAGAAATCGGACTTACATAGCCTATAAGTATGGATCCTTGGCTTTAATTTCCCATTGGTCCAAATGAGTGACAATCAAATGTTATAGAAAAATTCTGAAATACAATTGAGAAATCGGACTTACATAGCCTATAAGTATGGATCCTTGGCTTTAATTTCCCATTGGTCCAAATGAGTGACAAACAAATGTTATAGAAAAATTCTGAAATACAATTGAGAAATCGGACTTACATAGCCTATAAGTATGGATCCTTGGCTTTAATTTCGCAGTGGTCCAAATGAGTGACAAACATAAATGTGCCCACAAATAGCCAAATTCCCGTAGAGCTGAACAAAATTTACAAAATTTTAATCTTTAAAATTTAAAAAAAAATTCTCAAATACAATTGAGAAATCGGACTTACATAGGCTATAAGTATGGATCCTTGGCTTTAATTTCCCATTGGTCCAAATGACTGACAAACAAATGTTATAGAAAAATTCTGAAATACAATTGAGAAATCGGACTTACATAGCCTATAAGTATGGATCCTTGGCTTTAATTTCCCATTGGTCCAAATGAGTGACAAACAAATGTTATAGAAAAATTCTGAAATACAATTGAGAAATCGGACTTACATAGCCTATAAGTATGGATCCTTGGCTTTAATTTCCCATTGGTCCAAATGAGTGACAAACATAAATTTGCCCACAAATAGCCAAATTCACGTAGAGCTGAACAAAATTTACACAATTTTAATTTTTAAAATTTTATAGAAAAATTCTCAAATACAATTGAGAAATCGGACTTACATAGTCTATAAGTATGGATCCTTGGCTTTAATTTCCCATTGGTCCAAATGAGTGACAAACAAATGTTATAGAAAAATTCTCAAATACAATTGAGAAATCGGACTTACATAGCCTATAAGTATGGATCCTTGGCTTTAATGTCCCATTGGTCCAAATGAGTGACAAACAAATGTTATAGAAAAATTCTCAAATACAATTGAGAAATCGGACTTACATAGTCTATATGTATGGATCCTTGGCTTTAATTTCCCATTGGTCCAAATGAGTGACAAACAAATGTTATAGAAAAATTCTGAAATACAATTGAGAAATCGGACTTACATAGCCTATAAGTATGGATCCTTGGCTTTAATTTCCCATTGGTCCAAATGAGTGACAAACAAATGTTATAGAAAAATTCTCAAATACAATTGAGAAATCAGACTTACATAGCCTATAAGTATGGATCCTTGGCTTTAATTTCCCATTGGTCCAAATGAGTGACAAACATAAATGTGCCCACAAATAGCCAAATTCACGTAGAGCTGAACAAAATTTACACAATTTTAATTTTTAAAATTTTATAGAAAAATTCTCAAATACAATTGAGAAATCGGACTTACATAGCCTATAAGTATGGATCCTTGGCTTTAATTTTCCATTGGTCCAAATGAGTGACAAACAAATGTTATAGAAAAATTCTCAAATACAATTGAGAAATCGGACTTACATAGTCTATAAGTATGGATCCTTGGCTTTAATGTCCCATTGGTCCAAATGAGTGACAAACAAATGTTATAGAAAAATTCTCAAATACAATTGAGAAATCGGACTTACATAGTCTATAAGTATGGATCCTTGGCTTTAATTTCCCATTGGTCCAAATGAGTGACAAACAAATGTTATAGAAAAATTCTCAAATACAATTGAGAAATCGGACTTACATAGTCTATAAGTATGGATCCTTGGCTTTAATTTCCCATTGGTCCAAATGAGTGACAAACAAATGTTATAGAAAAATTCTCAAATACAATTGAGAAATCGGACTTACATAGTCTATAAGTATGGATCCTTGGCTTTAATTTCCCATTGGTCCAAATGAGTGACAAACAAATGTTATAGAAAAATTCTCAAATACAATTGAGAAATCGGACTTACATAGTCTATAAGTATGGATCCTTGGCTTTAATTTCCCATTGGTCCAAATGAGTGACAAACAAATGTTATAGAAAAATTCTCAAATACAATTGAGAAATCGGACCTACATAGTCTATAAGTATGGATCCTTGGCTTTAATTTCCCATTGGTCCAAATGAGTGACAAACAAATGTTATAGAAAAATTCTTAAATACAATTGAGAAATCGGACTTACATAGTCTATAAGTATGGATCCTTGGCTTTAATTTCCCATTGGTCCAAATGAGTGACAAACAAATGTTATAGAAAAATTCTTAAATACAATTGAGAAATCGGACTTACATAGCCTATAAGTATGGATCCTTGGCTTTAATTTCCCATTGGTCCAAATGAGTGACAAACATAAATGTGCCCACAAATAGCCAAATTCACGTAGAGCTGAACAAAATTTACACAATTTTAATCTTTAAAATTTAAAAAAAAATTCTCAAATACAATTGAGAAATCGGACTTACATAGCCTATAAGTATGGATCCTTGGCTTTAATTTCCCATTGGTCCAAATGAGTGACAAACAAATGTTATAGAAAAATTCTTAAATGCAATTGAGAAATCGGACTTACATAGCCTATAAGTATGGATCCTTGGCTTTAATTTCCCATTGGTCCAAATGAGTGACAAACAAATGTTATAGAAAAATTCTCAAATACAATTGAGAAATCGGACTTACATAGCCTATAAGTATGGATCCTTGGCTTTAATTTCCCATTGGTCCAAATGAGTGACAAATATACATGTGTCCACAAATAGCCAAATTCACGTAGAGCTGAACATAATTTACACAATTTTAATCTTTAAAATTTTATAGAAAAATTCTCAAATACAATTGAGAAATCGGACTTACATAATCTATAAGTATGGATCCTTGGCTTTAATTTCCCATTGGTCCAAATGAGTGACAAACATAAATGTGCCCACAAATAGCCAAATTCACGTAGAGCTGAACAAAATTTACACATTTTTAATTTTTAAAATTTTATAGAAAAATTCTCAAATACAATTGAGAAATCGGACTTACATAGTCTATAAGTATGGATCCTTGGCTTTAATTTCCCATTGGTCCAAATGAGTGACAAACATAAATGTGCCCACAAATAGCCAAATTCACGTAGAGCTGAACAAAATTTACACAATTTTAATTTTTAAAATTTTATAGAAAAATTCTCAAATACAATTGAGAAATCGGACTTACATAGTCTATAAGTATGGATCCTTGGCTTTAATTTCCCATTGGTCCAAATGAGTGACAAACATATATGTGCCCACAAATAGCCAAATTCACGTAGAGCTGAACAAAATTTACACAATTTTAATTTTTAAAATTTTATAGAAAAATTCTCAAATACAATTGAGAAATCGGACTTACATAGTCTATAAGTATGGATCCTTGGCTTTAATTTCCCATTGGTCCAAATGAGTGACAAACAAATGTTATAGAAAAATTCTTAAATGCAATTGAGAAATCGGACTTACATAGCCTATAAGTATGGATCCTTGGCTTGAATTTCCCATTGGTCCAAATGAGTGACAAACAAATGTTATAGAAAAATTCTTAAATACAATTGAGAAATCGGACTTACATAGCCTATAAGTATGGATCCTTGGCTTTAATTTCCCATTGGTCCAAATGAGTGACAAACATAAATGTGCCCACAAATAGCCAAATTCACGTAGAGCTGAACAAAATTTACACAATTTTAATTTTTAAAATTTTATAGAAAAATTCTCAAATACAATTGAGAAATCGGACTTACATAGTCTTTAAGTATGGATCCTTGGCTTTAATTTCCCATTGGTCCAAATGAGTGACAAACAAATGTTATAGAAAAATTCTCAAATACAATTGAGAAATCGGACTTACATAGCCTATAAGTATGGATCCTTGGCTTTAATTTCCCATTGGTCCAAATGAGTGACAAATATACATGTGTCCACAAATAGCCAAATTCACGTAGAGCTGAACAAAATTTACACAATTTTAATCTTTAAAATTTTATAGAAAAATTCTCAAATACAATTGAGAAATCGGACTTACATAATCTATAAGTATGGATCCTTGGCTTTAATTTCCCATTGGTCCAAATGAGTGACAAACATAAATGTGCCCACAAATAGCCAAATTCACGTAGAGCTGAACAAAATTTACACATTTTTAATTTTTAAAATTTTATAGAAAAATTCTCAAATACAATTGAGAAATCGGACTTACATAGTCTATAAGTATGGATCCTTGGCTTTAATTTCCCATTGGTCCAAATGAGTGACAAACATAAATGTGCCCACAAATAGCCAAATTCACGTAGAGCTGAACAAAATTTACACAATTTTAATTTTTAAAATTTTATAGAAAAATTCTCAAATACAATTGAGAAATCGGACTTACATAGTCTATAAGTATGGATCCTTGGCTTTAATTTCCCATTGGTCCAAATGAGTGACAAACAAATGTTATAGAAAAATTCTTAAATACAATTGAGAAATCGGACTTATATAGCCTATAAGTATGGATCCTTGGCTTTAATTTCCCATTGGTCCAAATGAGTGACAAACATATATGTGCCCACAAATAGCCAAATTCACGTAGAGCTGAACAAAATTTACACAATTTTAATTTTTAAAATTTTATAGAAAAATTCTCAAATACAATTGAGAAATCGGACTTACATAGTCTATAAGTATGGATCCTTGGCTTTAATTTCCCATTGGTCCAAATGAGTGACAAACAAATGTTATAGAAAAATTCTCAAATACAATTGAGAAATCGGACTTACATAGTCTATAAGTATGGATCCTTGGCTTTAATTTCCCATTGGTCCAAATGAGTGACAAACAAATGGTGTAGAAAAATTCTCAAATACAATTGAGAAATCGGACTTACATAGCCTATAAGTATGGATCCTTGGCTTTAATTTCCTATTGGTCCAAATGAGTGACAAACATAAATGTGCCCACAAATAGCCCAATTCACGTAGAGCTGAACAAAATTTTAATCTTTAAAATTTTATAGAAAAATTCTCAAATACAATTGAGAAATCGGACTTACATAGTCTATAAGTATGGATCCTTGGCTTTAATTTCCCATTGGTCCAAATGAGTGACAAACAAATGTTATAGAAAAATTCTCAAATACAATTGAGAAATCGGACTAACATAGTCTATAAGTATGGATCCTTGGCTTTAATTTCCCATTGGTCCAAATGAGTGACAAACAAATGTTATAGAAAAATTCTCAAATACAATTGAGAAATCAGACTTACATAGCCTATAAGTATGGATCCTTGGCTTTAATTTCCCATTGGTCCAAATGACAAACATAAATGTGCCCACAAATAGCCAAATTCACGTAGAGCTGAACAAAATTTACACAATTTTAATCTTTAAAATTTTATAGAAAAATTCTCAAATACAATTGAGAAATCGGACTTACATAGTCTATAAGTATGGATCCTTGGCTTTAATTTCCCATTGGTCCAAATGAGTGACAAACAAATGTTATAGAAAAATTCTCAAATACAATTCAGAAATCGGACTTACATAGTCTATAAGTATGGATCCTTGGCTTTAATTTCCCATTGGTCCAAATGAGTGACAAACAAATGTTATAGAAAAATTCTCAAATACAATTGAGAAATCGGACTAACATAGTCTATAAGTATGGATCCTTGGCTTTAATTTCCCATTGGTCCAAATGAGTGACAAACATAAATGTGCCCACAAATAGCCAAATTCACGTAGAGCTGAACAAAATTTACACAATTTTTAATCTTTAAAATTTTATAGAAAAATTCTCAAATACAATTGAGAAATCGGACTTACATAGTCTATAAGTATGGATCCTTGGCTTTAATTTCCCATTGGTCCAAATGAGTGACAAACAAATGTTATAGAAAAATTCTCAAATACAATTGAGAAATCGGACTTACATAGCCTATAAGTATGGATCCTTGGCTTTAATTTCCCATTGGTCCAAATGAGTGACAAACAAATGTTATACAGAAATTCTCAAATACAATTGAGAAATCGGACTTACATAGTCTATAAGTATGGATCCTTGGCTTTAATTTCCCATTGGTCCAAATGAGTGACAAACAAATGTTATAGAAAAATTCTCAAATACAATTGAGAAATCGGACTTACATAGTCTATAAGTATGGATCCTTGGCTTTAATTTCCCATTGGTCCAAATGAGTGACAAACAAATGTTATAGAAAAATTCTCAAATACAATTGAGAAATCGGACTTACATAGTCTATAAGTATGGATCCTTGGCTTTAATTTCCCATTGGTCCAAATGAGTGACAAACAAATGTTATAGAAAAATTCTCAAATAAAATTGAGAAATCGGACTTACATAGTCTATAAGTATGGATCCTTGGCTTTAATTTCCCATTGGTCCAAATGAGTGACAAACAAATGTTATAGAAAAATTCTCAAATACAATTGAGAAATCGGACTTACATAGCCTATAAGTATGGATCCTTGGCTTTAATTTCCCATTGGTCCAAATGAGTGACAAACAAATGTTATAGAAAAATTCTCAAATAAAATTGAGAAATCGGACTTACATAGTCTATAAGTATGGATCCTTGGCTTTAATTTCCCATTGGTCCAAATGAGTGACAAACAAATGTTATAGAAAAATTCTCAAATACAATTGAGAAATCGGACTTACATAGTCTATAAGTATGGATCCTTGGCTTTAATTTCCCATTGGTCCAAATGAGTGACAAACAAATGTTATAGAAAAATTCTTAAATACAATTGAGAAATCGGACTTACATAGCCTATAAGTATGGATCCTTGGCTTTAATTTCCCATTGGTCCAAATGAGTGACAAACAAATGTTATAGAAAAATTCTCAAATACAATTGAGAAATCGGACTTACATAGCCTATAAGTATGGATCCTTGGCTTTAATTTCCCATTGGTCCAAATGAGTGACAAACAAATGTTATAGAAAAATTCTGAAATACAATTGAGAAATCGGACTTACATAGCCTATAAGTATGGATCCTTGGCTTTAATTTCCCATTGGTCCAAATGAGTGACAAACAAATGTTATAGAAAAATTCTCAAATACAATTGAGAAATCGGACTTACATAGCCTATAAGTATGGATCCTTGGCTTTAATTTCCCATTGGTCCAAATGAGTGACAAACAAATGTTATAGAAAAATTCTCAAATACAATTGAGAAATCGGACTTACATAGTCTATAAGTACGGATCCTTGGCTTTAATTTCCCATTGGTCCAAATGAGTGACAAACAAATGTTATAGAAAAATTCTCAAATACAATTCAGAAATCGGACTTACATAGTCTATAAGTATGGATCCTTGGCTTTAATTTCCCATTGGTCCAAATGAGTGACAAACAAAAGTTATAGAAAAATTCTTAAATACAATTGAGAAATCGGACTTACATAGCCTATAAGTATGGATCCTTGGCTTTAATTTCCTATTGGTCCAAATGAGTGACAAACATAAATGTGCCCACAAATAGCCCAATTCACGTAGAGCTGAACAAAATTTTAATCTTTAAAATTTTATAGAAAAATTCTCAAATACAATTGAGAAATCGGACTTACATAGTCTATAAGTATGGATCCTTGGCTTTAATTTCCCATTGGTCCAAATGAGTGACAAACAAATGTTATAGAAAAAAATTCTCAAATACAATTGAGAAATCGGACTAACATAGTCTATAAGTATGGATCCTTGGCTTTAATTTCCCATTGGTCCAAATGAGTGACAAACAAATGTTATAGAAAAATTCTCAAATACAATTGAGAAATCGGACTAACATAGTCTATAAGTATGGATCCTTGGCTTTAATTTCCCATTGGTCCAAATGAGTGACAAACAAATGTTATAGAAAAATTCTCAAATACAATTGAGAAATCGGACTAACATAGTCTATAAGTATGGATCCTTGGCTTTAATTTCCCATTGGTCCAAATGAGTGACAAACAAATGTTATAGAAAAATTCTCAAATACAATTGAGAAATCGGACTAACATAGTCTATAAGTATGGATCCTTGGCTTTAATTTCCCATTGGTCCAAATGAGTGACAAACAAATGTTATAGAAAAATTCTCAAATACAATTGAGAAATCGGACTAACATAGTCTATAAGTATGGATCCTTGGCTTTAATTTCCCATTGGTCCAAATGAGTGACAAACAAATGTTATAGAAAAATTCTCAAATACAATTGAGAAATCGGACTAACATAGTCTATAAGTATGGATCCTTGGCTTTAATTTCCCATTGGTCCAAATGAGTGACAAACAAATGTTATAGAAAAATTCTCAAATACAATTGAGAAATCGGACTTACATAGTCTATAAGTATGGATCCTTGGCTTTAATTTTCCATTGGTCCAAATGAGTGACAAACAAATGTTATAGAAAAATTCTCAAATACAATTGAGAAATCGGACTTACATAGTCTATAAGTATGGATCCTTGGCTTTAATTTCCCATTGGTCCAAATGAGTGACAAACAAATGTTATAGAAAAATTCTCAAATACAATTGAGAAATCGGACTAACATAGTCTATAAGTATGGATCCTTGGCTTTAATTTCCCATTGGTCCAAATGAGTGACAAACAAATGTTATAGAAAAATTCTCAAATACAATTGAGAAATCGGACTAACATAGTCTATAAGTATGGATCCTTGGCTTTAATTTCCCATTGGTCCAAATGAGTGACAAACAAATGTTATAGAAAAATTCTCAAATACAATTGAGAAATCGGACTTACATAGTCTATAAGTATGGATCCTTGGCTTTAATTTCCCATTGGTCCAAATGAGTGACAAACAAATGTTATAGAAAAATTCTCAAATACAATTGAGAAATCGGACTAACATAGTCTATAAGTATGGATCCTTGGCTTTAATTTCCCATTGGTCCAAATGAGTGACAAACAAATGTTATAGAAAAATTCTCAAATACAATTGAGAAATCGGACTAACATAGTCTATAAGTATGGATCCTTGGCTTTAATTTCCCATTGGTCCAAATGAGTGACAAACAAATGTTATAGAAAAATTCTCAAATACAATTGAGAAATCGGACTAACATAGTCTATAAGTATGGATCCTTGGCTTTAATTTCCCATTGGTCCAAATGAGTGACAAACAAATGTTATAGAAAAATTCTCAAATACAATTGAGAAATCGGACTAACATAGTCTATAAGTATGGATCCTTGGCTTTAATTTCCCATTGGTCCAAATGAGTGACAAACAAATGTTATAGAAAAATTCTCAAATACAATTGAGAAATCGGACTTACATAGTCTATAAGTATGGATCCTTGGCTTTAATTTCCCATTGGTCCAAATGAGTGACAAACAAATGTTATAGAAAAATTCTTAAATACAATTGAGAAATCGGACTTACATAGCCTATAAGTATGGATCCTTGGCTTTAATTTCCTATTGGTCCAAATGAGTGACAAACATAAATGTGCCCACAAATAGCCAAATTCACGTAGAGCTGAACAAAATTTACACAATTTTTAATCTTTAAAATTTTATAGAAAAATTCTCAAATACAATTGAGAAATCGGACTTACATAGTCTATAAGTATGGATCCTTGGCTTTATTTTCCCATTGGTCCAAATGAGTGACAAACATAAATGTGCCCACAAATAGCCAAATTCACGTAGAGCTGAACAAAATTTACACAATTTTTAATCTTTAAAATTTTATAGAAAAATTCTCAAATACAATTGAGAAATCGGACTTACATAGTCTATAAGTATGGATCCTTGGCTTTAATTTCCCATTGGTCCAAATGAGTGACAAACAAATGTTATAGAAAAATTCTTAAATACAATTGAGAAATCGGACTTACATAGCCTATAAGTATGGATCCTTGGCTTTAATTTCCCATTGGTCCAAATGAGTGACAAACATAAATGTGCCCACAAATAGCCAAATTCACGTAGAGCGGAACAAAATTTACACAATTTTAATTTTTAAAATTTTATAGAAAAATTCTCAAATACAATTGAGAAATCGGACTTACATAGTCTATAAGTATGGATCCTTGGCTTTAATTTCCCATTGGTCCAAATGAGTGACAAACAAATGTTATAGAAAAATTCTCAAATACAATTGAGAAATCGGACTTACATAGCCTATAAGTATGGATCCTTGGCTTTAATTTCCCATTGGTCCAAATGAGTGACAAACATAAATGTGCCCACAAATAGCCAAATTCACGTAGAGCTGAACAAAATTTAGACAATTTTAATCTTTAAAATTTTATAGAAAAATTCTCAAATACAATTGAGAAATCGGACTTACATAGTCTATAAGTATGGATCCTTGGCTTTAATTTCCCATTGGTCCAAATGAGTGACAAACAAATGTTATAGAAAAATTCTCAAATAACAATTGAGAAATCGGACTTACATAGCCTATAAGTATGGATCCTTGGCTTTAATTTCCCATTGGTCCAAATGAGTGACAAGCAAATGTTATAGAAAAATTCTCAAATAACAATTGAGAAATCGGACTTACATAGCCTATAAGTATGGATCCTTGGCTTTAATTTCCCATTGGTCCAAATGAGTGACAAACATAAATGTGCCCACAAATAGCCAAATTCACGTAGAGCTGAACAAAATTTACACAATTTTAATCTTTAAAATTTTATAGAAAAATTCTCAAATACAATTGAGAAATCGGACTTACATAGTCTATAAGTATGGATCCTTGGCCTTAATTTCCCATTGGTCCAAATGAGTGACAAACAAATGTTATAGAAAAATTCTCAAATACAATTGAGAAATCGGACTTACATAGCCTATAAGTATGCATCCTTGGCTTTAATTTCCCATTGGTCCAAATGAGTGACAAGCAAATGTTATAGAAAAATTCTCAAATACAATTGAGAAATCGGACTTACATAGCCTATAAGTATGGATCCTTGGCTTTAATTTCCCATTGGTCCAAATGAGTGACAAACATAAATGTGCCCACAAATAGCCAAATTCACGTAGAGCTGAACAAAATTTACACAATTTTAATCTTTAAAATTTTATAGAAAAATTCTCAAATACAATTGAGAAATCGGACTTACATAGTCTATAAGTATGGATCCTTGGCTTTAATTTCCCATTGGTCCAAATGAGTGACAAACAAATGTTATAGAAAAATTCTCAAATACAATTGAGAAATCGGACTTACATAGTCTATAAGTATGGATCCTTGGCTTTAATTTCCCATTGGTCCAAATGAGTGACAAACAAATGTTATAGAAAAATTCTCAAATACAATTGAGAAATCGGACTTACATAGTCTATAAGTATGGATCCTTGGCTTTAATTTCCCATTGGTCCAAATGAGTGACAAACAAATTTTATAGAATAATTCTCAAATACAATTGAGAAATCGGACTTACATAGTCTATAAGTATGGATCCTTGGCTTTAATTTCCCATTGGTCCAAATGAGTGACAAACATAAATGTGCCCACTAATAGCCAAATTCACGTAGAGCTGAACAAAATTTACACAATTTTAATTTTTAAAATTTTATAGAAAAATTCTCAAATACAATTGAGAAATCGGACTTACATAGTCTATAAGTATGGATCCTTGGCTTTAATTTCCCATTGGTCCAAATGAGTGACAAACAAATGTTATAGAAAAATTCTCAAATACAATTGAGAAATCGGACTTACATAGTCTATAAGTATGGATCCTTGGCTTTAATTTCCCATTGGTCCAAATGAGTGACAAACAAATGTTATAGAAAAATTCTCAAATACAATTGAGAAATCGGACTTACATAGTCTATAAGTATGGATCCTTGGCTTTAATTTCCCATTGGTCCAAATGAGTGACGAACAAATGTTATAGAAAAATTCTTAAATACAATTGAGAAATCGGACTTACATAGCCTATAAGTATGGATCCTTGGCTTTAATTTCCCATTGGTCCAAATGAGTGACAAACAAATGTTATATAAAAATTCTCAAATACAATTGAGAAATCGGAATTACATAGCCTATAAGTATGGATCCTTGGCTTTAATTTCCCATTGGTCCAAATGAGTGACAAACATATGTTATAGAAAAACTCTCAAATACAATTGAGAAATCGGACTTACATAGTCTATAAGTATGGATCCTTGGCTTTAATTTCCCATTGGTCCAAATGAGTGACAAACAAATTTTATAGAATAATTCTCAAATACAATTGAGAAATCGGACTTACATAGCCTATAAGTATGGATCCTTGGCTTTAATTTCCCATTGGTCCAAATGAGTGACAAACAAATGTTATATAAAAATTCTCAAATACAATTGAGAAATCGGAATTACATAGCCTATAAGTATGGATCCTTGGCTTTAATTTCCCATTGGTCCAAATGAGTGACAAACATATGTTATAGAAAAATTCTCAAATACAATTGAGAAATCGGACTTACATAGTCTATAAGTATGGATCCTTGGCTTTAATTTCCCATTGGTCCAAATGAGTGACAAACATAAATGTGCCCACAAATAGCCAAATTCACGTAGAGCGGAACAAAATTTACACAATTTTAATTTTTAAAATTTTATAGAAAAATTCTCAAATACAATTGAGAAATCGGACTTACATAGTCTATAAGTATGGATACTTGGCTTTAATTTCCCATTGGTCCAAATGAGTGACAAACAAATGTTATAGAAAAATTCTCAAATACAATTGAGAAATCGGACTTACATAGTCTATAAGTATGGATCCTTGGCTTTAATTTCCCATTGGTCCAAATGAGTGACAAACATAAATGTGCCCACAAATAGCCAAATTCACTTAGAGCGGAACAAAATTTACACAATTTTAATTTTTAAAATTTTATAGAAAAATTCTCAAATACAATTGAGAAATCGGACTTACATAGTCTATAAGTATGGATCCTTGGCTTTAATTTCCCATTGGTCCAAATGAGTGACAAACAAATGTTATAGAAAAATTCTCAAATACAATTGAGAAATCGGACTTACATAGTCTATAAGTATGGATCCTTGGCTTTAATTTCCCATTGGTCCAAATGAGTGACAAACAAATTTTATAGAATAATTCTCAAATACAATTGAGAAATCGGACTTACATAGTCTATAAGTATGGATCCTTGGCTTTAATTTCCCATTGGTCCAAATGAGTGACAAACATAAATGTGCCCACTAATAGCCAAATTCACGTAGAGCTGAACAAAATTTACACAATTTTAATTTTTAAAATTTTATAGAAAAATTCTCAAATACAATTGAGAAATCGGACTTACATAGTCTATAAGTATGGATCCTTGGCTTTAATTTCCCATTGGTCCAAATGAGTGACAAACAAATGTTATAGAAAAATTCTCAAATACAATTGAGAAATCGGACTTACATAGTCTATAAGTATGGATCCTTGGCTTTAATTTCCCATTGGTCCAAATGAGTGACAAACAAATGTTATAGAAAAATTCTCAAATACAATTGAGAAATCGGACTTACATAGTCTATAAGTATGGATCCTTGGCTTTAATTTCCAATTGGTCCAAATGAGTGACGAACAAATGTTATAGAAAAATTCTTAAATACAATTGAGAAATCGGACTTACATAGCCTATAAGTATGGATCCTTGGCTTTAATTTCCCATTGGTCCAAATGAGTGACAAACAAATGTTATATAAAAATTCTCAAATACAATTGAGAAATCGGAATTACATAGCCTATAAGTATGGATCCTTGGCTTTAATTTCCCATTGGTCCAAATGAGTGACAAACATATGTTATAGAAAAACTCTCAAATACAATTGAGAAATCGGACTTACATAGTCTATAAGTATGGATCCTTGGCTTTAATTTCCCATTGGTCCAAATGAGTGACAAACAAATTTTATAGAATAATTCTCAAATACAATTGAGAAATCGGACTTACATAGCCTATAAGTATGGATCCTTGGCTTTAATTTCCCATTGGTCCAAATGAGTGACAAACAAATGTTATATAAAAATTCTCAAATACAATTGAGAAATCGGAATTACATAGCCTATAAGTATGGATCCTTGGCTTTAATTTCCCATTGGTCCAAATGAGTGACAAACATATGTTATAGAAAAACTCTCAAATACAATTGAGAAATCGGACTTACATAGTCTATAAGTATGGATCCTTGGCTTTAATTTCCCATTGGTCCAAATGAGTGACAAACAAATTTTATAGAATAATTCTCAAATACAATTGAGAAATCGGACTTACATAGCCTATAAGTATGGATCCTTGGCTTTAATTTCCCATTGGTCCAAATGAGTGACAAACAAATGTTATATAAAAATTCTCAAATACAATTGAGAAATCGGAATTACATAGCCTATAAGTATGGATCCTTGGCTTTAATTTCCCATTGGTCCAAATGAGTGACAAACATATGTTATAGAAAAACTCTCAAATACAATTGAGAAATCGGACTTACATAGTCTATAAGTATGGATCCTTGGCTTTAATTTCCCATTGGTCCAAATGAGTGACAAACAAATTTTATAGAATAATTCTCAAATACAATTGAGAAATCGGACTTACATAGCCTATAAGTATGGATCCTTGGCTTTAATTTCCCATTGGTCCAAATGAGTGACAAACAAATGTTATATAAAAATTCTCAAATACAATTGAGAAATCGGAATTACATAGCCTATAAGTATGGATCCTTGGCTTTAATTTCCCATTGGTCCAAATGAGTGACAAACATATGTTATAGAAAAATTCTCAAATACAATTGAGAAATCGGACTTACATAGTCTATAAGTATGGATCCTTGGCTTTAATTTCCCATTGGTCCAAATGAGTGACAAACATAAATGTGCCCACAAATAGCCAAATTCACGTAGAGCGGAACAAAATTTACACAATTTTAATTTTTAAAATTTTATAGAAAAATTCTCAAATACAATTGAGAAATCGGACTTACATAGTCTATAAGTATGGATACTTGGCTTTAATTTCCCATTGGTCCAAATGAGTGACAAACAAATGTTATAGAAAAATTCTCAAATACAATTGAGAAATCGGACTTACATAGTCTATAAGTATGGATCCTTGGCTTTAATTTCCCATTGGTCCAAATGAGTGACAAACATAAATGTGCCCACAAATAGCCAAATTCACTTAGAGCGGAACAAAATTTACACAATTTTAATTTTTAAAATTTTATAGAAAAATTCTCAAATACAATTGAGAAATCGGACTTACATAGTCTATAAGTATGGATCCTTGGCTTTAATTTCCCATTGGTCCAAATGAGTGACAAACAAATGTTATAGAAAAATTCTCAAATACAATTGAGAAATCGGACTTACATAGTCTATAAGTATGGATCCTTGGCTTTAATTTCCCATTGGTCCAAATGAGTGACAAACAAATTTTATAGAATAATTCTCAAATACAATTGAGAAATCGGACTTACATAGTCTATAAGTATGGATCCTTGGCTTTAATTTCCCATTGGTCCAAATGAGTGACAAACATAAATGTGCCCACTAATAGCCAAATTCACGTAGAGCTGAACAAAATTTACACAATTTTAATTTTTAAAATTTTATAGAAAAATTCTCAAATACAATTGAGAAATCGGACTTACATAGTCTATAAGTATGGATCCTTGGCTTTAATTTCCCATTGGTCCAAATGAGTGACAAACAAATGTTATAGAAAAATTCTCAAATACAATTGAGAAATCGGACTTACATAGTCTATAAGTATGGATCCTTGGCTTTAATTTCCCATTGGTCCAAATGAGTGACAAACAAATGTTATAGAAAAATTCTCAAATACAATTGAGAAATCGGACTTACATAGTCTATAAGTATGGATCCTTGGCTTTAATTTCCAATTGGTCCAAATGAGTGACGAACAAATGTTATAGAAAAATTCTTAAATACAATTGAGAAATCGGACTTACATAGCCTATAAGTATGGATCCTTGGCTTTAATTTCCCATTGGTCCAAATGAGTGACAAACAAATGTTATATAAAAATTCTCAAATACAATTGAGAAATCGGAATTACATAGCCTATAAGTATGGATCCTTGGCTTTAATTTCCCATTGGTCCAAATGAGTGACAAACATATGTTATAGAAAAACTCTCAAATACAATTGAGAAATCGGACTTACATAGTCTATAAGTATGGATCCTTGGCTTTAATTTCCCATTGGTCCAAATGAGTGACAAACAAATTTTATAGAATAATTCTCAAATACAATTGAGAAATCGGACTTACATAGCCTATAAGTATGGATCCTTGGCTTTAATTTCCCATTGGTCCAAATGAGTGACAAACAAATGTTATATAAAAATTCTCAAATACAATTGAGAAATCGGAATTACATAGCCTATAAGTATGGATCCTTGGCTTTAATTTCCCATTGGTCCAAATGAGTGACAAACATATGTTATAGAAAAACTCTCAAATACAATTGAGAAATCGGACTTACATAGTCTATAAGTATGGATCCTTGGCTTTAATTTCCCATTGGTCCAAATGAGTGACAAACAAATTTTATAGAATAATTCTCAAATACAATTGAGAAATTGGACTTACATAGTCTATAAGTATGGATCCTTGGCTTTAATTTCCCATTGGTCCAAATGAGTGACAAACAAATGTTATAGAAAAATTCTCAAATACAATTGAGAAATCGGACTTACATAGTCTATAAGTATGGATCCTTGGCTTTAATTTCCCATTGGTCCAAATGAGTGACGAACAAATGTTATAGAAAAATTCTTAAATACAATTGAGAAATCGGACTTACATAGCCTATAAGTATGGATCCTTGGCTTTAATTTCCCATTGGTCCAAATGAGTGACAAACAAATGTTATATAAAAATTCTCAAATACAATTGAGAAATCGGAATTACATAGCCTATAAGTATGGATCCTTGGCTTTAATTTCCCATTGGTCCAAATGAGTGACAAACATATGTTATAGAAAAACTCTCAAATACAATTGAGAAATCGGACTTACATAGTCTATAAGTATGGATCCTTGGCTTTAATTTCCCATTGGTCCAAATGAGTGACAAACATAAATGTGCCCACAAATAGCCAAATTCCCGTAGAGCTGAACAAAATTTACACAATTTTAATCTTTAAAATTTTATAGAAAAATTCTCAAATACAATTGAGAAATCGGACTTACATAGTCTATAAGTATGGATCCTTGGCTTTAATTTCCCATTGGTCCAAATGAGTGACAAACATAAATGTGCCCACAAATAGCCAAATTCACGTAGAGCTGAACAAAATTTACACAATTTTAATCTTTAAAATTTTATAGAAAAATTCTCAAATACAATTGAGAAATCGGACTTACATAGTCTATAAGTATGGATCCTTGGCTTTAATTTCCCATTGGTCCAAATGAGTGACAAGCAAATGTTATAGAAAAATTCTCAAATACAATTGAGAAATCGGACTTACATAGCCTATAAGTATGGATCCTTGGCTTTAATTTCCCATTGGTCCAAATGAGTGACAAACATAAATGTGCCCACAAATAGCCAAATTCACGTAGAGCTGAACAAAATTTACACAATTTTAATCTTTAAAATTTGATAGAAAAATTCTCAAATACAATTGAGAAATCGGACTTACATAGTCTATAAGTATGGATCCTTGGCTTTAATTTCCCATTGGTCCAAATGAGTGACAAACAAATGTTATAGAAAAATTCTCAAATACAATTGAGAAATCGGACTAACATAGTCTATAAGTATGGATCCTTGGCTTTAATTTCCCATTGGTCCAAATGAGTGACAAACAAATGTTATAGAAAAATTCTCAAATACAATTGAGAAATCGGACTTACATAGCCTATAAGTATGGATCCTTGGCTTTAATTTCCCATTGGTCCAAATGAGTGACAAACAAATGTTATAGAAAAATTCTAAAATACAATTGAGAAATCGGACTTACATAGTCTATAAGTATGGATCCTTGGCTTTAATTTCCCATTGGTCCAAATGAGTGACAAACATAAATGTGCCCACAAATAGCCAAATTCACGAAGAGCTGAACAAAATTTACACAATTTTAATCTTTAAAATTTTATAGAAAAATTCTCAAATACAATTGAGAAATCGGACTTACATAGTCTATAAGTATGGATCCTTGGCTTTAATTTCCCATTGGTCCAAATGAGTGACAAACAAATGTTATAGAAAAATTCTCAAATACAATTGAGAAATCGGACTTACATAGTCTATAAGTATGGATCCTTGGCTTTAATTTCCCATTGGTCCAAATGAGTGACAAACAAATGTTATAGAAAAATTCTCAAATACAATTCAGAAATCGGACTTACATAGTCTATAAGTATGGATCCTTGGCTTTAATTTCCCATTGGTCCAAATGAGTGACAAGCAAATGTTATAGAAAAATTCTCAAATACAATTGAGAAATCGGACTTACATAGTCTATAAGTATGGATCCTTGGCTTTAATTTCCCATTGGTCCAAATGAGTGACAAACAAATGTTATAGAAAAATTCTCAAATACAATTCAGAAATCGGACTTACATAGTCTATAAGTATGGATCCTTGGCTTTAATTTCCCATTGGTCCAAATGAGTGACAAACAAATGTTATAGAAAAATTCTCAAATACAATTCAGAAATCGGACTTACATAGCCTATAAGTATGGATCCTTAGCTTTAATTTCCCATTGGTCCAAATGAGTGACAAACAAATGTTATAGAAAAATTCTGAAATACAATTGAGAAATCGGACTTACATAGCCTATAAGTATGGATCCTTGGCTTTAATTTCCCATTGGTCCAAATGAGTGACAAACATAAATGTGCCCACAAATAGCCAAATTCACGTAGAGCTGAACAAAATTTACACAATTTTAATCTTTAAAATTTTATAGAAAAATTCTCAAATACAATTGAGAAATCGGACTTACATAGCCTATAAGTATGGATCCTTGGCTTTAATTTCCCATTGGTCCAAATGAGTGACAAGCAAATGTTATAGAAAAATTCTCAAATACAATTGAGAAATCGGACTTACATAGCCTATAAGTATGGATCCTTGGCTTAAATTTCCCATTGGTCCAAATGAGTGACAAACAAATGTTATAGAAAAATTCTCAAATACAATTCAGAAATCGGACTTACATAGTCTATAAGTATGGATCCTTGGCTTAAATTTCCCATTGGTCCAAATGAGTGACAAGCAAATGTTATAGAAAAATTCTCAAATACAATTGAGAAATCGGACTTACATAGCCTATAAGTATGGATCCTTGGCTTAAATTTCCCATTGGTCCAAATGAGTGACAAACAAATGTTATAGAAAAATTCTCAAATACAATTGAGAAATCGGACTTACATAGCCTATAAGTATGGATCCTTGGCTTAAATTTCCCATTGGTCCAAATGAGTGACAAACAAATGTTATAGAAAAATTCTCAAATACAATTCAGAAATCGGACTTACATAGTCTATAAGTATGGATCCTTGGCTTTAATTTCCCATTGGTCCAAATGAGTGACAAGCAAATGTTATAGAAAAATTCTCAAATACAATTCAGAAATCGGACTTACATAGCCTATAAGTATGGATCCTTGGCTTTAATTTCCCATTGGTCCAAATGAGTGACAAACAAATGTTATAGAAAAATTCTCAAATACAATTGAGAAATCGGAATTACATAGTCTATAAGTATGGATCCTTGGCTTTAATTTCCCATTGGTCCAAATGAGTGACAAACAAATGTTATAGAAAAATTCTCAAATACAATTGAGAAATCGGACTTACATAGTCTATAAGTATGGATCCTTGGCTTTAATTTCCCATTGGTCCAAATGAGTGACAAACAAATGTTATAGAAAAACTCTCAAATACAATTGAGAAATCGGACTTACATAGTCTATAAGTATGGATCCTTGGCTTTAATTTCCCATTGGTCCAAATGAGTGACAAACATAAATGTGCCCACAAATAGCCAAATTCACGTAGAGCTGAACAAAATTTACACAATTTTAATCTTTAAAATTTTATAGAAAAATTCTCAAATACAATTGAGAAATCGGACTTACATAGCCTATAAGTATGGATCCTTGGCTTTAATTTCCCATTGGTCCAAATGAGTGACAAGCAAATGTTATAGAAAAATTCTCAAATACAATTGAGAAATCGGACTTACATAGCCTATAAGTATGGATCCTTGGCTTTAATTTCCCATTGGTCCAAATGAGTGACAAACAAATGTTATAGAAAAATTCTCAAATACAATTGAGAAATCGGAATTACATAGTCTATAAGTATGGATCCTTGGCTTTAATTTCCCATTGGTCCAAATGAGTGACAAACAAATGTTATAGAAAAATTCTCAAATACAATTGAGAAATCGGACTTACATAGTCTATAAGTATGGATCCTTGGCTTAAATTTCCCATTGGTCCAAATGAGTGACAAACAAATGTTATAGAAAAACTCTCAAATACAATTGAGAAATCGGACTTACATAGTCTATAAGTATGGATCCGTGGCTTTAATTTCCCATTGGTCCAAATGAGTGACAAACAAATGTTATAGAAAAATTCTCAAATACAATTGAGAAATCGGACTTACATAGTCTATAAGTATGGATCCTTGGCTTAAATTTCCCATTGGTCCAAATGAGTGACAAACAAATGTTATAGAAAAACTCTCAAATACAATTGAGAAATCGGACTTACATAGTCTATAAGTATGGATCCGTGGCTTTAATTTCCCATTGGTCCAAATGAGTGACAAACAAATGTTATAGAAAAATTCTCAAATACAATTGAGAAATCGGAATTACATAGTCTATAAGTATGGATCCTTGGCTTTAATTTCCCATTGGTCCAAATGAGTGACAAACAAATGTTATAGAAAAATTCTTAAATACAATTGAGAAATCGGACTTACATAGTCTATAAGTATGGATCCTTGGCTTTAATTTCCCATTGGTCCAAATGAGTGACAAACATAAATGTGCCCACAAATAGCCAAATTCACGTAGAGCTGAACAAAATTTACACAATTTTAATCTTAAAAATTTTATAGAAAAATTCTCAAATACAATTGAGAAATCGGACTTACATAGTCTATAAGTATGGATCCTTGGCTTTAATTTCCCATTGGTCCAAATGAGTGACAAACATAGATGTGCCCACAAATAGCCAAATTCACGTAGAGCTGAACAAAATTTACACAATTTTAATCTTTAAAATTTTATAGAAAAATTCTCAAATACAATTGAGAAATCGGACTTACATAGTCTATAAGTATGGATCCTTGGCTTTCATTTCCCATTGGTCCAAATGAGTGACAAACAAATGTTATAGAAAAATTCTCAAATACAATTGAGAAATCGGAATTACATAGTCTATAAGTATGGATCCTTGGCTTTAATTTCCCATTGGTCCAAATGAGTGACAAACAAATGTTATAGAAAAATTCTTAAATACAATT
Organism: Lypha dubia; assembly: GCA_947311025.1. Classification (NCBI taxonomy): domain Eukaryota; kingdom Metazoa; phylum Arthropoda; class Insecta; order Diptera; family Tachinidae; genus Lypha; species Lypha dubia. The sequence continues at coordinate 109,772,178 of OX371261.1, read as the reverse complement.
GAGAAATCGGACTTACATAGTCTATAAGTATGGATCCTTGGCTTTAATTTCCCATTGGTCCAAATGAGTGACAAACAAATGTTATAGAAAAATTCTCAAATACAATTGAGAAATCGGAATTACATAGTCTATAAGTATGGATCCTTGGCTTTAATTTCCCATTGGTCCAAATGAGTGACAAACAAATGTTATAGAAAAATTCTTAAATACAATTGAGAAATCGGACTTACATAGTCTATAAGTATGGATCCTTGGCTTTAATTTCCCATTGGTCCAAATGAGTGACAAACATAAATGTGCCCACAAATAGCCAAATTCACGTAGAGCTGAACAAAATTTACACAATTTTAATCTTAAAAATTTTATAGAAAAATTCTCAAATACAATTGAGAAATCGGACTTACATAGTCTATAAGTATGGATCCTTGGCTTTCATTTCCCATTGGTCCAAATGAGTGACAAACAAATGTTATAGAAAAATTCTCAAATACAATTGAGAAATCGGACTTACATAGTCTATAAGTATGGATCCTTGGCTTTAATTTCCCATTGGTCCAAATGAGTGACAAACATAAATGTGCCCACAAATAGCCAAATTCACGTAGAGCTGAACAAAATTTACACAATTTTAATCTTTAAAATTTTATAGAAAAATTCTCAAATACAATTGAGAAATCGGACTTACATAGTCTATAAGTATGGATCCTTGGCTTTAATTTCCCATTGGTCCAAATGAGTGACAAACAAATGTTATAGAAAAATTCTCAAATACAATTGAGAAATCGGACTTACATAGTCTATAAGTATGGATCCTTGGCTTTAATTTCCCATTGGTCCAAATGAGTGACAAACATAAATGTGCCCACAAATAGCCAAATTCACGTAGAGCTGAACAAAATTTACACAATTTTAATCTTTAAAATTTTATAGAAAAATTCTCAAATACAATTGAGAAATCGGACTTACATAGTCTATAAGTATGGATCCTTGGCTTTAATTTCCCATTGGTCCAAATGAGTGACAAACAAATGTTATAGAAAAATTCTCAAATACAATTGAGAAATCGGACTTACATAGTCTATAAGTATGGATCCTTGGCTTTAATTTCCCATTGGTCCAAATGAGTGACAAACATAAATGTGCCCACAAATAGCCAAATTCACGTAGAGCTGAACAAAATTTACACAATTTTAATCTTTAAAATTTTATAGAAAAATTCTCAAATACAATTGAGAAATCGGACTTACATAGTCTATAAGTATGGATCCTTGGCTTTAATTTCCCATTGGTCCAAATGAGTGACAAACAAATGTTATAGAAAAATTCTCAAATACAATTGAGAAATCGGACTTACATAGCCTATAAGTATGGATCCTTGGCTTTAATTTCCCATTGGTCCAAATGAGTGACAAACAAATGTTATAGAAAAATTGTCAAATACAATTGAGAAATCGGACTTACATAGTCTATAAGTATGGATCCTTGGCTTTAATTTCCCATTGGTCCAAATGAGTGACAAACAAATGTTATAGAAAAATTCTCAAATACAATTGAGAAATCGGACTTACATAGTCTATAAGTATGGATCCTTGGCTTTAATTTCCCATTGGTCCAAATGAGTGACAAACATAAATGTGCCCACAAATAGCCAAATTCACGTAGAGCTGAACAAAATTTACACAATTTTAATCTTTAAAATTTTATAGAAAAATTCTCAAATACAATTGAGAAATCGGACTTACATAGCCTATAAGTATGGATCCTTGGCTTTAATTTTCCATTGGTCCAAATGAGTGACAAACAAATGTTATAGAAAAATTCTCAAATACAATTGAGAAATCGGACTTACATAGCCTATAAGTATGGATCCTTGGCTTTAATTTCCCATTGGTCCAAATGAGTGACAAACATAAATGTGCCCACAAATAGCCAAATTCACGTAGAGCTGAACAAAATTTACACAATTTTAATCTTTAAAATTTTATAGAAAAATTCTCAAATACAATTGAGAAATCGGAATTACATAGTCTATAAGTATGGATCCTTGGCTTTAATTTCCCATTGGTCCAAATGAGTGACAAACAAATGTTATAGAAAAATTCTTAAATACAATTGAGAAATCGGACTTACATAGTCTATAAGTATGGATCCTTGGCTTTAATTTCCCATTGGTCCAAATGAGTGACAAACATAAATGTGCCCACAAATAGCCAAATTCACGTAGAGCTTAACAAAATTTACACAATTTTAATCTTTAAAATTTTATAGAAAAATTCTCAAATACAATTGAGAAATCGGACTTACATAGTCTATAAGTATGGATCCTTGGCTTTAATTTCCCATTGGTCCAAATGAGTGACAAACAAATGTTATAGAAAAATTCTCAAATACAATTGAGAAATCGGACTTACATAGTCTATAAGTATGGATCCTTGGCTTTAATTTCCCATTGGTCCAAATGAGTGACAAACATAAATGTGCCCACAAATAGCCAAATTCACGTAGAGCTGAACAAAATTTACACAATTTTAATCTTTAAAATTTTATAGAAAAATTCTCAAATACAATTGAGAAATCGGACTTACATAGTCTATAAGTATGGATCCGTGGCTTTAATTTCCCATTGGTCCAAATGAGTGACAAACAAATGTTATAGAAAAATTCTCAAATACAATTGAGAAATCAGACTTACATAGTCTATAAGTATGGATCCTTGGCTTTAATTTCCCATTGGTCCAAATGAGTGACAAACATAAATGTGCCCACAAATAGCCAAATTCACGTAGAGCTGAACAAAATTTACACAATTTTAATCTTTAAAATTTTATAGAAAAATTCTCAAATACAATTGAGAAATCGGACTTACATAGTCTATAAGTATGGATACTTGGCTTTAATTTCCCATTGGTCCAAATGAGTGACAAACAAATGTTATAGAAAAATTCTCAAATACAATTGAGAAATCGGACTTACGTAGTCTATAAGTATGGATCCTTGGCTTTAATTTCCCATTGGTCCAAATGAGTGACAAACATAAATGTGCCCACAAATAGCCAAATTCACGTAGAGCTGAACAAAATTTACACAATTTTAATCTTTAAAATTTTATAGAAAAATTCTCAAATACAATTGAGAAATCGGACTTACATAGTCTATAAGTATGGATCCTTGGCTTTAATTTCCCATTGGTCCAAATGAGTGACAAACATAAATGTGCCCACAAATAGCCAAATTCACGTAGAGCTGAACAAAATTTACACAATTTTCATCTTTAAAATTTTATAGAAAAATTCTCAAATACAATTGAGAAATCGGACTTACATAGTCTATAAGTATGGATCCTTGGCTTTAATTTCCCATTGGTCCAAATGAGTGACAAACAAATGTTATAGAAAAATTCTCAAATACAATTGAGAAATCGGACTAACATAGTATATAAGTATGGATCCTTGGCTTTAATTTCCCATTGGTCCAAATGAGTGACAAACATAAATGTGCCCACAAATAGCCAAATTCACGTAGAGCTGAACAAAATTTACACAATTTTAATCTTTAAAATGTTATAGAAAAATTCTCAAATACAATTGAGAAATCGGATTTACATAGTCTATAAGTATGGATCCTTGGCTTTAATTTCCCATTGGTCCAAATGAGTGACAAACAAATGTTATAGAAAAATTCTCAAATACAATTGAGAAATCGGACTTACATAGTCTATAAGTATGGATCCTTGGCTTTAATTTCCCATTGGTCCAAATGAGTGACAAACATAAATGTGCCCACAAATAGCCAAATTCACGTAGAGCTGAACAAAATTTACACAATTTTAATCTTTAAAATTTTATAGAAAAATTCTCAAATACAATTGAGAAATCGGACTTACATAGTCTATAAGTATGGATACTTGGCTTTAATTTCCCATTGGTCCAAATGAGTGACAAACAAATGTTATAGAAAAATTCTCAAATACAATTGAGAAATCGGACTTACGTAGTCTATAAGTATGGATCCTTGGCTTTAATTTCCCATTGGTCCAAATGAGTGACAAACATAAATGTGCCCACAAATAGCCAAATTCACGTAGAGTTGAACAAAATTTACACAATTTTAATCTTTAAAATTTTATAGAAAAATTCTCAAATACAATTGAGAAATCGGACTTACATAGTCTATAAGTATGGATCCTTGGCTTTAATTTCCCATTGGTCCAAATGAGTGACAAACATAAATGTGCCCACAAATAGCCAAATTCACGTAGAGCTGAACAAAATTTACACAATTTTAATCTTTAAAATTTTATAGAAAAATTCTCAAATACAATTGAGAAATCGGACTTACATAGTCTATAAGTATGGATCCTTGGCTTTAATTTCCCATTGGTCCAAATGAGTGACAAACAAATGTTATAGAAAAATTCTCAAATACAATTGAGAAATCGGACTTACATAGTATATAAGTATGGATCCTTGGCTTTAATTTCCCATTGGTCCAAATGAGTGACAAACATAAATGTGCCCACAAATAGCCAAATTCACGTAGAGCTGAACAAAATTTACACAATTTTAATCTTTAAAATTTTATAGAAAAATTCTCAAATACAATTGAGAAATCGGACTTACATAGTCTATAAGTATGGATCCTTGGCTTTAATTTCCCATTGGTCCAAATGAGTGACAAACATAAATGTGCCCACAAATAGCCAAATTCACGTAGAGCTGAACAAAATTTACACAATTTTAATCTTTAAAATTTTATAGAAAAATTCTCAAATACAATTGAGAAATCGGACTTACATAGTCTATAAGTATGGATCCTTGGCTTTAATTTCCCATTGGTCCAAATGAGTGACAAACAAATGTTATAGAAAAATTCTCAAATACAATTGAGAAATCGGACTTACATAGTATATAAGTATGGATCCTTGGCTTTAATTTCCCATTGGTCCAAATGAGTGACAAACATAAATGTGCCCACAAATAGCCAAATTCACGTAGAGCTGAACAAAATTTACACAATTTTAATCTTTAAAATTTTATAGAAAAATTCTCAAATACAATTGAGAAATCGGACTTACATAGTCTATAAGTATGGATCCTTGGCTTTAATTTCCCATTGGTCCAAATGAGTGACAAACAAATGTTATAGAAAAATTCTCAAATACAATTGAGAAATCGGACTTACATAGTCTATAAGTATGGATCCTTGGCTTTAATTTCCCATTGGTCCAAATGAGTGACAAACATAAATGTGCCCACAAATAGCCAAATTCACGTAGAGCTGAACAAAATTTACACAATTTTAATCTTTAAAATTTTATAGAAAAATTCTCAAATACAATTGAGAAATCGGACTAACATAGTCTATAAGTATGGATCCTTGGCTTTAATTTCCCATTGGTCCAAATGAGTGACAAGCAAATGTTATAGAAAAATTCTCAAATACAATTGAGAAATCGGACTTACATAGTCTATAAGTATGGATCCTTGGCTTTAATTTCCCATTGGTCCAAATGAGTGACAAACAAATGTTATAGAAAAATTCTCAAATACAATTGAGAAATCGGACTTACATAGCCTATAAGTATGGATCCTTGGCTTTAATTTCCCATTGGTCCAAATGAGTGACAAACATAAATGTGCCCACAAATAGCCAAATTCACGTAGAGCTGAACAAAATTTACACAATTTTAATCTTTAAAATTTTATAGAAAAATTCTCAAATACAATTGAGAAATCGGACTTACATAGTCTATAAGTATGGATCCTTGGCTTTAATTTCCCATTGGTCCAAATGAGTGACAAACAAATGTTATAGAAAAATTCTCAAATACAATTGAGAAATCGGACTTACATAGTCTATAAGTATGGATCCTTGGCTTTAATTTCCCATTGGTCCAAATGAGTGACAAACATAAATGTGCCCACAAATAGCCAAATTCACGTAGAGCTGAACAAAATTTACACAATTTTAATCTTTAAAATTTTATAGAAAAATTCTCAAATACAATTGAGAAATCGGACTTACATAGTCTATAAGTATGGATCCTTGGCTTTAATTTCCCATTGGTCCAAATGAGTGACAAACAAATGTTATAGAAAAATTCTCAAATACAATTGAGAAATCGGACTTACATAGTCTATAAGTATGGATCCTTGGCTTTAATTTCCCATTGGTCCAAATGATTGACAAACAAATGTTATAGAAAAATTCTCAAATACAATTGAGAAATCGGACTTACATAGCCTATAAGTATGGATCCTTGGCTTTAATTTCCCATTGGTCCAAATGAGTGACAAACATAAATGTGCCCACAAATAGCCAAATTCACGTAGAGCTGAACAAAATTTACACAATTTTAATCTTTAAAATTTTATAGAAAAATTCTCAAATACAATTGAGAAATCGGACTTACATAGTCTATAAGTATGGATCCTTGGCTTTAATTTCCCATTGGTCCAAATGAGTGACAAACAAATGTTATAGAAAAATTCTCAAATACAATTGAGAAATCGGACTTACATAGTCTATAAGTATGGATCCTTGGCTTTAATTTCCCATTGGTCCAAATGAGTGACAAACATAAATGTGCCCACAAATAGCCAAATTCACGTAGAGCGGAACAAAATTTACACAATTTTAATCTTTAAAATTTTATAGAAAAATTCTCAAATACAATTGAGAAATCGGAATTACATAGTCTATAAGTATGGATTCTTGGCTTTAATTTCCCATTGGTCCAAATGAGTGACAAAAAAATGTTATAGAAAAATTCTCAAATACAATTGAGAAATCGGACTTACATAGTCTATAAGTATGGATCCTTGGCTTTAATTTCCCATTGGTCCAAATGAGTGACAAACATAAATGTGCCCACAAATAGCCAAATTCACGTAGAGCGGAACAAAATTTACACAATTTTAATCTTTAAAATTTTATAGAAAAATTCTCAAATACAATTGAGAAATCGGACTTACATAGTCTATAAGTATGGATCCTTGGCTTTAATTTCCCATTGGTCCAAATGAGTGACAAACATAAATGTGCCCACAAATAGCCAAATTCACGTAGAGCTGAACAAAATTTACACAATTTTAATCTTTAAAATTTTATAGAAAAATTCTCAAATACAATTGAGAAATCGGACTTACATAGTCTATAAGTATGGATCCTTGGCTTTAATTTCCCATTGGTCCAAATGAGTGACAAACAAATGTTATAGAAAAATTCTTATATACAATTGAGAAATCGGACTTACATAGTCTATAAGTATGGATCCTTGGCTTTAATTTCCCATTGGTCCAAATGAGTGACAAACATAAATGTGCCCACAAATAGCCAAATTCACGTAGATCTGAACAAAATTTACACAATTTTAATCTTTAAAATTTTATAGAAAAATTCTCAAATACAATTGAGAAATCGGACTTACATAGTCTATAAGTATGGATCCTTGGTTTTAATTTCCCATTGGTCCAAATGAGTGACAAACAAATGTTATAGAAAAATTCTCAAATACAATTGAGAAATCGGACTTACATAGTCTATAAGTATGGATCCTTGGCTTTAATTTCCCATTGGTCCAAATGAGTGACAAACATAAATGTGCCCACAAATAGCCAAATTCACGTAGAGCTGAACAAAATTTACACAATTTTAATCTTTAAAATTTTATAGAAAAATTCTCAAATACAATTGAGAAATCGGACTTACATAGTCTATAAGTATGGATCCTTGGCTTTAATTTCCCATTGGTCCAAATGAGTGACAAGCAAATGTTATAGAAAAATTCTCAAATACAATTGAGAAATCGGACTTACATAGTCTATAAGTATGGATCCTTGGCTTTAATTTCCCATTGGTCCAAATGAGTGACAAACAAATGTTATAGAAAAATTCTCAAATACAATTGAGAAATCGGACTTACATAGCCTATAAGTATGGATCCTTGGCTTTAATTTCCCATTGGTCCAAATGAGTGACAAACATAAATGTGCCCACAAATAGCCAAATTCACGTAGAGCTGAACAAAATTTACACAATTTTAATCTTTAAAATTTTATAGAAAAATTCTCAAATACAATTGAGAAATCGGACTTACATAGTCTATAAGTATGGATCCTTGGCTTTAATTTCCCATTGGTCCAAATGAGTGACAAACAAATGTTATAGAAAAATTCTCAAATACAATTGAGAAATCGGACTTACATAGTCTATAAGTATGGATCCTTGGCTTTAATTTCCCATTGGTCCAAATGAGTGACAAACATAAATGTGCCCACAAATAGCCAAATTCACGTAGAGCTGAACAAAATTTACACAATTTTAATCTTTAAAGTTTTATAGAAAAATTCTCAAATACAATTGAGAAATCGGACTTACATAGTCTATAAGTATGGATCCTTGGCTGTAATTTCCCATTGGTCCAAATGAGTGACAAACAAATGTTATAGAAAAATTCTCAAATACAATTGAGAAATCGGACTTACATAGTCTATAAGTATGGATCCTTGGCTTTAATTTCCCATTGGTCCAAATGAGTGACAAACAAATGTTATAGAAAAATTCTCAAATACAATTGAGAAATCGGACTTACATAGTCTATAAGTATGGATCCTTGGCTTTAATTTCCCATTGGTCCAAATGAGTGACAAACATAAATGTGCCCACAAATAGCCAAATTCACGTAGAGCGGAACAAAATTTACACAATTTTAATCTTTAAAATTTTATAGAAAAATTCTCAAATACAATTGAGAAATCGGACTTACATAGTCTATAAGTATGGATCCTTGGGTTTAATTTCCCATTGGTCCAAATGAGTGACAAACAAATGTTATAGAAAAATTCTCAAATACAATTGAGAAATCGGACTTACATAGTCTATAAGTATGGATCCTTGGCTTTAATTTCCCATTGGTCCAAATGAGTGACAAACATAAATGTGCCCACAAATAGCCAAATTCACGTAGAGCTGAACAAAATTTACACAATTTTAATCTTTAAAATTTTATAGAAAAATTCTCAAATACAATTGAGAAATCGGACTTACATAGTCTATAAGTATGGATCCTTGGCTTTAATTTCCCATTGGTCCAAATGAGTGACAAACAAATGTTATAGAAAAATTCTCAAATACAATTGAGAAATCGGACTTACATAGTCTATAAGTATGGATCCTTGGCTTTAATTTCCCATTGGTCCAAATGAGTGACAAACAAATGTTATAGAAAAATTCTCAAATACAATTGAGAAATCGGACTTACATAGCCTATAAGTATGGATCCTTGGCTTTAATTTCCTATTGGTCCAAATGAGTGACAAACATAAATGTGCCCACAAATAGCCCAATTCACGTAGAGCTGAACAAAATTTACACAATTTTAATCTTTAAAATTTTATAGAAAAATTCTAAATTACAATTGAGAAATCGGACTTACATAGTCTATAAGTATGGATCCTTGGCTTTAATTTCCCATTGGTCCAAATGAGTGACAAACAAATGTTATAGAAAAATTCTCAAATACAATTGAGAAATCGGACTTACATAGCCTATAAGTATGGATCCTTGGCTTTAATTTCCCATTGGTCCAAATGAGTGACAAACATAAATGTGCCCACAAATAGCCAAATTCACGTAGAGCTGAACAAAATTTACACAATTTTAATCTCTAAAATTTTATAGAAAAATTCTCAAATACAATTGAGAAATCGGAATTACATAGTCTATAAGTATGGATCCTTGGCTTTAATTTCCCATTGGTCCAAATGAGTGACAAACAAATGTTATAGAAAAATTCTCAAATACAATTGAGAAATCGGACTTACATAGTCTATAAGTATGGATACTTGGCTTTAATTTCCTATTGGTCCAAATGAGTGACAAACATAAATGTGCCCACAAATAGCCAAATTCACGTAGAGCTGAACAAAATTTACACAAGTTTAATCTTTAAAATTTTATAGAAAAATTCTCAAATACAATTGAGAAATCGGACTTACATAGTCTATAAGTATGGATCCTTGGCTTTAATTTCCCATTGGTCCAAATGAGTGACAAACATAAATGTGCCCACAAATAGCCAAATTCACGTAGAGCTGAACAAAATTTACACAAGTTTAATCTTTAAAATTTTATAGAAAAATTCTCAAATACAATTGAGAAATCGGACTTACATAGTCTATAAGTATGGATCCTTGGCTTTAATTTCCCATTGGTCCAAATGAGTGACAAACAAATGTTATAGAAAAATTCTCAAATACAATTGAGAAATCGGACTTACATAGTCTATAAGTATGGATACTTGGCTTTAATTTCCTATTGGTCCAAATGAGTGACAAACAAATGTTATAGAAAAATTCTCAAATACAATTGAGAAATCGGACTTACATAGTCTATAAGTATGGATCCTTGGCTTTAATTTCCCATTGGTCCAAATGAGTGACAAACAAATGTTATAGAAAAATTCTCAAATACAATTGAGAAATCGGACTTACATAGTCTATAAGTATGGATCCTTGGCTTTAATTTCCCATTGGTCCAAATGAGTGACAAACATAAATGTGCCCACAAATAGCCAAATTCACGTAGAGCGGAACAAAATTTACACAATTTTAATCTTTAAAGTTTTATAGAAAAATTCTCAAATACAATTGAGAAATCGGACTTACATAGTCTATAAGTATGGATCCTTGGCTTTAATTTCCTATTGGTCCAAATGAGTGACAAACAAATGTTATAGAAAAATTCTCAAATACAATTGAGAAATCGGACTTACATAGTCTATAAGTATGGATCCTTGGCTTTAATTTCCCATTGGTCCAAATGAGTGACAAACAAATGTTATAGAAAAATTCTCAAATACAATTGAGAAATCGGACTTACATAGTCTATAAGTATGGATCCTTGGCTTTAATTTCCCATTGGTCCAAATGAGTGACAAACATAAATGTGCCCACAAATAGCCAAATTCACGTAGAGCGGAACAAAATTTACACAATTTTAATCTTTAAAGTTTTATAGAAAAATTCTCAAATACAATTGAGAAATCGGACTTACATAGTCTATAAGTATGGATACTTGGCTTTAATTTCCTATTGGTCCAAATGAGTGACAAACAAATGTTATAGAAAAATTCTCAAATACAATTGAGAAATCGGACTTACATAGTCTATAAGTATGGATACTTGGCTTTAATTTCCTATTGGTCCAAATGAGTGACAAACAAATGTTATAGAAAAATTCTCAAATACAATTGAGAAATCGGACTTACATAGTCTATAAGTATGGATCCTTGGCTTTAATTTCCCATTGGTCCAAATGAGTGACAAACAAATGTTATAGAAAAATTCTCAAATACAATTGAGAAATCGGACTTACATAGTCTATAAGTATGGATCCTTGGCTTTAATTTCCCATTGGTCCAAATGAGTGACAAACATAAATGTGCCCACAAATAGCCAAATTCACGTAGAGCTGAACAAAATTTACACAATTTTAATCTTTAAAGTTTTATAGAAAAATTCTCAAATACAATTGAGAAATCGGACTTACATAGTCTATAAGTATGGATCCTTGGCTTTAATTTCCCATTGGTCCAAATGAGTGACAAACAAATGTTATAGAAAAATTCTCAAATACAATTGAGAAATCGGACTTACATAGTCTATAAGTATGGATCCTTGGCTTTAATTTCCCATTGGTCCAAATGAGTGACAAACAAATGTTATAGAAAAATTCTCAAATACAATTGAGAAATCGGACTTACATAGTCTATAAGTATGGATCCTTGGCTTTAATTTCCCATTGGTCCAAATGAGTGACAAACATAAATGTGCCCACAAATAGCCAAATTCACGTAGAGCGGAACAAAATTTACACAATTTTAATCTTTAAAATTTTATAGAAAAATTCTCAAATACAATTGAGAAATCGGACTTACATAGTCTATAAGTATGGATCCTTGGGTTTAATTTCCCATTGGTCCAAATGAGTGACAAACAAATGTTATAGAAAAATTCTCAAATACAATTGAGAAATCGGACTTACATAGTCTATAAGTATGGATCCTTGGCTTTAATTTCCCATTGGTCCAAATGAGTGACAAACATAAATGTGCCCACAAATAGCCAAATTCACGTAGAGCTGAACAAAATTTACACAATTTTAATCTTTAAAATTTTATAGAAAAATTCTCAAATACAATTGAGAAATCGGACTTACATAGTCTATAAGTATGGATCCTTGGCTTTAATTTCCCATTGGTCCAAATGAGTGACAAACAAATGTTATAGAAAAATTCTCAAATACAATTGAGAAATCGGACTTACATAGTCTATAAGTATGGATCCTTGGCTTTAATTTCCCATTGGTCCAAATGAGTGACAAACAAATGTTATAGAAAAATTCTCAAATACAATTGAGAAATCGGACTTACATAGCCTATAAGTATGGATCCTTGGCTTTAATTTCCTATTGGTCCAAATGAGTGACAAACATAAATGTGCCCACAAATAGCCCAATTCACGTAGAGCTGAACAAAATTTACACAATTTTAATCTTTAAAATTTTATAGAAAAATTCTAAATTACAATTGAGAAATCGGACTTACATAGTCTATAAGTATGGATCCTTGGCTTTAATTTCCCATTGGTCCAAATGAGTGACAAACAAATGTTATAGAAAAATTCTCAAATACAATTGAGAAATCGGACTTACATAGCCTATAAGTATGGATCCTTGGCTTTAATTTCCCATTGGTCCAAATGAGTGACAAACATAAATGTGCCCACAAATAGCCAAATTCACGTAGAGCTGAACAAAATTTACACAATTTTAATCTCTAAAATTTTATAGAAAAATTCTCAAATACAATTGAGAAATCGGACTTACATAGTCTATAAGTATGGATACTTGGCTTTAATTTCCTATTGGTCCAAATGAGTGACAAACATAAATGTGCCCACAAATAGCCAAATTCACGTAGAGCTGAACAAAATTTACACAAGTTTAATCTTTAAAATTTTATAGAAAAATTCTCAAATACAATTGAGAAATCGGACTTACATAGTCTATAAGTATGGATCCTTGGCTTTAATTTCCCATTGGTCCAAATGAGTGACAAACATAAATGTGCCCACAAATAGCCAAATTCACGTAGAGCTGAACAAAATTTACACAAGTTTAATCTTTAAAATTTTATAGAAAAATTCTCAAATACAATTGAGAAATCGGACTTACATAGTCTATAAGTATGGATCCTTGGCTTTAATTTCCCATTGGTCCAAATGAGTGACAAACAAATGTTATAGAAAAATTCTCAAATACAATTGAGAAATCGGACTTACATAGTCTATAAGTATGGATACTTGGCTTTAATTTCCTATTGGTCCAAATGAGTGACAAACATAAATGTGCCCACAAATAGCCAAATTCACGTAGAGCTGAACAAAATTTACACAATTTTAATCTTTAAAATTTTATAGAAAAATTCTCAAATACAATTGAGAAATCGGACTTACATAGTCTATAAGTATGGATCCTTGGCTTTAATTTCCCATTGGTCCAAATGAGTGACAAACAAATTTTATAGAAAAATTCTCAAATACAATTGAGAAATCGGACTTACATAGCCTATAAGTATGGATCCTTGGCTTTAATTTCCCATTGGTCCAAATGAGTGACAAACAAATGTTATAGAAAAATTCTCAAATACAATTGAGAAATCGGACTTAAATAGTCTATAAGTATGGATCCTTGGCTTTAATTTCCCATTGGTGCAAATGAGTGACAAACAAATGTTATAGAAAAATTCTCAAATACAATTGAGAAATCGGAATTACATAGTCTATAAGTATGGATCCTTGGCTTTAATTTCCCATTGGTCCAAATGAGTGACAAACAAATGTTATCGAAAAATTCTCAAATACAATTGAGAAATCGGACTTACATAGCCTATAAGTATGGATCCTTGGCTTTAATTTCCCATTGGTCCAAATGAGTGACAAACAAATGTTATAGAAAAATTCTCAAATACAATTGAGAAATCGGACTTAAATAGTCTATAAGTATGGATCCTTGGCTTTAATTTCCCATTGGTGCAAATGAGTGACAAACAAATGTTATAGAAAAATTCTCAAATACAATTGAGAAATCGGAATTACATAGTCTATAAGTATGGATCCTTGGCTTTAATTTCCCATTGGTCCAAATGAGTGACAAACAAATGTTATTGAAAAATTCTCAAATACAATTGAGAAATCGGACTTACATAGTCTATAAGTATGGATCCTTGGCTTTAATTTCCCATTGGTCCAAATGAGTGACAAACAAATTTTATAGAAAAATTCTCAAATACAATTGAGAAATCGGACTTACATAGCCTATAAGTATGGATCCTTGGCTTTAATTTCCCATTGGTCCAAATGAGTGACAAACAAATGTTATAGAAAAATTCTCAAATACAATTGAGAAATCGGACTTAAATAGTCTATAAGTATGGATCCTTGGCTTTAATTTCCCATTGGTGCAAATGAGTGACAAACAAATGTTATAGAAAAATTCTCAAATACAATTGAGAAATCGGAATTACATAGTCTATAAGTATGGATCCTTGGCTTTAATTTCCCATTGGTCCAAATGAGTGACAAACAAATGTTATTGAAAAATTCTCAAATACAATTGAGAAATCGGACTTACATAGTCTATAAGTATGGATCCTTGGCTTTAATTTCCCATTGGTCCAAATGAGTGACAAACAAATGTTATTGAAAAATTCTCAAATACAATTGAGAAATCGGAATTACATAGTCTATAAGTATGGATCCTTGGCTTTAATTTCCCATTGGTCCAAATGAGTGACAAACAAATGTTATTGAAAAATTCTCAAATACAATTGAGAAATCGGACTTACATAGTCTATAAGTATGGATCCTTGGCTTTAATTTCCCATTGGTCCAAATGAGTGACAAACAAATGTTATTGAAAAATTCTCAAATACAATTGAGAAATCGGACTTACATAGCCTATAAGTATGGATCCTTGGCTTTAATTTCCCATTGGTCCAAATGAGTGACAAACATAAATGTGCCCACAAATAGCCAAATTCACGTAGAGCTGAACAAAATTTACACAATTTTAATCTTTAAAATTTTATAGAAAAATTCTCAAATACAATTGAGAAATCGGACTTACATAGTCTATAAGTATGGATCCTTGGCTTTAATTTCCCATTGGTCCAAATGAGTGACAAACAAATTTTATAGAAAAATTCTCAAATACAATTGAGAAATCGGACTTACATAGCCTATAAGTATGGATCCTTGGCTTTAATTTCCCATTGGTCCAAATGAGTGACAAACAAATGTTATAGAAAAATTCTCAAATACAATTGAGAAATCGGACTTAAATAGTCTATAAGTATGGATCCTTGGCTTTAATTTCCCATTGGTGCAAATGAGTGACAAACAAATGTTATAGAAAAATTCTCAAATACAATTGAGAAATCGGAATTACATAGTCTATAAGTATGGATCCTTGGCTTTAATTTCCCATTGGTCCAAATGAGTGACAAACAAATGTTATTGAAAAATTCTCAAATACAATTGAGAAATCGGACTTACATAGCCTATAAGTATGGATCCTTGGCTTTAATTTCCCATTGGTCCAAATGAGTGACAAACAAATGTTATAGAAAAATTCTCAAATACAATTGAGAAATCGGACTTAAATAGTCTATAAGTATGGATCCTTGGCTTTAATTTCCCATTGGTGCAAATGAGTGACAAACAAATGTTATAGAAAAATTCTCAAATACAATTGAGAAATCGGAATTACATAGTCTATAAGTATGGATCCTTGGCTTTAATTTCCCATTGGTCCAAATGAGTGACAAACAAATGTTATTGAAAAATTCTCAAATACAATTGAGAAATCGGACTTACATAGTCTATAAGTATGGATCCTTGGCTTTAATTTCCCATTGGTCCAAATGAGTGACAAACAAATTTTATAGAAAAATTCTCAAATACAATTGAGAAATCGGACTTACATAGCCTATAAGTATGGATCCTTGGCTTTAATTTCCCATTGGTCAAAATGAGTGACAAACAAATGTTATAGAAAAATTCTCAAATACAATTGAGAAATCGGACTTAAATAGTCTATAAGTATGGATCCTTGGCTTTAATTTCCCATTGGTGCAAATGAGTGACAAACAAATGTTATAGAAAAATTCTCAAATACAATTGAGAAATCGGAATTACATAGTCTATAAGAATGGATCCTTGGCTTTAATTTCCCATTGGTCCAAATGAGTGACAAACAAATGTTATTGAAAAATTCTCAAATACAATTGAGAAATCGGACTTACATAGTCTATAAGTATGGATCCTTGGCTTTAATTTCCCATTGGTCCAAATGAGTGACAAACAAATGTTATAGAAAAATTCTCAAATACAATTGAGAAATCGGACTTACATAGCCTATAAGTATGGATCCTTGGCTTTAATTTCCCATTGGTCCAAATGAGTGACAAACATAAATGTGACCACAAATAGCCAAATTCACGTAGAGCTGAACAAAATTTACACAATTTTAATCTTTAAAATTTTATAGAAAAATTCTCAAATACAATTGAGAAATCGGACTTACATAGTCTATAAGTATGGATCCTTGGCTTTAATTTCCCATTGGTCCAAATGAGTGACAAACAAATGTTATAGAAAAATTCTCAAATACAATTGAGAAATCGGACTTACATAGCCTATAAGTATGGATCCTTGGCTTTAATATCCCATTGGTCCAAATGAGTGACAAACAAATGTTATAGAAAAATTCTCAAATACAATTGAGAAATCGGACTTACATAGTCTATAAGTATGGATCCTTGGCTTTAATTTCCCATTGGTCCAAATGAGTGACAAACAAATGTTATAGAAAAATTCTCAAATACAATTGAGAAATCGGACTTACATAGTCTATAAGTATGGATCCTTGGCTTTAATTTCCCATTGGTCCAAATGAGTGACAAACAAATGTTATAGAAAAATTCTCAAATACAATTGAGAAATCGGACTTAAATAGTCTATAAGTATGGATCCTTGGCTTTAATTTCCCATTGGTCCAAATGAGTGACAAACAAATGTTATAGAAAAATTCTCAAATACAATTGAGAAATCGGACTTACATAGTCTATAAGTATGGATCCTTGGCTTTAATTTCCCATTGGTCCAAATGAGTGACAAACAAATGTTATAGAAAAATTCTCAAATACAATTGAGAAATCGGACTTACATAGTCTATAAGTATGGATCCTTGGCTTTAATTTCCTATTGGTCCAAATGAGTGACAAACATAAATGTGCCCACAAATAGCCAAATTCACGTAGAGCTGAACAAAATTTACACAATTTTAATCTTTAAAATTTTATAGAAAAATTCTCAAATACAATTGAGAAATCGGAATTACATAGTCTATAAGTATGGATCCTTGATTTTAATTTCCCATTGGTCCAAATGAGTGACAAACAAATGTTATAGAAAAATTCTCAAATACAATTGAGAAATCGGACTTACTTAGTCTATAAGTATGGATCCTTGGCTTTAATTTCCCATTGGTCCAAATGAGTGACAAACATAAATGTGCCCACAAATAGCCAAATTCACGTAAAGCTGAACAAAATTTACACAATTTTAATCTTTAAAATTTTATAGAAAAATTCTCAAATACAATTGAGAAATCGGACTTACATAGTCTATAAGTATGGATCCTTGGCTTTAATTTCCCATTAGTCCAAATGAGTGACAAACAAATGTTATAGAAAAATTCTCAAATACAATTGAGAAATCGGACTTACATAGTCTATAAGTATGGATCCTTGGCTTTAATTTCCCATTGGTCCAAATGAGTGACAAACAAATGTTATAGAAAAATTCTCAAATACAATTGAGAAATCGGACTAACATAGCCTATAAGTATGGATCCTTGGCTTTAATTTCGCATTGGTCCAAATGAGTGACAAACATAAATGTGCCCACAAATAGCCAAATTCACGTAGAGCTGAACAAAATTTACACAATTTTAATCTTTAAAATTTTATAGAAAAATTCTCAAATACAATTGAGAAATCGGATTTACATAGTCTATAAGTATGGATCCTTGGCTTTAATTTCCCATTGGTCCAAATGAGTGACAAACATAAATGTGCCCACAAATAGCCAAATTCACGTAGAGCTGAACAAAATTTACACAATTTTAATCTTTAAAATTTTATAGAAAAATTCTCAAATACAATTGAGAAATCGGACTTACATAGTCTATAAGTATGGATCCTTGGCTTTAATTTCCCATTGGTCCAAATGAGTGACAAACAAATGTTATAGAAAAATTCTCAAATACAATTGAGAAATCGGACTTACATAGTCTATAAGTATGGATCCTTGGCTTTAATTTCCCATTGGTCCAAATGAGTGACAAACATAAATGTGCCCACAAATAGCCAAATTCACGTAGAGCGGAACAAAATTTACACAATTTTAATTTTTAAAATTTTATAGAAAAATTCTCAAATACAATTGAGAAATCGGATTTACATAGTCTATAAGTATGGATCCTTGGCTTTAATTTCCCATTGGTCCAAATGAGTGACAAACAAATGTTATAGAAAAATTCTCAAATACAATTGAGAAATCGGACTTACATAGTCTATAAGTATGGATCCTTGGCTTTAATTTCCCATTGGTCCAAATGAGTGACAAACAAATGTTATAGAAAAATTCTCAAATACAATTGAGAAATCGGACTTACATAGTCTATAAGTATGGATCCTTGGCTTTAATTTCCCATTGGTCCAAATGAGTGACAAACAAATGTTATAGAAAAATTCTCAAATACAATTGAGAAATCGGACTAACATAGCCTATAAGTATGGATCCTTGGCTTTAATTTCCCATTGGTCCAAATGAGTGACAAACATAAATGTGCCCACAAATAGCCAAATTCACGTAGAGCTGAACAAAATTTACACAATTTTAATCTTTAAAATTTTATAGAAAAATTCTCAAATACAATTGAGAAATCGGACTTACATAGTCTATAAGTATGGATCCTTGGCTTTAATTTCCCATTGATCCAAATGAGTGACAAACAAATGTTATAGAAAAATTCTCAAATACAATTGAGAAATCGGACTTACATAGTCTATAAGTATGGATCCTTGGCTTTAATTTCCCATTGGTCCAAATGAGTGACAAACATAAATGTGCCCACAAATAGCCAAATTCACGTAGAGCTGAACAAAATTTACACAATTTTAATCTTTAAAATTTTATAGAAAAATTCTCAAATACAATTGAGAAATCGGACTTACATAGTCTATAAGTATGGATCCTTGGCTTTAATTTCCCATTGGTCCAAATGAGTGACAAACAAATGTTATAGAAAAATTCTCAAATACAATTGAGAAATCGGACTTACATAGTCTATAAGTATGGATCCTTGGCTTTAATTTCCCATTGGTCCAAATGAGTGACAAACATAAATGTGCCCACAAATAGCCAAATTCACGTAGAGCTGAACAAAATTTACACAATTTTAATCTTTAAAATTTTATAGAAAAATTCTCAAATACAATTGAGAAATCGGACTTACATAGTCTATAAGTATGGATCCTTGGCTTTAATTTCCCATTGGTCCAAATGAGTGACAAACAAATGTTATAGAAAAATTCTCAAATACAATTGAGAAATCGGACTTACGTAGTCTATAAGTATGGATCCTTGGCTTTAATTTCCCATTGGTCCAAATGAGTGACAAACATAAATGTGCCCACAAATAGCCAAATTCACGTAGAGCTGAACAAAATTTACACAATTTTAATCTTTAAAATTTTATAGAAAAATTCTCAAATACAATTGAGAAATCGGAATTACATAGTCTATAAGTATGGATCCTTGATTTTAATTTCCCATTGGTCCAAATGAGTGACAAACAAATGTTATAGAAAAATTCTCAAATACAATTGAGAAATCGGACTTACTTAGTCTATAAGTATGGATCCTTGGCTTTAATTTCCCATTGGTCCAAATGAGTGACAAACATAAATGTGCCCACAAATAGCCAAATTCACGTAAAGCTGAACAAAATTTACACAATTTTAATCTTTAAAATTTTATAGAAAAATTCTCAAATACAATTGAGAAATCGGACTTACATAGTCTATAAGTATGGATCCTTGGCTTTAATTTCCCATTAGTCCAAATGAGTGACAAACAAATGTTATAGAAAAATTCTCAAATACAATTGAGAAATCGGACTTACATAGTCTATAAGTATGGATCCTTGGCTTTAATTTCCCATTGGTCCAAATGAGTGACAAACAAATGTTATATAAAAATTCTCAAATACAATTGAGAAATCGGAATTACATAGTCTATAAGTATGGATCCTTGGCTTTAATTTCCCATTGGTCCAAATGAGTGACAAGCAAATGTTATAGAAAAATTCTCAAATACAATTGAGAAATCGGACTTACATAGCCTATAAGTATGGATCCTTGGCTTTAATTTCCCATTGGTCCAAATGAGTGACAAACAAATGTTATAGAAAAATTCTTAAATACAATTGAGAAATCGGACTTACATAGTCTATAAGTATGGATCCTTGGCTTTAATTTCCCATTGGTCCAAATGAGTGACAAACAAATGTTATATAAAAATTCTCAAATACAATTGAGAAATCGGAATTACATAGTCTATAAGTATGGATCCTTGGCTTTAATTTCCCATTGGTCCAAATGAGTGACAAGCAAATGTTATAGAAAAATTCTCAAATACAATTGAGAAATCGGACTTACATAGCCTATAAGTATGGATCCTTGGCTTTAATTTCCCATTGGTCCAAATGAGTGACAAACAAATGTTATAGAAAAATTCTTAAATACAATTGAGAAATCGGACTTACATAGTCTATAAGTATGGATCCTTGGCTTTAATTTCCCATTGGTCCAAATGAGTGACAAACATAAATGTGCCCACAAATAGCCAAATTCACGTAGAGCTGAACAAAATTTACACAATTTTAATCTTTAAAATTTTATAGAAAAATTCTCAAATACAATTGAGAAATCGGACTTACATAGTCTATAAGTATGGATCCTTGGCTTTAATTTCCCATTGGTCCAAATGAGTGAAAAACAAATGTTATAGAAAAATTCTCAAATACAATTGAGAAATCGGACTTACATAGTCTATAAGTATGGATCCGTGGCTTTAATTTCCCATTGGTCCAAATGAGTGACAAACAAATGTTATAGAAAAATTCTCAAATACAATTGAGAAATCGGACTTACATAGTCTATAAGTATGGATCCTTGGCTTTAATTTCCCATTGGTCCAAATGAGTGACAAACATAAATGTGCCCACAAATAGCCAAATTCACGTAGAGCTGAACAAAATTTACACAATTTTAATCTTTAAAATGTTATAGAAAAATTCTCAAATACAATTGAGAAATCGGACTTACATAGTCTATAAGTATGGATCCTTGGCTTTAATTTCCCATTGGTCCAAATGAGTGACAAACAAATGTTATAGAAAAATTCTCAAATACAATTGAGAAATCGGACTTACATAGTCTATAAGTATGGATCCTTGTCTTTAATTTCCCATTGGTCCAAATGAGTGACAAACATAAATGTGCCCACAAATAGCCAAATTCACGTAGAGCTGAACAAAATTTACACAATTTTAATCTTTAAAATTTTATAGAAAAATTCTCAAATACAATTGAGAAATCGGACTTACATAGTCTATAAGTATGGATCCTTGGCTTTAATTTCCCATTGGTCCAAATGAGTGACAAACAAATGTTATAGAAAAATTCTCAAATACAATTGAGAAATCGGACTTACATAGTCTATAAGTATGGATCCTTGGCTTTAATTTCCCATTGGTCCAAATGAGTGACAAACATAAATGTGCCCACAAATAGCCAAATTCACGTAGAGCTGAACAAAATTTACACAATTTTAATCTTTAAAATTTTATAGAAAAATTCTCAAATACAATTGAGAAATCGGAATTACATAGTCTATAAGTATGGATCCTTGGCTTTAATTTCCCATTGGTCCAAATGAGTGACAAACAAATGTTATAGAAAAATTCTCAAATACAATTGAGAAATCGGACTTACATAGTCTATAAGTATGGATCCTTGTCTTTAATTTCCCATTGGTCCAAATGAGTGACAAACATAAATGTGCCCACAAATAGCCAAATTCACGTAGAGCTGAACAAAATTTACACAATTTTAATCTTTAAAATTTTATAGAAAAATTCTCAAATACAATTGAGAAATCGGACTTACATAGTCTATAAGTATGGATCCTTGGCTTTAATTTCCCATTGGTCCAAATGAGTGACAAACAAATGTTATAGAAAAATTCTCAAATACAATTGAGAAATCGGACTTACATAGTCTATAAGTATGGATCCTTGGCTTTAATTTCCCATTGGTCCAAATGAGTGACAAACATAAATGTGCCCACAAATAGCCAAATTCACGTAGAGCTGAACAAAATTTACACAATTTTAATCTTTAAAATTTTATAGAAAAATTCTCAAATACAATTGAGAAATCGGACTTACATAGTCTATAAGTATGGATCCGTGGCTTTAATTTCCCATTGGTCCAAATGAGTGACAAACAAATGTTATAGAAAAATTCTCAAATACAATTGAGAAATCGGACTTACATAGTCTATAAGTATGGATCCTTGGCTTTAATTTCCCATTGGTCCAAATGAGTGACAAACATAAATGTGCCCACAAATAGCCAAATTCACGTAGAGCTGAACAAAATTTACACAATTTTAATCTTTAAAATTTTATAGAAAAATTCTCAAATACAATTGAGAAATCGGACTTACATAGTCTATAAGTATGGATCCTTGGCTTTAATTTCCCATTGGTCCAAATGAGTGACAAACAAATGTTATAGAAAAATTCTCAAATACAA
The DNA here is from genome assembly GCA_947311025.1 of Lypha dubia. Taxonomy (NCBI): domain Eukaryota; kingdom Metazoa; phylum Arthropoda; class Insecta; order Diptera; family Tachinidae; genus Lypha; species Lypha dubia. The sequence goes on along the minus strand of OX371261.1, from coordinate 109,749,167 downwards.
TTGAGAAATCGGACTTACATAGTCTATAAGTATGGATCCTTGGCTTTAATTTCCCATTGGTCCAAATGAGTGACAAACATAAATGTGCCCACAAATAGCCAAATTCACGTAGAGCTGAACAAAATTTACACAATTTTAATCTTTAAAATTTTATAGAAAAATTCTCAAATACAATTGAGAAATCGGACTTACATAGTCTATAAGTATGGATCCGTGGCTTTAATTTCCCATTGGTCCAAATGAGTGACAAACAAATGTTATAGAAAAATTCTCAAATACAATTGAGAAATCGGACTTACATAGTCTATAAGTATGGATCCTTGGCTTTAATTTCCCATTGGTCCAAATGAGTGACAAACATAAATGTGCCCACAAATAGCCAAATTCACGTAGAGCTGAACAAAATTTACACAATTTTAATCTTTAAAATTTTATAGAAAAATTCTCAAATACAATTGAGAAATCGGACTTACATAGTCTATAAGTATGGATCCTTGTCTTTAATTTCCCATTGGTCCAAATGAGTGACAAACATAAATGTGCCCACAAATAGCCAAATTCACGTAGAGCTGAACAAAATTTACACAATTTTAATCTTTAAAATTTTATAGAAAAATTCTCAAATACAATTGAGAAATCGGACTTACATAGTCTATAAGTATGGATCCTTGGCTTTAATTTCCCATTGGTCCAAATGAGTGACAAACAAATGTTATAGAAAAATTCTCAAATACAATTGAGAAATCGGACTTACATAGTCTATAAGTATGGATACTTGGCTTTAATTTCCCATTGGTCCAAATGAGTGACAAACATAAATGTGCCCACAAATAGCCAAATTCACGTAGAGCTGAACAAAATTTACACAATTTTAATCTTTAAAATTTTATAGAAAAATTCTCAAATACAATTGAGAAATCGGACTTACATAGCCTATAAGTATGGATCCTTGGCTTTAATTTCCCATTGGTCCAAATGAGTGACAAACATAAATGTGCCCACAAATAGCCAAATTCACGTAGAGCTGAACAAAATTTACACAATTTTAATCTTTAAAATTTTATAGAAAAATTCTCAAATACAATTGAGAAATCGGAATTACATAGTCTATAAGTATGGATCCTTGGCTTTAATTTCCCATTGGTCCAAATGAGTGACAAGCAAATGTTATAGAAAAATTCTCAAATACAATTGAGAAATCGGACTTACATAGCCTATAAGTATGGATCCTTGGCTTTAATTTCCTATCGGTCCAAATGAGTGACAAACATAAATGTGCCCACAAATAGCCAAATTCACGTAGAGCTGAACAAAATTTACACAATTTTAATCTTTAAAATTTTATAGAAAAATTCTCAAATACAATTGAGAAATCGGAATTACATAGTCTATAAGTATGGATCCTTGGCTTTAATTTCCCATTGGTCCAAATGAGTGACAAACAAATGTTATAGAAAAATTCTGAAATACAATTGAGAAATCGGACTTACATAGCCTATAACTATGGATCCTTAGCTTTAATTTCCCATTGGTCCAAATGAGTGACAAACAAATGTTATAGAAAAATTCTGAAATACAATTGAGAAATCGGACTTACATAGCCTATAAGTATGGATCCTTGGCTTTAATTTCCCATTGGTCCAAATGAGTGACAAACAAATGTTATAGAAAAATTCTCAAATACAATTGAGAAATCGGACTTACATAGCCTATAAGTATGGATCCTTGGCTTTAATTTCCCATTGGTCCAAATGAGTGACAAACAAATGTTATAGAAAACTTCTAAAATACAATTGAGAAATCAGACTTACATAGCCTATAAGTATGGATCCTTAGCTTTAATTTCCCATTGGTCCAAATGAGTGACAAAAAAATGTTATAGAAAAATTCTGAAATACAATTGAGAAATCGGACTTACATAGCCTATAAGTATGGATCCTTGGCTTTAATTTCCCATTGGTCCAAATGAGTGACAAACAAATGTTATAGAAAAATTCTGAAATACAATTGAGAAATCGGACTTACATAGCCTATAAGTATGGATCCTTAGCTTTAATTTCCCATTGGTCCAAATGAGTGACAAACAAATGTTATAGAAAAATTCTGAAATACAATTGAGAAATCGGACTTACATAGCCTATAAGTATGGATCCTTGGCTTTAATTTCCCATTGGTCCAAATGAGTGACAAACAAATGTTATAGAAAAATTCTCAAAAACAATTGAGAAATCGGACTTACATAGCCTATAAGTATGGATCCTTGGCTTTAATTTCCCATTGGTCCAAATGAGTGACAAACAAATGTTATAGAAAAATTCTCAAATACAATTGAGAAATCGGACTTACATAGCCTATAAGTATGGATCCTTGGCTTTAATTTCCCATTGGTCCAAATGAGTGACAAACAAATGTTATAGAAAAATTCTCAAATACAATTGAGAAATCGGACTTACATAGCCTATAAGTATGGATCCTTGGCTTTAATTTCCCATCGGTCCAAATGAGTGACAAACAAATGTTATAGAAAAATTCTCAAAAACAATTGAGAAATCGGACTTACATAGCCTATAAGTATGGATCCTTGGCTTTAATTTTCCATTGGTCCAAATGAGTGACAAACAAATGTTATAGAAAAATTCTCAAATACAATTGAGAAATCGGACTTACATAGCCTATAAGTATGGATCCTTGGCTTTAATTTCCCATTGGTCCAAATGAGTGACAAACAAATGTTATAGAAAAATTCTCAAAAACAATTGAGAAATCGGACTTACATAGCCTATAAGTATGGATCCTTGGCTTTAATTTCCCATTGGTCCAAATGAGTGACAAGCAAATGTTATAGAAAAATTCTCAAATACAATTGAGAAATCGGACTTACATAGCCTATAAGTATGGATCCTTGGCTTTAATTTCCCATTGGTCCAAATGAGTGACAAACAATTGTTATAGAAAAATTCTCAAATACAATTGAGAAATCGGACTTACATAGCCTATAAGTATGGATCCTTGGCTTTAATTTCCCATTGGTCCAAATGAGTGACAAACAAATGTTATAGAAAAATTCTCAAATACAATTGAGAAATCGGACTTACATAGCCTATAAGTATGGATCCTTGGCTTTAATTTCCCATTGGTCCAAATGAGTGACAAACAAATGTTATAGAAAAATTCTCAAATACAATTGAGAAATCGGACTTACATAGCCTATAAGTATGGATCCTTGGCTTTAATTTCCCATTGGTCCAAATGAGTGACAAACAAATGTTATAGAAAAATTCTCAAATATAATTGAGAAATCGGACTTACATAGCCTATAAGTATGGATCCTTGGCTTTAATTTCCCATTGGTCCAAATGAGTGACAAACAAATGTTATAGAAAAATTCTCAAATACAATTGAGAAATCGGACTTACATAGCCTATAAGTATGGATCCTTGGCTTTAATTTCCCATTGGTCCAAATGAGTGACAAACAAATGTTATAGAAAAATTCTCAAATACTATTGAGAAATCGGACTTACATAGCCTATAAGTATGGATCCTTGGCTTTAATTTCCCATTGGTCCAAATGAGTGACAAACAAATGTTATAGAAAAATTCTCAAATACAATTGAGAAATCGGACTTACATAGCCTATAAGTATGGATCCTTGGCTTTAATTTTCCATTGGTCCAAATGAGTGACAAACAAATGTTATAGAAAAATTCTCAAATACAATTGAGAAATCGGACTTACATAGCCTATAAGTATGGATCCTTGGCTTTAATTTCCCATTGGTCCAAATGAGTGACAAACAAATGTTATAGAAAAATTCTGAAATACAATTGAGAAATCGGACTTACATAGCCTATAAGTATGGATCCTTGGCTTTAATTTTCCATTGGTCCAAATGAGTGACAAACAAATGTTATAGAAAAATTCTGAAATACAATTGAGAAATCGGACTTACATAGCCTATAAGTATGGATCCTTGGCTTTAATTTTCCATTGGTCCAAATGAGTGACAAACAAATGTTATAGAAAAATTCTCAAATACAATTGAGAAATCGGACTTACATAGCCTATAAGTATGGATCCTTGGCTTTAATTTCCCATTGGTCCAAATGAGTGACAAACAAATGTTATAGAAAAATTCTGAAATACAATTGAGAAATCGGACTTACATAGCCTATAAGTATGGATCCTTGGCTTTAATTTCCCATTGGTCCAAATGAGTGACAAACAAATGTTATAGAAAAATTCTCAAATACAATTGAGAAATCGGACTTACATAGCCTATAAGTATGGATCCTTGGCTTTAATTTCCCATTGGTCCAAATGAGTGACAAACAAATGTTATAGAAAAATTCTGAAATACAATTGAGAAATCGGACTTACATAGCCTATAAGTATGGATCCTTAGCTTTAATTTCCCATTGGTCCAAATGAGTGACAAACAAATGTTATAGAAAAATTCTCAAATACAATTGAGAAATCGGACTTACATAGCCTATAAGTATGGATCCTTGGCTTTAATTTTTCATTGGTCCAAATGAGTGACAAACAAATGTTATAGAAAAATTCTCAAATACAATTGAGAAATCGGACTTACATAGCCTATAAGTATGGATCCTTGGCTTTAATTTCCCATTGGTCCAAATGAGTGACAAACAAATGTTATAGAAAAATTCTCAAATACAATTGAGAAATCGAACTTACATAGCCTATAAGTATGGATCCTTGGCTTTAATTTCCCATTGGTCCAAATGAGTGACAAACAAATGTTATAGAAAAATTCTCAAATACAATTGAGAAATCGGACTTACATAGCCTATAAGTATGGATCCTTGGCTTTAATTTCCCATTGGTCCAAATGAGTGACAAACAAATGTTATAGAAAAATTCTGAAATACAATTGAGAAATCGGACTTACATAGCCTATAAGTATGGATCCTTGGCTTTAATTTTCCATTGGTCCAAATGAGTGACAAACAATTGTTATAGAAAAATTCTCAAATACAATTGAGAAATCGGACTTACATAGCCTATAAGTATGGATCCTTGGCTTTAATTTCCCATTGGTCCAAATGAGTGACAAACAAATGTTATAGAAAAATTCTCAAATACAATTGAGAAATCGGACTTACATAGCCTATAAGTATGGATCCTTGGCTTTAATTTCCCATTGGTCCAAATGAGTGACAAACAAATGTTATAGAAAAATTCTCAAATACAATTGAGAAATCGGACTTACATAGCCTATAAGTATGGATCCTTGGCTTTAATTTCCCATTGGTCCAAATGAGTGACAAACAAATGTTATAGAAAAATTCTCAAATATAATTGAGAAATCGGACTTACATAGCCTATAAGTATGGATCCTTGGCTTTAATTTCCCATTGGTCCAAATGAGTGACAAACAAATGTTATAGAAAAATTCTCAAATACAATTGAGAAATCGGACTTACATAGCCTATAAGTATGGATCCTTGGCTTTAATTTCCCATTGGTCCAAATGAGTGACAAACAAATGTTATAGAAAAATTCTCAAATACTATTGAGAAATCGGACTTACATAGCCTATAAGTATGGATCCTTGGCTTTAATTTCCCATTGGTCCAAATGAGTGACAAACAAATGTTATAGAAAAATTCTCAAATACAATTGAGAAATCGGACTTACATAGCCTATAAGTATGGATCCTTGGCTTTAATTTTCCATTGGTCCAAATGAGTGACAAACAAATGTTATAGAAAAATTCTCAAATACAATTGAGAAATCGGACTTACATAGCCTATAAGTATGGATCCTTGGCTTTAATTTCCCATTGGTCCAAATGAGTGACAAACAAATGTTATAGAAAAATTCTGAAATACAATTGAGAAATCGGACTTACATAGCCTATAAGTATGGATCCTTGGCTTTAATTTTCCATTGGTCCAAATGAGTGACAAACAAATGTTATAGAAAAATTCTGAAATACAATTGAGAAATCGGACTTACATAGCCTATAAGTATGGATCCTTGGCTTTAATTTTCCATTGGTCCAAATGAGTGACAAACAAATGTTATAGAAAAATTCTCAAATACAATTGAGAAATCGGACTTACATAGCCTATAAGTATGGATCCTTGGCTTTAATTTCCCATTGGTCCAAATGAGTGACAAACAAATGTTATAGAAAAATTCTGAAATACAATTGAGAAATCGGACTTACATAGCCTATAAGTATGGATCCTTGGCTTTAATTTCCCATTGGTCCAAATGAGTGACAAACAAATGTTATAGAAAAATTCTCAAATACAATTGAGAAATCGGACTTACATAGCCTATAAGTATGGATCCTTGGCTTTAATTTCCCATTGGTCCAAATGAGTGACAAACAAATGTTATAGAAAAATTCTGAAATACAATTGAGAAATCGGACTTACATAGCCTATAAGTATGGATCCTTAGCTTTAATTTCCCATTGGTCCAAATGAGTGACAAACAAATGTTATAGAAAAATTCTCAAATACAATTGAGAAATCGGACTTACATAGCCTATAAGTATGGATCCTTGGCTTTAATTTTTCATTGGTCCAAATGAGTGACAAACAAATGTTATAGAAAAATTCTCAAATACAATTGAGAAATCGGACTTACATAGCCTATAAGTATGGATCCTTGGCTTTAATTTCCCATTGGTCCAAATGAGTGACAAACAAATGTTATAGAAAAATTCTCAAATACAATTGAGAAATCGGACTTACATAGCCTATAAGTATGGATCCTTGGCTTTAATTTCCCATTGGTCCAAATGAGTGACAAACAAATGTTATAGAAAAATTCTCAAATACAATTGAGAAATCGGACTTACATAGCCTATAAGTATGGATCCTTGGCTTTAATTTCCCATTGGTCCAAATGAGTGACAAACAAATGTTATAGAAAAATTCTCAAATACAATTGAGAAATCGGACTTACATAGCCTATAAGTATGGATCCTTGGCTTTAATTTTCCATTGGTCCAAATGAGTGACAAACAAATGTTATAGAAAAATTCTCAAATACAATTGAGAAATCGGACTTACATAGCCTATAAGTATGGATCCTTGGCTTTAATTTCCCATTGGTCCAAATGAGTGACAAACAAATGTTATAGAAAAATTCTCAAATACAATTGAGAAATCGGACTTACATAGCCTATAAGTATGGATCCTTGGCTTTAATTTCCCATTGGTCCAAATGAGTGACAAACAAATGTTATAGAAAAATTCTGAAATACAATTGAGAAATCGAACTTACATAGCCTATAAGTATGGATCCTTGGCTTTAATTTCCCATTGGTCCAAATGAGTGACAAACAAATGTTATAGAAAAATTCTCAAATACAATTGAGAAATCGAACTTACATAGCCTATAAGTATGGATCCTTGGCTTTAATTTCCCATTGGTCCAAATGAGTGACAAACAAATGTTATAGAAAAATTCTCAAATACAATTGAGAAATCGGACTTACATAGCCTATAAGTATGGATCCTTGGCTTTAATTTCCCATTGGTCCAAATGAGTGACAAACAAATGTTATAGAAAAATTCTGAAATACAATTGAGAAATCGGACTTACATAGCCTATAAGTATGGATCCTTGGCTTTAATTTTCCATTGGTCCAAATGAGTGACAAACAAATGTTATAGAAAAATTCTCAAATACAATTGAGAAATCGGACTTACATAGCCTATAAGTATGGATCCTTGGCTTTAATTTCCCATTGGTCCAAATGAGTGACAAACAAATGTTATAGAAAAATTCTGAAATACAATTGAGAAATCGGACTTACATAGCCTATAAGTATGGATCCTTGGCTTTAATTTTCCATTGGTCCAAATGAGTGACAAACAAATGTTATAGAAAAATTCTGAAATACAATTGAGAAATCGGACTTACATAGCCTATAAGTATGGATCCTTGGCTTTAATTTTCCATTGGTCCAAATGAGTGACAAACAAATGTTATAGAAAAATTCTCAAATACAATTGAGAAATCGGACTTACATAGCCTATAAGTATGGATCCTTGGCTTTAATTTCCCATTGGTCCAAATGAGTGACAAACAAATGTTATAGAAAAATTCTGAAATACAATTGAGAAATCGGACTTACATAGCCTATAAGTATGGATCCTTAGCTTTAATTTCCCATTGGTCCAAATGAGTGACAAACAAATGTTATAGAAAAATTCTGAAATACAATTGAGAAATAGGACTTACATAGCCTATAAGTATGGATCCTTGGCTTTAATTTTCCATTGGTCCAAATGAGTGACAAACAAATGTTATAGAAAAATTCTCAAATACAATTGAGAAATCGGACTTACATAGCCTATAAGTATGGATCCTTGGCTTTAATTTCCCATTGGTCCAAATGAGTGACAAACAAATGTTATAGAAAAATTCTCAAATACAATTGAGAAATCGGACTTACATAGCCTATAAGTATGGATCATTGGCTTTAATTTCCCATTGGTCCAAATGAGTGACAAACAAATGTTATAGAAAAATTCTCAAATACAATTGAGAAATCGGACTTACATAGCCTATAAGTATGGATCCTTGGCTTTAATTTTCCATTGGTCCAAATGAGTGACAAACAAATGTTATAGAAAAATTCTCAAATACAATTGAGAAATCGGACTTACATAGCCTATAAGTATGGATCCTTGGCTTTAATTTCCCATTGGTCCAAATGAGTGACAAACAAATGTTATAGAAAAATTCTCAAATACAATTGAGAAATCGGACTTACATAGCCTATAAGTATGGATCCTTGGCTTTAATTTCCCATTGGTCCAAATGAGTGACAAACAAATGTTATAGAAAAATTCTCAAATACAATTGAGAAATCGGACTTACATAGCCTATAAGTATGGATCCTTGGCTTTAATTTTCCATTGGTCCAAATGAGTGACAAACAAATGTTATAGAAAAATTCTCAAATACAATTGAGAAATCGGACTTACATAGCCTATAAGTATGGATCCTTGGCTTTAATTTTCCATTGGTCCAAATGAGTGACAAACAAATGTTATAGAAAAATTCTCAAATACAATTGAGAAATCGGACTTACATAGCCTATAAGTATGGATCCTTGGCTTTAATTTCCCATTGGTCCAAATGAGTGACAAACAAATGTTATAGAAAAATTCTCAAATACAATTGAGAAATCGGACTTACATAGCCTATAAGTATGGATCCTTGGCTTTAATTTCCCATTGGTCCAAATGAGTGACAAACAAATGTTATAGAAAAATTCTCAAATACAATTGAGAAATCGGACTTACATAGCCTATAAGTATGGATCCTTGGCTTTAATTTTCCATTGGTCCAAATGAGTGACAAACAAATGTTATAGAAAAATTCTCAAATACAATTGAGAAATCGGACTTACATAGCCTATAAGTATGGATCCTTGGCTTTAATTTCCCATTGGTCCAAATGAGTGACAAACAAATGTTATAGAAAAATTCTGAAATACAATTGAGAAATCGGACTTACATAGCCTATAAGTATGGATCCTTGGCTTTAATTTTCCATTGGTCCAAATGAGTGACAAACAAATGTTATAGAAAAATTCTGAAATACAATTGAGAAATCGGACTTACATAGCCTATAAGTATGGATCCTTGGCTTTAATTTTCCATTGGTCCAAATGAGTGACAAACAAATGTTATAGAAAAATTCTCAAATACAATTGAGAAATCGGACTTACATAGCCTATAAGTATGGATCCTTGGCTTTAATTTCCCATTGGTCCAAATGAGTGACAAACAAATGTTATAGAAAAATTCTGAAATACAATTGAGAAATCGGACTTACATAGCCTATAAGTATGGATCCTTAGCTTTAATTTCCCATTGGTCCAAATGAGTGACAAACAAATGTTATAGAAAAATTCTGAAATACAATTGAGAAATAGGACTTACATAGCCTATAAGTATGGATCCTTGGCTTTAATTTTCCATTGGTCCAAATGAGTGACAAACAAATGTTATAGAAAAATTCTCAAATACAATTGAGAAATCGGACTTACATAGCCTATAAGTATGGATCCTTGGCTTTAATTTCCCATTGGTCCAAATGAGTGACAAACAAATGTTATAGAAAAATTCTCAAATACAATTGAGAAATCGGACTTACATAGCCTATAAGTATGGATCCTTGGCTTTAATTTCCCATTGGTCCAAATGAGTGACAAACAAATGTTATAGAAAAATTCTCAAATACAATTGAGAAATCGGACTTACATAGCCTATAAGTATGGATCCTTGGCTTTAATTTCCCATTGGTCCAAATGAGTGACAAACATAAATGCGCCCACAAATAGCCAAATTCACGTAGAGCTGAACAAAATTTACACAATTTTAATCTTTAAAATTTTATAGAAAAATTCTCAAATACAATTGAGAAATCGGACATACATAGTCTATAAGTATGGATCCTTGGCTTTAATTTCCCATTGGTCCAAATGAGTGACAAACAAATGTTATAGAAAAATTCTCAAATACAATTGAGAAATCGGACTTACATAGCCTATAAGTATGGATACTTGGCTTTAATTTCCCATTGGTCCAAATGAGTGACAAACATAAATGCGCCCACAAATAGCCAAATTCACGTAGAGCTGAACAAAATTTACACAATTTTAATCTTTAAAATTTTATAGAAAAATTCTCAAATACAATTGAGAAATCGGACTTACATAGCCTATAAGTATGGATACTTGGCTTTAATTTCCCATTGGTCCAAATGAGTGACAAACATAAATGCGCCCACAAATAGCCAAATTCACGTAGAGCTGAACAAAATTTACACAATTTTAATCTTTAAAATTTTATAGAAAAATTCTGAAATACAATTGAGAAATCGGACTTACATAGCCTATAAGTATGGATCCTTAGCTTTAATTTCCCATTGGTCCAAATGAGTGACAAACAAATGTTATAGAAAAATTCTGAAATATAATTGAGAAATAGGACTTACATAGCCTATAAGTATGGATCCTTGGCTTTAATTTTCCATTGGTCCAAATGAGTGACAAACAAATGTTATAGAAAAATTCTGAAATACAATTGAGAAATCGGACTTACATAGCCTATAAGTATGGATCCTTGGCTTTAATTTTCCATTGGTCCAAATGAGTGACAAACAAATGTTATAGAAAAATTCTCAAATACAATTGAGAAATCGGACTTACATAGCCTATAAGTATGGATCCTTGGCTTTAATTTCCCATTGGTCCAAATGAGTGACAAACAAATGTTATAGAAAAATTCTCAAATACAATTGAGAAATCGGACTTACATAGCCTATAAGTATGGATCCTTGGCTTTAATTTCCCATTGGTCCAAATGAGTGACAAACAAATGTTATAGAAAAATTCTCAAATACAATTGAGAAATCGGACTTACATAGTCTATAAGTATGGATCCTTGGCTTTAATTTCCCATTGGTCCAAATGAGTGACAAACATAAATGTGCCCACAAATAGCCAAATTCACGTAGAGCTGAACAAAATTTACACAATTTTAATCTTTAAAATTTTATAGAAAAATTCTGAAATACAATTGAGAAATCGGACTTACATAGCCTATAAGTATGGATCCTTGGCATTAATTTCCCATTGGTCCAAATGAGTGACAAACAAATGTTATAGAAAAATTCTTAAATACAATTGAGAAATCGGACTTACATAGCCTATAAGTATGGATCCTTGGCTTTAATTTCCCATTGGTCCAAATGAGTGACAAACATAAATGTGCCCACAAATAGCCAAATTCACGTAGAGCTGAACAAAATTTACACAATTTTAATCTTTAAAATTTTATAGAAAAATTCTCAAATACAATTGAGAAATCGGACTTACATAGTCTATAAGTATGGATCCTTGGCATTAATTTCCCATTGGTCCAAATGAGTGACAAACAAATGTTATAGAAAAATTCTTAAATACAATTGAGAAATCGGACTTACATAGCCTATAAGTATGGATCCTTGGCTTTAATTTCCCATTGGTCCAAATGAGTGACAAATAAATGTTATATAAAAATTCTCAAATACAATTGAGAAATCGGAATTACATAGTCTATAAGTATGGATCCTTGGCTTTAATTTCCCATTGGTCCAAATGAGTGACAAGCAAATGTTATAGAAAAATTCTCAAATACAATTGAGAAATCGGACTTACATAGCCTATAAGTATGGATCCTTGGCTTTAATTTCCCATTGGTCCAAATGAGTGACAAACATAAATGTGCCCACAAATAGCCAAATTCACGTAGAGCTGAACAAAATTTACACAATTTTAATCTTTAAAATTTTATAGAAAAACTCTCAAATACAATTGAGAAATCGGACTTACATAGTCTATAAGTATGGGTCCTTGGCTTTAATTTCCCATTGGTCCAAATGAGTGACAAACAAATGTTATAGAAAAATTCTGAAATACAATTGAGAAATCGGACTTACATAGCCTATAAGTATGGATCCTTGGCTTTAATTTCCCATTGGTCCAAATGAGTGACAAACAAATGTTATAGAAAAATTCTCAAATACAATTGAGAAATCGGACTTACATAGCCTATAAGTATGGATCCTTGGCTTTAATTTCCCATTGGTCCAAATGAGTGACAAACAAATGTTATAGAAAACTTCTCAAATACAATTGAGAAATCGGACTTACATAGCCTATAAGTATGGATCCTTGGCTTTAATTTCCCATTGGTCCAAATGAGTGACAAACAAATGTTATAGAAAAATTCTCAAATACAATTGAGAAATCGGACTTACATAGTCTATAAGTATGGGTCCTTGGCTTTAATTTCCCATTGGTCCAAATGAGTGACAAACAAATGTTATAGAAAACTTCTCAAATACAATTGAGAAATCGGACTTACATAGCCTATAAGTATGGATCCTTGGCTTTAATTTCCCATTGGTCCAAATGAGTGACAAACAAATGTTATAGAAAAATTCTCAAATACAATTGAGAAATCGGACTTACATAGCCTATAAGTATGGATCCTTGGCTTTAATTTCCCATTGGTCCAAATGAGTGACAAACATAAATGTGCCCACAAATAGCCAAATTCACGTAGAGCTGAACAAAATTTACACAATTTTAATCTTTAAAATTTTATAGAAAAATTCTCAAATACAATTGAGAAATCGGACTTACATAGTCTATAAGTATGGATCCTTGGCTTTAATTTCCCATTGGTCCAAATGAGTGACAAACAAATGTTATAGAAAAATTCTTAAATACAATTGAGAAATCGGACTTACATAGTCTATAAGTATGGATCCTTGGCTTTAATTTCCCATTGGTCCAAATGAGTGACAAACATAAATGTGCCCACAAATAGCCAAATTCACGTAGAGCTGAACAAAATTTACACAATTTTAATCTTTAAAATTTTATAGAAAAATTCTCAAATACAATTGAGAAATCGGACTTACATAGTCTATAAGTATGGATCCTTGGCTTTAATTTCCCATTGGTCCAAATGAGTGACAAACAAATGTTATAGAAAAATTCTCAAATACAATTGAGAAATCGGACTTACATAGTCTATAAGTATGGATCCTTGGCTTTAATTTCCCATTGGTCCAAATGAGTGACAAACATAAATGTGCCCACAAATAGCCAAATTCACGTAGAGCTGAACAAAATTTACACAATTTTAATCTTTAAAATTTTATAGAAAAATTCTCAAATACAATTGAGAAATCGGACTTACATAGTCTATAAGTATGGATCCTTGGCTTTAATTTCCCATTGGTCCAAATGAGTGACAAACAAATGTTATAGAAAACTTCTCAAATACAATTGAGAAATCGGACTTACATAGCCTATAAGTATGGATCCTTGGCTTTAATTTCCCATTGGTCCAAATGAGTGACAAACAAATGTTATAGAAAAATTCTCAAATACAATTGAGAAATCGGACTTACATAGCCTATAAGTATGGATCCTTGGCTTTAATTTCCCATTGGTCCAAATGAGTGACAAACATAAATGTGCCCACAAATAGCCAAATTCACGTAGAGCTGAACAAAATTTACACAATTTTAATCTTTAAAATTTTATAGAAAAATTCTCAAATACAATTGAGAAATCGGACTTACATAGTCTATAAGTATGGATCCTTGGCTTTAATTTCCCATTGGTCCAAATGAGTGACAAACAAATGTTATAGAAAACTTCTCAAATACAATTGAGAAATCGGACTTACATAGTCTATAAGTATGGATCCTTGGCTTTAATTTCCCATTGGTCCAAATGAGTGACAAACAAATGTTATAGAAAACTTCTCAAATACAATTGAGAAATCGGACTTACATAGTCTATAAGTATGGATCCTTGGCTTTAATTTCCCATTGGTCCAAATGAGTGACAAACAAATGTTATAGAAAAATTCTCAAATACAATTGAGAAATCGGACTTACATAGTCTATAAGTATGGATCCTTGGCTTTAATTTCCCATTGGTCCAAATGAGTGACAAACAAATGTTATAGAAAACTTCTCAAATACAATTGAGAAATCGGACTTACATAGTCTATAAGTATGGATCCTTGGCTTTAATTTCCCATTGGTCCAAATGAGTGACAAACAAATGTTATAGAAAAATTCTCAAATACAATTGAGAAATCGGACTTACATAGTCTATAAGTATGGATCCTTGGCTTTAATTTCCCATTGGTCCAAATGAGTGACAAACAAATGTTATAGAAAACTTCTCAAATACAATTGAGAAATCGGACTTACATAGTCTATAAGTATGGATCCTTGGCTTTAATTTCCCATTGGTCCAAATGAGTGACAAACAAATGTTATAGAAAACTTCTCAAATACAATTGAGAAATCGGACTTACATAGTCTATAAGTATGGATCCTTGGCTTTAATTTCCCATTGGTCCAAATGAGTGACAAACAAATGTTATAGAAAAATTCTCAAATACAATTGAGAAATCGGACTTACATAGTCTATAAGTATGGATCCTTGGCTTTAATTTCCCATTGGTCCAAATGAGTGACAAACATAAATGTGCCCACAAATAGCCAAATTCACGTAGAGCTGAACAAAATTTACACAATTTTAATCTTTAAAATTTTATAGAAAAATTCTCAAATACAATTGAGAAATCGGACTTACATAGTCTATAAGTATGGATCCTTGGCTTTAATTTCCCATTGGTCCAAATGAGTGACAAACAAATGTTATAGAAAACTTCTCAAATACAATTGAGAAATCGGACTTACATAGCCTATAAGTATGGATCCTTGGCTTTAATTTCCCATTGGTCCAAATGAGTGACAAACAAATGTTATAGAAAAATTCTCAAATACAATTGAGAAATCGGACTTACATAGCCTATAAGTATGGATCCTTGGCTTTAATTTCCCATTGGTCCAAATGAGTGACAAACATAAATGTGCCCACAAATAGCCAAATTCACGTAGAGCTGAACAAAATTTACACAATTTTAATCTTTAAAATTTTATAGAAAAATTCTCAAATACAATTGAGAAATCGGACTTACATAGTCTATAAGTATGGATCCTTGGCTTTAATTTCCCATTGGTCCAAATGAGTGACAAACAAATGTTATAGAAAAATTCTCAAATACAATTGAGAAATCGGACTTACATAGTCTATAAGTATGGATCCTTGGCTTTAATTTCCCATTGGTCCAAATGAGTGACAAACATAAATGTGCCCACAAATAGCCAAATTCACGTAGAGCTGAACAAAATTTACACAATTTTAATCTTTAAAATTTTATAGAAAAATTCTCAAATACAATTGAGAAATCGGACTTACATAGTCTATAAGTATGGATCCTTGGCTTTAATTTCCCATTGGTCCAAATGAGTGACAAACAAATGTTATAGAAAACTTCTCAAATACAATTGAGAAATCGGACTTACATAGCCTATAAGTATGGATCCTTGGCTTTAATTTCCCATTGGTCCAAATGAGTGACAAACAAATGTTATAGAAAAATTCTCAAATACAATTGAGAAATCGGACTTACATAGCCTATAAGTATGGATCCTTGGCTTTAATTTCCCATTGGTCCAAATGAGTGACAAACATAAATGTGCCCACAAATAGCCAAATTCACGTAGAGCTGAACAAAATTTACACAATTTTAATCTTTAAAATTTTATAGAAAAATTCTCAAATACAATTGAGAAATCGGACTTACATAGTCTATAAGTATGGATCCTTGGCTTTAATTTCCCATTGGTCCAAATGAGTGACAAACAAATGTTATAGAAAAATTCTTAAATACAATTGAGAAATCGGACTTACATAGTCTATAAGTATGGATCCTTGGCTTTAATTTCCCATTGGTCCAAATGAGTGACAAACATAAATGTGCCCACAAATAGCCAAATTCACGTGGAGCTGAACAAAATTTACACAATTTTAATCTTTAAAATTTTATAGAAAAATTCTCAAATACAATTGAGAAATCGGACTTACATAGTCTATAAGTATGGATCCTTGGCTTTAATTTCCCATTGGTCCAAATGAGTGACAAACAAATGTTATAGAAAAATTCTCAAATACAATTGAGAAATCGGACTTACATAGTCTATAAGTATGGATCCTTGGCTTTAATTTCCCATTGGTCCAAATGAGTGACAAACATAAATGTGCCCACAAATAGCCAAATTCACGTAGAGCTGAACAAAATTTACACAATTTTAATCTTTAAAATTTTATAGAAAAATTCTCAAATACAATTGAGAAATCGGACTTACATAGTCTATAAGTATGGGTCCTTGGCTTTAATTTCCCATTGGTCCAAATGAGTGACAAACAAATGTTATAGAAAAATTCTTAAATACAATTGAGAAATCGGACTTACATAGTCTATAAGTATGGATCCTTGGCTTTAATTTCCCATTGGTCCAAATGAGTGACAAACATAAATGTGCCCACAAATAGCCAAATTCACGTAGAGCTGAACAAAATTTACACAATTTTAATCTTTAAAATTTTATAGAAAAATTCTCAAATACAATTGAGAAATCGGACTTACATAGTCTATAAGTATGGATCCTTGGCTTTAATTTCCCATTGGTCCAAATGAGTGACAAACAAATGTTATAGAAAAATTCTCAAATACAATTGAGAAATCGGACTTACATAGCCTATAAGTATGGATCCTTGGCTTTAATTTCCCATTGGTCCAAATGAGTGACAAACATAAATGTGCCCACAAATAGCCAAATTCACGTAGAGCTGAACAAAATTTACACAATTTTAATCTTTAAAATTTTATAGAAAAATTCTCAAATACAATTGAGAAATCGGACTTACATAGTCTATAAGTATGGATCCTTGGCTTTAATTTCCCATTGGTCCAAATGAGTGACAAACATAAATGTGCCCACAAATAGCCAAATTCACGTAGAGCTGAACAAAATTTACACAATTTTAATCTTTAAAATTTTATAGAAAAATTCTCAAATACAATTGAGAAATCGGACTTACATAGTCTATAAGTATGGATCCTTGGCTTTAATTTCCCATTGGTCCAAATGAGTGACAAACAAATGTTATAGAAAAATTCTTAAATACAATTGAGAAATCGGACTTACATAGTCTATAAGTATGGATCCTTGGCTTTAATTTCCCATTGGTCCAAATGAGTGACAAACAAATGTTATAGAAAAATTCTTAAATACAATTGAGAAATCGGACTTACATAGTCTATAAGTATGGATCCTTGGCTTTAATTTCCCATTGGTCCAAATGAGTGACAAACATAAATGTGCCCACAAATAGCCAAATTCACGTAGAGCTGAACAAAATTTACACAATTTTAATCTTTAAAATTTTATAGAAAAATTCTCAAATACAATTGAGAAATCGGACTTACATAGTCTATAAGTATGGATCCTTGGCTTTAATTTCCCATTGGTCCAAATGAGTGACAAACAAATGTTATAGAAAAATTCTTAAATACAATTGAGAAATCGGACTTACATAGTCTATAAGTATGGATCCTTGGCTTTAATTTCCCATTGGTCCAAATGAGTGACAAACATAAATGTGCCCACAAATAGCCAAATTCACGTAGAGCTGAACAAAATTTACACAATTTTAATCTTTAAAATTTTATAGAAAAATTCTCAAATACAATTGAGAAATCGGACTTACATAGCCTATAAGTATGGATCCTTGGCTTTAATTTCCCATTGGTCCAAATGAGTGACAAACAAATGTTATAGAAAAATTCTCAAATACAATTGAGAAATCGGACTTACATAGCCTATAAGTATGGATCCTTGGCTTTAATTTCCCATTGGTCCAAATGAGTGACAAACAAATGTTATAGAAAAATTCTGAAATACAATTGAGAAATCGGACTTATATAGCCTATAAGTATGGATCCTTGGCTTTAATTTCCCATTGGTCCAAATGAGTGACAAACATAAATGTGCCCACAAATAGCCAAATTCACGTAGAGCTGAACAAAATTTACACAATTTTAATCTTTAAAATTTTATAGAAAAATTCTCAAATACAATTGAGAAATCGGACTTACATAGTCTATAAGTATGGATCCTTGGCTTTAATTTCCCATTGGTCCAAATGAGTGACAAACAAATGTTATAGAAAAATTCTCAAATACAATTGAGAAATCGGACTTACATAGTCTATAAGTATGGATCCTTGGCTTTAATTTCCCATTGGTCCAAATGAGTGACAAACATAAATGTGCCCACAAATAGCCAAATTCACGTAGAGCTGACCAAAATTTACACAATTTTAATCTTTAAAATTTTATAGAAAAATTCTCAAATACAATTGAGAAATCGGACTTACATAGTCTATAAGTATGGATCCTTGGCTTTAATTTCCCATTGGTCCAAATGAGTGACAAACAAATGTTATAGAAAAATTCTCAAATACAATTGAGAAATCGGACTTACATAGCCTATAAGTATGGATACTTGGCTTTAATTTCCCATTGGTCCAAATGAGTGACAAACATAAATGCGCCCACAAATAGCCAAATTCACGTAGAGCTGAACAAAATTTACACAATTTTAATCTTTAAAATTTTATAGAAAAATTCTCAAATACAATTGAGAAATCGGAATTACATAGTCTATAAGTATGGATCCTTGGCTTTAATTTCCCATTGGTCCAAATGAGTGACAAGCAAATGTTATAGAAAAATTCTCAAATACAATTGAGAAATCGGACTTACATAGCCTATAAGTATGGATCCTTGGCTTTAATTTCCTATTGGTCCAAATGAGTGACAAACATAAATGTGCCCACAAATAGCCAAATTCACGTAGAGCTGAACAAAATTTACACAATTTTAATCTTTAAAATTTTATAGAAAAATTCTCAAATACAAGAGAAATCGGACTTACATAGCCTATAAGTATGGATCCTTGGCTTTAATTTCCCATTGGTCCAAATGAGTGACAAACAAATGTTATAGAAAAATTCTGAAATACAATTGAGAAATCGGACTTACATAGCCTATAAGTATGGATCCTTGGCTTTAATTTCCCATTGGTCCAACTGAGTGACA
The DNA here is from genome assembly GCA_947311025.1 of Lypha dubia. Taxonomy (NCBI): domain Eukaryota; kingdom Metazoa; phylum Arthropoda; class Insecta; order Diptera; family Tachinidae; genus Lypha; species Lypha dubia. Next base: position 109,729,576 of record OX371261.1, on the reverse strand, counting down.
AACAAATGTTATAGAAAAATTCTCAAATACAAATGAGAAATCGGACTTACATACCCTATAAGTATGGATCCTTGGCTTTAATTTCTCATTGGTCCAAATGAGTGACAAACATAAATGTGCCCACAAATAGCCAAATTCACGTAGAGCTGAACAAAATTTACACAATTTTAATCTTTAAAATTTTATAGAAAAATTCTCAAATACAAGAGAAATCGGACTTACATAGCCTATAAGTATGGATCCTTGGCTTTAATTTCCCATTGGTCCAAATGAGTGACAAACAAATGTTATAGAAAAATTCTCAAATACAATTGAGAAATCGGACTTACATAGCCTATAAGTATGGATCCTTGGCTTTAATTTCCTATTGGTCCAAATGAGTGACAAACATAAATGTGCCCACAAATAGCCAAATTCCCGTAGAGCTGAACAAAATTTGCACAATTTTAATCTTTAAAATTTTATAGAAAAATTCTGAAATACAATTGAGAAATCGGACTTACATAGCCTATAAGTATGGATCCTTGGCTTTAATTTCCCATTGGTCCAAATGAGTGACAAACAAATGTTATAGAAAAATTCTGAAATACAATTGAGAAATCGGACTTACATAGCCTATAAGTATGGATCCTTGGCTTTAATTTCCCATTGGTCCAACTGAGTGACAAACAAATGTTATAGAAAAATTCTGAAATACAATTGAGAAATCGGACTTACATAGCCTATAAGTATGGATCCTTGGCTTTAATTTCCCATTGGTCCAAATGAGTGACAAACAAATGTTATAGAAAAATTCTCAAATACAATTGAGAAATCGGACTTACATAGCCTATAAGTATGGATCCTTGGCTTTAATTTCCCATTGGTCCAAATGAGTGACAAACAAATGTTATAGAAAAATTCTGAAATACAATTGAGAAATCGGACTTACATAACCTATAAGAATGGATCCTTGGCTTTAATTTCCCATTGGTCCAAATGAGTGACAAACAAATGTTATAGAAAACTTCTAAAATACAATTGAGAAATCGGACTTACATAGCCTATAAGTATGGATCCTTAGCTTTAATTTCCCATTGGTCCAAATGAGTGACAAACAAATGTTATAGAAAAATTCTGAAATACAATTGAGAAATCGGACTTACATAGCCTATAAGTATGGAACCTTGGCTTTAATTTTCCATTGGTCCAAATGAGTGACAAACAAATGTTATAGAAAAATTCTCAAATACAATTGAGAAATCGGACTTACATAGCCTATAAGTATGGATCCTTAGCTTTAATTTCCCATTGGTCCAAATGAGTGACAAACAAATGTTATAGAAAAATTCTGAAATACAATTGAGAAATCGGACTTACATAGCCTATAAGTATGGATCCTTGGCTTTAATTTCCCATTGGTCCAAATGAGTGACAAACAAATGTTATAGAAAAATTCTGAAATACAATTGAGAAATCGGACTTACATAGCCTATAACTATGGATCCTTAGCTTTAATTTCCCATTGGTCCAAATGAGTGACAAACAAATGTTATAGAAAAATTCTGAAATACAATTGAGAAATCGGACTTACATAGCCTATAAGTATGGATCCTTAGCTTTAATTTCCCATTGGTCCAAATGAGTGACAAACAAATGTTATAGAAAAATTCTGAAATACAATTGAGAAATCGGACTTACATAGCCTATAAGTATGGATCCTTAGCTTTAATTTCCCATTGGTCCAAATGAGTGACAAACAAATGTTATAGAAAAATTCTCAAATACAATTGAGAAATCGGACTTACATAGCCTATAAGTATGGATCCTTAGCTTTAATTTCCCATTGGTCCAAATGAGTGACAAACAAATGTTATAGAAAAATTCTCAAATACAATTGAGAAATCGGACTTACATAGCCTATAACTATGGATCCTTAGCTTTAATTTCCCATTGGTCCAAATGAGTGACAAACAAATGTTATAGAAAAATTCTGAAATACAATTGAGAAATCGGACTTACATAGCCTATAAGTATGGATCCTTGGCTTTAATTTCCCATTGGTCCAAATGAGTGACAAACAAATGTTATAGAAAAATTCTCAAATACAATTGAGAAATCCTATAAGTATGGATCCTTAGCTTTAATTTCCCATTGGTCCAAATGAGTGACAAACAAATGTTATAGAAAAATTCTCAAATACAATTGAGAAATCGGACTTACATAGCCTATAACTATGGATCCTTAGCTTTAATTTCCCATTGGTCCAAATGAGTGACAAACAAATGTTATAGAAAAATTCTCAAATACAATTGAGAAATCGGACTTACATAGCCTATAAGTATGGATCCTTGGCTTTAATTTCCCATTGGTCCAAATGAGTGACAAACAAATGTTATAGAAAAATTCTCAAATACAATTGAGAAATCGGACTTACATAGCCTATAAGTATGGATCCTTGGCTTTAATTTCCCATTGGTCCAAATGAGTGACAAACAAATGTTATAGAAAAATTCTCAAATACAATTGAGAAATCGGACTTACATAGCCTATAAGTATGGATCCTTAGCTTTAATTTCCCATTGGTCCAAATGAGTGACAAACAAATGTTATAGAAAAATTCTCAAATACAATTGAGAAATCGGACTTACATAGCCTATAAGTATGGATCCTTGTCTTTAATTTCCCATTGGTCCAAATGAGTGACAAACAAATGTTATAGAAAAATTCTCAAATACAATTGAGAAATCGGACTTACATAGCCTATAAGTATGGATCCTTGGCTTTAATTTCCCATTGGTCCAAATGAGTGACAAACAAATGTTATAGAAAAATTCTCAAATACAATTGAGAAATCGGACTTACATAGCCTATAAGTATGGATCCTTAGCTTTAATTTCCCATTGGTCCAAATGAGTGACAAACAAATGTTTTAGAAAAATTCTCAAATACAATTGAGAAATCGGACTTACATAGCCTATAAGTATGGATCCTTGGCTTTAATTTCCCATTGGTCCAAATGAGTGACAAACAAATGTTATAGAAAAATTCTCAAATACAATTGAGAAATCGGACTTACATAGCCTATAAGTATGGATCCTTGGCTTTAATTTCCCATTGGTCCAAATGAGTGACAAACATAAATGTGCCCACAAATAGCCAAATTCACGTAGAGCTGAACAAAATTTATACAATTTTAATCTTTAAAATTTTATAGAAAAATTCTCAAATACAATTGAGAAATCGGACTTACATAGTCTATAAGTATGGATCCTTGGCTTTAATTTCCCATTGGTCCAAATGAGTGACAAACAAATGTTATAGAAAAATTCTCAAATACAATTGAGAAATCGGACTTACATAGCCTATAAGTATGGATACTTGGCTTTAATTTCCCATTGGTCCAAATGAGTGACAAACAAATGTTATAGAAAAATTCTCAAATACAATTGAGAAATCGGACTTACATAGCCTATAAGTATGGATCCTTGGCTTTAATTTCCCATTGGTCCAAATGAGTGACAAACAAATGTTATAGAAAAATTCTCAAATACAATTGAGAAATCGGACTTACATAGCCTATAAGTATGGATCCTTGGCTTTAATTTCCCATTGGTCCAAATGAGTGACAAACATAAATGTGCCCACAAATAGAACAAAATTTACACAATTTTAATTTAAATACTTTTCGTTTTATTTTATAACGAGGGGGGTAGCGAAGCTAGATAGGGATAAGCTAGTTTTACAATAAAAAATATTTCTAATCATTAATTTGCTTAAAAAAATATTGTTATATTGGCAACACTGTTTTGGTTTTGTGGCCATCAGAAATAGAAATTAGTTTAATTGTTATTGCAAATTAAATAGCGGTAAATATCGGATACTATAGTCATTCCTAGTCATATATTATTATTTATTTAAATGGTCTAAGAAAATTTAAACAACAATATTCTTATTGACCTGTGATATTATTAGACAGAGTAATAAGAAAATTAATATATTTTCGCTGTCGTAATTTGGACATTTTAACCATAAATGCCAACCGAGACAAATTTTAAATACTGAACGTTATCACTTTTTAAAATTTATCTTTGCTTTCTTGGAAAGGTTTAGACTCCAAATGTCTAATTTTATTTTACTTGAACCCAAAACCAAATACTAACTAAATATTGTGTTAGCAATAAATTTTAAATTAATAAAACTAAAAATTAGGTAACATTCAATACATTTTGTATTATACAAATGTCGTTGGGAAAGTATTGTATTTTTATTTGTAATAAGGAGTGTGTTTAATATTCTACTCAAAGTAAATCAATATCAAGTACATGCATCTCAGCAACAACATAAATAATAAAAAAAAAACAATAGGCTTTTTGTTTGTGTAAAATAAATTTACAATTGTCAAATATAGCTCAGTAGCAGAGCTGTAAAGAAATGATTCCTTTTTGAAAGAATCTACAAATCATAAACTCTTTTGAATTTTTTAAAGGTATTGCATAGCTTCTATCGCGGGCTTTGAGGCGACCGAATCAAAGAATTTTGAAACGTTTGTTTCTTAAGTCTTTTGTTTTTGAAACGAAAAAACCTCACACTAAGTTTGTTTCTTAAGTCTTTTGTTTTTTGAGCATTTAAATCGCCCAATGTATGTTAACCCCTAAGGTATGCTATTGATTTTGATTTCATTAACATACAGTATTTCCAGAATAACAACGGAGTTAATAAACAAAACGTAATAATATAACTGCATAAGTTGATTAAAAATGCTGTTCAAGAGTTTTTCTAATAATGATCCTAATCCTAGTGAAAACAGTGAATTAAAAAATTGCTTTTCTTTAAATCACCAATGAATTCACTCAAAAGTTTAAGTCATTTAATATTTTTAGTGATATGAATGCGTGTGATAATTTTTAATTTATGAGAAATGCTTTCGTGTTTTAATAAAAATCACATTTTGTGTAAAATTACTCAATATAACTTTTTGTAAACCATTTTGAATTAAAAGCCAAATTTTAATAAAAAAAAATTGTGAAGAAAGAAAAATGAGAAAATTTTGACAATAGTCATTGAAACTATGTCTGTATAAAAAACACGATCAGCTGTGCTCTTGCATGTACTGGTATAAATATACTTTGATTCTATTGAAATGATTATTTTCTATTGAATTTTTACTAAATCTTTCGTAAATTTAAAATAATCGTAAGTAATTGCCTATATACGAGTATATATATATATTTTTTTTTGATAAAAACAATGATTGATTGATGAAAAGTTTTTTTTTCATTAACAGATGCAAAACTCATAAAATATTGCAATGAACAATTTCAGTAACATTCAACGCATTTTTATGTGAAAGAATTTTTTTTCTATTGACTCATGAAAATATAATTGACTAAAGTTTGTGTCGCTAGAAATGTTTATTTTTATGATCGATTGGTAAATATTCCTTTAACGTAATCGTATTTGATATATCATATAAAAGTGAATTTTACTTGCATTCAATACATAATTAAAATTTAAAAGCTAAGTGCAATTAACTATAAGCTTAAAAATAAACAATTTAGAAATCATTGATGCCACCTTTTAACTTTTTTCTTCCCGCGGAATTTATAATTGAAGAAAATTTTTCTCGAGAAAAGTATTTTCGGTGGTAGAGAAATTCCTAGGGAATATTCGTGATTGCGCTGTATTAGTGACGTGCAATACAATTTATTTTTGGGAAACCATAATTGTTTTCAAATAAATAATAATTGCTACTTCATTAAATGTTCAGTAGCAGAAAATCCAATAAAATTTCTATAAAATTTAAATCTTTTTTAAATAGTTTTATATAGTTTTATATGTCGTTACATTAATTCGCATAAAAACATAAATGTGAAAATAAGTCCAAGTTCCTATCCAAAAAATTTCGGCCGTAAAAAGTACTGAGATCAAAATAAGGACCAAGTTCTTGATAGGTACAATTCCATATCATTTCTAGGCAACTTGTAAGCTTGGCAAAATTTTTCCAAGAATTCTTTCCCATACTTTAAAGGCAAAATAAGGAAACCCTTGTCCCCCCAGGTGAAAAGTGCCCGTTTAAAAATTTTTTTTGTTCATTTCTCATCAGGACCTACCTGTGTCCCAAATATCAGCTTTCTAGCTATACTGGAAAGGCCCCATTCAAATAAGGGCACTACCGTGCGCCTAGATATATAAGAGCCCTAAGTCGTTATTTTTTTTTCTAATCGATTAGTTGTAATATTTATAGGATAGGTAACGCTTTAAGTTATCGATGTGCGCGAAAAAAAAACGTGAATTACAAAAAATGTGTTAGGGGGTTTATATATTAATAAATAAGAATAATAAATTATTAATTTTAATAAAAACTTCTGTTTTATGTTCTAAAAAATCAATATATAATACAGCATACTCAAAAAAGTCATGTAATAAATTTTAGTAAACAAATTTTCTTATAATAAAAAAAAAAACAAATGTTTATAATGTCACTTAAAAAAAATTCTAATTCAAGAAAATTTTCATTTTCTAAAAGTAAAAAGATTTTTGCTAAATTTAAGTACATTTTATCATACAAATGAAATTACTTAGAAAATATGATCAAAATTTGAATACTTAAAAACGAAAAACGGTTGTCTTCAATTTAAGTTCATAATTTGTTATCATGTTGGAAATTTTCTTAAAATTAAAAAAAAAAACAAATATTAAAATTAATTTTTGTTCATGACTTGCTAGTTTCGAAAAATTTTATTATGTGTAATGTCTGGTAAGGGGTTGCAAGGTGTAGTAGTATAGTAGTTAGAGTGCCTATCTACTAAGCCGAAGTTCCCTGTTTCGAGTCCCAAAAGACGTAAGTTTTATAAAATCGTTTTCATCACCCCTCATTGTAAATAAGTATTCCGAACGTTCCAGCGTTCTGATAACATCAAAGGCTTCGTTCTAGCAGATGACCGGCTTAGAAAAAGGTAAAACAAGGAAATGAAAAATGCTCAGGAAGATGGCAGGTTTTTTTTTTTTTTAATTAGAACCAGCACAGGGGATGACGCCTACGTATGCAGTGCAATGTGCCGTAACTCAGGGAGAGGGATAATGTAGAGAAGATATATGTTGAAAATTTAAAAGACTTAACTCTTTCACTACTCTGCCTTGCGGGTTATGTTAATTTTTAAGGCGCCTCCGGTGTGAAGTAGACGCATTAACTTTGTTAGGCTGTATTAGTAGGCATTGTATTAATTGTTTTACTTCGCCGATGTTTCTGCTAACCGACGAAGGAGGGCGATGTTGTGTACATTAGCTTGGAACAGCATCAATCGCTATCGGAACAGTTTTTTAGTGACCAGTGCTATGCCTTCATCACTTAAATAGACCGACAACAATTAATACAATATCTCACTAATGTACATTAGAGAAATGAATGATGTTGATTGACTTGCTCTGGCCAGGGTTTGAACCCAGGCCCGAAGTCATTGTTTGCTTAGTAGTCATTGCGCTAACCTGTTCAGCCAACACCACCCCCAAGATAGGCGCACATAATGAAATTTTTCTAATTTTTGGGAGAAACACTGAACTTGTTTTTAGTAAATATTTTTCTACTTTTTAGTAAGAATTTCCTGTTAAAGGCGAAATTTGTATTTCCTAATATCAAAGAATATTTTACTGAGGTTCTGTAAAAAACGGCATTGACGCCATATGACAGCCAATTTGAACTCAAATTAAGTAAAATTTCCAAATTTAGTCCATTTTTTAGTGTATTTCTGGTTATAACTTTTAAAGAGAGAAAATAGATGATGACACCTTGTTCATGGTAATAGATCTTTGAATTCACAAACCCTACAATGTTCAGTTATAGTAACAGACAAACAAATTTTTTATGAGTTTTAATATTTTCCCAGTTACGCACAAAATTTTATATAATGAAATTAGGTACATTTCGTGGGGTTTTGACTAGGGATGCCGAACGGAAAAGGTTTTTGTGAATTAAGGGATTCGGTATTTTTACACAGAGCCAAAACTGCCTAATAGAATCAAGAAGATTTTCTCTATGAAACGCTTTTAGGCTAAGGGGTATCCCAGTAGAAAGAAGCGAAGATTTTTTCGAAGAGATTCCTTTTTGTTTTTATGTGGTAAATCTTTTTAATTTTATCAAGAAGGAAACCACATAAAATCAAGAAGAAAACTTGTTATGTAAAATTTTTTTTACCCAATTTCCGTTATTTTTGGCACCAAAAAAAAACAATCCATAGAGAAAAACTTTTTGATTCTATTAGGTTTTCATATGAATTGTAAATAAAAAGGATTTTTAATTGATTTCATGAGGCCATCACGCTTACGTCTCCTTTGCTACTGAATCTCCAAGCGTTAGCGCACGTAATTGTCCGCACCCTGCACTACCACGCCGCACCTATGCAATTTAACTTTAGAAATAACCCCCCCTGGACTCCCTGTATAATATTATGCGAACAATTATTTTGAAAAAAGTTTTTAATATGATAATTTCTTTTTCGTTAATTGGAAGAGGAAATAGTTTTCATATGAACACAAGTGATCTTTTTGTCGAACTTATTCTTCTCTTGGTACAGGTGAAACATATTTTGAAAAAGATTTATATATAATTATATATGAATGATTCGGATTTTTATTTAAGGATTTTCCAAAGAATATCAAAATATGTCCTTTAATTAGTTTTTAATTAACCCACTGTGCATTCCCATTTAAAATTGTTGAAACTTTACTTCTTTAAAATATTATTTAAATTTGCGAAAATCTATACAAATCGTTGCAGTTGAAATGAAATTCTTAAAATACTGCTGTAATGAAAATATATTACTGAGGCGTATACGTGGCAGAAGACGTTGAATACTCTTATCAATTTATAACACTCATACGCTAATATGTCATTAGCCAGCCTAAAAATATGCCACATATTTTTATAGAGCTTTTAATAAACAAGAAATTTAACTAATACTTATACTCGTACAGCTGTATGTTTTATTTCATAATTGTTTTTAATATAAAGTTGATAAAACTTTCTTGTAAATAATCTTTAATAAACTTACTTTTATTACCTGTATTGTATTAAGTTTTCATAGACTTTGCAAATCTGATATCCAGTAGATAGTAACAAGTTGAAGTTCTTTTGAAAACATTATGCATTATTTTAGCAACATTTTCCAATACAAACAAATGAAATCATCTTAACACCAATTAAGTTACAAATTATAATTGTTTTCAGAGTAAACAAAATTTTCTAAGACAGAGTACGTTGTTGTTGAAGTGCAACTAGAAGAGTTTAGGTTCATAAACAAAAACATTATTAGTAGTTGGAATAATAACCAAATCAATAACGATTATAATACATACATGCACAAGTAAATATTCACATACAACTAAAGATGTACAAAGAAGCACACAAATAAATATATTTTAACAACATGCACACACTATAAAATAATAATGATAACATGTTATAAATACAGTGTGATAAGGAAACAAGTGAACAATTATTAGGAAAGATTTAACGTTATAAGAAAGTCAATAATTTGAAGTCGGCAAACATTGCGAATAGTCTGGAAAACATCTTAAAAAAGTTATTTTGAATGAAAACGAGTTTAAAATTTATGAAAATCGTTAAATTGTTGGAAATTACATATTTATAAGGACGTATTGCCGTTTACAAAACTATGGCGAGTTTCTAGGCCATTTCAATAATATTTTTTTTATATCAAAACTAATTTTTTTCAAAAAGCGAGTTTATTAGAATATCATGCAACATCCCCTAAAAAGTTGAATATTGGATTTAAAAATATCCTTTATGTTGTTCTCAATTAATAATCTTCACTATGTCCATATTAATTGTGCTGTAAATAGTATTCTAGATATACTACTACGTCCAGTAATTCCTTTTTTTATTTAATAAAGCCATACCTGCTGATACAAATATGCCTGTATACATGTATGCACTTAAAAAGACACTCTCATACACACCAAACACTTGCAATACAATACATGCAACTTCAAATTGAAAATAATCTATAAAAAACAATTTTGTATCATATTTCCTTGCAAGGATGTTTTACATACGAATATTGGATATCGTCATGGTTAGTTGTTGTTAATATTTCTTAAGTTAAATTCACGAGAGTAGTCTTTAAAGTATTCAAAAATATATAAGGAATTTTGCCTAAGTAAAACATTGTAAATATCTTGTTTAATTTGTTGTAATCGAACTTTAAAAAAGGTGAATTCTGAATATAAAAATGTTTGCATTTAGAATAAAGTACGAAAATAATGAGTTTGTAAAATTTAAAAAAAAAAATTTTAATTAAATCTAAATAAAAAAAAGTTACACCCAATTCATACGATGATTTAAAAATCACGATTTATTTTTAATTCTCTTCAAAAGTTGCTTCCAAAAACTTTACAGATTCATACGATGATTTCTTCCCATGTTTTAAATGTTCTCCGTAATCGGTTATTCTTCTTTACTTTATTATAAATATAGTTTAAAAAAACTAAAAAACACGCTTTTATAGCATATGAAACTAAAAAAAAAAAATAAATGTAATTAAGGAAAACTAAAAAACATGTTTCTGAAGAACATCAAACTAAAAAGTTAAAAATAATTTTCAAAATAAAAATAAAACAAAAATAATTTTCAAAATAAAATTAAAACAAAAATGAATGAAAAAATACTAGTATTATTGAGAAAAAAGCGTGGGCGCTTGAAATACAAGAAATATGGCACAAAGCGCCCACGCTTTTTTCTCAATAATACTAGTATTTTTTCATTCATTTTTGTTTTAATTTTATTTTGAAAATTATTTTTAACTTTTTCGTTCGATGTTCTTCAGAAACATGTTTTTTAGTTTTCCTTAATTACATTTTTTTTAGTTTCATATGCTATAAAAGATTGTTTTTAGTTTTTTTAAACTATATTTATTTTTTACTTTTTAGTCCAATTTATTTTTAAACTATATTTTTGTAATTTTTTTTTTGTTAAAAAATATTATTATTATATCCAATCAATTTAGCAGAACGTATCAGTACCGATTTCAAGGCCGCTACACCTTTCATCAGCGTTCAATTGTCCATCTTTACAATTTTCGTAAAGTGGATACTAATTGTGAGGAAAAAAGAGATCTTTGATGTTTCGCATGAACTGAGGTTTATGTGTATGTGTGGCCTCAAGGGATGGATTTTCATTTTACTAATTCTTCTATTAGAAAATCATGAATGAAAATATATTTTTAAATTGGGGGATATCGGTTTAGTTTTCAGTGCTAGATTAAGGAAAAATTAAGCACGATAACAAAACTAATTAAGAATAACTAGCTGCTGGTGCGTATTATGATATTTCGTGGTTTTCAAAAGAGAATAACACTCATACGCTTCGTAGTGCGATAATATTAAAACAAGTTACAAACATACCCACCCACAGGTGAAGTTAATAAAAGCGTATATAATTAGTATAAAAACAATCTGTCATGTGTATGTATATATGTACATACATCAATTTGTTATTTCCGTGCAAACTTCGTGCAAACGAATATGTGTATTGCCACATGAAAATGAAAAATGATATAAAGCAAAATAACAAAAAACGAATATGTGTAAAGAAAAATATAAGAAAAAATCACAGAGAACTGAAGATGTGATTTTTTCTTTACCCCTTTGGCTTCTCTACCCCGTTCGCCAACATACACAAAAAATCGTGATTTAAAAATCATGCAAAAATCATCGTGTGAATTGGGTGTTAATCTGTATAATTAATAGGCAAGACAATTGCTTGTAACGGACTTATTAACAACTTCATTCAACTGATTTTGACAAAAATTATACAAAATTACAAATATTTATTCACAGAATGAAACGAAATATTGTGGTTTCAGTATATTGGGAGCTAAAGCGTTAAAAGTTGCTACTAATACATTTACACATTTTCCTCTTGCATGTTTGTTAAAAAACAAACCAACAAAACATGCATGTCTTTTTCTGGTTTTGCAAAGGAAATCACAACAATAAACAGTTTTTTCATATTTAAATGTGGGAGAGTTGTAGGAACTTTAAAGGAACTAAAGAGAAGAGGGCTGAGTAAATAGATTTAGCTCATCATATGATCTTATGTTTTTGCATTAAAACCGTTGTTTTTTTTAAGTTTTAATATAAAAATACGAATGCATATAAACCATTAAATAGTTGTAGTTGTGATTGTTGTATGACTGTTGTTTTACAACATTTTTTATACTAATTTCTTTACGAACATTAACAAAAATATTTACATCTTGAATATGGTCTGTTTTATAAAAATTATAAGAAAGATCTATAAATAGTGAAAAATTATAAGTGCAAAAGAATTCTATATATATAAATTTTCTATAAGCATATCTTTTAATACTGCCTGTTTATTTCTGAGCACCTACAGTAGCATAACTGCTGGTTGTATTAGTCTATAAGTAGACAGCCATTACAAGTAACTAGTAAAACCTCAAAGAAAATTTAATACCTTTAAGATCATTTTACTTGTAGTTAAAATGAAAACAATGTACTAAATGTAAGCCTGAGGAAAATGCTGGCCAGTATGTAGGAATACATGTAAACAGTAAAATATACTTTTAAGGCCTTTTCTAGAAGGTGGCAAAGGACAATTGTGTATGTTTGTATTTAAGAAAATCAACGTTTTCCAAAATTTATTACATTCTGAAAAGAATATGAAAAATGATGGTAGGATTTTAGTAAGACCAGAGCTAGAAGCATAAGAGCTAAGCGAAAGCAGTTTTGTTGTTCAGTGCAATTTCTAGTATATTATGAAATATTTCAAAATATTTATCATCTTTCTAAGAATCAAATTATCGTTTAAGGTATTTTTTAAAAATATCTTTAAATTAATGAAATTAAAATTATGTAGATCCAGGACTTGCTTAAAATATCAAATTTTGGCTGTGATACGTAAGCGTTACAAAATTTGCCTGAGATTTTAAATTTCCTGAAATTTTAATGATTGGCGCGAAATTAAGTATCTAGATAATATTAATATTAGACTAAAAAATATACATTAGGGCAATTACCAAATTTTGGCACTAGCACCACTCCTTTATATATTTTTACAGTAAAAACGTGAATTTGTTGAGTTCATCGCAAATGTTACATACTGATTTGAATCTGGTTGATATATAATTTTTAATTAATGAATGTGTTTACTTTTCTACACCTATACAATTATACAACCGCTGGTTGCCATTAAAAGTATTTTATAAGGCAAAAATGAAAAGCAAATCTCCCCGTTACAAAATTTTTACATTTATTTGAGCATGTACTCAAGTATTTATGTTTTATATTTTATTTATTTGTTGCGGGTTAGCAATATCTAGATATATATTTCGTTGGTAGCTATACCAATTCATCAGTAGATGTTTTACCCTTTAATTAATAAATAAAAAAGAGATTTTTTATAATTTTGTGGTTTAAATTTTTGTGACAACCCCGAAAAAGTAATATTATATTTTTTAAGAGTTCTCAACGGGCTATTGTACTATGTTGGGGCCATTCTGATATTTGGAAAAAATTTCTAGCCCTAATATACATATTTAGTCCTAGCAAAACTCGCATAAAAGTTCTTAAGTATACTAACTTTAGAACGGTGATGAGAGAGTTGGTGCGATCGCACTTTTTTGACACTGTGGTAAAACGTTCCATTGCTGTGGACGAGGATCATGTAAATTATTTAATTTTTCGATTTGGGGCTTATTTCATTGGGGCTTATTTCCTGCCACCTTAATCTTCTTCAACATTATTTAACCGGTTGTATTTTTTGTAAAGAGCACAAAGTTTAAATATAAATCTTTTTTGGGGTTTATTTGTTAAATGCAGTTTCAGTCAAGAGCACCCCAGCGTATCTATCGATAAACTAGATTTTATGCGAATCGTTTTTCAACAACCATTGAGAAAATTTCATTAGCATACAATGAACTCTATTCACTTTAGCAGAATCGAAGCGATTTTTATATGCTGAACTCAGTTTTGAGTAATTTTTATATACGAGTAGACTAAATTTCTGTAAAAAATGAGATATTCGATCAGGTATGCTACAAACAGAGTTGTCAATCTGGCATATTTAATTCAGGGTTGTAGATTTGTTCCCGAAATATTTTTTCTTACGCCCAAAAACAAACAACCTGCGAAATAATATAACCGATTTAATCTCAATAACATACAAACAAACAGGAGCCCTATTAAACATGTTTACGGAGCTAACAAAGAATGTACAATTGCATAATTATATATTTTTCCCATACCTGATCAATCTACTGCGTCTTGCTTAACGTTGAGACTTAAATTCTCCTGCTATTTTATTTGGTTTTGCTTCTTTTAATAAAGTGTTAAGTTTCCAATACATAAATATATGTAAATGTATGTGTGATGTAATATGGATGGATGTATGTGCTTGTGTGTGTGTGTGTGTTTGCTATATTATTTACTTAGATCCGTGTGAATGTTCATTTGTATTATTCTTCTTTGCATTTATTAGCAAATATGCATGCATGCGAGTATGAGTGTCTGTGTGTGGCTGTGTGTGTGTAAATGCTCACATTGCATTTTGTAAATTGTATTGCAGAGATAAATGTAAATTAATTAGTCAAAGCTTTTGTTGCACAAGTGCATTTGATTGTTTTTTAAGACCATTCAAAGGATTATGTTATTAAATTGGTATTTGGTATCGTTAGTTTGAATGCATTTTCATTTTCGAAAATTTATTACTAGTATTGCATTTTACCTTATGCAAATGAAATAAGGAAATCTTTATTAAATTTCATAAATGAACACATTTTCCTATTTCAATTAAGCATTTCTTGCATAGAATTTTATGGCAAAATACTTTTTAGCAGTATGTTAAACATACACACACTTATATACTTTTTTAAGCTCATAAGGACATTTTAAAGAAATGCTCATAATTTTTATATTTATTTGCTTATTTTAAAGCCTTTTATAACTGGTAAAGTATTTTCCGTTAAGACCAATTGATTTATATGAATTGATTTTCTTCAATAAAAGAAAACACAAGCGATCAAATAATAATTATTTAGTGTTTAGAACTTTTTGGAAATTAAAAAAAAATTACTTCTTCTAAATACGCTCTAATGAACAGATGTGAATTATTTAAGGTAAAATGAGTTTTATTGCATCAATATGATACTTAACAGCTTAATTATGCGGTTTCAAGAGAGAAATAAACATGCTGAGGCTTAAATTGATTCTTTTAAAAATAAAAAAAAGGCTGCAATTAACTTTTGCTGCTTTAAAAGTTTAAGAAAGGGATTAAAGGAAATCAAATCGAAAGGTAAATTAAAAAGGGCCAATGAGTTGTACTAATTTTTTTTTTTTTTTTTTTTTTTTTTTTTTTTTTTTTTTTTGATAATTTTATTATTTATTGAATCTTTAATTATTAAAATTGAATTATCAATAAGTTTTTCAAATCTTAAATCTAAAAAAATATTAAATATAAGTTTAGCCAATGCTAAACAAAATTTTTAATTTCAACGGTTAATTTATGTTGTTTTACATCTCTCGTGTACGGCTGAGAAAAAGAGTATCCCTCCTTTTCAGCCGGGTGTGGCCTCTATAATTTAAAATATTGCGCGCAAGTACATTTGGGTGCACCTCAAGTTTTTTTATATATTTTTTAGCGTTTATTGAAAATACTGTCTTCACCAACGGAACATCTAGATCTTTATGAATCCGATGATTTCTGACATACCAGGGAGCTGCTGTAATTGTACGTAGAATTTTATTTTGTCGCCTTTGAATTTTTTCGACATTTGATGCTGAGGCAGTGCCCCATAACTGGATTCCATAGAACCATATTGTAGAACCAGTTGTACTAAATGTTAAGATGATCTTTAGATCAGAATTCTGAGTGGAAGGAATATGGTTATCTCTACTTAAGCACTTTTTCCTTTTTGCCACAGATATGTTGTCACATGGGTCAATAGCGGAACATTCGATAGGAGAATATTGGTTTCTTCCAATAATACAATACATTTGATCTCGGGTGTAATTACCGCTTTCGATAGCGAGCTAATTAGATCGCAAATTTTTGATTTGGGATTATGGCATTCGATATCGTACAAAAATAAATAAAATTTGAGATGATGCCTTTCGATATCGAGTCATCGATCGAGCCTTTATTTGCAAACATTGCTCGATACCAAAATGTCAATCGTAAACAAAACAAATGGTTTTCTTAATTTTAAATGCGAACAATAAATTGTGAAAAATGTAAGTATTATTTATTTTTTGACTTAAATCAATTGTAATTATGGTGTACATTTTAGGACAAGTGTGAAAAATATAAATTTAAAACAAAAAGTAATACTGGCAGAATTTATGTCCGAACACCCAAATTTAGCAAAGAACCTATTGCCAAATTGTAGACAGGGAAGAGTTGTTGCAAACAATTGTCGTTCGCCAATCTGAACCGCTGTTTAAATCTAAAAAAATATACAGTCACGAATTTCAGCCTAATTATTTCATTCCAAATATGTACTAAATTTATTACTTACACTTTTGTTGGCAAGGATAAAACGTCGCTCTTATCCCGCATTTGTCTCCTAATACGCACCAAATGATGTTCTTCTTCTGACTCCGACAAAGATAAATATGATACCATCAATATTTGTTGATCCATTTTCTATAAAATATAAACTTTTAATTAAAATAACAAAAATTCTAGTTTTTACTTACATTACTTGTATTTTGTTTTATTTATATTGCATGTAAACATGTGTTGCCACTCTATTACAAATTCAATAAAATCTTTTACAATTAGTATGAAAACTCGATTCGATAGCGATCGAATGCCATCATGAGGAAACTCGATATAGATCGAGTTTTATTTTTGCTCGATAGTTCATTCGATATCGAAAGCGGTAATTAGACCCCTGCTTTTAATTTCATTTGTATCAGCATTAAGTCTATGTGCAATTTAAATGTTAAACGGCGATCAAGATGGACACTAAGATATTTTGATTCAGTGTGTTGTGGAATAGTCTGGTTTCCGATAGCATACCGAATTCTGCTGTAAACAAATATACTGTGATAACAACGGATCATCTAAAGTTTACATCCAATCAAATAGAAGGCTCCATAAAAAATGGCCCCCCAAAAAAAAAAAAAAAAAAAAAATCCACCTCTATGCAGGAAAGCCTTAGTTAGCCGTGCGAATTTTAATTTTTGGTATAGGACCATTTTTACTTGTTCATATTAGGACCAGTTTTTACTTAAGCTTTTCAATTTTGTATTTTCATAAAATGAAAAATTATAAAATACAAAAGGGCTGCAAAATAAAAATAATAAAACTGGAAAATTGTCCCAAAATGTGTGAAAAGTGGCCCCAAAGTTTGTGGTATTGAGTTGAATGCGAAAATTTTGGACCATCTTTATTTTTTTTTTTAATGGACCCAATGAAAAATGTCCTCAAAGTGAAAAATTAAATAAAGGGACACAAAATTTTAGCAAAAGGCCATTTTTAAAGTTTTAGTTTGGGTAATTTTTGATTGGAAACATTTTTCATGGAGCCGAATATATGTAGGTCTGTTAGGCATCAGAGCAATAAAATCCAGCATGACTTCAAATTTACCATAAACAGAATGCAATTATATTATATTGTGCTTTTATTATGGTTGCCTCAACCATATACCCATTTTCTTTGCTTGTATTTTGATAACTTTATAAAATACTAAATAATTATTTACATTTACTTTTTCATGTATAAAAATTTAATTTTAAATATCGTATCAAACATACGCAGCAAATAAAAAAAAAAAAATAGTGATTTGCTTTCTTTTATTTTTTAATTTTCAATATCATTTATTAAATACAATTTTTTGGTTGTTGTAACTCTGTTGGTTTTTTCTTTGGGATGGCAGGTTATGAAAATATACTTTTATATTCATAGTTTCTTCTTCTGGTGTTTGGCCTCATGTAAAAATTTTCTTCAGTTGACTGCAAGTGTAAATGAAAGAAAAAAAAAAAAAAAACAAAAAAACGAAAAGAAGAAAAATCATAAAAAACAAATACAAAATAAATATTATACAACTATTTTGCATACAATCAGCCATTAAAAGGCTGCCAACGAACCTATAAAAGTGATGGCGATAAAAATGGTAGCAAACTGAAGTGTTAATTGAAAGTAGTTTTTATTATTTATCTAAAAATGCAAAAACATAAAATTCTACTTAAGAATTAATGTAAATTTATTATTTACTTTCCAATGAATCTTAATTATTTGATTTCGAAAGATATTTCAGCATTTTAAACAGTACCCTGTATTACGGTTTTTCCGAACAGTCCCTCACATATTTACCCTGTACAATATTTGTTGGCATATTTTATGCAATGACAATGGCTTTGGCCTCACCACTGTTCGTAGTTTATAAATCATTCGAGATAAGCTCTTGTACAGCGTGCAACACCTGATGCCGTAATTTTTTATACATATTTTTTTGTTGTTCAATTTTGCTACTGTTGTAGGTTGTAGTTGTTGGAATATGTAAGAGTAGCAAAAACACCAAATACGTACATACATACACCTTCAACCTTTACCAGCAGTTCAGTTTGTGCAAGTAGTGGACTGCTAAAAAAAAAATTTCTTTAAAAGTATTTTGTTTTGTACTTTAAAGAAAAGTACCATTAAAAAGGAATCACGTTTTTAGCTTTAAAAGTAGTTTTTGCTATTTTAAATTAACTGATAGATGTGGTTTAGTGTTTAATTAATTAAATTATTTTTTTAAGGGAAGTGCTATTGTACGCTTTTTTATATTTATAGTAGTGGTAAATTGCCTCTGAACTTAAATAATAATGCTATTTTTCTTAACTTTTGTATAAGGTTTTCCAATAAGAGTGATATGATTTCTTTAAAAAAAACACACTTATTGTTAAGGAAATTCAAAAGTTTTTTATTGAATGTGACGTACAATCGATACAATTAAGTTCTAAATAAAACGTCATTCAAATGGCCTCCACGACTTCTGCTGCACGAACGAACCCAATTTTCGAGCACTTTTACCACTAAATAATGTCGTATGTCATGAATGGCACGTTCAATATTGACTTGTAAAGCTTGAAGAGAGTCTGGTTTATTTCGAAAGACCAATGACTTCAAAAATCCCCACAAGAAATAGTCTAATGGTGTTAAATCACAACTTCTTGGAGGCTATTCTATATCACAATTTCTTGAAATAATCGAATCTGTAAGCTTTTCTCGCAATAATTCAACAGTTGCATTTGCTATTTGACAGGTAGTCCCGTCTTGTTGGAACCAAATGTTGTCAAGATCAACTTCTCCCAATTTCGGCAATAAAAACTTGGTTATCATCAATCTATAACGTTCTCCATTGACAGTAATGGTGTTACCAGTTTCATTTCGAAAGAAGTACGGACCGATGATTCCACCAGACCAAAAACCACACCAAACTATCAATTTAGGTGAATGTAGTGGTTTTTCATAAGTAAATTAAGAATTTTCTTCGCAGCTGAATCAACGGTTTTGTTTTTTTACCGCACCACTCAGATAAAAGAGAGTCTCATCGGAGAAGATGATTTTCCTAAAAAACCGTTATCGTTTTCAAGTTGTTCCAAGGCAAAATCACCAACATTCTTCTTGCGTGTATCTCTCCATGATGAAATTGTAAACACTACTGAATACAATGAAAAACAAATGACAGAACATGACATATTAGAAATGGCCGAAACCTTACTTCAAAATCATATCATCCCTATTGGAATACCTTATATAAAGACACTGTATGCTACAATGCTGTTTCCGATGTTGTTATAATGGACACATATGCATATGCTCTTCAGCCTTTCGCAAGGTACTTTTAACAGCAACATCCAGCTCAATTAAAGTTCTTTTAGATTTTTGTACAAATATGTGCCCTGGTAGCAGCTGTACTAGTACTGGCACAATTGGCCCCTAAAAATATGCAATATATATTTCATTTAATATTGTTTTCTCTCCTACCTCGGGTATATACACATGTATGTATATGGTAGTGTAACATTATGTGTACAGGTGTACGTGTTTTTTTTCTCATAGTCCTGGTAAACATTGTTGTTGGTATGAGTATATGTCGCTTGTAGTTTGTTTTTTTTTTTTTGCAAAAATAACAATGAACTAAAAATAAAACCTGGCCTTAGGTTAAAAATTGCAAAAAGAGACGGAGAACAAAAACACTCTTTATACTAAATGGTTATTGTATAAGAGTTGAGTACAAAAAAAAAAAAAAAAACTATAGTAATATTAGTAGAGTATAAACTTTTCATTCCTCTACTATTCATTGTACGCTAAAGCAAATTGTTTTGCTTGGAAAAATTGTTTTTAATGCCATTCCATTTTACTTTATGAAAATGTAAATATTACAACTATAGAAACAAAAAGTTCATAATAATAAAGCCAATGAAGAAAATATTTTTCTAAAGTCTATTTTATACAACATCTACTATGTATTACCTACCTAAGGTCTTTCGCTGCTGTCATTATTATAATAATTTTGTTAGTAGGTTTATGGTACAGAAAATTTAAAATGTATAGATAGAATATAACCATCGTCAATATTTTCAATGTTGTCATGCTTTAAAGGCAAGTTGATGTTACAAATTTATAATCATGAGACCCACTAAATAGCTATAGAGGAACTAGTCAAAGGATCCTAATGAAAAAATTTCGTGGGAATTTTCTTTTTTATTTATTTTGTCTGCAGATCTTCGCAAAATAAATGTAGATCTCTCCTTGTATTGTATTTCCTTTTTTAAAAGTCATACTCATGGGTCTCATTTAGCTTATAATAATTTTATATGTATTAGTGCAATATATGTATGAGCAGGCATTTTTAGTTACAATTATGTCATAAAGTTTTTTTTTTTCCTTCTTTTACAATAAATAATTGTGTGAGTGTATTGCATTTTGTCATAAATAATTTTTGCTTTTGAGATACTTTTTTTTTTATTTTGTTTCATAACAAAATGGGCTTTATCATGTCATTTGTTCGGAACTATACTTTTGATAATTGTAACATAATAATAGTCTACCTTCTGCACAAAAAGAGAAAAAGAAATAGGCAGTAAAACTATAAATAACTTTTAATACAGCAACTTATACAATCACATTTGACATAATATTTTTTTAATTTTTTTTTTTAAATTTTACCTGATGGAATAACTAGTGTCAGTATATACATGATTATCACAGAAGTCGGCAGTTTTATATATATATATATAAAAACTGTGTGTGTGTTTGTTCGTGTGATTGTCTTTTTCTATTTAAACTTGTAGCATGTTTGAACAAGATAAACAAAATACAAGAAAACAAATTATGACAAGCAGGATAAAGTAAAAAGGATTATATTGAAAAATTTGTGGTTAGAAGTTTATTGTTGCAGAGCAAAGAAAAATTCACAAGAGTTTGTTTGAGCAGTGAGCTGTTTGATAAACTAAAAGATTATATTTGCATTAAATTCAAAACTTTATTAATTAAGCCTCCAAGGTGATAACATGCAGGCAGTTTACTATAGTTTAAAGGATTATAAAAAATTTGTTGGATTTAATAAAATATTTAAACTAGAAACTTTGCACACTGGAGACATTTGCAATATTAATTATAAGATTAATTTAAGTTAAAATACCTTAGAATACTTCTAAAAATAATGTTTCTTCAAGGATATTAATGTTTGGATCTAATGGGAACTTGGAAAAATTTCAAATATGTGTATAAAAATGGGTCTATAATTATGGAATGCGCCATAATATTTTTCATTTACTTTTGCACATTTGGGACATTTAAAATATATACTATAAGATTTATATAAGTTCAAATACTTGGAATACTTCTCAAAATAATGTTTCTCCAAGGATATTGTCGTTTTGATATAATGGGAACATGGAAAAATTTCAAATATGTGTATTACAGTGTCGCTATAATTATGGAATGCACCATACTATTTTTCATTTAATTTTGCACACTTGGGACATTTGAAATGTTATTTATAAGAAATATATTAACTTTAAATACTTTAAATACATCTCAAAATAAAGTTTCTTCAATGATATTGATATTTTAGAATTTTGTGTGTAACAGTGTCGCTATAACTATGGAATGCACCATACTATTTTTCATTTACTTTTGCACACTTGGGACATTTGAAATGTTATTTATAAGAAATAAGTATATTAACTTTAAATACTTTAAATACATCTCAAAATAAAGTTTCTTCAAGGATATTGATATTGTAGAATTTTGTGCGTAACAGTGGGGCTATAATTATGGAATGCACCACCATACTTTTGCCCATTTGCATTAAAGTTGGCCAAAAATTCTTCTTATAAATATTATATAACTCTTTTTTTCAATATTGATAAAATATTCAGTTCATTTAATTACAAAACAAAATAAGATAGTCAATAAATTTCAAGAACACTCTCGACACTAATTGAGGTTAAGCAATATAACAAATTGCAATTTTCATTTTAATAAAATCATAAAATTTTAATAAAAGAAAAACTTTACAACAAACGAGAAACCATTCAGCTGATATTTTTCTAGAGTGTTGTTCGATATATTAAATTTTAATAAAATTTTAAATGGCGATGATTTTGAAGCATACAGAATAATATTGATGATAATGATGATGATGATGGAACCAGAACACTTGTACTATCACACATACACCCATACACATACTGTTCTATAGCATAAGTGGACGACCATTAAAACTTAAAGTGCCAGCCAAGCTACAGATATACATGTGAATATACAAAATAATATTTAACATTCTCTATGTCAGATAGCAACACTAAAAAAAAAAAAAAAAAAATGCATCATACAGGGATGCCCTTGATAGTGCCGACATGCAGCAGAGCAAGAGATGTGATGCCGATAATGATGATAAAGCAATTGATGATGATTTGTTTTGTATTGCAAACAACAGAATATGTTGTGTACACTTTCTCTCTCTCCCTCCCCTTTAAGGTCTTTTGGAGTGCAGATAACTCACACTTTTTGTAGCATGCTGCTGAAAAGAAAAAAACGCAAAACAGTAACGTAAAGAGTATGATTTGGTAGCTTTGAGCAACGATTTAATTACAAATAAAGTAATTTTTAATTGAATAACCACCATGCAATGAAAAGAATATATTCTGGGTAAAATCAAAACAAAACCAACCAAACAAAAAAAAAAAAACTTCATACACACAACACATATGATGCAACAAGCAGCAAATAGTATAGTATAGTACAGTATATAAGCAACACACTACTATGAACCAGAAGAACCAAGCCAAACTGGCATAAAACCATATTGATCGTTTTTAAACCAATTGTGAGTATGTGTGTGTGTGCTTTTTTCGAATAAAAAAATCCCCCAACTATTTGTTATCGCTTTGATTTTTCTGTTACACAGCAGGCATGCAGTTTTTAAAGAGATTTAAAATGTTTTTCATTTGTTCACCCATTTGTTTATTGGTATGTGCGTTTTTATAAATGCTGTTGTAATTTACTTATGATCATACAAATATGTATTTGTTGAAAATTGAACGTATATATGTATTTATGTTTCTGATGTGTTTAATGTTATTGGCTGTCACAGAATAGGTTAAAATAATCGAAAATATTATTTCATTTTCTCTAGATCGTTGAGATCAAATTGAAATTTTTTAATTATATATATTTTATATAAAAAATTTTTGTTAATCTTTCTTCTACATACAATGTATAAAAATTTTTTGTTAAAAATGTTTTTAAAAAGCATTCTGAAAACAATGTTATTTAAAATTTTTAACGGATAATTTTTGATAAGTACAAATCGTCATCTTAAAGACCTAATAACATATCTGCAAAAATTTCAAAATTGAGTTTTTTTATGGATTATTATTCCCTATATCATAACGCATAGTTGTGCAAAATTTTGAACATCTAATATTACAAATGACCAAGTTATTACCAAATCAAAATATGTAATTTTCGTTTCAATATTGCAAATAGTTCCAATTTTGTAACGTTTTTTCTCTCCCCTGTAAACTTTTGAAAACTGCAATTAAAATATTTCGACATATTCTTAAAAATTTACATATATTTTCAATAATTTTATCTATTTGTTGTGGGTTATCTAATTAATCTATATGGCGCACTTCCTTCTTTGCTAATGCCACCTAAACATTTAATCTTTTACAATATTTCAAAAGTTTTCAAACTTTTATGTTCAAACTCTCAAGCAAGAAATGAGAATTAATCCAGCAAAATCAAATTAAGTCAATCAAAAGAAAAATATCTTAGAAAGTGCTCGTTCTTAATTTTACTATAAAAAATTTTCGTGCAAATAAATAATTTTTGTTAAATATTTTTTTTGGAATTTTGAAAGAAAATTTTTGATAAAATATTTTTGTAGAAAAAAAATTTCAAAAAGAGACTTTTCTAGATTAAATAAAGTTTTGTAATGAAAATAATTTCAATATGTAAAAATAGAATAAAAATGAATTAAATTAATTCTCGTATTCTATTTCTGTTGAAAACTTGGTTAAATAGTTGATATTCTTCCCAATTAGTATCCACTTTACGAAAATTGTAAAGATGAACATATGAACGCTCTCATCAGCGGCCTTGAAATCGATATACTGATACGTTCTGCTAATCTGATTGCACATGCTAATGTTTAAAAAAAAAAAAAAACTCATACATATAAACTTTTCATTATAAATTTTTGTAGACAAATTTTCGATAAGAAACTTTTCTATCGTAGAAAAAGTTTTCGAATAAAAACTTTTGTAGAGAAAGTTTTTGTTATGAAATTTTTCTAGATTTCTAGATTTCTAGAAAATTTTCGATAATCAACTTTCTATTAGAGAAATATTTTTAAAAGAAGTAAGAATTTTCCTAAAAATTTTTAAAAACTTTCGATAAGCAAATCTATATGACATTTTGTAACACAAATTTACGGTAAGAAATTATTGTAGAAACAATTTTCGAAAAATATTTTTCTAAAGAAGATAAAGTTTTCGAAAGAAATTTTGTAAAGAAATTTTTCTGGAAAAAGTTTTCATCAAGAAATTTTTCTGGAGAAATTTTTGGATAAGAAATTTTTCAAAAGTATACAAAATTTTCGAATAGACAGTTTTCCGAAGACAATTTTCGATCAGAAATATTTTTGGAGAAATATATCTATCAATAAGAAATTTTCTCAAAAACATTTTTCATAAGAAATTGTTGTAGATAAATTTTTGGTAAGACATTTTTCTAGGAAATTTTATTAAAGTTTCTCTAGAAAGTTTTTTATAACAAATTTTCTATAGAAAATTAGCCATAAGCAATATTTCGCTTACTCATAATTTATTGTAGGCTATTTTTTTACCCCATAGTGTAAATAAATTTATTAACAGTTTTATATGTACCGTATATGTAGTTGAGCTCATTCTCACAGTTGGTAACAATTTTTTGGTATTTCGTTGCTGTTTTTCTGATGTAAATTTTTTTCCATTACTTGTATGTTTTTAGTTCGTTAAATTAATTTTTTTTTTTGTATTTTGGCTCTGTAGTGTGGTCATTTTATTTCATTTCAGATTTTAGCATTCTTTTTTGTACTGTTTTTCTAGTTGTTGCATAATATTGTAAATACTTTTCATTTTAATTGTAAATTAATTGCTTCATCATTGGCCAAAATAAAAACTACTGCTGCTACTCTAGCCACTGCAAGTGCACCATAGTTGCAATAGCGTGCTGCTCCTGATTTAACCTCGTTAATATGCAAATATACTGTTGAGAAAAAAAAACAAAGAATCGAGAAACAAAAACTTAAAAAAAAAAAAAAAAAATTAAATTAAATACAAACATGTATAGTGGCAATAATATTTGAACTGTGTGTGTGTGTGTGTGTGTATGTTTGTGTGTTCTATAAGGCCAGTTGGCGCTTTATTGTGAATGTGATAAAATGTGTATTTAATTTGTAAATACTTGTAGGTATGTACACTTTCATACCAGATAAAACATAGGACAACCTTCAAAGTCAATCAAAATAAGAAGAATTTTTGTTATTCCAATTTTAATTTTTACATAAAATAATGTGTTGGCAAGTGACCTTAAACTGGTTAAAAGTTATATACATTTAAATGCCTTACAATATTTTGAATTTAGAGACTTTAAATAAATCTAAGAATTGCCCTCGTTTCCTCGCATGCATTTGTTTTATATTTGTTGTAATTATTCGAATAGTTTTGTTTGCGTATTGATTACATTTTTTGGTTTTTGTGGTTTATTATCGAAGTGCATATGAACGTTTGCAAATTTTTGTATAAATAAAAATCATTTTCATTTTTAATTTAATTTTTTTTTTCAGCATACTCGGATGCGATTGTTGTGCAGGCAGCAGCGTATTTTTAAGTTTTATTATTTCATCTGCTGTTAAACAACACGAATTAGTATTATTTAAATTGAATTTGTTGTTAGAAAGCATTTAGAATCATTGTTGGAATATATAAACTTTCAGTTACATCAATTGATATTAGAAAAATAATTTAAAAACAAAATAAAAAAAAAAAAACACATGTTTAGAACGAAACGGAAAGCCAGAAAGATGGACATCAAATTGAAAAGTTAAAAAAATGGAAGCAAGTTGGAAGAATACATTTCCAGAGACAATATAAACGTGACACGACTAGATATGAGATGACAACACTGAAGTGAAATAATAGAGTATACTGCACAACGTGACATAAAATGACGTGACAAAATAAATAAAATTCAGTGAGCTGTTCAGTTCATTGGCCTGTTTAGATAAGTGCCATTTGAAGCAAATACTTACCACCTTGGCTTGCAAATACAAATTTCTCAGCAAAGTTCAATTTGGTGAACCGTTCAATTCTGAGGACAGTTCACATCTGTGGAATGTTCAATTCAGTGCTATTTTCAGATTATGCACTCAGTTCAGTTCACTGTTCAGTTATTGAACTGTTTAGTTCAGTTCACTGTTCAGTTAAGTGCACTATTCTGTTCAATATACTGTTTAGTTCAGTACACTGCTCAGATAAGTACACTATGCAATTAAGTGCACTGTTCAGTTCAATCGACTGTCCAGTTTATTGCACTGTTCAGTTCATTGACACGTTTAGGTCAGTGCCCTGTTAAGTTTAGCATTAATTTCAGTGCTATTAGAAGCAAATACTTACCTTCTTGGCTGGCAAATAACAGCTTAAAAATTTCAATGTTTAGAAGTGGTTGATCACACAAAACGTAATAAAACTAAATAGTGATGCTGTGTATTGAATTTGTGACTTCTTTAAGTATTGTTGCGTTTTATCTAAAATATTTCACCCGTTGGCCGTCTGTGCTCTGATGTTACACTTTTGTAGTCTCTTTGGCTTTGACAGCAAATAAGTTCAAATAATGATCAACATTTTTAAATATTCAATTTTGTTTTAATTTTTTTTTTTTTTTTAGTTAGAACCAGCACTCAGGGGATGACCCCTACATATGCAATGCATTGTGCCGGAACTCAGGGAAAGGGATAGGATAGAGAAGATATAGGTTGAAAATTTAGAAGGCTTAACTCTTTTAGAACTCTGCTTTGCGCGTTATGTTGATTCTTTAGTAGTGTTGAGGCGCCCCTGGTGTTATTTTATTAATTGTTTTACTTCGCCGATGTTTCTGCTTACCGACGAAGGAGGGCGATGTTGTGTACATTAGTTTGAAACAGCATCAATCGCAGTCGGAACAGTTTTTTAGTAACCAGTCTTATGCCTTCATCACTTAAATATTCCGACAACAATAAATACAATGTCTCACTAATGTACATTAGAAAAATTAATGATGTTAATTGACTTTCTCTGGCCAGGGATTGAACCCAGGCCCAAGTCATTGTTTGCTTAGAAGTCAACGCGCTAACCACCTCAGCCAACACCACCCTCAAACATAAAATTGAAATACTTTCTTATAATATTTTAAATTTGCGTTTAATATTAGTTTAACAACATTTTAGTGTATATTACTTCCAAACTTTCTTATGTTTCATAGATGGCAACAAACTTACAATGCTGCCATTTTGCCACAATGTTCACATTAAGAAGAAAACACACACATATATTCAAACATTCAAGGAAGCTCAAGTTAAAACATATTGACTTTACCACTGTACAAAAAGGTGTAGTTTTGTTTTCTTAATTTTCTTTAAAGTAAAATGTTCGTGGAAAAAAATAACATTAACAGTAGAAAATACAAGTGGATGTTAATATTTAACACCTTTTGTAACTTTAACTACTCTTTTTTGTTTAGTTTGTCATTTTCTTTTTCTTTAAAAGAAAAACTTTTTTTTTTTTTTTTTATAACATAACTTTTGCTGTTTGCCAGCTTTTATTGTTGCTGGAAAACATGAAGTTTCTAACTAATTAAAAAATAAAAATGCTCTCACACAAATGCACAGAAAAAGTAAATAAGCACAAAAATAGAAACGATAAAAAAAATAACATTTGAATGCTTCTTTATGAGTCCAACGTTATAGGAAGCTGAAAGTGGTAGATTTCAATATCCTTTTAAAGCCTTTTTTTAAACGAGGTAGAATTTTAAATGAGCTTTATCTATTCTGGCACAAATAATTTGGGTTTACTTTTATTCCTTAGGAAGAAAGTACTTCTAAGGATCATCACAAACTACCGCACTATGAGGCATGAATATCTTATATGATAGAACTAAGCAAAAGGTGTTGGAAGACGATGACCTTTAAAGATTCATAAGAGAAGAAAAACTATACCGAGCGTCTATCGAAGAATATTTTTATCAGCTAAATTGAATTATAAGCGCAAAAAACCCTGTTGTTTTGAAAATAAATTGTGAATCTACAATATCTCATAGAGGTTGTGAATAAAAAAAATATGTTTACACTATTGCTTTTTTATTTGCATATTCTCGCACACAGCCATAGTTAATAAAAGTTTGTTTGTGTTGCTCAGTTCATATGCTGCCATTTAGCTTATTTGATGTATATGTTATATGAGAATGTACACAAAGTTGTTCTGTAGAGGCTGCTACAATCATTAATTCTTTTGCATTTCTCCTCATGCCGTGTCTACGTCTTTCCATTAACTCTAAATTTTCGATACCATAATCATTCTAGAGCTAAATAGATAAACATCATCGACCTGACGAAATGGCTTCAGTTACTCAATTTTAAGTCTTGGCTAACAATAAGTGAAGTTTGCACAAATTATTCAAAACAGCAAATTCGTTTTTCCTGCGAAATTGTGGCCACAATAGTTTAGAATTACCAAAAACTAACAATGGAGATTTTGCAGTATATTGTTTCATGATGTTTCAGTTGTTCTAATTTCTGTTTAGTCAGAACTAATTGGGGCTAACTGAGGTGTTGACATCTTCATGTCAAATAATCAGCTCTATCCATAGCTATTATTTCACCAAGAGAGAATATATTTCATTTTCAAACTATGGCACCATAAAGCTTAGCTTACAAACCATTAGTAGCTATAAGACATATGTGGTGTACATGTTCTAATCCACATTGCGTAGAGATCTGTATAGTTATGCTCCACAAGAGAGCCGACAAACATTCCTTGTGAGAATCCTTTAGATTCCTCCGCAAACATTTCTACTACCGTTCCACATATTAACTTAATCTATCAGTAGCATTGTTGAATCCATTAGACTTATGATTTTCGAGAACTTTGATTTTAGTGTTCTTAGCAAGGCTTCTTTATAAATGCTTGAGCTGCATCCAAAAAAAACGGGTCGTTATAAATTTCTATTTCTGCTATTTTAAAAAATTCATGCAGAGCTCATCTCAAATATCTACTTGCTCTCTTAGTTGGTTGAGATGTTTTGAAAGGCCACAAAAGTCAGCAGCGCTATCAGCATTAACCATGTTCAAATACTTTGAATACTTTGCTTATCTCCTTTATTCAGTTTCTCTATCTCATCCACTACTGACAGAAACTAAGCCATTTTGAAAGGAATCTTAAGAAGTCTTTCACTCTTTGAATACTTTCCTTATATCCTTCATTCAGTTTCTCTATCTCATCCACTACTGACAGAAACTAAGCCATTTTGAAAGGAATCTTAAGAAGTCTTTCACTCTTACATTGGTAATATTATTGATCCATTTTTAATTTGAAACTCATTTAGAAAACATCATAATAATTTACGATATTACGTCTGGCAGTTAATAAAGAAAAACACAAATCGATGGTATCAACGAACAAGAACTTCCATTGACATACAGTGGAAATTGGATATTACAAGTTTAAGATGGTCAGAGCAATTTTGTACCTCAATAAACAAAAAAAAAAAAAAACATTATCTCGGAGATAAAAAGAGAGAACAATACTGACTAATAGGTGGTACCTTAGACTAAATAAGTAGCTGCAAAATAAGGCCAGCTCTAATTAGATAAAAATCATTTTATACAAGACACTCATACAGCCTATGATGTTTACATTGTTCAGGATGGGATGGATTGTTCGTAAAATTTAGAGAGGAAAATCTGCGATGACACGAAATAATCTTGTATCAAAACACAACATACCCGTTGACCTGATTATTTTGTTACAATTGATGAGAAAGCTCCAGTTAGGAAATCATTTTAAAATAAAATTGAAAGCAAAATTCATTCACAAAGAGGCTACTAAAACTATAATGGGTCGGCTGTAAGAAATTAGACAAGAGCAGGCGAAAATCAAGATACCTAGAAGTCTATTTTATGTTTGGCTGGAAAGATTTATAGTATGTAAAAGCCTTCGAAGTAAGTAATTTGTCCGGTTAGTGAGAATCTGATTTAAGTTTCTGATGAAACTGCAAAATTATTCATCTGTGATCTGCACTGTAATACTTTCATCGCAACATAATGAATTTCTCTTTCATGTTAGCTCTTGCTATCTGGATAGCTTACAAGTTATTTTTACATGTATCAAGTTTTAATTACTGCAGTACCAAGACCACTTTCATATCTACTTACAAATATCCTTTTTATTTTTTTGTTGCCATACTGTGAAATAATTTTCTTAAGACGTTCATTTACAGTCACTTTTAGAACTTTTTCTCTATAAAATTTTTTATGTTGTTTTTTTTGCCTTTTGCTGCTTGTTTTAATGACATTTTTCTATTTTATTTCAGTTAAGTTTTCTTTCATTTATGTATATTTTGCATGTACGAGTGTGTTCTTGTTTGTAATTTTATTCCCTTCATTTTTCGTTTGTTGTTACTTTTCTGTTGAACCATTTCAAGTTACCTTTTTTTTTGCGTTCGTTTTTAATTATGTTTTTCTTTCACTTTATTTCTTATACGTTTTAAGTATTTTCCTATTGCCTACAGCTGTCATATAGTTTTAACCATTTTTTTGCATCCGCATGTTTCCGCAGCTACAGGAGTCTTTTTCTATTTCTATTAACTGCTGTTTATATACTCTTGCTCGTATAAACAGAAGTGTGTTGTAATTTTGTCTTTTCTTTTATTTCTATGGTTTCTTGTTAAACGTTAAAATGAAAGAAAAATAAGAGGATGAGAGTACAAGATCTTGGTAAATTATTTTAAAATTGTGGTTAATTAATGTTGTTTTTCTAATAGAATAAACAATTTCTTACAACGTGTTAACCCTTAAGGTTCGTGTTTTTTTTTTTTTTTTTTTTGGTAAACTTATTTAAGTAATATAAACACCAACATTTGTAGGTACTTATTGAGAGGATTGTGGAATTAATTTTCCTTATATTATTATAATTATTGTTATTTTAAAAAGCCTTTTTATATTTTAAATGAGTAAAATATTCAAATATATTAAGCAACTTTTGTAAATAAAGGATTAATTAGTAAATGTACAATATGATAGAGCTACCTTGTGGAAGAGCTACTTTGCAGCAAGGAAATAACAAGTCAATTATGACAATATGAATTATAAGACAAAATAATATGTGTATGTCGCTGAGGCTGTTTAGTACAGAGGTTGCCGGTTCAGTTCTGGCCGTTGTATCACATAGTTTTTTCGTTGTTGATGCAAAACTTTCTATAAACAATTTTTTGAGTTAAGAACTATAAAATTTTTCCAATTAATAATATTTTTTGCACTGTTTTACAAAAAATCTTTAAGAAATTTTTAAAGGCAACATTGAATAGGAATACTGCTCTGCCCCATTGTGTATCAAATTAATATTTTGTACATATAAACATTATGATCTCTTTGCAAAACTAATTTTTTTCAATATTTTAAATTACCAATTACAAAAGAAGTTTAACTTAATTTATTAAATGATCGACAATATACATACATATTGACATACAGACATACATACATATATCATGTATAAATATAAGCATTGCTTCCATTTTTCTTTCAACAGCCTTTTTATAATGTATTTTTTTTAAATTTATATTTCATTACTGCTGACCATAAAACCATTTTCTTTTTCCATTATAATTATATCTGCTTTGATGTTTTAACATATCACTCCTTTGTCACAGTTGGTGATAAAAAAAAAAAATTATAAATTCTATTAACTGCAAACCATTATAGCAATTTCTGCAAGTATTACTTTTATTTTTTTTGTTTCTCTTTTCCCATTATGAATGTAACCGTTTTTATGACCAGTATTACTTTGACGTTTTTTGTGGTAAACCTTTATTAAGTTATATACATATTTGCATTCTACGGACATCAAGTGAGTGTTGTTTCGACTTGCACAAGGAATAATAAATGTAAATGAAGTGGGAGCTTGAAGAAAGAGAAGGAAAGCAGTTATTTTGTATATTACTTGTTTCAGTTATTACTCTAAAAAACCCCTTTTGATCAGTAGCAAAGGAGCACACTAAGCTTTTTAAAAAACTGATTTCAGATATTTTGATGGTAACTTATATTGTGTTGACAGTACAGTGGGATAATATTGGGAAAATTTTTTATAAATACATTGATTTATTCGTGTCCTTAGAAATTGCAGTAAAATATATTTTGTACAAAATAAAAAAAAAAATATATTTAGCGTAAAATGCCTATTTTGAAAAAAGTATTTGAGTTTTTAAAAATAATTATTTTGTTATGGGTTAGCTTATCTATATGTTCCATTTTATTGGTTGCTTAATACTAACTCATCAGAAGATCCTTACCAGGATGCTTCCGAAATTTTCGTGGTGTTAAATAGCTAATGAATAGTACTTAGTGGAATTAAATGTTATAGTTTTGCTCTTTAAAATTTTAGTGTCCATTAAGAATTTATACTCACAAACAATTAGTAGGTAATCGCTCTACAAAGCCACCACTACGTATGATTGATTTGTAATTATTGAAAAATTAATCATACGTCCCAAGTTTTGATTAACTTAGCGCTTAGCAGTGATGCCAACTCTTGCAACATCAAAAGCACTGTGAGCCCATGAAAATACGGTAAAACAGGGTAAAAATTAAAAAAAACTTCGGGTACAAAACCTCTAACCTAATTTTGTTTTGGGTCTGGTGGATCAAAAGACAGCCTTGGCTGCAATGAAAAACTTGCATTTGGATCTATTGCTTTTTCATGTTTATTTTGTGCGACTTTTTCGGAGTAAATCGCTTTATCGTGAATATATTTCACAATTACAACAAATACAATAAGCTTTTAGTTCATATTTTGCTGATCTAAGCCACCTTTTAAAAGCTAGATCATTCTCAACAGTTTGCGAGTACTAATCAAAATATAGATGCAAATAATACGCTGTTGGTTAAAAAAGTATTAGGTGTGTTTAAAGAATAGTAGAAAAGTGGTTCAATGCCAAAAATGTTGATTTTATAAAACGCACTGAAAAGCACTGTGAGAAATTGTTAAAAGCACTATAAATACCCGCTTTTCAAAAACGGGTATTTAACAAAATTTCGGGTATAGCTTAAGTAAAAAAGCTTCAAAAAATACCCGAAAAGAACCAAAATGGCAACGCTGGCACTTACACGTGCTATTGAAAGTTCGGAAAAATTATTATACTCACAGCTTTTAACTAATTTGTACAAATTTTTTTTAATCGCAGTTTCAGTGTCAGCATAATTTGTATGCCAGTGAAAATTTGGCTCTTGAATGCCACTAAATGTCTAATTGAAGTTTTAATAAGTTAAATGATTTGATTCTAAAAATACTAATATTATTACATACCCGTATAATAAATAACTATCCTTTCTCCAAAAATGTGCCTAAATAATAAACTTTGTAACTCTCTGCTCTCTTCTCTTTCTGCTTAATATTTTTCAATTGAGAAGTAGGTTATGTTAGGTTTCGAGGGCCGCCACATCTGAGACGTGACGCACTTGGGTCCGTTAATTCGGTCCCTTTGTGATACCCTACAGCAGACAGGGCTCAGTCAATTGGTTATTCAATTGCCTGTGGTTGCCCTGTCGCCGAATCAAACCATCCTGATTGTTGCAAGAAGAAGGATATGTTGGTTAGCCCCATGTTCGCCAGACTGTCGAGGTCTGGCAGAGTGTTGGAGCCTATGGTAATCGCCCTAATGCTGTTAAGCGCGGGGCATTGACATAAAAGATGAAGAACTGTTTCTTCTTCCTTCTCATCGTTACAACTTCTGCAGTAGTCATTGTAACTTAGGCCCATCCTTTTGGCATGAGTACCGAAACACCAGTGCCCCGTTAGCACTGTTACTAGTCGTCTTGTGTGACATTTACCAAGCCTGAGCAGATCGCGAGTTCTGTGCAGGCTGTAGCGGGGCCAAGTGGACCTGGCGACTCGACAGGTGTGCTCTTGTTCCCACCTTTCTTGAGCAAGATTGTATGATTCCTGCTGGATCAATCGCTTGCAGTGAGAGAGAGGAATGCCAACGAAGTGACATATCATCGAGTTGCTCAATGATGTTCCCTTTTTGGCAGTTTCGTCCGCAATATCGTTTCCAGTGCACTCTGAGTGCCCTGGAATCCAGACTAGTGTTACTCTTGAATGTCTCGCTATCTCGCTTAGAGACTTCCGGCATTCGTTTACCACCGTCGATGTAGTGTATACACCATTGATAGCAGCAATGGCCGCTTTGAGCAGCAATGGCAATTGAGAAGTAAGAAAATATTTTCTTATAACATTTCGGCGAAAATTTAAAAATTAATTAAAAGTGGCATGTGTAAAAAGAATAGCAAATTCCAAGAGAATTGATTATTTCAAATAATTTTTCGAAATAGTTTGCATGCCTCTTGTTGCATGTGTAATTCTAGTGTAACTGTACAGAGCCACTATAACGTATGATTAATATGAAAATATTTTAAAATTCAGTATACGCCCCCACATAAAACTTAAGTAATAAGGGGCAGTGCACATATTGCATAACGCTCCAAGGGGAGGAGGAGGGGTCAAGGATTTGTTACGGATTGGAAATCTTGCACTGAAAAATAATTAAACAGCATTTTGAAGGGGTTGGGGGTATAAAATTTCTGAAAACAGCGTTACGTAATATGTGCACAGCCCCTAAGGAGGCTTAACACACGACCAAATAAAGCATAAAATCTTTGAAAAAAAAAAAATTATTTGGATTTATTTTAGCTGTTTTACTGGTCACAAGGGAATGTTGTCTTGCATTGTCTCCTTTAATTTGTATTCAAATTGACGTTACCAAAATTTATCGAGGATTGTTAACAT
This sequence comes from Lypha dubia, assembly GCA_947311025.1. NCBI lineage: Eukaryota > Metazoa > Arthropoda > Insecta > Diptera > Tachinidae > Lypha > Lypha dubia. Next base: position 109,693,978 of record OX371261.1, on the reverse strand, counting down.
TTGTTTAGTATTTTCTAAAAAAATTAATATTTCACATACTGTTTTAAGACGATGACGAACGAGTTTCACAAAATTAAAAGAAATAAATGACAATGAATTTTGCAAGGCAAACACAAGGATAAAAGCCATATATATAGATCTTCAACAATGGACCCAGAAAAAAGAGACGGTTGTGATAATTATTAAATTGGTTGGGTCAACCGAAAGCATTCTTTGACTGCTACTAAATGCCAAAATGGCGAGCAGAATTGAATAATTGGTAATGAATACGGTTTGGTTGATACCCCTAACGGATTATTGGGTTGGCATAACCATTTATATTAAAATAAGTAGTCTCAATACTTGCCCATATTGAAATAATCGTGGTGCTCAGTTGGCTAAGACTATGTGATTGAAACAAGTTCTATGTTCAATACCAATAATGGACAAAATTAAATTTTAAATTCAATGGAGTAAGTTAAACAATTTAATTTAGTTAAGTTTTTAAAAATGTCAATTCAATTGTGTTTCAGGAAAGAAAATTAGCACGAATAATACCGATTAGCTTAAATTTAAGATTCCAATAAACTATACATGGATGTGTTCTTCTCAAATTGATTTTGCGCAGCAAGTAATAACAACAAGACATTTTTTCTTGATAGGAGAATTGTAGGAATGTTAAATAAAGGAACAAAAGATTTAAGAGGTCAGTAAATAGATTCAGCTCATTGGAGAGTATTTTGGGGATTAATTACAACCGTGTTGTTTTATATTTAATATATGCGATTCATGAAAATGTACCGTTAAATGTTTGTAGCGCTGTATGAATTTTTTTAAAGATTTTTGTGGCGTTTGGATAATTTATGTATGTACGGGTCTATGAATATAAACAAAATATTATTTTTATATTTAGTTTTATTTCAATTACTTCAATGCGCAACTGTTTCTTCAATATCATGCAATTAAATTATACAAACACTGCTTTTCGTATATTAGCTTATCTATGGTATATACTGATATTCCAACTTATTTAGATCTCTTCATTCTTGTTTGCATTGATATCTTACTGTGGCACCATTTTATTCTCTACTATACCAAGAAAACAGGTAAGGAGAAGAATTTAACACGGTCAATGACCATAAAATATAAATTAAAAATATTAAAACAATACATGAAAAAGTATAAGTGAAGAAGAAAGTATGATGTAAATATCACTGAAAAAGAACAACATCTTTTGATATAAAGGAAACATTCACACACATACACACACATGCTCACAAAAACAATAGAGTCAAAGTTAACTTTTCTGGTATTTGTATACTGTTGTTGCTTTTATTGCTCCTTGTTGCGATAACATTAAATATAAACATCAAGGGTGAAAAGAAAATAGAGAGAGAAAGAGAGAGTAGAGAAGCTACAAAAGAATGTGTTAAAACCAACATAACTGTTGGTAAATATAATAAAACTCCCGAAGAACTGCAAGAACAAAGCAACAATATAAAATAACTGCTATTGTAGTTGTTATTTCTTGTAATGGTGTGTTAAGGATATATGCATATTTATGTATGTGAGTGTGTAATGTAAATGCAAGTGGGTTGCTGCTTTTGCTATTTATGTTAAATATAGAAATGTAAGAAATTGTATTGGTGTTTTTGGTGTTGTTGGCGGGCACTATGTTGGTGAGTGTTGGTAAATGTTAGTAAAGAAACATTTCAAAAACTTAAGTGCATTTTAAGTGGCTGCGGAAATTGTTGCCATACTTCATGTCATCCAATGTTGTTTCTGCTGTCGTCGTTTATTTCTTGTTGCAAATGTGTATTTTACTCTTAGTTTGTACTTGATATGGTTGTTGGTGTTTTAATGTTTTATAAATTTTAATGCAAATGGAGTTGTATCTACGAGGTAATAATTAAAAGTAAGAAATTCTATTTTTTTTCTTATATAAAAATCAAGCATTAATTTGCAGTAATATAACTTTGACTAACCCGTTCTCTTCATTGTTTTTCAATCGGTTTGACTCGAAGTGGGACTCTCTGCTTACCTTTTTTTAAAATAATGTATCTGCTGCCTTCGTATTGAGTTGCTTTTAAAATGTTACCTTAGCCCCGTAGCCCAACATAAAGAATTTTTGCATAAAATGTCAACTTCGTCATCATTAACATTGATTGTGTCATGTAATACATCAACATGTAAAAGTGTTTAGAACGTAAAAGTTAATGCCTTTTTTACAACATTTCATTTTAATATTTTTTTTTCCATAATAAAAAATGCTAATAAAAGTTTTATTTTTCAACATAAATATGAAGAAAATTTCATGAAGGTAACATTTTATGAAAAAAAAAGGAAATTATTTAGAAAATGAATGGAGTTGCTTTTAATTAATTTTTTGAGACACAAAAATATATTAAACCGGCAGGGCTTTGGAGAGCTTAAAAATAAGGTTTTTATATTATTTTTAGAAGAATGAATTGCACTCATTAAGATTTACAAAAGTTTGTGTCCATTCAATATTTATTTTTTTTATATACACATTATTTAATTAGGTTTCGAAAGCTCTGAATTCCGTTATTTAGCTTCTTTAGGAAAATACAGAAAGTTTGCTTATCTTTTCCTACGATTTGGTGAAGGAATATTATTTCATTTTGAATCAGAAATACTCCAATCTTAAGAAATAATTAGTAAAGTAACAGCAAAACTTCAAGAATATCCTTTAAAATAATGAATCAAAGTGATGAAATGCAAGAAAAACAAAAATAATCAACAAAGCGAAAGAGGAAAAAAGAGAGTGGCAAACGAGAACGGAAAACAAAAGAATGAAGCAAAAACGAAGAGGGGAAAGAAAAAAATAGACAACATTGATCTAAAGATTGAGAGAATAAAACAGAACCAAGCAGTGTTAAAACATGAGAAGATATAAATAAATAAAAGCAACGAAATGAAAGAAATGTAGGAATAAAATGGAAGAAAATAACAGAAGGTACAAGGCCAAAAAATAAAGGAAAGGAACAATAAAGGAAGAGTAAAAGAAATATAAACGAAATATAAGACTGAGATGAAGAGAAGTAAATGGCATAATACAAATCCCAGTTAAATCTTTAAGTTAGAGAAAGAATAGACAAAAATTTTACGATACTAAGAAGGGAGATGGAGCAGAAATAAATAAAGGAATAAAAAAGGAAACGTAAAAGAAAAGTAAAGAAAACAAAACATAAAATTATATAAAATAATTGGATACCAAAAAACAATAAAGTACTTAATAACCTTTTACAGAAGAGATTAAAAAGAAATACATAAAAACTTGCTAAGAAATGAGAAGGAGAAAGGAAAAAAGGAGATGTGCAAAACATGCAGAATAAAGAAATGTTAAAAATGAAAATAAAGAAGAGAAGTGAAGTGATGAAATAAAATATAAAATGATAAAGCAAAACAATTGAGCAGGAAACAAAGTAAAATGTTACTGATCATTAAACATTAACTGCTAAAACTTTTCTATGGCCTGCAATTTCAACCTTTTCTCTTTCTTTGTATCACCAGGAGGTCCCTAAATTAGTGAAATATCACCAGTCGAATTAATAAAATAATTTAAAAATGTAATAATTCTAGGGAAAACCCGATTTCTTGTGATACAGGAATGGAAATGATAATTTGCACCCCTATTAAAAATATGTGGGACAAAATTGCAAGCAAGCCTTTTGGAACCATGCAATCATTTTGAAAATCGGTTAATAAATGGACGAATTATTCGATAATCATATTTTAATGGAACAACATCTCACCGATTTAAAAAAGTAGGATAAAGTTATGGGTGTGCAAACATATAAATTATTATCCCTTGAATCGGTAGCCACTTTCGTTTCTTTATAAATCAGTTAAAAATTAAGTAAAGGTACCAAAAAAAGCAGCAAGAGTATGAGGGATTAAATTCAAATAATATAGTTCTAAGTATAAACGATAAAAAAGCATAGATGAAAGCAAGTAAAGAAATAGAAGAAAGATAAGCGAAAAACATAATCTTTTATCTTCAAGGAAACATTACGTGATTCCTTTATATCTATTCTGTTTCTTAAGCCAAGCCAAAATATGGCGAATAGTCCAACCTTGAGCACTTCTTTAGCCACTGAAGATTGTTTTATTATACACAAATTTTGAATAGAATTTTATATAAATTTGTATTATTAAAGTTTTTACTTTAAAACAGATTATTTTTTTTTACGTTTTAATTTTTAATCCAATTCCTCTAAAACTAAAAATGCCAGAGTGATTTTCTTAGAGTAGAGCAACTTCCCATGCGGTTATTAATTAATATTCAATAAACATGCAAAAGCATTGAAAATCCTGTGCACAGCCCAAACCATTTTTTGACATAGAATTCCTGCAAATATAGGATTGGAGTTGCTTGTGGGCTTAAGAGTACTTTGCTTTGCAATTTGTGCAAAAAAAACTTTTATTGGTTTCTAAAAAAAGTTTTACATCGAAACTGCTTGTGAATGAATGTTGACAAGTTGTGGTTGCAGGCTCAGAAAGTCAGAATTTTATTCATACCATAAATTGTTGAATAACTTTTCATTACATATGCAAATGTTCATTGATTTCTATTATATACTTAATGACCATTAAAACTTTTATGACATGTAGGGTACTTTACCACAGGACAATACAAGATTTTTTTTTCTTTTTTAAAAATTCAGACATTTACTTTATCATGGAAATTTTTGTTTTTCTTTTCTTTGTACACTGACATGTCTAATATACTTGAGGTTCTTCCTTTTATGACACGCTATTGTTATGATAAAAAGGTTTCTTAACAGACTTTCAATAACTCAACTTAAAAATATTTAACAATATGTATGAAAAGAGAAAAAAATGAATAAGCAGCAAAATACTTTTCATCAACTTCATCAAAATCATCATAATCATTTTACATTGTGGTTTTTTGAATAAGTAACGTAGCTACTCGTTAAACAGTCAGCGACAAAACAGTGCAACTGTTTTTCAATAATTTTTTATTCAAATAATTTATGAAAGTATTTTAAATATATAATAGTTTCTAACAAATACGTAAACAAGAAAATTCTACATACAACATATTTATTTAATTCCTAATACAAATATATATAGAAAAATGTTTTATAGTAAATAATTCTTTGTTTTGAATTTCAGCATTTTTATTAGTTAAACTTCGTGAAAAAAAAAACATCCAAAATATATGAAGAGAATAGAAAATAAAAAAGATTTCGTGACCAAAAAGCCAGCGTTGTCAACTTGGAAATTTCAAAAGGCACCAAAATGGAGAAAAAAACGCGCCATTTAACAAAAAACGCACCAAGTTCAGATTTTTTTTTATTGAATTAATTTTGCGTCTTTACAACATTTAACTTTAGTCCAAAATTCTAATGTTGATATAATATTGTGCCAATCCATGAAGTGAATCATTCTCCACCGTTTTTCAATACTAGATAATATTTCGACACCGGATTCAAATTGTACTGCTAATGGTATGATATCATATTTGTAAAGGGCTTAAAGCTCCAATGTGTTTCCGTGTTCCAGCATGCCGAACAAGGTTAGATATTTAGGCGTGATATGGCATTTGTAATAAAAACATCTTCCTTTTGTGTTATTATTTGGTCAAGGCCGAATCCATTGCTTAAACTCACATTGTGATTCCCAAATCTTTTTGTATTTCGCGTATCTCCTTTTTCAGACTCCATTATTGACACTAATTTTAAATATTTCTTTTAGTAAATATAAATTTTATTAATTTTAGTGTTACAACCCTTTATGTAAACTTTTACGCAATTTATAAAAAACGAACAATGATCGCAAGTCTCAAGAATACTTTGTTTTTGCAAGCTCTTTAACAGACTTGCGAACAACTTTTACGACAAAAAACAATTATGTACTCTGAAAATCTAAAAGGGACAACAAATTTCTTATAATGAAATGTTACAAATTATTTATTACAATAAAACGGTTTAACGGTTTTTGTGAATGCGTTTTGGTACCTCTTAAACATCTGTAAAATTGAATGTAAAAATTGTACACAAATTTAATGAAATGGTATTGAAACAGTTGTATTTTTTGTACAAAATTCTTTTTTCTCATACTGAAACAAAAGATTGTGTTTAATATGATTTGGAGCCACCCAAAATTAAAAAAACGCACCAAAATTAAAGAAAAAGCGCACCACGCACCAACTCGGATATTTTTCGCACAAAACATTTAGAAAAGCACCAAAAAAGGTGCGAAACGCACCAAGTTGACAACGCTGCAAAAAGCGGACATGAATTGAATAGATGAGAAAATAACACAATTTAATTGAGAAAGAAAGAGACTGAAGTAGGAAGAACAAAATATAAAAGAATGAAATGCAGGAGAAGAGCTGTGATGATAAAGGAAGGGTAGAAAAAAAGGAACAGTATATGAAAGACATAAAGAGAATAAAATTAGAAGAACACTTAAAAAATGTCATTGGAATTAAAGGAGGATGAATAGACGAACATAGTAATAATAAGGTTAATAGAGAAAGGATAAGAGAATAAAAAAATAACAAGAGAACAAAAAAAAAACGATGAAGAGAAAGAGATAAATAACGAATGGAAAATATTTTTAGTTAAAGTACAAAAAGGCAAAAAACCATGAAGAAGGGGTGGTGTTGGCTGAAGTGGTTAGTGCGTTGACTACTAAGCAAACAATGACTTGGGGCCTGGGTTCAAACCTTGGCAAAAGCAAGTCAATCAAAATCATTAATTTTGCCAATGTACATTGGTGTGGCATTGAATTAATGGTTGTCGGAATACTTAAGTGATGAAGGCATAGCACTGGTCACTAAAACCAGTTCCGACAGTGATTAATACTGTTCCAAGCTTATGTACACAACATGGCCCTCCTTCGTTGGTTACCCGAAACATCGGCGAAGTAAGCAATTAATAAAATGCCTGCTAATACAGCTTAACAAAGTAATATATGTACTTAACACCAGAGGCGCATCAACACTGCTATAGAAATTAACATAACGCGCAAAATCAGAGTTTTAAAAGAGTTAAACCGTCTAAATTCTCAACATTTATCTTCTCTACCCTTTCGCTCTCCCTGAGTGCTGGTGCTAGAAATTTACATATCTTGAATAAATTCAAGAACACTGAAAGAAATAAAATGGAAGAGAAGTAAGAAAATTAAAAATGACAAACATAGAGGTAGCGAGATAGCGGTGAAATGAAGCTGTGATGAAGTTTTGATTTAAGTTATTTGTGAAATTTCTTTACATTTTGGCACGTCTTTTACTTTCCAAATTTTTTTTTTTCATGAACATAATTTGAAGCACTTAAAATATTCACTATAGTTCATCTCAATAAAAATAATAATAAAAAAATTTTTTTTATACAAAAAAAAAAAAATTAAAAATCTGATTTTTACAATTAATTTTCAATATATACAGGGTGTTTGTTTTAATAATAAGTCCGGTCGCCAAGTTTATAGAGCACTAAGTCCATTGATCGGTCAACACCCCAGCGGCGAACTTTGCATACCACATCACGTCTCTTCAATACTTATTTGGAGTTTCCATTCTTTATAGGACTTGCTGTTATACAAAATAAGCTTATACTCCTTCTAATTGCCCACGAAATAAGCGAGATTGTGTAAAGACTGTCTACTGTTTACTTACAATGTGTGTGAAACAGTAATGTGTTTATATTTATTGAATGAACACTTCACTATCCTGTGTACTTTGTGTACCAAGTGGTAGGCATTCACTCTCGGAGTGCGGCAATGCATTCGAAAAAGTATACTAGGTTTTAATTGAGCTGGTGTGCGTTACTGTCTTACACGTGTGCGTCATCATATCATTGCTTCTGTAATCAATAAATTCGCCCCTGGGACATTATAGATTTTTTTTGCACTAATTTCACTCTTCTGGATAAAAACCATTAACAAGACAAAAAAGTGTGCATAGCGAAGAGAATGTCGTCGGTCTAAACCTTTAGGTTAATGTCCTTCGCTTAGCCGTAAACGAAGCTCCATTAGGTCCATTTAATTTGAGGGTATCGTGCAGCTTACACGCTGGCGGCATATTCGGTCCATATATCTTCTGTAATGAGCAAAAATATACCGTTACGGTGACTGTCGAGCGCAATCGAAACACGCTGAAGAAATTTTGTTTTTAAAAATTAACCAGTATAAACAATTTATTATATTTGATATCAACAAGATGTGGGCAACTAACCATACAGCGCGGTTGTAAATCGCAATAGGTGGCAGTTTATTTTCCGAAGTGGTCCTGCTCACTGGCAGCCTTGTTCTTGCCTTTCAAAAGGCTATGTTGTCTTTGGATTATGTTTACAAACCAGCTACTCGTGAGGCATTGGAAACTAATTATCAAGCCATAGTAAAAAATTGGACTGATCGGATGTACCATGAAATTCATAGCCGCAGCGGCAATATGCCGGAAATCATGTTAAAGAAGTCTAAAAATTCTTTTATTTAAAATTTAAAAGATATGTCAGGAATAAATTATATTAATATTTTATTTAAAAAGAAAAATTATTACAAATTAGTTATTCTAACGTTTAAAGCAAAAATCAATCTATCTGTTTGTTTTGTAAAATTTTATGAATTATAATTTCAAAAGTGTCTTTGTTATATTTAAATATTTATAATTACAGTATAGTAAATATACAGTTTCTAACACATACATATATGTATAAAAAATAAATTCCATGAAGTTATCAACCAGTAAATTTAAAAATAACATTTCTGTCTTGTTTTAAGGGCTTGTAATGGCCACAACAAGAAGAACTTTTATTTTTAAATTTTGGACCAGTTTTCCTAGATTTTGGAGCCGTTTTTCATATTTGATATTGGAAAAAATGGCCCAAAAATATTAGGAAAAATGGAACCAAATTAAATTATATAAAATGACATGGAAAAATGGCCCCAAGTTTTTCTTTAATGTGTTTTTGCATTTTTTTTTTTTTCACGGAGCCCATTTTAACTTTTTATAAATATTTTCTATATTCGAATAACAAGATTTTTTTAAACTTATTATTAATATTATAAAATTTATTTTAAAATTCATTTTACAGAGTTTCATCATTCAGTGTTAATATTTTCCACAAAGAATATTAAATAAAAAAATGTTTATGCATTATTGCCTTTATAGACTTTTTGAAATAGTGTCGTCTTTTCATCCATAATATAAAGTCTCTTTTTATATTGATAGAAATATTACCCATACATAAACATTCCTGCACAAAATACGCACACACATAAAGCCATGTATGCATTTATATCTTAATGTTTGTATATTGTTGTATTGTAGTGGCGACAGTTTGTTTTTTACTTTGCTTGTAACAGCAGTGCTGGTTTGTTGGCTGAACGTTAATATTTTGTTCGATCACTTCAATTCAATTTCATTTTATCACACTTTAGGTCTTTTCTTTTATTTTATTATATATTAAGTTTTTTTTTTCGTCAATGTGAGTTTTATATTATCTGAGTTGTTTTCTGAATGGTAGTGATGCCATTGTTGAAGCACGAGAGGACTTGTCGTGGTGGCAGTTACACCATATTGCTCAAGGGTTATAACTTTTTTTTTTTTTGTGAGTGTATTTATGTTTTTCTTTCAATTTGCTGCTACCGAATAAACTTTTAAATATTCATGGTTTATTTAAGAACTTTTTTAAATGTATATTCTTTTATCTCCCATTAGAGTAGAGGGCAGTAAAATAGACCATTTAGGCCTGCAGAAATATATCGGACAAAAAAACTTTTTTAAAACCTTCACAAAAAACTACTAAGACTATAAGTTTGCAATAAACATTATGAATATAAAAATATATTTCATGGCAAGAAAGATAGCTAGAACTAAATTCTTTCCAATAACTTCAAATTTTTTTTATCATCGTAGAAATTAGGGCTTTAATAAGTCGGTGTTGTCCTGGTTAATGTTATAGAAATAACTTTATATCTTTTCCCAGAGCTGTTTGTTAGTTCTGTCTTTGCAAGTGTTCTAAATTTCTTTTTCCATTGTTTAGCAAATAACTGCACTTTTCCAACATTATTTTGTGGTCTATTTTTAAAGTTTTTTTTTTTCTCAATATTATCTTCTAATTTATTCATATTTTTGTATCAATTTTCAAAACAAATTTATTTAATTTTTTATTTGCAAATAAATGCAATTTTTCTTCTTAGTGCTTTTAAAATATCTTTAGATGCTCAAATTTAGTGCTTGTCATTTGTGCTGTTGATCAATTTTCCATAAAAAGGAACAGACATTTAAACTAAATTGCTAAAGTGTTTAAGTATTTTAAGTTGTTGTCAAAGTATCAAATATCAAATTGTCTGGCTATTTGAAATAAGATATTAAATTAATTTTTGTTATTATTTCTATTTGGTATTCCTCTAAATACACGCAGAGAAAAGTCATTATTTGAAACAAACATACTATGAATTACGTGGTTAAAGTCTAGTATAATGTGGGTTGAAAATATAAAATTGCAATAAGAATATAGTGCCGTACCGTTTAGTAAAAAAAAAATCAGTATTAATTGTTTAATTAGGTTTTTAAATATGTATTCGCATTGATCGAAATTAAGGATCATGCGTTTTTCGATTGTTTTCATTTACCAACACTTGGCAACACTTGGCTCTGCTAACCGTAACAAAGTTGTTCAATTTGAAATTTAACATGTTATAAATCAAATAAAGCCATTATTCCGTGTTAGATATTTAGTTTGAATAAGAAAAGCAGCTAGTAATTGTAGCAGAACTTCGTTAAAAATTGTTCAATTTAAATAAAACTTTGCGCAGAGATGCTTTTGAATATGAATAATACGACAGCTCTTTTACGGATTTGTCTGAGTATCTTTGTTAAGGCTTAATACCCACAGTAGTCTTAACACATTGTGAATATTGGTGTTCACTATAAACTCCGATTCATTGCAAGGGCACGAAAGTGTGACCATAAGGGTTACATCCGGCAAGTTCTTATGCATTGTCCACCCCCATGCGTAAACACTTTGCATAAGTACTGGAGCTATCTTATCTGCTTTTTCTGTTGTTTCGCAAAAGAAATAGAGCCTTTTTATTGGTAAACCGAAGTACATCCAGCCTCAGTCCTTAAACCAATAGCACTCCCAGATTTTGGTAGCAACTCCGAGTATTCCCCGAAGAAGACCTTACCAATAACTGGCGACGGAATGATGCCATCAAGGAGAATACCAATAGCATATCTATCACCAAGACAACAGATATGCATCTCTCAATATAACATCGCAATGTATGTCTAATATAAACTAAACTTTCTAGATTCCTGTAGAAACTCTTCTGTGGGGATAACTCGCTCCCGTGGTACCATTTTAGGTTACTGGTCAAGCCTCTAAAGACAGAACCTCAAGAGATTTACTTTCTATCGACTTTGGTCTTCTAGGTGTCCATTCACCTTCTACCAGACTAACATAGATTACCTACTTGCTTCATTTTTATAGTGACGTACGACAGTGATGTTTACTTAAATTAGATAATTTCGTCGGAAGCACTTTTTCCGTTTCGTAAGAAAAATTTTAAATTTCTTTGGAAATGCCCATACATAAATTACAAGTCTAAATTTATAATTAATTTTTTATACAAAACTGTTTATAGTAACTTTTTTTTAGCATCTAATAAATAAAAACGCAAAGAAAATTTTTTAATGTACGAAATATTGAAAAGACATCGCTAATTTTCGATATCAACGATCTCATTACCAATCACTGTTAATTTCTATACTTTAATAATTTCGTTGAATGTTCTTTAACTTAAATCGGGTCGGTTGAGTCAATTTAGAAGCTTATTCAGGTTAGGCAATTCACTCTTACTCTTGCCTTCTTCAAGTGAGTGATTTTTTTAGCTTTCTTTCTCTTAAAAGGTTTTCCACTAAGATTTCTTAAAAAAAACACACTTATTGTTAAGGAAGTTCAAAAGTTTTTTATTTAATTTTAAGAACACTCTATACAATTAAGTTCTAAATAAAACGTCATTTAAATGGCCTCCACTACTTCTTCTGCAGGAAACAATTCGATGAACCCAATTTTCGAGCACTTTTTCCACTAAATCATGTCGTATGTCATGAATGGCACGTTCAATATTGACTTGTAAAGCTTTTAGAGAGTCTGGTTTATTTCGAAAGACCAATGACTTCAAATAACCCTACAGGAAATAGTCTAATGGTTTTAATTAAATCAAAACTTCTTGAAGGCCATTCAATATTACAATTTCTTGAAATAATCGAATCTTGAAACTTTTCCCGCAATAATTCAATTGTTGCATTTACTGTGTGGCACGTAGCGCTGTCTTGTTGGAACAATCAGCAAATTCACGACGTTTACGGTGATACAATGGCTTCAGTTCTTGAGAGAGAACAATTTGCAAATCCAAATCCTTTCTTAAAATCCGCCAGGTTGTGCTTTGAGACAGTCTCAATTGTTGAGAACGTCTTGGAATCGACAAATTGCGGTCTTCAGCATCACTTGCCTGAACGGCAGCAATATTTGCATTACTTCGAGCAATTCTTTGTCTTATTGGCACTTGAACATTATGTAAAGAAAATGTAAGCTGTTATGAATAGCGCGCACACTTGGGCGATTATTACGACCATAAAATGGCAAAAGCACACGAAAAGTTGCAATTGAAGAACGACAATTTTGATAATAAAACTGAATAATTTGTAAACGTGTTTTTGGGTATATTTCTCTATTTCTGATGAAATTGTAAAAGCTACTTAATACAATGAAAAACAAATGACAGATCATGACATATTACAAATTGCCGAAACGTCACTTCAAAATCATATCATCTCTATTGGAAAACCTCTTATTTAGAACTGTCTTATGAAAATAATTCAATAGAAAATTTTAATTAAACGAACTTAAACAAAAACAATTTCATTGCTTTGAAAAAATGTTACAGTTAAATTGAAGAATAAAATAAAAAACTATCTTCATGATTTTATTTGAAAACTTATTGACTTCCTTTCGTTTGTCGTTAAAAAAAATTTTCGCATCTTTAAACTTTTGATGGCAATTGAAGTTTTACATTATAAATTCTTAATCGACCACAGATCAGCGGCAGTATTGTCAATTTTAATTAGCCATTTAAACCACATGTCAATTGTATTCTTAATTGCTTTTTAATATAAATTTAAGCGGCAACAGTGTATTTTGATTGCAAGCATTAAGAAAATTCAAAGTTCTTATTTAGTATTCGTATAGATTAACAAACAAATGTTATGTACTCGTGTATTATTTTTCCAAAATTCTAAGAAAATAATATAGTATATTTAACGGTGCACACTGCAACATAATGTCGAAAAATTTAAAAAATGCTCCACAAATTGGTATAAGGGGGTTGATTACGTATCCGACATCAGAATTAAAATAAAGTAATTAATTATATTGAAGTAATATTTCATTGTCAATCTCGTAACAGCAATAATCTTGTACATCTGCATCTGTCTCTGAGGTTGAAGAACTGCCAAAAATAGTGCGGTTCATTCTCACTTTGATTACTTACAGGTGGATGTGCTAAAAAAAGTATCACTCTTTAGTTTGTATCATTAAAAGTTCCACCTGATATCTACACGAAATTACATCAGAAAGGGCCCGTTGAACGCTAGAATCATATATTGGACCTGTTCTCATTGAACCAAATAACCTTATATTTTGCCCGCCCCTGACGCATTAGGGGTATGCAAAACGCTCGGGCCAAGCCAAACCCACTTTGTCCCGGGGCCACAGATTCATTCCATGTATATAAACCCAATGTAAATCATGTGCACTCTGCCACATTCACGCTTAAAGAGAACAAGGTTGCGTGTGGCTATTTGAACATGCGGCCCGAACGAGTACTCAGGTCATGTGCAGCGGTGCCGCACATGGCACTAAATGTGCTAAAAAGAACTGCTAACACAGCTTATTTAATGTAATGCATCTACTTAACACCAGAGGCGCTGCAACACTGCAGTAAAAACATTAAGCATTCTTAAACTCTTTCTCCTTACCTCTGGCACAATGCAGTAGGGGTCATCCCTAAAAAAATACATTAGTTTAGTTTTTGGCAAGTTTAATACTCAGTGTTTTAGTGTAAAATTAGCTTCACTAGTGCGTAATAAAAGCATTTTCATGTTGTTTGTTACTAAATATGTACTTCCAAATCCTTTTAAAGATTTAAGAAAGTTGTCTTAAATTAAATTTTCATGCTTAAAAGAAAAACAATTTTTACCCATCAACCTAATAACAACAACAAAAATAGCTCAAAAAAAATAATTTTCTTCAATTTTCTACCTGAAAAAACATTGGTGCCCTAGAAAAGACGAAAAGCTAATAACTCATGAAGAAAACCACTTTCTTTTACAGCAAAAAACGAAAAAAAACAACACCAAATGCACTACAATACAAAAAAAGAGTAAAAAGGCAAGTATAGTAACAACAAGAAAAATAATATGAAAAAAAAACAACAGATTTACGTGAAATAAACATTTTTATATTATTATTATTACGAATAAACGTAATTATTATTTGAACTTATATTGATTTACATATGAAAAGTAATATTATCAGGCTCAAGTTCAGTTTTATTGAATTAATGAAAATTCAAAATTACTAAGAGTTTTTGTATGTTGGAAAATATTATTATTTATATCCAATCAGTTTTTAGCAGAACGTATCAGTACTGATTTCAAGGCCGCTACACCTCTCATCAGCGTTCAAATGTCCATCTTTACAATTTTCGTAAAGTGGATACTAAGTGAGAAGAATATCAACTATTTAACCAGTTTTCAACAGAAATAGAATATGAGAATTAATTTTTAATTCAATTTTTATTCTACAATGAAATAGTGCTGGTTAGTACGAAATTCCCTCATTACTGTTTGGAACTAATAATCAACACAAACTCATAGTCCGTTATCATCAAAGTATTCTACTTTGTATTCTAACGTTTTTGTTGTTTTTACTCTATATTAGGGAAATTCACATATTACTGTGACCCCTCTTATTAGGGTATGTATAGCTCGTGCCCAAGCGGAATTAATATTTTTCAATAAAACTGAACTTGAGCCTGATAATATTACTTTTCATATGAAATAAACAATTTTAAAAAATTTTTACCAAAAAACCATTAAAACCGCACAGTTGAATGGAGGAGGAGCTGCCAAACAAATAAGA
This sequence comes from Lypha dubia, assembly GCA_947311025.1. NCBI lineage: Eukaryota > Metazoa > Arthropoda > Insecta > Diptera > Tachinidae > Lypha > Lypha dubia. The sequence continues at coordinate 109,678,799 of OX371261.1, read as the reverse complement.
AGGAGGCAAAGCGAGACCAATAAACTAAAAAAAAATATCTCCCTAAAATAGCAAAAGTGTTTCAGCAAAAAAAAAAGTAACGAAATTGACGGCAAGCACAAAAAAAAAAACACACACAAAAATAAAAAAAAAACATAAACAGCGAAAATCTGGCACAAAAATGTATTTCCATTTTTAAGTGAGAAAATTACACGCTATTACAGAAATTTCAGCAATTTCTGAAGAAAAGAAATCAAAAGCCGTTACAAACACACATACATACACATATACATGCACAAATACATTCAGAAGCAAGGCAAAAAAAAAAAAAAAATTAGTACATTGTTTCCGTAACAGCAGCTTATTCGAGCACGAAATAGTTGAAATTTTGGCACTTATTGACCTGTAAGTATTGGTGTCGTTAAAAGCATTGTTATTTGTTAATGACAATTTGTACACAATAACAGCTTGTTGTAATATTAACGGAAATACTTAGCCAACATTTTTGTTTTGGTAAAATGAGAGAGAGAACACTTAAAGAAAGAGTGCTTATAGAGAGCAGTAATTTACAGTCTGATGGGAAGAGCAGAAGTAAAATGATTTTTGTTACATTTGAGATCTAAGCAACAACCTTGAGGATTAACTGAAACAAAATTACACACAGTGTTGCGAAATTGGTTAAAAATTACAATATCCTTGATTATTCTATAGTGTTATATTTACAAATGTTTTGTGTTCAGATACGCGGCTGGCGAGTAGGGTTGGGACCTCCTGAAGGTGTGAAGCGATCCGAAACTGAGCTAACTGGAACCCTCGCCAGATCAACCGGTCTGTAACATAAATGGAGAGCGAGAGAAATAGAGAGCTTTCCCCCATTAAAAGTGTCGTCTGCTGTGACTATTCTATTCGATAAAGTAAGAAAAATAGAACAAAGAATTGCGGAAGAGCTAAAACAATTGAAATTGAAATCATTTTATTCGATCCCATCTATAAAAAGTCGCATAGAAAGAGCTCCTTTAGAAAGCAAGAACATGCACTCTTTTTGATAATTAGAAATAGTAACTTAACTAAGATAAGATTTTCATATAAAAAAAATCATAAGCAATTTATCAAAATTAATTCAAATTCAAACAAATTTACTTCACTTTATCTTATTCAGATGTCATACGAATGAAATGCAATTAAAGAACATTTTGTCTTACCCTCTCTACTACAGTGTCATACATTTCGTCACATTACTTTTAATTTATAAAAACCTTTCCTCTCATATTGTGACATTTTACACACAAAAATATTAACAATATGTTTTTTTATTAAACATAAAAATATTTAATACTTAATTTACCCGCTCTTAAACACATTTTATCAACAATTATGACCAAAAAAAATATTAAAAAAAAAAAAAAACATCCTTAATGTATTTTTAATTTCAACCTGACAACTTTTATGAAAAGTGGTAATTTTCATTATTAATAATAATACAATAACTACAACAACTACTGTTTGGTAGTTAAAGCTGACAACATCGAATTTATATATTAAAAAAAAAAAAAACTATGTACAACAAATTATAGAGAAAAAAAAGTAAAATTCAATGTTTCTCTGGCAACATGATATCAGCCAACAAAATCGTTCACTCAAACAATATTAAACATGCCAACATGTTAATTAATTGCTCTGAAATTATAATAAACTTAAAAACAAGCAACAAACACTGTCAAATGAAATATATGAACATATAGAAATTAATACTTTTACGATAAAAATGACTAGCCGAATATACCACAAATATAGTGTAAAGTGGGAAAGTGGGAAAGTGGCAAAGAGTTTTTTACCCTGTCAACATTTTCGATTAAGGCAATAATTTAGAAGTATCACATGCCAGACTATTTTGAGTTCGAGGTCACGTAAGTTCGTACATTTTTACTCAAATGGAATTGGTTGTAACATGTATCGATATTCCAAGGATCAAGGGTTTATCAAGTTTTATTTCATTTGAAGCAACCATATTCGAAGATCAATATACTGAGTTTTTGCTGGAGACCAATAATACTATTATAGATACAAATATATGTTATCTTGTTCAGAAATAATATTATATCATGAAACCTTTTGTTTAAGGGAATATAATTAATAGGCAAGACCATTTTTTATTCAACCGATTTTGGGAAAAATTATACCCAATTAAAAATATATATTTACAGAAGTGAACGAAGTATTGTTGGTTAATTTTGGGGCTGTATTTTGGAAGCTATAAGCATTTAAAGTTACTACTAATACATGTCTTAGCGTGCATGCTTTGCGCCAAATGGTTTTGCAAAGAAAGTAACAATATAATTTTTTTCTTATTTATTTTTTCTTTTTGAAAATTTTATTATTTATTGAATCTTTAATTTAGATTATAATATCAATAAGTTTTTCAAATCTCAAATCTAAATTTATTAAATATATGTTTAGCCAGTGCTAAACAAATTTTTTAATTTTCAACGGTTGATTTTTGTTGTTTTACATCTTACGCGTAGGGCTGAGAAAAAGAGTATCCCTCCTTTTCAGCCGGGTGTGGTGTCCATAATGTAATATATTGCGCGCAAGTGGATTTGGTTCAACTGAAGTTTTTTAATATATTTTCTCGCGTGTTTTGAAAATATTTCTAAAAACCGTAACCTATAAAGCAAAACAGACTCGTTTAAAAGGGGCCAAATTAACTAGATCAGAAGAACTTGACTATAGAATCGATAGTCCAAGAAAAATATTAATTATAATTTTATATAAAACATCCACGGCATAATCGCTGTGCGGCATAAACAAGGAAAAAACTTGGATGAAATAATGATGATTGGAGATCAATCATACTATTATGGAAAAAAATCTCTTTGCGAAATAAAATACTATGAACTTATATATCGATAATATGGTGTCATGCCTGTAAATATAACAGATCTAATCATATTATAATTGTGTATAAAAATAGTGTGATTTTTAAGAAAAACATATACATTAATTAATTGCCTGTTCGCCGATATTGAAGAAGTTCTTTCTTTCGAACAATTACATTTGAAACAAAAACAAAATTTTTGAATTTGAAAACTTTTTATATGATAATATTGCTGTCGAAACCATATTTTGTTAAACAACTGACAGCAATACAATAAAAAGCCTTTTAGGAAGGCTTATGACAACAAAATTTTGTTTAAAAGGTGTCAACCATTTGTGTAACCATATTTAGTATGGTATTTTTTAAATTTCATTTTTGTAGTCATCCTATAGAAGTATTTTTAATTAAGCAACAATTGTAGTCAAGCATTTTTTTATATAAAGTTAGTAAATGCAAAACCTTAAATTGTTATTCATAAATTATCTTAGGTTGTTAATAATTTAAAACAATAATAATATGTTTTTCAAAACCATAAACAGTAATGGGAAAAATGCTGTAACAACAATACCACAACTTTGTATTTTGATTGAAAATATAAGGTTCAGCTATATGGAAGCACAGTTTATGTTTTAACACATCTTCGGAAAAATTTCCCTCACAAAAGTTATATGTATCACTATTGAATAGATTTTATAGACTTTTGGCAGCATTAAAATTCATTGACTTCATTCAGTGAGTTAAACAATACAAAATGTTTGCTGGGGTTAATCACATTTTACTGATGAAAGTGTGGAATTAAATTTCTACCAACAACAGTAACTCAGAAAAAAAAAATAATTAAATACTTTAAACAACGACAGGTTCTTGTCATAATCACAGATCCAGTCAAATTACACAAAAGGGGTGAAATACAAGTGCAATTTCGTTAACAAGCCAAAAAATTATTAATGAAATGCTGAAGCAACTTCAATAAAGTTTTATGTGGAAGTAAAATGGAAAATATGTGTACCATTAAAATGACTTGTCAATAATTAATAACAAATAATAATAATAAGTAAATTGGGTGTGCTGATTTAAAATTGAATGGAAAAATAATTTAAGGAAAAAAAAACGTGTAGAATTACAGTAGCAATATTTATTTATAAAAACTCCAAAAAAATATCGTTTGCGTTTGAAGCATGTTATGTGCTACTTTAATTGGAACGTTGTTTTAGTGCACTCTTTTATTTTTCAGGATTTACATTTAATGAATTTTCTTAATACAATTCATGATTTTTAAATGTTTTTAAGTAGATTAAAATCAAATAACAAGTGACAATACAATCATTTGTAGCCTGGATGTCCCCAGTCATATTTCAGACATATTTATTTAAGAGTATAGCTAATTTTATCTCGATGTCCACGTTGTTCGTTACAACTAAAGTTCATTTCTGAAAAGCCTCTGTATTGATGTCGTCGATGTAGATCGACTTAGAGTCGTTATTTTCTTAACGACCTTTCTCCTTTTACTAATTCTTCAGTCTATGCCAGATTTCGTTAGACGTACTTGGTGCTGGCCTGAAGTAGTCGTCCACGAAAAGTTACTAATTTCATTTTTCCGCACCGACACGGTCGCAGCATTCTTGGAAATTTTCTATAGAACTTAAGTAGCTGAGCAGGAGGTGCTCTGTTGGGCTCTTTTGCATTTTGGAATTATCTTTTGAGTGTCTCGAGCGCCGGTGTAGAGACTGACTTTCATAATGTTCTTGCTGTTGAATTTGTGCAGATAATAGAATAATGTGGTTGACATCCGAAAGAGAAATTGCTTTCTTCTGACTGAATGCTGATCATCTCTGAAGGGAATTTTTTTCTCAATTATGTTTTTTGAGTTTTTATTTAATCTTCCATATGTTGCTATCTACCTGGACCAAAAAGGAGGTAGACGACCTAATTAGCATTGGCTAATCATTCAAATCTTCGGTACCTCTGTCTACACAGAAAAATTAACAAAATCAAAAATGTACTTAAATCATTCTCAATCTGTGTCAATAATAGGGTAAGTACGGATTTTCTTGAATCAACTAAAAATATATTGATTCAATTATGGATTATTCAATCCCAAAATACTTTTTTCAATTGTAAAAAATGGCAAAATTATTTTAAATGCATGAATCCAAGTTTGCCTAAAACCAATCCTGTCGCATACTTCCTAAGTAGGATTATTTAAGCTCATTTTTATTCTTTAACAAAATTGAGTTAATGCTCAGCGAAATTAAATGATTTACTTACACATATTCTCAATAATCGTAAATTTATTTTCACCCATGTTAGTATCTATCGAACATAAAGATACATGTTTGTAATACATGCTCTTAGACAGCTCAGCCACCCACACCAGTAATGTTAAAAGCGACAAACAACACAATAAAAAAAAAAAAAATTACGGGTAGCACTCCGGGAGTGGCGACAGAAACTGAAGTGTAAACTTCTTTTAGCGCGGTACGCATATTTGTTTTTAATTATGTAGACGCGTTCGAGGTCTGCAAAAAGTACATACCGAAATGCACACACTTAGCTGCGTCTCGTAACGGTGTCGCGAGTTCAGAGATTTGGTTTCATCTAAAAATATGCGTACCGCGCTAAAAGAAGTTTTCACTTCAATAACAAAACTACACCACCTACATTTCATACAGCGATACTTGTAGAAGAAAATAAATTTGTATATATGTGTATATATATCGGCTTATTCGACGACACTTTCTAGTTTGGAAACATTTAGCCAAGACACACTTGTGTTTAGTTGAGACACGAAGTCTTAGCAAAGACACAAAACTTAGCCAAAACACAAAGCACCTTCGGGAATTCCCATAAACTTGCACAAAAATACCCTCAAAATCCCAGAAATCCCGGAAAATGTCCCGGAAAAAGTGGCAACATTGAAAATTTCAAAAATTTCAAACAATTTTTATAAAGCGTGTTATTACGGTGTCGCGAGTTCAGAGATTTGGTCTCGTCTAAAAATATGTGTACCGCGCTAAAGGAAGTGTACACTTCAAAAATTTCCTTATTTTATATCATTTCTTGTATTGAACAGAGGCTGCTAAAAAGTGTTTTGGGATTGATTCAAGTACGTTTCGGATTAAAAATTTTCATCACAACACGTACTCAAAGTAATCCTGCTTTTCTTAAATTTTGTAAGAGTTTTTTTTTGCTGTGTACTACCTTTATCTTGGTGAAGGGAAGGGCGAAAAAATGTAAATAAGTTGTGGAGACTTTAATTCATCCTTACCCCAACACAGGCGATGTATAAGAGTATACAGCAACTGAATTGAGATAAATATCTCACACAGCACTTAAGGCACGATATCAAGAAAAAAAACTCTTAAACATGGTACGGTGGTTTGATCTAATATCACCCCATCAGTAGATGGTTCTATCATGTTTAAAAAGATTTAACTTTAATTTTATTAAATTCCCAGTTCTTGTTTTAGAACTGTCAAAAAAGTATTATTCTAAATTATAAAAAAATATATCATAATAAAATAGATATACAAAATAAAAGGAATCTAAAGACAACAGATGAATTTTCTTAAAAAAAACGCTTCATAAATCTATTATTTACTAACCCATCCTTAATCCCATAGTTATTTTTGACAGTCGTATAACTCCTACATTTATTGAATGATTTACCATTTTTATACCCTTCACCAAATATTGTATAGCTATTTATAGGTTTGTCATTACGTATGTAATTTCCACAATATTTCTTTGAGGTCCATATAGTATATATATTCTGAATCCCTATAGATAGGGAAGTTAAATCAGCCAAGTCCGTCTGTTCGTCTGTCCGTACGTGAAATCCATTTTCCGAAGACACTAGAAGAGTAAGAGACTTGGGTCTTGTACTGAAATATAAGGATTTTTCTTGAGATGATTCGTATAATAAATGAAGATATATATACTTTCTACTAACTTTATGTAGTTTTTCGCACAAACAGTCTTTTTGTTCAGTAATGGATAAAAAATTGTAAATTATTTTAAACTGTCTGTATTTTTTGTACATATGTACTTATCGAAAAGTGTGTATATAATTCATTCTAATTATATGTAAGTATGTATAGTACATATGTATGTATGTATAAAGATATACTCGTATATGCATATATAAATAAGAAGAGAAATCCTGTATTATATTCAATGATTTACACATTTACGGCTTGGTGAAGGGTATATAACATCCGGCACAGTCGAATATAGCACTCTTACTTGTTTTTATTTGATCTTATTTTTTGGCAGTTTTGTCCCATAGGTTTTAAGATTTTGCATTGTTGTGTCAATTTTGTATTCAGTTCGTTTGGCATATTGTATTGATGTCAGTTTATTTTGCTAGAAATATTTAAATAGATCTTTTTTCTATGCGAATTGATGATTTGCTGAAAAAAAAAATTTTTTTCTAAGTGAAAAATTTATGGCCTCCCTAGTTTTTTAATAAAATTTTATATTTTTCATGCATTCGCTGTCAAATGAAACTGGTAAAAGTGTTAATGTCTATAAGAAATTGTAAATGAGTTTAATGAACAATTTTTTTAATGTAATTTAAAATTTATTTGAAAAATATTAAGGCATCTTTCAGGTCAGGCATTTAGTCAAAATTTCTCTCTAAATATATATCCTTAAGCACAAATTTTTTGCCGGCATCTTGTTTTATCCTGATGAGAAGTATTTGCTTTCTTCGTTATCCTTAAGGCCATAACTTATTTACAGTTGCTCTAACCTTTTACTTTTGACATTTCCTTGCTGAATTTCTGTTAGTTTTTGTTTGCTGCTCTTTACTTTATTTAATTCCAATTTCTTTTAAATTGTTATTTTTACGTTTTTCTGTTTTTTTTTTTTTTTGGTTTTATTCACAAACACGAATTCTCTTCGGTCTGATAAATGTTGCATGAAATAAAAATATAAAAAACAAAAGTAATGAATTGAAATTGTTTGTTTGCTTGCAAAAAACAAAAAAAAAAAAAACAAGAATATAAAATAAACTACGATACACAATGGTCAGCATAAATTTTTTATTTACGTTTTTTATAGAAACTTATTTTTTTTTTTTGGTATCTGTATTGTTTTGTGGTACTTTCTGCAGATAAACAGGTGTTTGCCATAGAAAATTGTATACAAATGTGTGTCATTTATTATTTTTACAACTTTTAAGTGAAATTGTTATTTTCCTTTTTTTTTATTGAAAACATACAAACACACTAGTGTATTACCGCCAACACAATAACAAATACAAAAACACACATACGAATAAGAATTTAGTTACATAAAAAGGGTTCAAGTTAAAAATGTATGAAAAAAAAACAATAAATTTTAATAAAAATTTCAGTGCTATTTGCATTTTTCTACAAAAAGCTGTGTCACAACAACAAAATATAAGTTCTTTATTTTAAGCAGCATGACTAATATTGGTGGCGTGAATGTAAAAGAATGCTATTTGGGCATAAAATAAATATTAAATTTTAAAACAGTAGTGCTTGCAAGTAAAGCAACTGGTTGATTTTATGTGAGGGGGCAAGAGCTTTGTTAAAGTTATTTCTGATAAGACATTTTGCTGACATTAGAAAATTTGGTAAAGCTGTGGCTTGTTTAGTATGCACATTTGCTTTCTATGGAAGTTTTAGTCTACTAACAGGACCTGTTATAATTTATTTGCTTAAAATTTCTGGCAAAAAAGCTAAACTATTTAAGTAGCAACAATCTTATCAGGATTACACAGTAACATAACGAGATGTACACTATAAGAAGAAAATTACATGAACCAAACAATAATGCAGAAGAGCGTGAGAGAAAGAGAGAGAGAGAGAGAGAGACGTGAAGAGAGAGGGTACGTGATCAAACAAAACTGTGGAATTTGGGATAATACTAATCCACATGATATCCAATATCGTCCAATGCATCCCGATAAAGTCACTTTTTGGTGTGGGTGACGGCGTCATCGGTCCATGTTCTATGAGAGCGATGCTGGCCAGGCAATCACTGTTAACGGCGAACACTATAGGTCGATGATTATAATTTTTTTTTTGCCCACAAGACATGTGGTTTCAGCAGGTTGGCGCTACGTGCCATACAGCTCATTCCACATTGGATATTCTGCACGAGCAATTGGAGGGCATGGTTATCTCACGTGAAGGTGATGATAATTGGCCATCGATTTCGTGCGAGGTGTATGTAAATAAGCCACAAACCATAGCAGGCCTCAAAGCCAACATAACCCATGCCAACGATCAAATTCAACCTGATTTATGCGACAGAGTCATGGAAAATTGGACATTTCAGATGCGCTCCACTCAGCAAAGCCGTGGCGGGCAATTGAATGATGCCCACACATTATGGCATCAATATGTCTTTCCAACTTTGTTTTATTTAAATTTAAAAATTGGAAGCGCTTAATGAAAGACCCTTTAAATTGCAAATACAAAATAAAGAGAGCCTCTAGACTGAAAATCAAAAATTTAAGAAATTTCAATCGGAATGTGGAACATGTACGTATAATTCGTAATTTTCTCAACTTCCTAGAAAAATAAATTCGATTTTTTACGACTTGATCCTTGAGGGAAAACTTTAGATCAATTATCATTCACTTTTATTATTTATGAGAAGTTTTCATCAACATTCTTACAATGATAATTCTAACACGAACTTGTACTTTTTAAAGTAAAACTTAATTTGTTAATAATTTAAACACTCCATACAAAAACTAAGAACTATACTCATGAAAAATTGTATTATTTTCCAGAAACCTCCATTGTGTTCTTATTTTTTATAATTAAAAGATGAATTATACTTTAGAGATTTCTTAACAAATTGCGAAATAATAATAGTAATACAAAAAGAAAAGAAAAAAAAAACTTCAATCAGCGACCATAATAGCACTAAAACCTACTACTGTAATTACAAATAAATAGAAAGAAAACATTCAAAAGCATTGGGAGAAATATAGGAACAAAACAATGCTTAGCTACAGAACATAAATTGAAAACAATGGCAAGTGGCTTAACGCTACAAGTATGCAGTATACTGAAACAAATTTTTAATATAAGAAAAGAGATAAACTTGCATTTTGGGGCAAATACAAAACAGTTGCAAACTAGCCTCCTTTAATTTACTCGCTTTTCTCGTTTTAAAATTTTAAGGTACACAATTGTGGAGAAAAACATGTATTTTAAATAATTCAAACAGTTTGTAACGAAGGTGTCTAAAAGGAATCAAACAGCGAAAAGTAAGAGGATGTTCCACAAAAATGAAGCTCTTAGTCCTTAACATTATATTCAGTACCACAAAATGAAAGATCGATCAAAATTTCCCCTCGAAACATTAAAGTATTTCTATTATTTGAAACTAGGAATGAAAGCCCCAAATACTTTTTTATTTATTAAGTTACTTACAATTCATTACTTTAAATAATACAAGGACAAAAGCATCGCAAAAAGTAGTGCAAGAATTCGTTAAGTATTTCACATCTCAAATACACCAATAACTACTTTTTGCATTAACAACAAACTTAAATAAAAAATTATTCTTAACTATTAAAATAAAATAGTAATACAAGAAAAGAAAAAATTAAAGAACTATAATTTTAACTGAGTTATCAAGACCAGAAGTTTCTCAAAGAAATACTTAATAATAAACTATTGTTTTATTTAGGAAACAGAATAAGTAAGAAGTGAAAGGAAACAAAAACATTTTAAAGAAAAAGTGATAAAGTATTTAACAGCATAATAGCGAAGAAGAGTGTGAATGAAGGCTGCTTCAATAAAATGTAAAAGTAGTTGCCTAAGAAATATTCAATTTGTAGAAACAAGTAAAACAATGTGTTTAGTAAATTTTTGCGAAAACAAGGTTTGTCGAAAGTATTAGATAATAAAAGTAAATATTTTTATTAATATTTAAGAAAATTTTTTATTAAATTTTAATGTGTGCTCTTTATTTAATAGAGGGAGAGCGTACATCGTTACCTTGATAGTTAAGAAATCGTATGCTTTTCATACTTCAATGGGTTACACTCTAAGTTATCGATATAAGAAAAAAACAACGAGAAGATTAAAAAATGAGTTATTGCCTTTCTATATTAAGATTCGTCATGTCCATTAAAAAAAAAAATCCTAAACGCCCTTAAAGCAATCTCAAACGGTGTCATTAATCAAGTATGAAGAAATTGATTCAAATACCGATTAGTTTATCCTAAAAACTCAATTCAATTCCAAAAAATATAACTGCAAAATATCTTTCGGCTTGACTTAGAGCGAATATTAATGGCTTTAAATTGCATTTATAAATCCACGTCGAACATCGTCATGTATCCAATGAAAAAGTTTTGCACATATCTTTTGTATATCGCATAGTTGAATCCTTCTCTAATCGAGATAACTTATTTTGATTTTTTCGTTTTTTTTCGTTGTCGGGCTCTGATTTTGAAATAGTCGAATTTGGATAAGAGTACGCTTTATAGTGGAAACAATCACTTAATTGAAAATAAATGTTCCAATGAATATTAATTGTAATTTTTGTAATTACTGCGAACTGCTTATTGTTATTAATATTTGTTGATATTTATACAGGCTAAGGTTCGTAAATTTAGTAGTGAGAAGTCTCGTATTCTATTTGCTTTCGTAATGTATATAAATGGACTATGTAATCACGTTCAACAGTGCTACCTACCTAAGTAGTGAAAGCATTTACACATAACTACTGACGAGGTTTAGTGGCTTCTACGAAAAAAAAAAAATATTGTTATATTCAGCTTTATAGTTGAAATCTACAAAGATGTTTAGATATTAAATTTTTCCTTTGTCGCTTATATTATGTTTACAATGGGTGTGATTAGCAGACACAGTTTGCTACACAACTGTTGCTTAACACTCAAAAATCTGCTGAACGCTCTAATTTCTGAGCGTTGAGCGAACATCTTGAGTCAGCGCTCACTGTTTTTTGTAGCAAAGAAAACGTACGGTACATTTCATCAATTTACGATATTTCAGTTAAGTTTGACTTTCGAATCAAATTTCATAATAAATTTTTAAATGTTAACTAATTTAAATTTATTTTTTCTTATTATTTTCCTTTGATCTTTTTTAAAGATTTAAATTCTTATTTTTAGAGCTAAATTTCAATGTATTTTATAAAAATTAACAATTATTTTTTATTCCGATATTTGTAAAATTCGTTTTGAAGTGCAATTTTGAAGGAAGTTCGTTTAACCGAAACGTTTTTCACTGGTCCGAACTTTATTTTTATCGAAAGTCTCGCATAAACCGAAAAAAGTATGTACATACTTGTATTGTAATTCGCTTAAACAAATTCTTCCATACATTAAACATCAGTGCGTATGATTAATATTATCTCTCTATTTGATACTTATACACACCCACAGCTAATTGCACGTTAATATATGATATTAAAAAATCAAAAGCATACTTTTAAGAGCATTTAATTATAATATTGTATTACATATTCAATAAAGTTTCACACAATGAAAGAAATTTAAAATATTAATTAAATAAAACATATTCAGTTATTATGACAATTGCATTAACAACTGCAAAATAACTTATTAACTTTTGTTTGCAAAATATTATACACAAATAAAAAAAAAAAAAAAAAATTATATATACATATATCCAAACAATGATAAAATTTAACCAAATTAAAAAACAGCAAACTGAATAAAAAAAAAAATCAACCTGTTCATAATTTATTTAAATCAATAAAAATAAACCATTATACATTATAGAGATGTTGCAACCACAATCGAAAAAATTCAAACAAGCCCGGGGCGAAAAAAACATTCACAAAACGTTTTATTCCAGCAGTAATTTGGTGAATATAAAAACAAACAAAACCTCAAAAATTAATTAGCAATACGTGTTACAATACGCAAGTAAATTAATTAATTGGAATGTACATTAAAAAGTGCAAATAGTTTTGTTTAAATAAAACAAGTTTAAAGCTTTTTAAACTTTATGTATTTTAAGGCGGAAATGTATAATGAAATTGGAGGATTATAACTGTTGTCATTTAATATCTGCAGTTTTAATTATTTAACAAAAAATTTACCGACAATTTAATTCATTTTTAAATATGTATCAAATGTGTCTGCTTTGTTGCGCTACTTTAAAAGTGGAGGCAAGTTTATTTCTGCATGCAATAAGAAGAGATAATATACACTGTTTAATTAATGAAGACTTATTATTGATCTTTGAAAGTATTTTTTAGCAATTTATATTGTTCTCTTCCAAGGTATATTATAGAGCTTTCGTGTGTCGCTAGTATTTGCAACAAAATATGCAAATAAGCTAGACCTGCAAGATCTACATCCGATGCAAAAGCAGTTTTCAACCAAGAGTGATTTCCACTAATATAATTAAAAAGGTGCTTAAAGGAGTGTTTGTTCACAATTTTTAACACCATGATCGGTGTAATAAATAATTTAATATTTTTTTTTTTAATTTTCACTAGCTGCATTGTCTATAAACCGGTCCCCAAGGAGGCAGCCCTTAGTTGCTTAACTTGATTAAGTGTTTATATAAAAATGATATAATACATTTTTAGTTAATATTTTACTCATTTAGATTGAATAGATCTCTAGAGATCGTTACTTTTCATTATATAAACCCAAGCAGAGATCACTATTTCTAATAACTCCGTCCTGTATCATTTGTAGCACTAAAAATTTCAGCCATTAACATGATGATCATGATTTATTTGCAAAAAATTTTTAACTTTATCAACTGGTTATGCAAAAAATCTTTACTGATCGATGATGGTTCATTCACAGAATCCTTAAGTAGATCGAAAGGCTGGCTGATATGAATTTTTGTTCTATATATTCATACAGAGCATAAATTTCGTCGGCCACTAAAAATTAATAATTAAAGAATCGCAGAGTCTATGGACATTAAAATTTCTTCAGAAATGCTCATGTATTCATATAATAAAAGGACGATGATAATCATACTTATTGTTTTTACATGCGACAAATTCCAATCCATTGTTGACGAAATCAGAAAGTCATGTCATTTAAACGGAAGAAACTTTAACATATTTTTTCAGTCTGTTTTTTGATATTTAGAATTAATTTAAACTTATTTATAATAATTATTTGATTTCATTTTGAAGGTGCCATTGTTAAAATAAAAATCACATTTTACTTCGATTTCTAGTACCCAAGATTTCTAGTTCCGTTGTAAATACTTTTTCATTCGACTTGAAGCAGTTAATATCACCATGGCTACAAATTCTGTACACCATCTGTTTATTTGTGTGTGATGTAGGTGTGTGTTTTAAATTTACATGCACTAGTGTTTTTAGAGTGCAAAATAATTACCACAATAATAATGATAATAATAATAATAATTATAATAATATTGAAATTATTTTGGACAATAATAATAACATGCAAACCATAATGTATATTTTACATTAATCTCTTAACCACAATAATAAACATTCAAACGCATTAGGAGACAAAAGAACAATTTGATTGCGAATATGTGGCCAACTGAATTGCTTAAAGGCGCGATCAGCTGTAGACCGTACAGTTGCATTAAAATTTTAGCTGCAATAAAACGCAAAAATGGGAAAAATATGTTCTAGAAATTTTTTCAAGCTTATTTAGTTGGTTACTTGTGCGAACTCATCGATAGATCTTTAACCATGTTTAAAAAGTTTTAAAACTAATTTACCAAATATGAATTAAGAATTGCAAAAGTAAAAGCACAATAGTTGATCATAATATAAATTTTTTATCTTAAGTTATGAATTTTTGTTCAAACTGAGTGATGTTTAATCAAAGAAATTATAATTTGTCAGGCTTGTCTGCGTACGATCTTCTTGATTTTTTTTTGTAATAAAAATAATAATTTAATTAAAAAAAAAATTAATTACGGAAAACGAACTTAAGCCTGACAAATTATGATTTCATTGAATAATTTTTTATTTATTAAAAAATTATATATATTAAAAAATATAATAACTGCTAAAAAAAATATAAATTTTCTTGACTCTAAAGAATCAAAGTAAAAATCAAAAATAGTGAAAGCATTTACACATGAACACTACTTCTTCTGAAAACAACGTTTGTTCTATTCCGCCATATAGTTGAAATCTAACTGATATTTGGATATGAAATATGTTAACAATGGGTGCGTTCAGCAGACACAGTTTGATACACAACTGTTGCTCAACAATCTGCTGAACGCTTTGATTATTGAGCGATGAGCGAACATGTTGAGTGCGCGCTCAGTGCTTTTGGTAGCAAAGAAAAAGTACGATACATTTCATCAAATTACGAAATTTCAGTTCAGTTTGGCTTTTGAATCAAATTTCATAAAATATTTTTAAATTTTGATTAATTTAAATGTACAAATCAATATCGTGAAATATTTTTACAAAATAAAATTCAATAATTTTTATTGAAAAGTAAAATTTTTTGATATTTTTGACAAAAAAGTGAGCAGACCGTTCAGAAAAATTAATCAAATCAAAAGTTGCTACATCTAAACTGCTTAGTAGCAGCTTTTTCTGCTGAACGCGCCCAATGTCTTTCTAATTTTTCTCTGATTATTACATTTACGAACCTTAGCCTGTAAAATTATCGAAATATATTAAAAATCATAATGATTTATACATCAACTACAATCTCATAGTAAAAGCTCTAGTTATACGCTTTCAGAAAGTGTGAGTACGAAGATCATGAAGGTAACAAACATCTCGCGTTAATGCGATTCAATTTAAGCTTTTGTTAGTGAAAAGATTTTTCCAAACGTTTTTATATACTTTCGGTTGCATACATATTTTTAATCATATGGCTCGTTAAGGAGTGGGATGAGACAGAGAAAATGCTCATGTAATACTCTTTTAAAAAAATTGTAACGAAATTTTAGATGACTATTCAAATAAAACGTTTGGCTTTAGTTTCACAATTACCATCGATTAAAGCACACGTTTTTTCAAGGCTACTCCTACTTTTTCTTCATTGCTTTAATAGTTGTGTCTGGAAGAATGTCAATTTTTTTTTGGCTAAAGCTTACGATCTGATCTTTTCTTGACTACACATGTGTTCTATTCTTTAGCCTTTCATACCCAATGTTTTTATTTTGTGTTGGATCAGCGAATGCACTAACACACTTGAAGTTACATATATTATATATTTCCAAGATTGGGAGTACATTTCAACGATCTCTATAATTACACTATGCAACAAACACACCTTATATACTTTAATATGAATACCAACTTATATGTATACGAGTATGCTAAAAATATTTCTTAAAAAAACTAGAAAACCAATTTTAACTCTTTACTAATTATTTAGTTTTGTGTTATTAATGACATTCAGTTCGAATTTTAAGCTTTAGTGCGCTAGAAGACTTACAGTAGAACTTAGTGGCAAATCAAAACTGAAATTAAACCTTAAGTGTTGAATTATTGGTAGCGATCGACGTAAATTTTGATTGTTTTCGCCCTTGAAAACTTGTAGTAGAATAAGTAATGAAATTTGAGCCCATCAGAGGTCTCTTGAAAATTTATTTTTTGGATTTTATATAAAATAAAGGACGAATATATCCATTCTTCAAAAAAATAGAAGTTCGTAATGTTCGATATTTTAAAATCAAGAAATTAACCATTTTACTCCCCACTGTACGTACAACAAACTTAATATAAATATTCATATGTGTGAGTGAGTGTGTTTGCATTACAAATCAATTAAATTTTAAATATCTATTATATCCATTTATGTTTTTTTTTTTTTTATCAATATTTCTAATATTCTTTTATTTCAAAAATTTATCAAAGCTTTGTTTTTTTGCCCAAATGCAAAAAAAAACTTTTAATTTATTTGTTTTTAAATACAAGATTTAAATATTTTATGATTGAAAATTAATTGAATTTTTTTTTCGTACTTCCAACACTTACACCCAAACAAACAAGCAAACAAACCCACATGGGTGTCATCATACATTCTATGGCCAATGATTATTTATTACAATCTGGCATATTTAATTTCTAAACCCTTTTATTTTTTGCCTGGTGATAATTTATGACTCGTGCTGTTGCTGGTTGGTTTTCATATTTACAATATATTCAGAGTTATGGTCAACATTTGTTGGCTAAGTTGTAAAACAACAACATAATCATCATTATAAATTTTATTGATTGATGTTTATGGTAGTGTATGTAGATGATGTACAGATGTATTTGTATTAGAACCCTATATATGTAAGTGAGTGTAAGTGTTTGGGTACTAAAGTGCGTGTGATTTTTTATGTATTAGTATATGTAAATGGAAATAAGAGTTTAAACGCCATGTTGTCTATTTATAACATAAAATATTTACAACTTAGTTTTATTTCTTTTGTTTTTGTGTTTGTGTTTAGAAATTATTAACATGGAGAAAAAGTAATTTCCATGATTTTATCTGTTTGGCAGCTACAAAATAGACTTTGTGAACTATAAGTCTACACCTACAAAATAAAATATGAATTTTCTGCGACAAAGCACATTGCGCTACTCTCTTAACAGAGGCATGTTTTTTTTTTGAAAATTTTAGAAAACATTTAAAGAAATATCATTTAATTGAATGAAATTTTTAAAATAAATAATTTTACTAATATTCGTTGACATTAATATAGGATAAAGTTCATAAATTAATAATCTGAGAAATATCAGACATTGTGAACATATTCCAAGAAAAAAAAAGAAATATTTAATATCTAAACATCACTTTGGATTTCAACTACGCGGCTGAATAGAACAAACGTTGTTTTCGGTAGAAGCCATTCAACCTCGTCAGTATTCATGTGTAAATCCTTTCACTACTTGTTAGGTAGCTCTGTTGAACGTGGTTACATATCCCATTTTTATACATTACGAATGTAAATAGAATACGAGACCTCTCACTACTAAATTGATGTTACCTGATGACTTTTTATATTTTACCATATATTAATTTTCTTGTTTATTTAGAATGTAGTAATCTTTTAAATTTTTGGGTTTTTGTGGCTTTAAGCTCTCTTGTTTTCAGCAAGTCTGTCCTTATGATCTTTAGCTTGTCTATGCTGCTAATAGTTTAGGAAAGTTTCAAATTTAACGAAGTTCTGAAGCGATCCTGTTAAGTGGGCTTATTTCGAAACACTTCTGGGGATGTAAAACAAGAGTGAAGATTTTTTCACGTTTGATTTGAAGCCGAATATAATTTAATCTTACTTATCGTGTTAAAGCGAGAGGGAGAGAGATTCAGAGTTTTGAACACGATTCGGTTTATTTGTGTTTTAACGAAACATTAGCAAAATTCAACGAATACGCAATTCAATGGCACAATATGACACTTTAAATGTTTTCAAGGAATCCCTGTTTTATGAAATAAATAAAGGCTTCAGGTGTGACATCTCGAACAAAAAGTATGCCTTTTTAAAGTACATTTCAAAGCAGAAGATCGAACAACTTTAATTGTCGTTAGTTGTTGGTAGGAAGCTTCTAAAATTTTTACTGCTATTTTAAAAGTTTATAGGCCATCAAAAAATAAATATTAGAAAAAAAATCATTCAAAATAGCTTTTTACCCTAACCAATCTTCTTTGTTGTTATAAGTGTTTGAAAGTCCTTTTTTATGCTTGTCATTATCCATTATTATTATTATTATTTTTGATGTATTAAAAATGACACTCATCATTTATAATAATAAAGAGTCTAAATATTCATAATAAAATATATATGCAAAATTTATTAACTTGTTAGATATGTACAAAACAATCAATTCGCAAAGAACAACATAAGCTGAATAACAACTGAAATGTTTTAAGAGGTGCTATGCAACTTATTGGAACCACTTCCAATTAAATAATCGTACAAGATTTTTAACAGATATTAACTGAAGAGAAAAATGTAAAACAGAAATATTTTAATTTTCTTATAAATACTTGCTTTGTTGTAGCGTCATATACAAGCGAACAGTGCGGAGAAGTTCTTTGTATAATACGAAAAATTCTATTTTAAATTAGAGCTACTTATAATTTCTTTTATAAATTTCAAAAGACTATTTTTTATATTATTACGAATAAACGTTATTATTATTCGAACTTACTTTTCATATGTACAATTTTAAAAGACTTTAGACTATTCCATGTTACAAATCATATGACAAAATCAATAGAATCTCCAATGTATTTTCAGTGGGCCGAAAAACACATAATAGAATTGAATAAACAGATGGCGTTTGAGTGATATTTAATTAATTTGGAAAAAAGACATGAAAAAAAAACATGAATAATGCATAACAAAAATGAACAGTAAATAAATCATAAGGCAATGCATAATTAAATAAATTTTATAAATACAATTGAAAATCTGTAAATGGTTGGGGGTGTAGATAAATAAAATTGGCAAGGACTTAATTAAAACTATTCAATTTAATTAAACTTTTATATAAAATAATAATACACTAATACAACAAAATACAATAAAAAAATATATCATTTTGGGTCTTGATATAAAAAGTGTGTAGAATATAGATATATTATAAAGGTTTTAAGTTAATGATTTTTTATAGGTTTTATCTAAGGACAATGTAACGAACTGTGCATTAGAAAAGAGTCTTTATAAGTGGCTTATAGAGAAATTTATAAAAGGATTTTTTATCATTTTATTTGACTTCTTATTGTTAATAAGTAGTTATTAGTCCAAGCTTGAGGTGATCTTTTTATCGGTTTTTGATAATATTTTTATATTATTACGAATAGACGTACATAATTATTATTTGAACTTAAATTGAAAAGTAATTTTATCAGGCTCAAGTTCAGTTTTATTGAATAAATGAAAGTTCAAATTACTAAGAGTTTTTTTTATGTTGAAAAACATTAGAATGTTCAATCAGTTTACCACAACGTATCAATATACCGATTTCAAAGCCGCTAAACCTCTCATTAGCGTTCAATTGTCTATCTCTACAATTTTCGTAAAGTGGATACTAATTAGGAAGAATATATATACAATTTTTAATTTTAAAATTCTTAAATTTTTAAGAAAGGCAGACTTGTATATAGGAAACACAACTTTGCTGAATTTGCGTAGGATAAATCCTACCACAAAACATTGACATGTACACTTAAAGGAAATGGCTGATGCTTCAAAACATCCATGTATAAAAACAAAGTTTTATGATTATAGTGAATAATATCGGTAAGTTATAGCGAGTGCCATATTTCCAAATTTTTAAAACTCAAAAACTTAGTTAAATACTAAAATATGTATATAAGGGACTGAGATAATAAATAGCATATTTTAACACACAACATAAAGCTTCTCCTTATGAGCTAAAAAGATGCATATTTATTTAATCATGTATTACCTTAACTGCAAGGTATATATTAATTAATAAGGCCAGACAAGTTGTAAACATCGTTATCATCCAAAGGATATTTTAAAAACTGTAATATCATAATCCTGCCTTTGATGAAATTGTCTAAAATATGTTAATGTTTTTCTATTTATTTTTATACTTCAGAAAAAAGTATAAATGTTTGTAAACATCATGATGTTTAAAAAGAATTAAGGCTAAAAAAGATAAAATTTGTAATAGTATTAAAAAGGATATATATATATATATATATATATATATATATATATATATATTTATATATATGAACAACTCAGAAACTATTATTCGTATGTTTGTCTCATTCTTTGGACAAAGCTGCGAATTGTGAAAAAAAAATTAGCAAAACTTGATCCGTTTCGATCGCTTTTACTATATACTCATAGAGAAAAAAAATTAAGTATTAAAAAATATCTCTTTTTTGCTACTCCCTTTAATAATTAAAAATTAATCAATTCCCAAGGATATAAAATAAAATTATTTCCAAAAAAAAGGATATATCGTAAATTCGATACTTATATGTCAAAAGTTAATGAAATTTTGTAAGTGATTTCTTGTAATAAAACTAGAAGTTGTAAGAAAAATATTTTATGAAATTTCTAATATATATATATATATATATATATATATATATATATATATATATATATATGTATATATATGTGTATGTAAACATATATTTATGTATGTATGTGATGGCACAGAAGAAAAGTTGATAGCTAAAAGTCAATATAAATAATTTTCATTTTCTAAAAAATCAGTCAGTGATCGGATGTGTAAACCTAGCCGATATAAATAAAAATTATTATGTCATGGTTAGCAGGACGAAATTTTGCGAAAATCGATTAACAATAGTCCTGAAGTGGAGCTGTAAAATTTTATATGTGTACATAAACATTTCGTCATAAGTCCATTTTTGGACAAAAAGATTTATTAAATTTTATCAAAATATCTTCGTATGTGATATTTTATTTGAGACATATTGAAAGTTAGAATATCAAAATGTTTCAAACAAATGTCAATAACAAGATTTCTTGTGACTATTTGCCATAAAAATATAAAAGAGTGTGGGCAATTTAATTCCCCCTACAATAAATCTTTAAATAAACTTTCTAAGGAACTTTAAAAATATTTCTTGTACTATACTGCTGCATGTGTTTTTTTCTTTTATGGTTATTAAATTGTCTCTATATTTCGATTTAATTAAGTAAAAAAAAAACCACTAACTTTCATAAAAATATAAAGTAGCATACATCAAGGAATTACAAAGTGTGCATTAGCTTTCATAGTTTTTTTTTACTATCTGTTTAATTGCTACAATTCGTCATAAAGTTTATAACAAAGGATGTACTAATGAAACTACTTGTACAAAATTAAATTTTCCATTAAATGAAGTGGCTATAAAAAAAAATAATGCATTAAGTACGTTTTATACTACATAATTGTTTTATTAATTAATAAATAATTAAAAATTAATTCATATTTGTTTTGTTGCATTTTTTTTACAGAATTTAATAAAGTGACCATCATCATCATCATCATTGAACTAAAGTAACCTGCCAGCAAGAAAAACAAAAAAATAAAAAACGTTTAAATGACAGACGTTCAAACATCAGAACAAAAAAAAAATTAAAAACTAACAAAAGGTAAATGTGAAAAAACCAAACACATGTACATACACAAATATGTATATGTATGTATGTAGATTTATGTACATATGTATTTGTAAATGCCAAACATATTTTAATATTTGAAAAATTTCATACACATGCACACACATACAAACATACATACATAAATATGTTCATGTACATTGAATTTTTACACAAAAATTCTTACATTTACAACAATGATGTTAAAATACATCAATGAATATTCCAACATATCAGCAACGGTGAACATGGCTGCCATGGAAATTTAATTAAAAAATGACATTTTTACAACAATGCTGAAGATATTACAACAAAACAAAACGAAAATTTTGAAGGAAAAAAATTTTACAATGAATAGAATAGATGCTACCCAAACTCCTTAAATGGCTGCTAAAAAAGTAGGGTTTAGCGGCAAAATATTTAATAAAATATTCGTGTGCGTGTGTGTGTGTGTGTAAAATATATAAATTATATTCCTGTACGATGTACGTACATACATATGTATGTATGTTATGCAATTTATGTGAGCATATTAATTTCTCTGTAAGTAATAATAAGGACTATGAGAGCCTACAACAGTGGAGCAATCTTCGTAATATTTTACCACTTGTTTTAATGATATAAAAGGTTTCATATCTCCTTGTTTTACATACTTCAAGGGAGCCGGATGAATAGCAAATATTTTTTTTTTCAATATAATTTTGTTTGTAATGAAACAGGACCTCCGTGAATTTAAACCGTTTCACCAACTTGCTGACATTAAATGATGATATGAGACCAATAGTGGCCTAAACCACATTATATTAAAAAAATTTCGAATTTGTCATTTTTGGTAACAGCCATGGCATCTAATAACGTGCATGTGTTTGAAAAATTTATTCACACACAGGATATGCTACAGCGTTAAGCTACTATTGCTCTCATAGCCAATGTTGTTATTGACACAAATTCTGTAAAATTTTCCCTGCTATTATGTCGCGCAATCAGACATGGCTAGGAACAATCTATACAAATAAATATTATAAAGAGAAAGATTTTTTTGTTTATATGTTTCTTTGTATCGAATAGGACACAAAGCTACTCGACCGATTAGAAAATTTTTGTCACTAAATGAAAGCTACATTATCAGGAAGTAGCAGTGACAAGGTTATGGGAGGTGGGACAGCGGAAACGGGTGACCCCTATAAAAAGTGAAATATATGTAAATATAAGTAAAACTTAAGCAAAGAAAGTCTTGTAATTTGATATGTGTTACAAGTAAAATAAAATTCAGCATACAGCGAAATTTTGGGACTTCCGAAAGGAGGGGAACGTGCACGCCTTTCAAAGAAAATATCAATATTAGTTTATCTGCGTAACTGAATGACTGCCTTGAAATTCGTTGTATGTTACACCAAGAACCAAATACAAGTAACAGCTTATATAAAGTTTTAGACCGAGTGGGCTAGTGCTTTTGTATAACTTTTTAATGGTTTTTGATTTTGCTAAGCGCTTCAAACTTCATAGTTTTCCCCGGGAACGTCCGGTGCTGCTTTTTTAAAGGTATAATTTATTGTCTGGAATGAGGGCTATTGAAAGCCTTTTAATAAAACTCAAAGTTTTGGGTATTTTGGTATGTTAAAAAATAGGGTGGTGTTGGCTAAATTGGTAAGCACGTTCACTACTGAGCAAACAATGACTCAAGGGCTGAACCCCTGTTCAGGGCAGATCAATCAATATCATTAATTTTTCTAATGGACATTAGTGAGGCATTGTAGTAATTATTGTCGGTCTGATAAAGTGACGAAGGCATAACAGTGGTCACTAAAGACTCAACATTGCCCTCCTTTATCGGTTAGCAGCAACGTCGGCGAAATAAAACAAGGTTGACTTCTAAAACTGCAATTGCTTTGTGCTTGAACAAAGAAAGCATCACATTTCATAACGCCGCAGTACAATAATTATACACGCAAAGAAAAAACATAGTTGATGGAATCATAATCGCAAACTATCATTTCATGTTCAGATTAATGATTGCAGCTACTGTATATTGCGTTTGTCATCTAAGGAACATAATATGTTCGGCATAAATCTCCCTTTGACAGTACCATTGTATGAACATAGTATACTCTGCAAATGCTGAGAATTTTGAGCGCATTATAGTAACTATGAAAATGTTTTTTTCCTGGTGTACGAGTATGTAAACAATTTGACATTTTGCTTGGATAAAAGAAATATGCACACACAAATACTTATTAAATTAAATTAAATCAAATTATATTTTTGATATATATTTTTATTTGTAAATATTTATCGAATAAACTTTTCTGGACAAATTAAATTTAATAAAATTCAAAATAATTAACTTATTTATCAGCATATTTATATAAAATACAATTGCCATCTTTTGCAGTTCCGTAGTATTTTTTTCGTTATGCTGCAAAGAAACATACATTCGTATATTTAATTCACTCCATATATTAGTATGTACTCGTATATGTACCTTAAACCACTGAGGTAGAAAATTTCAGGTGCACTTTTATTTTGTTGTAAAATTTAATAACTTTCATCATATAATTATAATTTTAACATTAATTTTTTCACTTCAGATCTCCACGTCTTATTAAATTTTATGAACGAATGAAGTTACATACGATTGACAGCTATTTTGTTTCTTTTCAGAACACAAACAATGTATGGTCACAATAAACTTTAATTTTAAATAAACTTTTATTATTATCATTTGCATAAGATACTCTTGTAGCAGTGAAAATATTATTTTTGATACATTAAATATTAATGGGACGAAACCCGAAATGATTATTTTATTGTTGCATCAAATATTTTATTAATTGAAGAATGTTTAATGCAACCATATTTGCTTCAATGAATAATAATGTGGTTGTGGCAGATATACTTAGTTGACATGAACATTTTGCAATCATGTCTTTTCTCTGCGTGTACAATGTATACCATTTCAAAACGCCGTCGCCAAGTATTTTTAACGCAGTAAGAAAGCAAACAAGGGATCGGTTTTATAGTTGTTGCATTGTTTCGGAACTTTGCATTTGTATGTGATTTAAATACAGTAGAAATACTGTATACAAACTTTGTATATGAACGTTTTCATACAGCTCATACAGCTTAAGGAAGTTAATGCATGTAATTATCGCTAGAGGTGCGGAACACTGCTATAAAAATTAACAAACGAGCAATAGCATAGTTGATTAAACCTTCTTCTACATCTTCTTCCACTAACAAATGTGTTACAGATTAATGTGAGAACCTGCCTTTCGGGTTAACCCACAGTGTGCAATTTAAAAAAAAGGATAACCATTTTTTTAAACATGAACTGCTTCTTTTTTGTCCTACGATTTTTTAAGGAAATTTTATGTGAAATAAAGAAATCTCTAAATTTTAATAATATGTATAGAAAAAAGTATTCTTAGGGTTTTCTTTTATTTAAATTTAGTACATGCCTCTTCATTTTATTATATTGATAGATCATATTTGTGATGTTAAATCGAAAGTCCTCAACAGCTTCGATATTATTATGCGTTTGATTGATGGGTAGTGTAACTATCAGATTTAGTCATAGTCCAAGTCATCGTCCGTGGACCACTAATTTAGGTTTGCTTTTTTTATATATAAAAATTGTATGTTAAGTTAAAGCCCTCGTAAACACAGCCACACAAAATTTATCTTTTGACAACGTTTTATATTGTTGGCCGTCACAATACACAGAACTGCTGTAATAATAATTTTATTTAATTTACACTTTTTATTTTATACAGAAATAACAAAAATAAATAAATATTTGTATTCATGAACAATCAAATATATGGCAAAAATATGTGTTTGGGGAATAAAACCTGGAACATGTAGTTTGCATTTCTGGCATGCAGCGAATTCAATTAAAATATTCAAAATAATTGGTTGTTCGTTTAGCCAAATAGTATTCGCTTGATACACCACATCGTGTTAATCCATTGTCCTCCTCTTCGCTGACCGAAAATAAATAATGATGACATGTTGTATATATTTTGCAATTTTGTATAAACAGAAAAATATTTAATAATATTTGGTATTTTTATATTTATATTTGTAGCCCGTATGCAACATAACTTTGCTGTAAATTTAAAACTGAAAAATATTTATTTAAATACATATGAAAAATAATATTATCAGGCTCAAGTTCAGTTTTATAAAAAAAACTCTTAGTAATTTTGAATTTTCATTAATTCAATAAAACTGAACTTGAGCCTGATAATATTAATTTTCATATGTACAT
Source organism: Lypha dubia (assembly GCA_947311025.1). Lineage (NCBI taxonomy): Eukaryota > Metazoa > Arthropoda > Insecta > Diptera > Tachinidae > Lypha > Lypha dubia. Next base: position 109,652,620 of record OX371261.1, on the reverse strand, counting down.
CAATATAAGTTCGAATAATAATTACGTTTATTCGTTATAATAATAATATAAAATTATTTATTTAAATTTTATTTAAAGCATTTGCAGGCTGGTTGATTTTTAACGTACGGTGTGGGTAGCTACTCCCGCTGAAAATGATTGGCTGAATGAAATTGTGAATTCAAGTATTATTTTCTTTAATAATTTTATTAAACTTTTGGATCATGTAGAAATTAATATAAATAGAAATTAATATAAATTAAAGTTATTAAAGTTAAAAATGTTTTCTTGTGAATTCAATTGCCCTAAAAGTAAAAACTTTCCCCCCCAATTTAGTTTATAATTTGTTTATATTTTGCAAAATACTTGTAAATATTTAAAATATTTATTCCATTAAATTGAATTCATAAAATAGTTTTCTTTCTGCTCAAGGATTAAACATTAAGTTTTCCCATTTCTTTTGCATTTTTTATGTGTTTTTATTTTCCTTTTGTAGATATTCCTGTTTATAAATATTTTATTTAATTTCATTAAAGTTTTACAACGAAAGTGCAACAAAATGAAGAGGTTTAAAAATTTAATGAATATAAAAAAGTTTGCAGTTCCAAAATGTATAAAGAAAAATACTAAGAGAAATATAAATCTCTTCAGCAAACATTTATATACACTTGTCGATAAAGTGTTGTACTCTAGAAGTTATCAGCACGTTATAAGTATTCTTAAAGCAACAAAAAATAAAAATAACGCTTAGAGAAAGGTATCGTGTAAATGTAACATCTTTAATAATTTTGCGATTTAGAAATAATTTTTTAATACCATAAACCAAGGAAAGGACTGTGAAGGCTGCAGAAGTTTTGAAAGTGTACACGTTTTAGTAAATTGTTATAGAAGATCATCTCAGGAAATCGTATAATCGTTAAAGATTTTGTGAAAAGTGTGTTAATGACTTTTATGGAAAACACCACGAGACACATGTTTGTCGGATATTTAAACGATCTGTAGTTTCACTATATGAAACTTTGGACACTTTAATAAAAAATTAAAAAAATTTCTTTAACCACGATTCAGAGGTCTTATATGTTTTGCATTAATATTCGCAATAAAATTTTGTTAAAAGTTTTAAAAGACTTCAAAGCTTTAAGATCAACTTGAAAAACGTAAAAAATTTTAAACTTCAATAATGTATGCGATTTAATTTCATACTTTTACTCAAAAAATATGTCACGATACAAGATTTTGAGAGTGCAATTTGTATAAAAAAATTATATATAATTTCGTACTTTTCACTCTAAGTCATTGCTTTAGGTCAATGTCAATGAAACTTACCAACTGCACTTTAAGATAAAACGTATTATTAACTTAAATAAATAAAAAAATTTTAAAATTACCGGCACATGCGGTGCAGCTAGTCTTGTAGTGAGATGACTTTGTGATTATTGTACAAGATAATGGTTTTCTCGTATTTTTATAATTTTTTATGGTCTTGTTGAATTGCCAATATGTTTAAAATAAGTGCATACGATTTTTTTAATAGAAATAACATTTGTTGGTAATATAATTGGGACGAACGATGAATTTTTCGTTGCGAATATTCGCCGTAAAAAATAGAACACATGTATGCATATGAAAGTGAACACAACACCAACGTCGATGAAATTCGTCGTGCGTGACGAATTCTCTGATAGATTTATTTCTATTTCATACGCCGATGAACGACGAACAAATTAGTAGGGAGTTACCTTGTTTTTTTTTAGTTTTCAAATATATATTACTAAATAATGTTAATTTTAATTTAATAAGTGCGTCTTTTTAAGAGTTTTTTTTTAATGTTTAATTTTATAAAGGAATTATTTTCTCTATGCGGCAACACTATCGCTGTTATGTTTGTACAATAGAGCCCGATTTGCTCCGTTAAGTTAATGGGGACGAATCGACTCAAATCGGATCAGTTTTTTTCTAAGTGCAAATATTATATTTTTGATAAAAAAAAGTGATATGATATAAAAATGTACATAGAGTATAAACTACCATTTTTACATGCTACTTGATAATTTCTTCACTTGTAATTATGACTTCAGTTAAAAAGTTCAATCATAAGTAGGTATATTGCGACGCTAATCGGAATTAAAACGACGCAAAGCGGGTTCAATCAAATTTTAAAAAGCGATGCAAATCGAAACGACCCAAAAAGGATCGACGCTAATCGGGGCTCCAGTGTATATAAATTTGTAAAAAAAAATACACACAATTTTTTTGATTATTATGACAGCACTTATATGTTCGTCCCACTTGTGCGGCACACGACGAATTCGTTGGAAAAGTTCGTTGTGTATTTATATACACTGGAGCCCCGATTTGCGTCGATCCTTTTTGGGTCGTTTCGATTTGCACGAAATTCGTCGTTCGCCCCAATTGTATTCCCAGCATTAGGCATAAGTAAGGAAATTTAATTTTTTTATGACATAATTATAATGAATTTCCACTCCTTGTGATAAGAAATTCGCTAAGGAACGTTTTTATGTCAAGATATTTTTTATAGAACATCTTTTTTGTGAAAATATTTTCTATAGAACATTATTGGTGTCAAGAATTTGTCAAGAAATGACAACAATATATTCTCTGTCAATAAATGTTCTATAGAATATACATATGTATGTATTTTTTTTTTTAAATTTCTTATAGAAACAAATATTATGCCAATTTTTTTATGTCATGACATTTACTGTGGAAAACTTTTATTAAAACGTTTTGTGTCAAGAAATTTTAAATGGTTAATCTTTTGCTACCAGATATTTTCTATAAAACATTTTTTTTTGTCAAAAAATTTTTTATGTCCAAAAAATTGCTGAAGAAAATTATTTGTTTCAAGAAATTTCCTACACAGAGTTTTTAGTGTCAAAACATTTCTTATAGAAAATTTTTATTAAAAAATTTTTTGTCAAGAAACTTTCAATAGTAAATTTATTGTGACAATGTATTTTGTAAACATATTTTCTACGGAAAACTTTTTATAAAACATATTTTGTGTCAAAATATTTTTTTTTTTGCCAAAATAATTACTTAACAAAATTTTTTGTGTCGAGAAAAAATTTTTTTATAATTATAAAATTTCTATTAAAAATTCATTATGAAGAAATTTTGAATAGTAAAATATTTTTGCCAATTATTTTTCATAAAAAATTATTTGTGACAATATATTTTAACAGAAAGAACTTTCCTATAGACAATATTTTGTATTAAGGAAATATGGAAAATTTTTATTAAAAACATATGTGCCAAAGAATTTGCAAGATAGTTTCTTAATAATATTTTTTTTTCACCATATTTTCACCATTTTTTCAAACATATTTTGTGCCAAGAAATTTCTTATAGAAAACTGTTTTTCCCAAGAAAAATTCCGTTTTCAATTTTCTAAAGATTCAACTTTCGGAATTTAAAGTACTTTCGGTTGGAATTGATTTCTGCGATTTGGCTGTTAAATTCAACTACAACTCAAGTTATTTCATTTACTTTAAAGTTGTGAGCAGATAAAAATTTACTTAATTAATTACTTTAGCTTCTCATTAAAAATTTTTCCAACGCTATTTTGTAATGTAACATGCCATTGGCCACTACCACTTTCGTCTTTGTTTGTCTCTTTTAGCTAATTGAGACTTATTTAATCAGTGTCTTTTTTTAATCAAACGCAGAAAAAATCCAAATTTAAGTTGCAATTGTAAGTGTCAGGTATTAAATATTCACTTCTGGAAACCAAATTCTATTTAAGTCATTTATGTTCATATTGGGATTTCGACGCCCCCTCCCACCCCTCTCCATCCTACAAACAACAAAACAATTTTTATTTTATTATTCAAATCATAGAAAAATATAAACATTAAAAGTCCATTACTATGAAATCATTCTTAGTTCGTTCCATCGTATACATAAAAAAACTTTTTGGGCATATTCCTATACATATGCACAATATAACGGGCTGTTATACATGTATAATAACCAAATAAATACAGTTACTCATAGTGTTATTAAATAGAAACACGTATGTGTGCTTCAATGGTACGGAAAGACACACATGTACGTTTCGTTTTATTTCATTGCATTTTTTTTGTTCCGCAAATAACAAAAAAATTAAATTTACCAGCATATGTGACAAAAATACAATATGCAAAAATATTAACAAAATATTGTTACAAGAGTGGAGTATATAAAACTTATATTCGTGCAGTAATGCACATTGGGGCGAAATGATATAATTTTCGAGGAAAAAATTTAGCAGATGATTTCAAGTTTGCTAAAACGAAACTCTAAAGAAGTAATGACTTGAATGACAAGGAAAATATTATTATTTTAAATTTAAATAAATTTTTATTTTCCCTCATGTTAAAAGTTAGCGAGGATTTTGACAACATCCTTAATCTTTATCAGTTTTTTTGCAATTGATTTTATGGTAATTGTGAGTTAAAGAAAAATTTTGTTAGTCTTTAGATTATGTAGACTTTGTTTTTTTTTTTCATAATTTATGTGTGGCAGCTCTCATGTGCAATGCTATGAATTTATTGCTATTTATTTTTCTCTACCAAAAAGTTTATGAATTTGTAACGAACATTCATTTATTCGCCTCCTTGATAATAATTTATAACATGAGTGTGTTATAAAACGAAATACTCAAATTGAAAAACAAAATAAAATAAATAAGTTTACTTTCTATACATAATATATACATGCATACATGCATACGTACAAATGAATGACATTTTAAATTAATATAAATAAAAATGGTATTTAACATGTACACATTAAGAAAATTTAATGAACATACAGCTGGTTCAGATTTATTTAAATTATTAAAAGTAGATTTTAAAACATAATCAAAAAAAAAAAAATGTTGACTTATTTGTTCTCATTTACTGATCGCTAGCAATAGCCAAAAATATTCCTCAACAATGACCGACCAAGAATAGGAATAACAACCTTTTCATTGAAAACATTTTGTTTTACAGTCGTAAGCAAAATTGGTTATACAGGCATGTCACAGAACTCTATTCCAATTGAAAGTGATTTCAATTCCGAAAGTTGACACTTCAGAAAACGAAAAACGAAAATTTTGTTTGTAATCAAACCATATTTAAAATTCATAATGGAATTGACAATGAATTTTTCTATTAAATTAGTACATAGTAATTAATAAAAAACATGCATAGTTTTAGAAGCTTTAGTAAAAGTAACTTTGAATTTAAACAAAACTTTATCATTGTAAAATTTTAATAGAAAATAAACGGAATCTGTAAACTGTAAATAAAAAAATAATTCAACACATTCCGATCGGAATTTTTTTTCAATAAGTTTTTAGTGTTTTTAAACTGAATGAGGTTTCACAGACGAGATGAACTTTTAAGCCGCACAATTTTTGTTCTTTTGTTCATACACGAGACTAATTCACCTGTCATAAAATGTATACGTGTACTCAGCTTTGTGTGTGTTAGTTTTTTTTTTATTAATTTGAAGTTTGTCTCTCGTTATACACATTACGGAACATAGTTGGCAGAAATATGGCGAGAATTAGTGATGATGAATTAGCTATTATTTTGGGAGGAATTTCAAGTATAAGAAGCGAATTTACTAAAAACTTATGCAATGAGGGAAAATTTAAAACATCAATATATAAAATTTTTAAATTGCTTCACAACTTCTATACCTACTAAGAAAAAAACTTTAGCCAACATTTTTCAAAGTTTTTGATTTAATTGTGTATGTAACTTATTGATTCTCTTGCAACTTTTGTAGTTTTTTAAGTAAATTGTGAGAATTTTTATAATTAATCGTTAAAAAATGTTATGTTTTTAAAAGATTTATTGAGAAATTTATTCAATTAACAATTAATAACCATAAACCGCCTTATTTAGAAAAAAATATTTTCTGCTTATAAATAAAATAAGAAAATATAAAATACATATACAAAAAATTAAAAATGAATTGAGAATGTTTCATATTGTTTTATTAAAAAATAAATGCATAAAGATTGTTGGCGCGACCAACCCCCTCCTTCTTTGAAATTCATGTTCACTCGACGATACCTAACCAACAACTAAATACGGACTGTAAAAAAGAAAACACAGAGCCTGTGTATTCTTAAGAGTGTATGTATTATTTTTGTGCTTCTAATGCGGGGTTGAGGCTGGTTGAAAAATTGTGCCAACGAAAAACCACTCTCGTCTCCCCTCTCGCCAAAAATTATCATGTTATGCCAGCATAATTAGTCTCATGTCTGAAAGACCATTGACTAAAATTAAAGTATTTCATATTTGTAACTTTAGGCTCATATAATCTTTACATGGCTGAAAAATTAAAATCATATTTCATAATTGATTTAACAGAAATATGACAAGTTTAAGTAAAATATTTCACAACAAGGCCTTAGCAAGTATCTCGGGAGGGGGGGAAAAAAATGCCAACAAATTGTTTCAATAAAACTTTCGTCCTTATGTCATCTAGTATTTATGTTACATTTTACTCTGGTTCATTTTGTTATTTTTGCAACCTTGTGTTTTCTAAAAAATATAACAAGTTTTTGCAATCCATCTATCACACAAACACACACATACACAAACAATCATAAATAATTATTTTTAATAATTTAAAAGTTTCTAAAATGCACAAACCGGAAATGACATTTTCAAATATGCATTATGTTATAACAAATTGTTTATAAAGCTAAAATTCCTAAGCTGCTGGTTTTATTTAAATTAAAAGCAAATTATATATAAATAAATTTTGCATTTATTTAATTTTTATAAAACGATTTACATACAAACTTATTTTCAATGACTAATTTTAAATAATTTAGTTGTTTATTAAAACTGTAATAGAATGGTAGTAATAATATTGTAGGAAAGTGGCAGATCAAACTGAACAATAAGTATTTATTTAAATATTTTTGTATTTAAAGAATATTTCACATAGAATAATTAATATTGGCTATGTAGTCTTTTAAAGGCATAGGTCCTAAGCCCTCAATAAGTGATATCCATCGCTTTCTGCGTGATGGCACTTTTTGGCTTCACTCCAGTGTATATTCAGAGAAAGAAGTTTAGACTGATCCTTGAGATTTCATGTATTTTTAGTATGACATTTTTTCTGCTTGATTTTTGTGCGTTGTAATCAAGGAATTTTCTGTTCACGTTTTAATCTGATTTCCTTAGCATTTGTCGTTGCCATGTACATTTGAATATTTTGGTTTCATGGTCACTTGACGGCTGTTGCATTCGAAACCATAATTGTTTGGGGATTCAACGCAGGCACTGGTTAACGAGTTTATCCTTGTTTAGCTTTAGCCACTATATTCTAGATATCTTCTTACGCCGGAAGTACACCAATATAATTTACAAAGGTGCTGTTTACATATGACGAACAACTGCATTGAGTGTAAAATTTATATGAAAATCACTCAGTGTTTTTGAGCGCTCAAATACACTGAAATCACTGGTTCGTCATGTGAAAAGAACACATACAATTTTTAGAAATTTTACTTAATTCAAGTTAAAAATGGTTGTCGTTTGAAGGAATTTTGTTTACTAAAATTTAGGACACGTCTTTTTTTAGCGCTGAAATAAACCCTCAATACTCCGATAACTAAAGATTGTGACATTTTTGAGTGGCTACCCAATTTTGCGACGGTAAGTATATCTCCTAGTAACATTGAATCACATTGGTTTTGTTTGTGAGGTGTTTAAAATCAGTTCTGCCTACGATGCTTTCTGATTGTTCAACAATAGACAGATGTCATTAGTATAGTCCAAGTCAGAAAGTTCACCCGAAATGCCTATATTATTATCTTAATTAGAAATCACAACTTGGTGCATTATAGCATCAAGTGGGATGTTGAAATATAAAGGGAATAAAATGCACCGTTTCCTTACATCCGATTTTTAGGTTAATCTAGTAATTTGGCTTTCACGAAAAAAGGATCAAGTGGAGGCCATCATTTATAAATATTTTATGAGCCTGCCAACTTTACCTAACACTGCTTTGTACTGCATCTCTCTCCATATGGCGGAGTGATGAATTGAGTGAAATGCTCGTTCTATAAATACGAGATGCAGGGGATTGATTGCCAGCCTGTTTTCTGTTCTGTTATAATGCAAAGGCTATTTTGATATGGTCAATACAAAATCCATAATCCTGCCTATTTCCTTACGAAATTCAAGCTCTACCGCTAGTGATACACTGTTGGCTAGGATTCGGTATATTACTCTATTAAGCATATTTAAAAGGGTGAAGCTTAAGCAGTTCTTGCACCTCCTTTGATATCCTTTTTTCAGGATATTGATAAATTATTCTTTCTAAAGGGATATTGGAAGAGTTTTTCTGTTTCGTAATTGTTCCGCTAAGGGTTAAATTAATTTCGCTGAAAAGGATTCTGGGGGAATGTTGTCAGGTTTTGTATCCTTGTGATCCTTTAACGATGTTATTGATTCTACTGCTTTTCATCGTAGCTGGGACGGTGTGTATTAAAATAATTTCTTTCTTGACAATTTTTATTTGTTTCATTATCATTTCTGCAATCGAGAATAGGTCTGTTGTGGTCTTTTTATAGTCGAAGTTGACCTTACTTATTATACTATAGTTCACTGTTGGCATTGCGCAGTACTCTCATATTTACATTTTTCGAATCATTGAGATGTGAAAATTTTAAACGTTTAACAACAAACTGAGGTCGATATTTATGTGAAAAATTAGCAGTTGATTGATGATTGATTTTTGGTAAAAGTAAAGTTTCAGTGGGTACAAAATTTGCAATATACAAGTCCTCTTGTATGAATGTTAATCGTGGTTCCTTACATCTAAACTTTTCAGTTGAGTTCAGGAATCGAAAATTAAACAGATACGCGGTGTATTGGATAAAAACGTCAACACGAGTCCCAATAGCCTAAGATAGTTGGCACATGTTGCCAGATTGCTAGAGATCAGCCTGTAAAAACGATCATTAGAAATATGACCGATCGTTATAAAAATCAAAGAATTTAAAAACAATCAACAACAATCTCACTGAACAAAACCTTAAAAAGCTTAAGCAATTTTTAAATATAAATATAAATATAAATATAAATATAAATATAAATATAAATATAAATATAAATATAAATATAAATATAAATATAAATATAAATATAAATATAAATATAAATATAAATATAAATATAAATATAAATATAAATATAAATATAAATATAAATATAAATATAAATATAAATATAAATATAAATATAAATATAAATATAAATATAAATATAAATATAAATATAAATATAAATATAAATATAAATATAAATATAAATATAAATATAAATATAAATATAAATATAAATATAAATATAAATATAAATATAAATATAAATATAAATATAAATATAAATATAAATATTAATATTAATATTAATATAAATATAAATATAAATATAAATATAAATATAAATATAAATATAAATATAAATATAAATATAAATATAAATATAAATATAAATATATATATAAATATAAATATAAATATAAATATAAATATAAATATAAATATAAATATAAATATAAATATAAATATAAATATAAAATGAAAAGCCTTTTGGAAAAAACTCTATACTGCAAAGTAGAAAGAAATCGACAGTAAGAAAATATGTTAATTAATTTAGGCACTACCGGTTAGAGTTCCAGAACTTTATGTGAGAGGGACCGGTAACTTTAACATGGCGTTATCATTAGAGGGAGTCACTTCACATAATTAAGATACCCGGTGATAGGTCCTAGACCTAAACTTAAGGTATTTGTCCTGTGGTGGTTTTTTAGGTATTGGTTTTAGTTATGGTTTCATAAAAAACGGATAATAGGATTATCCTACAGTAACCTGTCTAAAACTAGTCCTTAATGAACATGTCAGAAAATAGTTCCTTAAAGCCTGGTATAAAATCTAGTCCTTCGATGACATAAGTATCACCGAACAAGTCTAAATGCTTTACAACAATAAGTTTAAATGTAAAAAATGTATTTAAAAAATAAAAATTTTATTTATTCATTTAAATTATTCTAAAGCGGGTATTAAACATATTTTTATAAAAAATATAAATAAAAATAAAAATACTTGGTATTGATTCACTGCTCTGCACGATTAAACGATTCATTAAAAAAAAATTTAGTGGTAGTGCTAATTTTTGCACTATCAGTAAACTTAGATTTACTGCAAAAATCTGCACTCACACGATTACAAAATTTTAAACTGCAATCACCAAACAGCTGCTTCGAATTTTGGTTTAAAATAACCAAAACGGTAACGCGGTCTACATTGATCCAGAGATCATATTCTATTATATGTGTACAAAATAAATATATACATATATATTTGTGTACTTATATGTAAGTATGTATATATCGATGGTTTTTTGCATCGAAACTTGGCAAAATGCGTTAAAGTTTTAAAAGTGTTACTCGTAGCAGGTATGGGTAGTTACAATCGAAAATGTATGTAAATCTTTCGACGAGACACTGAGTGATGGAATTTTGTTAGCGCTTTTGTTATAGTTTTGTGATATGTTCTCTTTTCACCAGTCACAACTCAGAACACTTTGTATCATTCCCATTTTCACCTATCATAGGACAGATATGTTTTAGACAATTGGTATAACATTTTCCGTAGGGTACACCATTTTTCAATGTAATTTAGAAAATTGCAAATGAAATAAATTGGATCTCCACCACCTGCAGGATCAAAAAATGATGTATTTAAATTTCGATCTGTTAATAATATTGTAATTGCTCCTGCTAATACTGGTAAGGATAATGAAAGTAATAAAGCTGTAATAACTACAGATCATACAAATAAAGGTATTCGATCAAAAGTAATACCAACAGATCGTATATTAATTACAGTAGTAATAAAATTTACAGCTCCAAGAATAGATGAAATTCCAGCTAAATGTAATAAAAAAATAGCTAAATCTACAATTCTCAATTTCACTTGAAATTTTCCCAATTTCATTTATAATTTTCCAAATTTAAACTTGAAATTCTCAATTTCAATTGGAATTTTCTGAATTTTAACTATAAATTCTCAATTTCATTCGGTAATGTTCTAAATAACTTTGAAAAATGGTGTAGTGAACAAACAAAATAAAAAGCCAAACAAAATTTGTTTAATAACTACAAATTTATTTAATTTATATTTAATATCTACAAATTTTTAATAATAAAAAAAAAACATATCGAAAATAACTAACACGTCAATGACTCTCCATTTCTAACACCGTGCGCTTACTTTAAGTTGTAAAATTATATTTTAGGCCACAAAACAATCAACCACTTTCACTTTACTTTTCCCTCTCACTCTTCACATTTTAATCGGCTTAACTAAAATTAGCGCAATATAATTATTATAGATTAAAATTACTTTGACATTTTATTTTATTTAGTATTAATTATGCAAAATTACTGCTTTTATTGGGTCATGTAAATTTTTAAAAGTACTTTGATGAAGAAATGGCATCATTATATTTTCTCATTACTTTGTTTGTGTGTTATTGTATGTGTGTATTATTCTAGTTCACTGATGTTTCAACAAAAGAACAGAAAAATAAACTCAATTTATTTTCATTTATTTGCTTTAATAATAATGAAAAAGTATTTGATTATTATGGCCTCCTTAAAACCTTTGTTCAGTAAAATAAATCCTCTTAGTTCCGTTAAAAAAAATTTTATGTGTGTTTTATTTAATTTTCAATAGAGTCGGATTTAAATATGGCAGTCTGGGGAAATACAAAAGTAATTTTGGTCATATATATTTTAATAATATTTTAATTATAACACTTTTGCGCAAATAAAAAAATAGAACACAGTGAAATATATATGATTTCCAAAGTTACGATGTTTTTAAGGGATTTATTTTAAAATAAAATGTATGTAACCACAAATTTTTGGAACATATTGTTTCAATATTTTTCCTCCCTACTGTGTTCATAACTCTGCTATGCCGAACGGCATAAACATGCTACCGACCTCCCTTTTAGTTTTACATAAAAACTCGGTATCACTCACTCACTTCTCATTAAATTGTTTGAAATTTATAATTCAATCGGGAAAAGTGATTTTTTATTTAAGCCCTCTTCTACGCTGATGGTTATGATGCCGCTTTCTTGCTTCATTTTAATTTTTTAACTTTTTTTTCTGCGTTCTCATAATTTTTCACACAATTACTGCAATTAAACTTTTTACCAACTTCGCTCCATCTACTCGGGTTATGATAAGTCATTGTTATGGTTGCATAAATTTCAATTTTATTGTACGACTTTGTTTGGTAAAAATAATTTTCTTTTTCTAATATTAAATTTGTTAAATTGTTAGCAATATTTTTATATAATTGGTTTAAATTAAATCTAATTATTTAGAAAATATGAGAGGATCTACTTACTTACTTGCATAAAGTTGAAAGTAAATTATGAATACAGTTAAGTACTAATGAGAGAATTGTATTATTCAAAATGTAATGAAGTGGTAAAATAAAAATTGAGGGAAAATTAAAAGTTAACAACAAGTGGAAGTAAAAATGTGATGTTTAAAATTGGGCTAATCAGAAAAATAATTGTAATTAATTATTAAATTGCAAAATGAAACATTAAACTAAAGTGATATTAAATATAGATTTTTTAAACAAATTAATTTAAGCAATAGAAAAATATTGGATGTACCACATAATCCCCAAAAACACAATCTCCAAAACAAAATCCTCAAACACAAAATCCCCAAGCACAAAATCCCAAAAACAAAAACCCCAAATTCAAAATCCCCAAACACAAAATCCCCATGTACAAAATCCCCAACAACAACATCCCCATTTTCTGTGTGAAATACATTTAAATTATGTTTAAATTATGTGGTACATCCAAATATAGGATGTACCACATAATCCCCAAAAACAAAATCCCCAAATCAAAATCCCCAAACACAAAATCCCCAAGCACAAAATCCCAAAAACAAAAACCCCAAATTCAAAATCCCCAAATTCAAAATACCCATACACAAAATCCCCATCTGAAAAATCTCCAGGAACAAAATCCCCATTTTAAATGTATTACACACAGAAAATGGGGATTTTGTGTTTGTAATTCTTTCTGACATTAAAACTCAAAAAAAATTTTATTTGTTAATTTATCATAAATTTTTTTTGCAGTTTTAATTTCAATTTGGGAATTTTCTATTTGGGGATTTTTTGGCACTTTCGCTAAAGTTTGATTTTGGGGATTTCGACTTTGGGGCTTTTGAATTTGAGGATTTTGTTTTTAGGGATTTTGCGCTTGGGGATTTTTTTAGGTTGGGGATTTAGTGTTTGGGGATTTTGTTTTTTGAGGATTTTGTGGCACTCCCAAAAATATATATAAAAGCCCACAATCACATATTCAGCAAAGGACATCCCAGGTCATCCCATCGAGACTTCGTCGATGACAGTTTGAAACAAATTTCGTCACTCCTAGCCAACTATTAAGGACTTTTGCGAACAAAGGGCACGAAAATCGTCGATGATAACCTTGCATGCATTGGTATTCATATTGTCATCGACGATATCGTAAGCTGCAATGCCCCAAACTTGTCTTGTATGTCATTTTAATAAATTAGTGAATTTTATACGTATATTAATTGTAATATATTAAATTACTACTTTTTTATTATTAATATTATAACAAATGATAATAATTTAAATTAATTTTATATAAATTCACGTGCATAGTCACATAAACATATATTCAGCAAAGCATATATGCTGCATGACAGCGCGCAATCACATTTTATCAGGTATACAATACATTATAGAACATTTTCAACCACACCTGCTGCCTGTATCGAATCATCTTAATTATTGTCTCGTACAATGAGAATAATCATCGCTTTCGCTAGACTATCGGTTAAGTGATCCAACCTCTGCACCAGTCCAAAGATCTTGGGCCAATAAACAGATGCCTAACAGGCCGTCCACACCAGCAACAAGTTTGGCAATTATTGCCGTGGCAACCGTCAAATTTGATTGCCGACACAAGATATTTACGTGTGGACCGCACGAATATGTGTTCAAACACATGTTTAGCAACAATTGCTAGAATATATTGCTGAGCAATTATCTATGAACACATGCTGTCAAATTCCATTGTGATTTCTATGAAAATTGTTTTTATGGGCAAATAGAATAAAAAAATATAAAAATCAAATGTATAAATAAATGAAAACCAGAAAAAAGTGAAACATTTTTAAAATAAACATTCATACTATTGATAATGCTGAATTTTTTTTTACAATTAAGCCCGTAATTAAAATTTACAATACAAATAATATACAACCTTCTTCAGTAAAATTTTTATATTTGTGTTCTAAGATATCTACGATTTCCCTACCACAAATACATATTTGAACACTGGCAATTTGACGTCTTAATTCTGCCTACGTTATTGCTTGTATTAAGACACATGAAATTGCTGGTCTGGACGGGGGGTAAACAAAAAAAAAATCTGAAACGAACTTAAAAAAAATCTTAAGCGGTGTCAAAAATTCTTTTAAAAAACAGGTTTTCTTGATTCAAATATAAATCATTTAATCCCGAAACCCCCCCCCCCCCCCCCCAAAAAAAAAAAAAAAAAACATTAGTTCATAAAGCGTCGGGCTTTAGTTAAGTCGAAATTTAACGGCGTAAGATTGAATGCAGGAATCCAACATCATCATGTATCCAATTGAAAAACGTACACATTATTTTACCTAAAATCAATGTTGCATAGAGGACCAATGAGTCAGTCCATCCTCCATCGTACACAGGAGTTGGATATGTGTCCATCCACTTTTTGGAAGTTTTAACGGAAAGATCTTTGTTTGCGTGCTTACAAAATCCAACTCGTGCAAGAATTGAAGCCAAACAGTCATCAAGAAAGGCGTAGATTCGGTGACTGGGTCCAATACGAGATTCCCGATTTTCATAAGCGCTTTTTTTTAGCGTTGAAGCTCACTTTTGTTTGAATATACAAAACTTATGTATTCGGAATGATGAAAATCCTCAAGTGTATGTTGAAAGGCCCGTTAGATTCAGAAAAACTGACTCTTTCGTGAGATTTATGGGCTGGTGGTTTCATTGGTCCGTTTCTTTTCAAACGATGCTGGTCAGAACGTTACAGTCAATGGGGATCGATATAGAGCAATGACTACTAACTTTTTGTTCATCAATAGTACAAGCAGGTGCTATGTTTTCAACAATATGTCGCAATATGTCACACAGCTCGTGCCACAATTGATTTCTTGGAGGAAACTTTTGATAACCGCATGGTTTCCAACCCGTGAAGTTGCTACTCTACGCCGATAAGCCCGAAACGACCACTTTTTTTTTTTAAATAGGACCAGCACTCAGGGGATAATCCCTACGTATGCATGGCATTCCGCCGGAACTAGGAAAATAGGTTTTGGGAAGGAGGATAAAGGGAGTAGTGTTTGTGGACATTCGATTTGAACACTAACACACACAAAGTAGTAGGAAAGACCTCTGCGGGGAGTTTGCTCCACATACGAACAGTACGGCTAAAATACGAATTCTCCCTGTAATGCGTAGTGCGGTTCGCTGACATATCGACCACAAAGGGATGTGCCCTTGATGAAGAGCGTGTTGTACGTGAAAAGTGACGGATTTCGGGAACAAGTTCCCTGAGAACAACATTCACCGCGTTATTGCCTATACGGCCACAAATGTTGGAAAAAGTAATTGAAAATTGGACCTCCAGATTAGACTACTTCCAAACCAGCCGTGGCGGTCATATGCCAGAATTCATATTTAAATTATAACGCCCGAAGATTATCTTTCGAATAATATAAATTTCATGTCAACTTCATCTTTGTTTTATTCCATTTCAAAGTTCTATACCTCTATACAAAACACCCTTTAGTGGCTATGAAAATATTTTTATTCTGTAAGAAAAATAGAATGTACAAACGAAAAAAGTTCCCACCGTTTAGTAATAAATTAATTAAACTCATTATTATAAAATATTCAAAAGATTAATTCAATTATGTTTCAGTCACAACAGTTCCAACTCTCGTAGTGAACAGACGCGTTTTTATAATCGTCGCAACTGAATTAAAAAAAATATATAAAAGAAAAAAAAAAATTTCAAGTCACAAAAAATATAAAAAAAACAAAACATTTATTGAACAGTTATTTTACTGGTTTTATTTTATTTTTTGCTTGTGTGCAATACACATAAATATTTGCATACACCAACTCATAAGAGAACAAAAAAAAAGAGAACTCTAAATGAGTTCACCTTCTAACAACAACAATAATCCTACAAGCAGTAGGAATGTGCAATATATAACTTTAGTTGCTGATGACGACAACAAAAAAAATGAATTAAACAAAAACCTGAATTTAACAGAAAACACAAATACTCGTGTGCGATCATTATCTTTGAACATGTTAAATATCGATCAAGAAGCAACAACAATTGCACCTATTAGCGAAAATCGTCGATGATAACCTTGCATGCATTGGTATTCATATTGTCATCGACGATATCGTAAGCTGCAATGCCCCAAACTTGTCTTGTATGTCATTTTAATAAATTAGTGAATTTTATACGTATATTAATTGTAATATATTAAATTACTACTTTTTTATTATTAATATTATAACAAATGATAATAATTTAAATTAATTTTATATAAATTCACGTGCATAGTCACATAAACATATATTCAGCAAAGCATATATGCTGCATGACAGCGCGCAATCACATTTTATCAGGTATACAATACATTATAGAACATTTTCAACCACACCTGCTGCCTGTATCGAATCATCTTAATTATTGTCTCGTACAATGAGAATAATCATCGCTTTCGCTAGACTATCGGTTAAGTGATCCAACCTCTGCACCAGTCCAAAGATCTTGGGCCAATAAACAGATGCCTAACAGGCCGTCCACACCAGCAACAAGTTTGGCAATTATTGCCGTGGCAACCGTCAAATTTGATTGCCGACACAAGATATTTACGTGTGGACCGCACGAATATGTGTTCAAACACATGTTTAGCAACAATTGCTAGAATATATTGCTGAGCAATTATCTATGAACACATGCTGTCAAATTCCATTGTGATTTCTATGAAAATTGTTTTTATGGGCAAATAGAATAAAAAAATATAAAAATCAAATGTATAAATAAATGAAAACCAGAAAAAAGTGAAACATTTTTAAAATAAACATTCATACTATTGATAATGCTGAATTTTTTTTTACAATTAAGCCCGTAATTAAAATTTACAATACAAATAATATACAACCTTCTTCAGTAAAATTTTTATATTTGTGTTCTAAGATATCTACGATTTCCCTACCACAAATACATATTTGAACACTGGCAATTTGACGTCTTAATTCTGCCTACGTTATTGCTTGTATTAAGACACATGAAATTGCTGGTCTGGACGGGGGGTAAACAAAAAAAAAATCTGAAACGAACTTAAAAAAAATCTTAAGCGGTGTCAAAAATTCTTTTAAAAAACAGGTTTTCTTGATTCAAATATAAATCATTTAATCCCGAAACCCCCCCCCCCCCCCAAAAAAAAAAAAAAAAAAACATTAGTTCATAAAGCGTCGGGCTTTAGTTAAGTCGAAATTTAACGGCGTAAGATTGAATGCAGGAATCCAACATCATCATGTATCCAATTGAAAAACGTACACATTATTTTACCTAAAATCAATGTTGCATAGAGGACCAATGAGTCAGTCCATCCTCCATCGTACACAGGAGTTGGATATGTGTCCATCCACTTTTTGGAAGTTTTAACGGAAAGATCTTTGT
The DNA here is from genome assembly GCA_947311025.1 of Lypha dubia. Taxonomy (NCBI): domain Eukaryota; kingdom Metazoa; phylum Arthropoda; class Insecta; order Diptera; family Tachinidae; genus Lypha; species Lypha dubia. The sequence continues at coordinate 109,634,780 of OX371261.1, read as the reverse complement.
TTGCGTGCTTACAAAATCCAACTCGTGCAAGAATTGAAGCCAAACAGTCATCAAGAAAGGCGTAGATTCGGTGACTGGGTCCAATACGAGATTCCCGATTTTCATAAGCGCTTTTTTTTAGCGTTGAAGCTCACTTTTGTTTGAATATACAAAACTTATGTATTCGGAATGATGAAAATCCTCAAGTGTATGTTGAAAGGCCCGTTAGATTCAGAAAAACTGACTCTTTCGTGAGATTTATGGGCTGGTGGTTTCATTGGTCCGTTTCTTTTCAAACGATGCTGGTCAGAACGTTACAGTCAATGGGGATCGATATAGAGCAATGACTACTAACTTTTTGTTCATCAATAGTACAAGCAGGTGCTATGTTTTCAACAATATGTCGCAATATGTCACACAGCTCGTGCCACAATTGATTTCTTGGAGGAAACTTTTGATAACCGCATGGTTTCCAACCCGTGAAGTTGCTACTCTACGCCGATAAGCCCGAAACGACCACTTTTTTTTTTTAAATAGGACCAGCACTCAGGGGATAATCCCTACGTATGCATGGCATTCCGCCGGAACTAGGAAAATAGGTTTTGGGAAGGAGGATAAAGGGAGTAGTGTTTGTGGACATTCGATTTGAACACTAACACACACAAAGTAGTAGGAAAGACCTCTGCGGGGAGTTTGCTCCACATACGAACAGTACGGCTAAAATACGAATTCTCCCTGTAATGCGTAGTGCGGTTCGCTGACATATCGACCACAAAGGGATGTGCCCTTGATGAAGAGCGTGTTGTACGTGAAAAGTGACGGATTTCGGGAACAAGTTCCCTGAGAACAACATTCACCGCGTTATTGCCTATACGGCCACAAATGTTGGAAAAAGTAATTGAAAATTGGACCTCCAGATTAGACTACTTCCAAACCAGCCGTGGCGGTCATATGCCAGAATTCATATTTAAATTATAACGCCCGAAGATTATCTTTCGAATAATATAAATTTCATGTCAACTTCATCTTTGTTTTATTCCATTTCAAAGTTCTATACCTCTATACAAAACACCCTTTAGTGGCTATGAAAATATTTTTATTCTGTAAGAAAAATAGAATGTACAAACGAAAAAAGTTCCCACCGTTTAGTAATAAATTAATTAAACTCATTATTATAAAATATTCAAAAGATTAATTCAATTATGTTTCAGTCACAACAGTTCCAACTCTCGTAGTGAACAGACGCGTTTTTATAATCGTCGCAACTGAATTAAAAAAAATATATAAAAGAAAAAAAAAAATTTCAAGTCACAAAAAATATAAAAAAAACAAAACATTTATTGAACAGTTATTTTACTGGTTTTATTTTATTTTTTGCTTGTGTGCAATACACATAAATATTTGCATACACCAACTCATAAGAGAACAAAAAAAAAGAGAACTCTAAATGAGTTCACCTTCTAACAACAACAATAATCCTACAAGCAGTAGGAATGTGCAATATATAACTTTAGTTGCTGATGACGACAACAAAAAAAATGAATTAAACAAAAACCTGAATTTAACAGAAAACACAAATACTCGTGTGCGATCATTATCTTTGAACATGTTAAATATCGATCAAGAAGCAACAACAATTGCACCTATTAGCAAACTTGTCAGCTTAGCTGTACAATCAAACAAACAAACAATAAATACCCAGGTGACCAACGTGCACAAAATTGTAAATGCAGTGAGTGAAAATAGTGATAATAAAATCCAAACTGGTATGGACAGATACATAACGGTGCTAAAAAGGGGAAGAAGTCCCAAATCAGCTGAAATAGCGTCAACGGCGAAAATGCCCAAAGATGGGAAAAATAATATTAAACATTCTGAAAATCGTTTTGCGATTTTGAATGAACAAGTCGATGAAGACACAAGTACAACAAGGTCCACTAAACCACCGCCGATATATTTAAGAGAACAGAACTCCAACCTTTTGGTAAAAAGCCTTATCTCATTAATTGGAGAAAATGAGTTCTATGTAACTCCAATTAAGCGCGGCAAAATCAACGAAACTAAAATTCAGGTAACACAAGAAAATAATTATAGAAAAATTGTCTCAGATTTTGAGACTAAAAACAAAAACTTTTATACATATCAACTGAAGAGTGCTAAAGGCCTAACAGTAGTTATAAAAGGAATAGATTCAAGCGTGGATCCGGAAGAGGTAAAGTCTGGCCTTGAATATAGTGGCTTCAAAGTCAAAAATGTTTCAAACATTAAAAGCAGGGAAAAAATCCCCCAACCTATTTTTAGAGTCGAGCTACAGCCAGGCGACTTGAAAATTAAAAAAAATGAATCGCACCCAATCTATAGCTTAAAATACTTGTTGCATCGAAGAGTTACCGTTGAGATGCCACATAAAAAAACTGGACCTATCCAATGCATGAACTGTCAAGAATTTGGCCATACCAAAACTTATTGCAAGTTGCCTACCGTTTGCGTTGTATGTGGCGAGTTACACAGTACCGCTAACTGTGACAAAATAAAAGGTGATACCAAAGCAAAAAAATGTAGTAATTGCGGCGGAAACCACACTGCCAACTATAGGGGCTGCCCTCTTTATTCTCTTTTTAAAAATTCGTCGAACAGAAAAACCAATGCTACTCCCGCTCAGCCCAACACTCATTTAAACTACCCACAGTTACCTCAACCGTCGTCTAGCCATAATCAATACTCAAATGTTTTAAAGTCTAACACGACTCTTACTCAACAAAAACCTAATAGTCAATCTTCATACGCTAATATTTTAAAGAGTAACCAGATTCCGGCGCAAAAAACTGTACCAGTAAATGAAGAATCAGGGCACAATTTTAGTCGTATTGAAGCCTCAATAGAGATCCTTATACAAACAGTAAATACATTCACTCTCAACATGTCCTGTATGATGCAGGAAATGTTGAAAATGCAGTCTACCTTGTTGCAGGCTGTATTGAACAAACCATGAACTTAAGAATCTGTTTTTGGAACGCAAACGGCATCTGCCAACACAAAAATGAAATTGAATATTTTCTTCTGGATAAACAAATCGATGTTATGCTTATCTCAGAAACTCACTTGACGTCCCGAAGCTATTTTCGAATTAGTGGATATAATTTCTACGACACCAAGGATCCTCAAGGTAGAGCTTGTGGTGGCTCTGGAATCCTAATAAAAACTCGAATAAAACACTACCTACTAAACGACCTTCGTGAAGAATATCTTCAAGCAACGAACATCTGCATTGAAAATTTTTATCAAAAGCTTGTGATATCATCTGTTTACTCTCCTCCCAGGTTTTCAATTTCAGAGAGTCAATATACCGCATTTTATACAACACTGGGGTCCCGTTTTCTAGCAGCTGGCGACTACAATGCTAAACACACTTTTTGGGGCTCACGTTTAATCAGTCCCAAGGGTCGTGTTTTGTTTGACACAGTTTCAAAAATGGGCTTGAATGTAGTTTCAAGTGGTCAGCCAACATACTGGCCAACGGATCGTCAAAAAATTCCTGATGTTATCGACTTTGGGATTATGAAAGGCTTGCCCAGCGAAATGATTGAAGTAGAAGCATCTCTGGATTTGTCTTCAGATCACTCGCCTACTATTATCACTATTTACTCACACACAACTACAACACCAACATGTGATTTACCGCTGACACCTGCACGTATTAACTGGCTGAAATACAAAAAATATTTGAGTGCTCATTGCACGGAAAATATGCCATTGATAACACCTGCTGACATAGAAAATTCTATTAGGTTGTTTGAAGCACATGCTAAACAAGCTGCTCTTAATGCTTCTTCAATTCAACCAAATCAACAAGCGATATTTAACAATATTTTTTGTGCAGATGTAGAAAGGCTATTGACTGAAAAACGGAGAGCTCGACGAGAATGGCAACGTTACAGATCGCCTCAGCTAAAATTAAGGCTTAAGGAGTGTACCAAACAGCTAAGAAAAGTTTTACAATCACAAAAAACAGCTTCGCTGCAAAAATTTCTGCAAGAACTCGATGCAACACCGTCAACAGATTATTCGCTGTGGCGTGCAGCCAGAGGACTTAAGAGGCCAGTGATTTGTAAACCACCATTACGAGCATCAAATGGTGACTGGGCAAGAACTGATGCTGAAAAAGGTGATCTATTTGTTGAGCACCTAGAAAAAGTATTTACCCCGAATATTTCTGCTGATATTGTTGAACTGCCACCAGTCGTCTCTTTACCAGAAATACCGATGAGATTTAACATGACGGAGATTGAAAATACTATTACTAGTCTTAACACCAGAAAAGCCCCAGGTGTCGACAAAATAAGCAACAAAATGCTTCAACAACTGCCTTATATTGCAAAAAGAGTTATACTCTTCATTTTTAATAGTATTCTACGGCTGCAATACTATCCTGCAGAATGGAAGGTTTCGATGATTATTATGATACCAAAGCCCGGCAAGGATCATACGAAGGTTGAATCCTATCGGCCTATTAGTTTATTGCCCAACATTTCAAAACTATTTGAAAAGCTGTATATGAGCAAGCTGATGCCTATAGTGACTAGAAGTGGATGCATTCCAGATCATCAATTCGGTTTTCGCAGACAACATAGCACTATTGAACAAACTCACAGACTGGTGAACGTAGTTAGAGACACCTTTGAAAAAAAGAAATTTTGCTCTGCGCTCTTTATAGATGTTTCTCAAGCTTTCGATAAAGTATGGCACGAAGGTCTTATCCACAAATTAACACGCAATCTCCCCGCAAACATAGTCAAGCTTTTAAAAAGCTATTTAGAGGAACGAAAATTTGTAGTTAGGGAAGGTAATTTTTTAAGCCCTCCGCAGTCGATCGAAGCCGGAGTTCCCCAAGGCAGCATCTTCGGTCCCTTACTTTATTTAATTTATGCCTCTGACTTACCGTTAAGCAATAACATTCATACATCAACATTTGCTGATGATACAGCTTTTTTAAGCGTCCATGAAAATCCAGTAGAAGCTTCCATCAACTTACAAGGGTATATATCCAAATTGGAAAAATGGCTTAAACAATGGCGTATAAAAGTTAACGAACAGAAATGTGTACACGTCACTTTTACGTTGCGAAGGGAAACATGCCCGCCTATACAAATCAACACTGAGACTATTCCGCAGCATACTGTAGTCAAATATCTAGGCGTTCACCTTGATCGCCGTTTAACATGGAAATCGCATATAGACGCAAAGTTGATGCAAATGAAATTAAAAACTGCCCAAATTAATTGGCTTATGGGAAGAAATTCTATACTGAGCCTAGACTGTAAACTTCTACTATACAACGCGATCCTGAAACCAATATGGTCCTATGGAATCCAGTTATGGGGCACTGCCTCAGCATCGAATGTCGAAAGAATTCAAAGGCGACAGAATAAAATTCTACGTACAATAACAGCAGCCCCCTGGTATGTCAGAAACCATCGAATTCATAAAGACCTAGACGTTCCGTTGGTGAAGACAGTATTTTCAAAACACGCGAAAAAATATATAAAAAAACTTGAGTTGCACCCAAATCCACTTGCGCGCAATATTCTTCACTATAGAGGCCACACCCGGCTGAAAAGAAGGGATACTCTTTTTCTCAGCCGTTCACGAGAGATGTAAAACAACCAAAATTAACCGTTGAAATTAAAAATTTTGTTTAGCATTGGCTAAACTTACATTTAATATTTTTTAGATTTAAGATTTGAAAAACTTATTGATAATTTAATATAAATAATTAAAGATTCAATAAATAATAAAATTATCAAAAAAAAAAAAAAAAAAAAAAAAAAATTATGTTTCAGTGCAGTGGGTTTAATTTCAAAGCAGCCTGCCTCAATAGTAGCAAAAATTCAAAATTTGCTGATTAATTGCATTGAACTTGATTTGTCGTTAGAGTGTATTTATCACGATTATACAGATTTTTGAGTAAAATGTCTTTGGAGCTTCTTCAGCCTGTGTATACGCCATGACAGTAAGCTAGTTAGAGATGTGACAATAGTTGTGTAAGGAACGCTGATGAGAGTCGCAGCGGCCTTGAAATCGGTATAATGAAACGTTCTGCTAATCTTGCTGGATATTCTAATATTCCTAAACATAACTTAAATATAAATAATATTCATTTTACGAATATTTTTATTTTAATTAATATTGTTTTATTAATTTAGTAATTCCTTTTTACAATTTCTTCCTCAATTAAAAATTGACACTCAATTGACTTTTATTCTAATTGACAGATATTGTTGCCACATTTAATATGCAACATAAAACTGATAGGTTTCCCACTTTCTTGGGAAATGTTATTGAAAGAAAAAACATTAGAAAAAGCTTTTAATGCATCAAATATTAATTTGGCATAGAAAGCACTTTTGTGAATAAAAAAAAAAAAACAAAAAAGTTTCAAACTTGATTAGAAACAATTATTGGCAATTGATACAACTTGAAAATATTTATAATTTTTGTTGTTTTTTTAGCATTGAAGATAACAAGAACAGTGATTAAATATTCTATTGTTTTTGAAATAAGTGCGCTAAATTGGGGAAGTATGCCGGGCTGAAAGTCTACAATTGATTTTTGTGGGGATAAATATTTTAAAGGTTTTCCAATAAGAGTGATAAGATTTTTTTGAAAAAAAAAACACACTTACTCGTCTTGTTAAGGAAGTTCAATAGTTTTTTATTTAATGTGAAATACAATCGATGCAATTAAGTTCTAAATAAAACGGCATTCAAATGGCCTCCACGACTTCTTCTGCAGGAACACTTTTTCCACTAAATCACGTCGTATGTCATGAATGGCACGTTCAATATTGACTTGTAAAGCTTGCCGAGAGTCTGGTTTATTTCGAAAGACCAATGACTTCAAATAACCCCACAAGAAATAGTCTAATGGTGTTAAAACACAACTTCTTGGTAGCCATTCAATATCGCAATAATTTAATTGTTGCATTTGCTTTTTGGCACGTAGCCACGTCTTGTTGGAACCAAATGTTGTCAAGATCAACTTCTTCCAATTTCGTCCATAAAACGTTTCTTATCATCGATCTATACCGCCTGGTTGTGGTTTGAGGCAGTTCCAATTGTTGAGAACATTTTGGAATCGACTAATTTCGGTTTTCAGCAACACTTGCCTGAACGGCAGCAATATTTGCATTACTTCGTGCGGTTCCTTTTCTTATTTCCACTTGAACATTAGGTAAATAAAATGTAAGCTCAAAATTTTCAACAATTCGATGAATAGCGAGTACACTTGTAAGATTATTACGACCATAAAATGGCAAAAGCGCACGAAAAGTTGCAATTGGAGAACGATTATTTTGATAATAAAACTGAAAAATTTGTAAACGTAGTTCTCGCGTATATCTCTCCATGATTTTTTTTTTTTTTTTTTGATAAATTTTATTATTTATTGAATCATCAATTATAGATTAAATTATCAATAAGTTTTTCAAATCTTAAATCTAAAAAATATTAAATAAATATTCAAAATATGCGTTGATAATAGGAGATTTCAAGAATACATGCGTGTATGGACTACTCCACAATGGAGTAGGACTACTCCAAAACTAATCCAAATGTATGGGAAAAACATAGTCCAATTTTCATTGCGATGTCCTAGGGCTGGACCACGTAACCCAAAAACTACTCCATGTTACTAATCCAAGGAGTACCCACAGGGACTAGTTTCGAAACTACTCTATTTTGCTATTCCATGGAGTACCCGGTAAATATGTATACATATATGTATGTATCTCTGTCACTAATATAATTGAATGATATTTTAAGTATATACAAATGTGTAAATTCAGCCCTTCCATTACATTTATATAAAAATACAAAATAAAATTCAGAAATTGAAAAAACACGAGCTAACTTGTGTTTCTTTCAGCTTCCATGAATTTGTTTTAATTTTAACAGGGGAGCTGCCACATTTTCAATAAAACTCCAAACATTTTTAGTGTTGCCAAATGGTATTTAACTACAAATGTGTGTACAAATGAAATGGTCCACGGCCGCATTACATAGGAGTAGTCCAAAAACTACTCCTTTTATATAAAATGGACCATGTACTCCAATAATTTTTGTAGGGTATCAACGCATATTTTGAAAAATTTTTGGGTTGCTGGTTGTTGATTCAAGGAGAAAAATTTTTAAATACTAGTCATTGTAAGATCGGCATGTTTGTCAACTAGTCGAAGTTGTGTTTGGTTGGACTGGCATATATTTTATTGTTTGGTATGTTTGATAGCGGCATATTGTATGAAAAGACTAATTTGTATATGTGTGTTTTTGCATTTTCGTGTGTATGGCTAGTTTTTATTGAGAAGAAATTGTTGCTGAACAATATATTACAGAAAATTTATTTTCATTTTATGTGCTAGTAAAAAATTTTACTAGCTGTCAAGTACAAAATTTTTTTTAGAAAACTGGAAATTTATTTGTTATCAGGGAAATATTTTTAGTTTCTCTATTATCAAAAATGTAAACGGATCATATTTTCTCACTAGTCGCTAGTATAATAAATAAAAATAAGAAAACTAATTTTAAACCCTGATTTAAACAAACGCCTCTGGGTATGACAAACTTTATGACTGTAAAATCGAAATTCAAAATAAACGGAATCTCAAGACTGTAAATGGAAAACTATCGGAACAAAACTACGGAATTGAAGCCATTACGATCGAATGTATGTTACTTCAACTGAACAAATTTCATTATTGACTTGAATAATAAGTTTATAAAATTTAGGACAAATTTCTCATTATACCCAAACGAATTTTATTTCAGATTTGGTTTTACAAATCAGTTAAAGACATCCATATATTAGCTAATTATTTTGCGGCTATGGATAGATGATCTGTGATCCCTTCAAATAAAGTTTCTATAGATATACCTAAATAATCATATCTATGTGTAGACTTCTTAAACACTGATGACAATAGACATTCTATTGGAAGTCATTCCCATTTTTGGTAGATTATTTTAAAAAACTTATCAGTTGGAAAACAAAAATTTTCAATTTCACTTTTAAGTCAAAATTAGTATACTCACGAATATTAGTTACATTGTTACTTAGTTCGTAGAGTTCTTTCAAACATACATAAATACATACACACATATACCATTAAAAATCTGTTTTTTTTTCTATGCAGAAGGTAAAATGTGGCAGGAAAGCCATTAACAGTTGTTGTTGTTGTTTTTTTTTTGTTTACTTCTAGTACTGTTACTGTTCCTGATTCCGTTTTTATTTCGCTTTATTCTTGATAAACTTTTGATTGACATTTTTTTAACCGAGTGCAGTCATGTAGATGTGTGGCATTATTGTTGAAAACCCAGAGAAATGGCAAAATATATAAAGTGATAGAAATAGTTGGATGTTAGTTTGGTTTTACTTTTGACAGATACGGTAAACATTAAGAGCTAAATTGTGGTGCGCTGTGGTAATAGATATAAAAGTTGTAGAAAAAATTGGGATTTGTTTTTGCTCTATGTTAAATGTTTAAATTAAATAAATTAATATGCAATAATTTCTTGATAAGTTTATATTTAGAATCACGCCAAGTTAATCAATTGGGTAGTCATAAAAAATATAGCATTTTCAGAGAAAAGCCCTCTTTTTTGATGCATTGCGCATTGAAATTTTATAAAGAAATACTTCAAATTTTTTTTATTTTCAAGATTAAATGGAAACAGTTAAAAAAACTGAGTGCTTTTCATATAAAATTTGCATTCAAATCCCTCGTTCGGTTTGTATAAACCGCATCTTACTTTCTACAAAAAATATATGGGCTTTATAGATAAATCTTGTTGTCTTATTGATCGCAAAAGTGGACAAAACTCTACCTTTATCTGGAAATGCTTTTCTAGATTTTTACCTTTTGCAGAAAACTTTCTGTTATTAAAGTTGAATCTTGGAACTTTTTGCCTTTATAATATTATAGTAAAATTATTTGCCTAAGATATTGTTGTTTAAGAAGAATTTTTAGCAGCTTTTGCAAGACAGGATCCAAAAAAAAAACATACAATGAAACGTAACAGGCCTCAAATACTTCACAAATATGTATGTTTTAGATAAAAGTGATAAATAAAGAATCTATTTTAGTCAAATGGAAGACAGATATTGACAGATTTTGAACAGTTAAAGGTTAAATTTTTACTATCATGTTAGTGAAAAGTGAAAAAGATTTTTTTGTAATACAAGTTACTTTTAATCCATCGCCTAAATAAAGAATTATTATATGTTAAAAAAAAATACCCCATGCAAATCTTATTTTCGTTTAGTCTCACAAATATTCAACATTTTTATTTTATATAAATAAAATGCTACGCGGAAAATACCTTAACATTTTTCAAAAGGAACCAATTTAGAAAATAAGAGAATAGAAAGTTGTGTAAAAATCATTGAAAATTATGATGAACAAATAGAACAAAACCTTTAAATGGCATTAAATCTTAAAGAAATACAAAAATGTTGCAGTATTATCTTTTTGTTTACTTCTAGCTGAGTTGTGTTACATTAAAAAAAATATAGGATTTGTTACATACTGTAATTAGACAAATAACTCAAAGATATTTGTAAAATAACTTCTAGTAGAGATATTAGTGATGTGCTTTCTATAGCCCTTACCTGTTCAATATCCCAAATATATAAAAAAATATAAAATAAATCCGAACTTTATGGAAAAATATTTATAACGGAAATATATTTGAATTGTAAAAAGCAACAACAGCGGAAATTATTGTCAAAACTGATTGTTTTATTCTAAAACAAATTGTGGACGATTTGAGCAATACAAACACAGCCAATATACAACATACATACTTTACAACGATACACACTGATAAGTAAATTCCTAAATAATATTCATAGAGAAAAATTTATCTTTCGTGGTTTATGGGAATTTTTGTTAATCGAATATGAAATATGTTTTTGTTTTTGCAAATATTATTGTTTCAACTGTTTTTGTAAATTTTGTTTTTTATGAAAACTACAGTTATCTGTTTGCTTTAAAAATAAATTAATACAAAAAGTTGAGAACATGTAGAAATTCTGAGTTCGTTAAAGAATATTAAACACACATAAATTATAGAAAAAAAAATATATAACTGCCATCATATTTACACACTCGCCGTAGGTGTACTGAAGCTTTAGTAAACATCTGCTAAAGCTTCCTACAGATTCTTTGAATTTGTTTCCCTCTTCTTACTTCTGCTAATTTTATTTCTAATAATTTCCACCATATTGTTTACCCGTGCGTACCCCATAATGGAAAAGGACTTGATTTTTTTTTTTGTTTACAAAATAATATTATTGAAAATTGTCTACTAAAAAGTACTACAAATAAAGTTAAAAATTCAATGAAACCCAACGAAAGAGTGTACGAAGTCAAAAGAATTCAAAGTAAAAAAAAAAAAAGATGAAAAATAAAACTTCTTAAAAGTTGAAGGTATTCTTCTTTACATTCTTTCTTTATTGTTCAGTAAACTTGAAAGAAAACATAACAAAACAATTATTTAACAATTTAAGTTGAATTTTTCACTTTAAGGAGCTTTTAGAAAACTTCCAAAACATTCATTTGAGAAGAAGGCAAACTCAATTGTTACATTCTTTCATGGGGCAGATTTTAATAAATGAAAATAAATAAAATATTTTTATTTAACAAAAATATTTGTGATATACCAAAACACGCTGATATTTCTACTCACTGATGAAATTATTATTACTGCCTGGCTCACGATGTCGAACGATATCGATCGCTGGATTTTTGGACGCAAAAAATCTATCTTGCGTTCCACTAATAACCGATTTTATTCAACTTATGAATTGTTTACTGGAAGAAAAGCTAAACAAATAAATAATTTGGATGGTTTGAAGGACACAAATCATTTGTTTTTATTTTACAATTTTAGCATTATCGATCGGTCGACATCGCGACCCAGGCATTTAATTTACTATTTCTTTACCTGACCGATTGTCATTTTGTGTGAACAAGTGTACATTGATTTTTTTTCTTTTTAAGAGGTGTTGCATTTATAAAATAAATTCGAAAGATATCGTTGTTGTCTTTAAAACATTGTTGTTCCGTTTCTCTGTCTGTCATTCACATGTTTTTTTTTTTCGTGAGAACCGTCGTGAGAACCGTCAGAACCGAGTTGAAGTCCTGAAAATTTCTTGTTATATGTGCAAGTTACTTTTACTTTAGGTGAGGTTAGGCAGAATCCTACTGCACACTTGGATCCAGGTGAGGCCCCTTTGTGAAGCCTACAGATGAAATGGAAAAGAAAAAGAAGAAAATAATACACTTAAAGAAGGCGAAAGTTTGCAAAATGATATACTCGTATATAAAGAGAATGACTGAATGATGAAGGAGTTGTTAGTTCGGACAAAATTATGGGGAGCGATCGGCCCATAAATGCCACTCGTTGGTGTTCCAGAGAATGACAGCGACATAGAAGGTGGGAGACGGATTCATCCTCCTCAGTTAGGCAGCTTTAAGAGATTTCAAAGTACATTAATCCCATAAACTTTGCACGATTTCTAAAAATATTAAAATATTATAAAAGTATAAAAGCACAGGTTGTATCAAAGCGAGAAATTTAGCAAAAAGAAATTCTAAAATAAATAGTGCACGGCGACTCAAACTACATGCATACATGCACTTGATCTTGTGGGGTCATTTCTGCAACTTCTCGCTAATTCTCTCTCATTTAAAGTTTTTAAGATATTGATGTTTATTTATTTTGTTTTCTTAAAAACTGCATAAAGCTGGAAATGGTAACTGATTTTTTACTTATCAATAGATGCATAAAACTACCAGAAGTCATCACATTCATCATTAAGGATGGTTGATATCAAATCAATTTTATATTGGAAAAAGTACGTTTTGTTAAAAATAAAAGGAAAAAGAGAAACAGCACGTTTTGGTCTGCGTTTTTTTACCCGAGTCAAACGACTTATTGATTTAAACCTGATCCAATATAAAAAAAAAATATAGATTGAAATTATTTTCGTGATTTACATTTATTTTCTAAAAAACACAAAAGTTTTCTCAAAATTATACTGCAAAAGTAATCTAAGTAAAATTGTTGCAATAAGAATATTTAATTTTTTTTCAACATTTTCACATTTTTGCAATTTCCGAGTTTCCACATTTAAATTTTTACGGCATCTTGTATAACAATTAATTTAAACGAAAATAGAATGACAGGAAAAACTAACTGGCTTCGTCAAACAAATTGAGAATATTAAGAAATTTCATTAAAATAAAAAGGCGAGGTTTATATTGGTTTGATATCTGTTAGTTTACTTAAAGTTTATTTCATTAAATCCAAAATCAAATATACAAAAAATGTCAATTTATGAAAAAAAAAATAAGTAAAAATTACATTTTGTTGTGCACCAATTTTTTTTAAAACCCATTTTTTTAGTAACAGACCAACCTAAATTACAACGGAAAGCGTTGTCTGGCTGTCGAAGTTTCTCATGCCCAAACAAAATGTATGAAACCAACCGCAATAACGCGTTGTCAACGCTTTGCAGACGGAAAATCCAATTTTGACAGCGCGTCAATAAGTGAAGTTGGCAGCAAAAGTACTGTTGTTTGTTTTGTTTTTTTTTTTTTGCAATTTCATTTGTCATTTTGTTAAGTAATGTAACTTTAGCTACTTTCAGCTCAATTAAGCGTCTTCATCTCTATTTCTAATTTTTATTTAGAGTTTTTCATTAATTAAAGTGAGTAAACTCTGGCGCAACATTAACGCTCTAATTTAGGTTACTTATTTCAGAGTGAAAGCTAACCGCTAAATTACGTTGCGCTTTGCGTCGTAATTTAGGTTGGCCTGTAAAACAAACAAAAATGCTAACTATATTTTTTCTAGAAAATTTCAATCCAAATATGCTTAAAATACCAAAAAACCAATTTGTCAAAACATGCGAAAAAGTACGTTTTGTTTTGCGTCTCCTCATAAGTATATATTGAGTGTGATGAATGTATGCGAAGCAGATAGACATCTTAAAATTTTTGGCTTCATTAATTTATTTTATCTTTAAAAAAAAATTACCAATATATTCATGGTGATTTAATTTTTCGCTCCTTTCATTAATTTTCTTTCCCGAGTTGACCCTATTTTACTATTTGTAACTTTGTTTTTTTTTTCTCTTTTCTACATTTATTAACTTTTACAACTTTTGACTTCAATTTGCCTTTCACTTTAATAAGTCATTTATAGTTTATGTAAAAAATCTAGAACACAAACAAAATAACCTGTAAGAAAATATATGTAATTTAATTAAATTAAAACAAAAGGCAAAAGAAAAAAAAAACTACTGTCCTAAACAGATCTCAGTTGTAATGAAATGGAGAAAGTAATTAAATAAAATATATATAGAAAATTAATATTTTCTTTTAGAAAAATTAGCATCCAAAGCTGATATGTTTTAATTTTCTTAATATTAAGAATAAAATATGATTGATGTTTGCATTAGTGACAGGATATAAGTTTAAGTTGTATAAAAATAATAAAATATAAATAAATATGTACGAGAATGAGAAAATATAAGTTCCCAGCAAAAACTTGCTAATGTGTTGTATTTACCCAACAAAAAGCTTTTCAAACATAAACTTACACTAAATACCACAACCAATTACTGGTAAAAAAACAATTTATTTATTCTCTCATTTGCACAGAATTTGTGTCTCTTTTAGATGTGTAAAAGTTCAACACCTTGCGAAGCAATTATAGAGTAGACCAGGGATGAAAACACTTGGCATAGAATGAACTTGGCACCAGAGGATTTTAAGTTTTATTACGTTTTATATTTTTAATATCTTTTTAATATTGACATTTTTGCGCCATAAATCGCCATGTTAAAGTAATTTTTTAATATGCCATTATAAAAATAGTAAACGGTATGTTTATTATCGTTTTTTCTCATTACTTTTTTTTTCAAAAACCTTGTTTTAAATTACGCTGTATAGCTGATAAAACTAACAGCGTTAGCTGCTAGCAAATCGTTTAAAGACATAATTGATAATGTCCAAGGCTAAGATAGTTTTCATAGTGCGCGTATGTCGAGGAAGTGCTAAGTGTTTTGGAGAAATTATTTTAATAATTAGCTGTTGATTTGTTAACGAAAACTCCATTTTTGAATTTTCACAGTCATTAATTTAAGCATCAGATGTGGTTCGCTGTTTTCAAATCACAAAGAAATATTCAAATATTTTAAAAATTAGTGTTTGGTTTTTCATAAGAAATTTTCAAGTATTTAATGACAAAGCAACGCTTGAATTTCTGTACGTTTGTTCGGTGAAGAATTTGTTTAAAAAAAAATTAACAAATTTATTAAAGACTTTTAGTTTTTGTTTTTCTTTATAAAACTCACATAGTGATGTGATTTATTCGATTGGAGCCTTAATGTAATAAATTTTTTTATATTAAAGGAATATCAGAAATAATAAAATTGATAATTTGATGTCTAGATCTTTGTTTCGTATGAGATGAGTTATACTGAAATTTTATTTAAGATTTCAGACTATTTTAGTACTAGTTATCCCTACATAAAGTAAAAATTAACCCTTTAACTTATTATGTATTAATTTCGTAGAAAATTTCAGCCTGCTTGTTTTTCACTAACGTTTTCACCCTGTTTTATTAGATTTAAAAAGGAGTTTTAATTAATATCTGGAAAAAAGCTTGAAAAGTCCTATACGATTAAGTGTGTTAAAATAGTCTAAGGAAATTTTGCTTATGTGATTTTACTGGAAATAACCATACATATCTTTAACAATAAATTTAAGAAATGAAGGATTTCTAAACACAAACAGATGGAGGGTCACTTCAATTCCTTTTAAAATCAATCATATACGTAAAATTTAATAACGTATGTACACGTGTAAACTTTTTATATTTTACAAGAATCATTCGTTAGAGCGATGTACTTTAGTAAAAACCAAGGCTTGCTGTATAGTGTTGTACAGTGAAACTTCGATATAACAAAAATTTTTAATAAAGAGATTTTTTTCTAAATCCCCTAAAAAAACTACATTGTTGCAAAGTTTTTGTTTAAAAGTACACGTATAAATAAATGAATGAAATGTTAAAGTATTGTTTTACAATACAAAATTCATAGATTAAGGCCACAATAAATTAAACAACCGTTTATGAGTATGACGGTAAATATACAACAAAGTTAGATATAAGCAAAAAATATATGAAAGTGTTTAACATCTTATTTGGTTTTTGTTAGTTAAGTAGTAACGACACGTTTTCGCTGGATGCTGGAGTAGTGCTCAGTGGTGTCTAGGGTCATTACATGATCTTCTCCATTGCAGTAGAATTACAGAAAATTACTTTATACTTTTTTATTTTATGTATTTCTTTTTATTTTCTTCAAAAATGATTTTTAAAACAAACAAGGTTTCTAAATCTATAAGGGAGAGTCAGTGGTACAGGCACGAACGCACGAAGATGGAAAGCACGTGCAGAAGAATATCTCCGGTGGCGAGTAATGGTAGAGTCACCAGGAAGTGGTCAATCCTCAGTTAGGATCTGTTTCTCTACACTCGCACGGGATATCGAGGTACTCGTCAACAACGCTAAATAACGAAATTTATGATACCGTCCCTTTGGGTGAGTACTAAGCCAACTACCGGGAAGAGATCAGCTCTTAGATTGTACGTAGTTTACTAATAGCCCACGAAACAGACGATATACTTCAACTCGGACATACGGAAACAGGCCCAGTAGAAGTCAACCCTCAGTATGTCACTGTTTCTCGGAGTTCCAATAGGCTTTAGAGTACCACGCGATTGCGTTGATCCTACCAATCAGAAGTCAACCCTCAATTAGGTATCTCAAACGCATTCACAATGGCTTTCTAAATTAAATGAAATAAAGCCACCCGAGAATTAATTATAAAGAAAAACCACGAGTTACCTCTGTACCGGCTGCCAACCAACTGAAACGATCAGCAGCAGTACACATTTTATATACCTTTACGTACGTGTATTCTCTAATATATTGAAGAATATATAAGAGAATACCAAACCGGTTTATTTATTGCAATAATAACTAAATATGTATATATAAAAAGAAGTGACCGTATAAATTCATTTAGGTAATATAGATAATAACAAATTAATTCTTAAAGTAAATAGACTTAATTGTGATGTAATTCTTGCTCCATACAAATTACAAACTACGATAAACTTAAATAAAAAATTGAGCCATGTGAACATAAACAAGCCAAGCGCCTTTTGTTCGTCACAAAGTTTATTACTACTTATTTTCTAATTAAATTGAATTTGTAATAAAAAAACTATAGTCGAAAAATTTTTTTTTTTTTGGTTTATTTTCATATTTCGTTCTGTCAAGGTTTGACTGTTATATATGTACCATGTTATATCAAAAGCTCACTGTTTATTAAAAACGATTAAAGTGAGAGGATTATATATACGAATTTGTGTTGTTACCTTAAGACTTATGGATTTTTAAAATGTCTTTGAAAATGCTTCAATTCCTTTTGCTCATGAAGTCATTTACGATAAATTGTATATAGAATTTACATAAGAGGTAATTTTTCTTAAGTTGGAGCAAAAATTAAAAAAGACATTTAAAAAAAAATTATTGAAAATACACAGTTAGTTTATAATGATTTATAAGAAAATTTTGTATCATGTACCCACCCTCCCGAATGCATCTTAGTTCTTATGATTACAAGGGTAAAATTTCAATAAAATGATAATCTCCGGATTAAAATTAACAAAATCTTACTAGTTATATGACTAGTTTTACAATTTTCTTGCCAATTTCTCCATAATAGATTGAGAACACTTTTAGTTTATAATCTTTAACATTTGTATTGTATTTTTGTGGAGCATTATTATATTTCATTAAAAAAAAATGCAATATTGTTGTTGAAAAGTATGCAGAGAAATGCTGATCATTTCGGTTTGTCCGTTTAAATGCAAGCCAAACTTACTCCGGCTATCAAAAGTTGACCCTTTAATAAATTTATGTAGAATAAAATAAATCATCGTCTTATATCCGCTAGTTTAGCAACAAACGAAAAAAATAAAATACAAAAATAAAGGAAATGGGTTCTTGATATATAAATTAACAAAAACATCAGACTAATGATGAAAGTTTGCAAAAATAATATTCAGGTTACATTTCCTTTTAGTCTCTAGTGGTCTGGTTGTTGGTTTTTTTTCATTTGTAAACTTATAAACATGTTTTTATATCGGTGGTCTCATGTAGAAATGCTCTAACTCACTTTTTGTGATGTTTCACATATTTGTGATTTCAATACGTTTTACACAAATACACCTTTTCACAACAATTTTATGCAATATATATAAAAAATAACTTTTTTTTACCAACAATTTGATTTATATTAATTACGGTTTGATCATTACAGTTTCTAATATGTTTTTACCTTCACCCTGAAAGTTACAAACTATATAAGTTAAGGCCTTTCTACATATTGCCAGCTGTATGTTTATATGCATGTATGAGTAGGAATATTTCGAATAAGCTTTTAGCTTAATTTCAAATTTATTTCCGTTAGACTTACACAAGCAGAAAAAGAAAAAAAAAATAAATAAGTTTTGAAGGTATCAATTTCAAATACATAAATGATGATGTGTATGTAATTAAATGTGTGCACATGAAAGATAAAAAAAAACACTATTATAAAAAAGCAACCCCGGAAGAGGATAAAAGAGAGTAACAACGACGAAATTGATGATATGTAAGTATGTAAGAAACAATTATCGAGTTTTGCTGCTGGACTTGATGTCATTTTCATTTATGTAATTTTTGTTGTTTGTTCTTTGGTAATAAAAATTATGTTTATTTTTTTTTTGCGATTCTTCTTAGTTCTTCTAATTTGTTTTATTTCAAATGCGGTTTTGTCAAATATTAAATAAAACAATTATTTTTATTTTCTTTTTCTTTTCAGCAGAGATTTCTCGTGTTTGTGGTTAAATAGCGCTGGTCAAAACAAACAAAACTTATAAATCATGTACTATGCAAAATTTGGAATGTTACAACTGCCAAATATGGTACAGTATATGATTCAAAATGCAGGTAAGTCTATTTATTGTTCACTACATTACTGGCTCTAAAAATATATTTTTTTTTTTTCAAAATAATAATTTCCTATGCGTACATTTGATAACATATTTTTGAAATGCATAATATTTGTATGAAATCACTTTGGGGTAAAGCTTTTTTTTAAGGACCAGCACTCAGGGTATTACCCCTACTTATGGAATGCATTGTGCATAAATACAAAGGTAATTATTATCTTCGCTTACGACAACACCCATTTCAAATTTCTACTTTTTTTATTGTATTTTAAGCTTAGAGGTATATTTTGAATCTTTGTTAGTTGTAGACGTCTATTATTTTATTGGTCAGCTGGTTGTTTTAGTTTTATATGAAAGTTGTATGTCAATCAAGCACGGTGCTTAGAAAATAAACGAAGGAGAGTCACTTAAGCGAAAAATTTATCACATATAGGCTCTGCAAAAATTACACAAAGAGGAAAACACGACTCACACAATTTAATTTCTGTAGAAGATATAAAGAGTCTTTCATTAAACGTTTCTTTTTTTGAAATTTTAAGTGAAACAAAGTGCAAGTGATTCATTGTCGAAATTTAAAGATTTTACAATTACACAAACGCTTTATGGCAAGAAGTGAAGATAGAGAAGTATATCAAACCACTCTGGCCCTTAAAGTGTTTCTCTATATATTAAAAATTATTACGAAATTCTAAATTTTTCTTTCTAATAAAAATATTAATTCAATTTATAAAAATTAAATTTAGAGAAAACGAACTTAAGCCTGACAAATTGAAATTTCACCGATTAAACATCACTTAGTTTGACTAAAAATTCATAACTTAATTGTAAAAATTTAGGTGTTTTGGAAAAGGCGATGGACAAACAAAGGATATTGCAAAAGATGAAAGCATTGTATTAGGCAATAGAAAAATGTTACGACAGTTATTGATACTGTTCAAATCTAATGTACAGCGCAGTGCCCTTCTATGTCAGTCACCAGAACCGTCGGAGAAGTAAAACATTAATAAAAAAATTGCTGCTCATACAACTTAAGACAGTTAATGCGTCTAAATAACACTAGTGGCGCTGCAACATGCTTAATAGCAGAGTTGTACAATAATCCTATCTATCCTAATCCTTTTCCTAAGTTCTGGCACAATGCAATGCATAAGTAGGGGTCATTCCCATAGGGCTGATTCTTAAATCCAAAAAAAAAAAAAAATTAAATAGAAAAACAATATTATTATAGAACATGCGCTTAAAAAAATCAATGGTCAACATTGATAAGACTAATTTTAATAGAAATGCATAGAAAAAACCCGTTTCCCTATGTAGTTGACGGGCTTTAGCGAGATCTTTCTATGGATCTGTGAGAATTTGTAATGTGAGATGAAATAAAAATGCGTTTTTAAAATCATCAGCTACACATACTAAAAATATTTATATATCTTGTCTTAGTTGTTTGGCTCTGGTGTGAAAATTCCGCGTTTGGTGCCTTAAAGCATTTAAAGTTTCCTAATGATGACTAAGTCATGAAGTGTACATTTAAGATTTCACAAGGAACAAAGTTCTCATTGATCTGCTTTGCTATTAACCCTACAAGAGTTCACGTACTAAAAAGGAATTATAGTGTGATTAAATCATCATAGTAATATTAATTTTTTAATTTTTTTACTACATATTTTCTTCCCATTTTTGTCTACAGTGCCATAATGTTTTTTTTTTTTTTTTAATTTAATATCCCTCGAGATTTTCATCTGTTTGGTTTTTGTAATAAATTGACTGCCAAATACACTCTTAAAATGTAACATTTTTGCTTGTATAAAGTTGAAAAATAAACTTTTTATATTGCCACTGACATACACAAGTTTCTATTTTCGTCCTTTATAATAATACACTAACACAGCCATATGTAAAATCATTGCACGTGTTCATATATGTTGATGTGTTATAACATATAAATAAATATACATTCATACATACATTAATAAATGAATGATGCATGACTTGTGTAGGTTGTTTATCATGTCATGAAAATTATATGGAAATTTAATTGAAAAAAAAGCCAACTGTATTAAAACAATCAGTTTCATATAAATAATGATACAATTGTACAAAAACAAAAACAATATGAAAACAATTCAACATTAACGATATGACCGGACAAGGTAAGAACAACACTACAGTAGTAGTAGACTCGTTAAGTATGAAAAGAGTTCTCTCTTGTGTGTAAAACTTTTTGTAACAAATTATATTAAATATATTTATTTGTATGTATGGGTGCACGTACATACATATCTATATATATAAATTAATAATGTATAAAATAACAATATGTTATATAAATGTTTTTCATCCAGGCGCAGGTTATTTGGAATTTTCGTTTTAATATCTTTTGACGTATGAGTGATATTAAATTGATGAATTATATCAATCATACTTTGTGTGTTCTTGATGTTTTTGATATGCTAAATGTAA
This sequence comes from Lypha dubia, assembly GCA_947311025.1. Classification (NCBI taxonomy): domain Eukaryota; kingdom Metazoa; phylum Arthropoda; class Insecta; order Diptera; family Tachinidae; genus Lypha; species Lypha dubia. The sequence continues at coordinate 109,613,218 of OX371261.1, read as the reverse complement.
TTCTATATATCTGTGGTATTAAGGAAAAAGTGCTTAACTAATATTTTATAGTTATCTAGAAAAGCAGTTTTAAATGTTTAAGTGGTTGGATCAAAATGTAATCGGGTTGCACTAAAAGTTGATCATTCGTCTTTTGATTCTTTTGATTTTTTAACACATGATTCTGTCCACTATAAAATATATATTCAACTTAAAATTTAAATAGTATGTAATAAGATAAAATAAGATGTTATTCCATATGGTATATTTATTAGGAAAAAAAAAATCGTTCAATATAAACAAAACTTTGCCCAGAGTTACTTTTGAATATGAATATGATATTAACTCAAAATCGTCTTATGTAGATTTATTTTTGCCACAGATATTATGGTATATCTTTATCTCTCTTTCCCTCTCTCTTTCTTTCTTCCTATCTTAATATGAGACACGATAAGAATAGCCCAGCGGTAAAAGGTAATGAATAGTAACCGATAGAGTAATGTACAGCATGTATAATTCTTCATTCCAGAATTCATTATTGTTAACACAGAATATGTACTAGGAAAGTAATGAATTCGTTTAATGTGTACGGCAAATAAATCCTATAATTCATTTTTTTGTTAACAATTTTGAAAGGAAAATGCGAATACTTGTGCACAAGCAAAAACAAAACATTCCTTCATCGTAAGAAGTGGTAAACAATGTGTAATTTTTGTGTGTGACCAAATATACCTTCTCCTTTCCAAAGGATTGCATTGTTTTGCCTTGGCAAATAACACATTATATCTTCAATTACATATGTATGTAATCAATGACCAGTTTTCCTGCTGGGAGTATATCTTTAAATTTATTCATTGATACAATTTAATATTAAATAAAATTTGGTTAAATTGGATAATATATATTTTTAATGTTTTTGTTATAATTCATCATTCACAGTTTTGAATATCATATTGAAAATATAAAATAGCATTAACTGATAGATAACATTTTCTTCTAAATAGAGTTGTTACTTTTTTTTAAAACTATATGATTTTTTTTCACCAAAATTTTAATTAATTTTCCTGAAAACTCCAGTAAAGTTAGGATTTGAACGAGGCCGTTTTACTTAATGATATTCACTGCGGCATTTGACGGTCTCATCTGGTTGCCAAATATTTTAAATTTCTTTTTATAAAAGTCGAATTTTTACACAATTTTCTTTAAGTTCTGCTGAGCAAAAGAATGATTAAAATTTGGTTTTTAATTCAAAATGATTTACAAAAAGTTTTATTGATTAATTTTACACAAAATGTGAATTAAATTAAAATACAAATGCATTCCTCATGAATTAGAAATTCTTGCATGCATTCACATCACTACAAAGATTAATTGAATTAAATTTTGAGTGAATTTATTGGTGATTTAAAGAAAAGCAATTTTTTAATTCACTGTTTTCACTAGGATTAGGATCATTATTAAGAAACTCTTGAATGTTTTAAAAAAATTTCAAAAGAGTTTATGATTCGTAGATTCTTTCAAAAAGGAATCATTTCTTTACAGCTCAGCTACTGAGCTTTTTTTTGGCAATTGTAAATTTATTTTACACAAACAAAATTGCTGTTGTTTTTTTTATCTTTTATATTGTTGCCGAGATGCATTTACTTAGTATTGATATACTCTGGACATAAGTTTAAAAGAAAAACAAAATTTTGGAATTTATTGCTGAACAAGTTTCTCGATATCAAAGAGAAAAAGCTGCTTAACTATTGAGTGACAAGATGCATAAATGTTAATTACAAAATAACAGACTAGCCTTGAAATCATCTACGAATTTTATTTCGTAGGAACAGCACTCAGGGTATGACCCCTACTTAAGCACTGCATTGTGCCAGAAATTAGGGAGAACAGAATAAAAAAGAGAAAATATATGATGAAAATGATGCTGGCTTAATTAATTTGTTTATAACTCTGCTATTGCTGGTTTTGTTACTTTTTAAACCAGTTTTGCAGCTCCTTTAATATAAATAGACACATTAACTTTTTATACAAGCATTTCTTTTCATAAATTTGTTTTACTTCGCGACGATTCAGCTTCTAGACGAAGAAGGGCGATATTTTTTATATTAGCTTCGAAGAGTATCAATCCCTGTTGGATCAGTTTTTAGAGACCAGTGTGATGCCTTCATCACTTAAACAGTCCAGCAAGAGTAAATACAATGCCACACTAATGCACATTAAAGAAATTTGCGTTGTTGTTTGTCTTGCCCTGAACAGGGATCGAACCCAGCTCCTAAGCCATAGAGTGCTTCGTAGTAAACGCGCTATCCAATGCAACCAACACCATCCTCGAAGGAAACACAGAGTTATACTGTGCCAATGGAAAGTTTTCTTCATATAAAATATTGTCTTATAAGTTTAAGCAGAGCGAAACATATCCCCAGATAATGACTGAATACTGTGTTAGAAGATCATCTAAAACAACAGACCATTTTTAAGCACATTAATGTCAATTTAAAAATATATTTTTTCATAATGTATTTTGCAAAAATTTTAGCAGTTTCAAAACTATTTTTTAATTGATTTTTAATGTATTGAATTTTATAAAATTTTTACTTAATATGCTGTTTCCACATGAAAAACACAAAATTTTTTTGTAAGAATTCCCATACAAATTTTACACTCCAATCATTCGGCCTTCATGTGGAAACAGCACGTAAATGTAAAATTACTATTGATAAAAAAATGCAATATTTATAAAATTTATAACTAAGCTTTTTATTTGTTTTTTTTTTTTTATCAATTCATAGTCTTGTTCTATTTCACTTTGCATTTATATAATCCTGCCATATGCTAAATATTTTATAATTGACATTTTTATTCGTATTCTTTGCTGTTTTTGTTTTGTATTTCTATATTCTATAAATCAGACAAAAAAAGAACTCATATAAAAAATAAAAATGCTAAAAAATATATATATATATATATATTTTTGTTGATAAAAACATATTTGTGTTTTTAATTTATTACAAAATAATGATGAAAAAATAAACAGATTAAAACACATGCAAAAAAATATGAATTTTAGTTTGTAAAATTTTTTTGCTTAATAAATAATAATTAAAACAAGTTTGAATTACTTTATGAGTCAAAGTCAGCTAAGAAGAGAAGTAGGGAGAGCAAAAATAAAGTTGCAGTATTTTAGGGCTTCAGTATTTTCGTTCTATCCAAAAAGAGTTTAGGCAATGGATCTGAAGGTGCTTCAGTAAAATAAAGTTTTTGCGTTTTCTGCAAAAAAGTAATGATGATACCAAGAGACTCTCGAATTGAAGAACGATTGTTTTGGTTCATGACGGAATGCAATCTTTTATAGCCTGTATTTTTTATCGAAGGTAGCTTATAAATTAATGTGCAGATTTTGTTAATCAAGTGATTGAGTCAACAAATTTACTTCCGTACTTGACACTTGTACAGATCTTGTGAGATTTTTGTGGTGTGTAAGAAGATGCGAGAAGAAATCTCTTGGTCATTCTAAGGACATTTGATCAAATGTTTGAACGAAATTAAAAAATTTTATGTATTATGCATGTTTGGGTACCATTATTTGGTATTGGTCGCCGACAGCAATATTATCGCTATAGAAAGATTTTTTCAAAAAGAAAAAAGAAAAGAATTTGTGAGTTTTTGAGAATAAATCCAGTAAAAATAATAAAAGCTCAGATTATTTTGTTTGTATTATTATTATTGGCCAGATGTAATTCCTTTTGTTATTTTTTATTTATAAATTTAGCTATTGGCCTACCGTATTTTATGTAAATAAAAGTAAAATTTTTATTCCATATTTTTCCCGACGTTTCGTGAATTGTATGTTCACTTTTTCAAGGGATATTTTTTATTTCTATTAAAAAGAAAAACATCAACAATTTTTGAATAATATTAAATAATAATGTACAATAGCTTACACTATGACGTCACATGAATATAATTTTTTAAATATTTAGTGTGTTGAATATCACTTTTAAATTTATAAATAAAAAATAATAAAAGCTCAGATTCTGCATAAGGAAGAATTAATTTCTTAACGTGAGCAGAATGTATTCAACTTTCACGAATGACTACATGTACTCTTTAAAAAGTATTGCTGCAGACTATATGATGTTGCACTGTACTCGTAGTCAGATACACAGAAAAAAGATAGTCTCAAACCTTAAAAAATCAATTCCTTACGGTGTCAAAACTACAGTCAGTACTGATTTTCTTTATTCAAGCATGAAAACATTCATTCAAGTACGGATTATTTAATCCTAAAATACTTAATTTTATCCCAAAAATAAGACTTGATTTACTTAAAAAAAATAAAACGGATTTAGATTGAACATCGTCATCCGTCCATTTGAAAGTCATACACAATTCATTTACCTAAAATGAATCTTGTCACATACTTGAATCAATTCTTAAGCCTGGATAATTTAGGCTAATTTTTATCCTGGAACACAGTTTAATTAAAAGTTTTAATACAGGATACGTCCCGTGACTGGTTCCCAGGGACTACCAACCAGTTCGAGTTCCGGAACTTTATATGAGGACCTTAATCCTTTGTAAAAATCAAGTGTAATTTTTTAATGGGCTCAAAAAACAACACCATTGCAATATGAGAACATTTTGCTAATAGTGTAATCTGACCGACATCGCTTCTTTGATATCTTCAGAGTTCTGTTGTAATTATCATTTCAAATTTAGTGTTCTTTTTCAATTTCAAACCGAAATTTTTATCAACCAAATTTGAAATGAGGTAACGAAAAATCTTTCTAGACAGAAGCAAACCTCAATAGAAAAACATTATTTTTAAAAGTTTGAACGATTTACTATTTCAAATTCATCTTTATAAAATTTTGTGACAGCAATGCTATTCCAAAGTGAGAGTATAGGTTATGAAAATATTTTAGTTCTTAGTTGTGATGAGTATTATTGGCATATTCAGCAGGTAAATAAAAAGTTTTATATTTTACTGGCCATTATTTTGCAAAATAAGCATATACGAGTATTGTGTGAAATCTTAAAAGTAATAGTACAGGGTTAAGCTTAGAACTTTACATAGAGCATTCAGGATAATTACAAAAATTGTAATATTTGAAATAATTTTTTGTCTATCGGCATTAAAAAGGGAACGTTCAGTTTATGTGGGCTTATTGTGTTCTCACCTGAAATAAATATTGTAACGAATGATAAGGAAAAAAAAAATTATTATAAATATAATTACATACATACATACACACATATTTCTTCGAAAGCTTGGACTCCTTTAATTTTATATACTGAAAATAAAAATTATACTATAAAATATCAAATATAAGTTATCGGAAATGTTACGATTCCGTAATTATATTTCGATCGTTTTTAACACTGATAAAGTGGCTGTGCACATATTACGTAACGCTGTTTTCAGAGATTTTATGCTCCCCTCCCCCACTCCGTAACGCTTTTTACTAATTTTTCAGTGCAAAATTTCCAATCCGTAACAAGTTCATAACCCCCGCGAGCGTTACATAATATGTGCACAGCCACAAAGGCGGTATTCAGTGTTTTTTGGAAAAAGTCCCGCGAAAGTGCAAATGCAAAATATGGTAGCTATTTTGTTAAATCTAGCAGTATCTCTGTGTATTTCGTTGCTGGGTTTTATCAAAACGGTACATTTCGCACCAGACACTGAATACCGCCAAAGTATTTTATACCTATAGGCATTTGCTTAAATTGTTTTTACTAGAAAAACTCATATTAAGCTTGTTTGCGAAGCTTATTTTATTTGTGCTCCTAAAAGTATGCATGTTTTTTTTTATAGAAATGAAGTTAGAAGAAAAATTCATTTGTTCATTTTATATTGAATTTTAAAAGTTGTTTGACAACAAACAAATTTTTTGTTTTTCGTTTTCTAAAGACTCAATTTTAGAAATTGAAAACACTACTTACGAATTTTAATTACAAAATAAATTTTAAAACAACAAACGAAATCATCTTAAATTTGAGATGTTTGTGTTGTTGTTTCTATTTTTTTTTTTGCATAAACAAAATGATAAAAAAAATTTCGCAATATGAACAAAAAGTTGTATCTATCAAAATTTTGCATATAAATGCTCAACATTATTGGCATTTTGCTGCAGTACTAAAATATTACAATAATAATTTATTTTTACTCTTCATTTTTCATTTCATAGTATAAAAGGGTTTGCATATTTTGTGAAAAGAATACAAATTGAAAACATGTTTGTGAAATTGATCATAAAGTTTAAATGTTTGTATACGTAAGCAAATATAAGTAATAAAAATTTTCTTTAGGTTTTATTAGTAAAATAAAAAAATTTATGAAAGTAAGGTGTATTTATAGCAAAAATTTTGTGAGGAACAATTTTATTTAAAATTTCAAAATGCTGATGCATAAAAAGGTTATCCAAAATCCAATGAAATTTTGCAACATATGTTCAAATTCTTTTCAAATTAGATTTTGCTGACTGGCGAAATAAAATTCATGCAAGAGGGGTAATTTGTTTCCAGATTTCAGCATAATCTAGAAAAACCATAAATGTTGCAATACCTTTTCGTACAACAATAAATTCAATTACAACAATATTCAATGGAAAATATTTCTAAAATATTATTTTGTGGTTTTTGGAAAATAATTAAATATTTGTAAACAAAAAAATTTTTAATTTTATCAAGTAATATGTTAAGCAGATAAAAATGATGGGCATATCGTTCATTTCATATCCTGGCTAAAATTCAATGATTTTGAGATCCTGCATATTCATGTTACGAGACTTTATTCTATTATTAATGAATATAAGTTAAAAAAACAATTATTTATTTTACAATCTTTCATAAGCAAAACTTTGTTTAAAATTCTTTTACATTTCTTGCTTTATCTTCTTATTTCAAGATCTATTCCACATATATTTGCTAACGATAGCGTTTGCACTTTAAGTTAAATACAACAGTATCGTATTCGAGCAGCATGCGTAATTATTATTTGCATAAGTTGCAAATATGAGCCATGCCAATGCTGCAAGTAAGGCGTTAATATATAACAGCATAAGTTTCAATATTCTGTCTCTAAAAATCAACACAAGAAAAAAATACTAAACAGAGTTCATAAAATAAATTACAAACGATATAATAACTTTTCACTTAGTCGCTATGGTGGAAACACGAAACATATAATATATGTTATAATGTAATGATTACACCCTTCAAAATGCAATACAATACTAGATACGTATGAGTAATATTGATTTGAAAAAGCTAAATCATACGTCAATTATTCAATAATAAAAATTCATCTATAAATTACCATTTTATGTTAAATTAATATTTAATATGTTTCAATTTACATTTATTATTCCTAAATAGAATTAAATTTAAATATTTGATAACATTTTAAACAAAAGGTTTTCAACTAAAATATAATGGAAAGATTTTGACGGCATTCAAATAACCTTTCAAATAATAACAGATACTGCCTTGCCCATGATGTCAGCTGAAAGTTTCATTCATAATTGTATACAATAGAAAAAAGTTTATGCATTATAGAAGGCCAAACAACCCCGCCTTTTTAATTTTTGGAAGCAGCAACCCTCTTTATTTTCGATACAATATAATTTTGTTAACATATTGAATAAAATATTAGTTTTATTGTTTAGCAAAAACTTTGGAGTTGTGTAAAAGCAGACAGTATTCTGTATTTCACTTGTAAAATATTTTCCCGTGCCGTTTCTGTTTTATTTTCTGTTTATAATTGTGAATTCAAATGAGGTTTTTCAGTTTTCAGTTAACTGTGTTTAATAAAGTGAGTACTTTTTGTTTTAAAAAACTTTGGCTTTTCTACAAGATATTTTTGCCAATAAATATAAGTCTGTAGCAGTAAATCTTCCTTCACATTTACCAAATATTTTTCCAAAAATACGTAACCTCTACTTTTGCTAAAGGATAGCGTAATTTAACATGGTTTTTATTATGTAAAATAAAATTAATTATTGAACATAAAAGTATTTTTATACAGTTTTTAAAAAATGCGAAGCCAAAATTAAAAATATATTGAAATTAAAGGAAATAAATTTTTAGTTTTTTTCTTGGTCACTTTTTTTTCGACAAATATTTGATAAATGTGAACGTAGCTTAAGAAATGCGATAAAGTTAAATAAAAGCTTTTATGAAAACACAATTTATATGTCAAACTAACACAAATATTTTTCTCTTGTTTAAATTACAAAGTTTTGTAGTAAAAATACAAAAGAGATCAAGATGAGTTGAGTGTGGAGGCATCTTAAAAATCAAAAATTCGAACAAAAAAATTTTTTATTACGAGTACATTTTTTTTTAATTAGTACCAGCACTCAGGGGATGACCCGTACGTAAGCAGTGCATTGTGCCAGAACTCAGGGAGAGGGATTGGGTAGAGAAGATAGATGTTGCAAATTTAGAAGGCTTAACTCTTTTACAACTCTATGTTAGTAGTCAACGCACTAAACACTTCAGCCAACACCATCCTCTTAAAAAAAGCTTTAATATAAAATAATAGTCTTGATTTTAGTAAACTGCCGTTTATAGTTTCTGTCTTAATGGTCTTCCTGGTCGTTGAGATTGATTTTAGCAGGACAGCCTTACTTAATCATTCCGGAAAGGGGGTTTTGGGTTAAATCTAAGAGACTGTATGAGTGCTGCGCAGTTATTTCAGACGCGTAGAAAATGGAAAACATGCGTTGGTGTAAAGTTTTTAGGAACAGGTATTCGTAAGTATTTAAGATTGCCGAATGAAAGCAGCATATTTCAGGCTTAGATGGTTGCCAGTCATCGTGTCCATAAATTAGGAAACTACAAATGTAACTGAAGACGAGGAGATAACCTTCTACGTTAAAAGATATGAGACGCTGAAACTTTTGGAGGGATGCAGTGTCAAATCGGAGCTAGTCAGCAGGAGCAGGCGCACTCTTAGTTTGATTATGAAAAATATAGTATTCAGAAATGTTGGTTTCTAGGTATTACAATATTTAGAATAAGGAAACCGCTGATAATGTTGCAAGAAGAGGTACATAACTATAAGAAAAAGATCAGGAACAAATCAGTTAAATTGCCAATCGGCCAGTACTATTCAACGATTCCTAGAAGAGTATGGATGATAATAAAATATCGGGAATTATGAGGACAAAACTTGTCTCGGGATAATCTACTTTACTACTGGGAATGAATAGAAAAAAAATTAGAGAGTCTTTAAAGAAATGTTGCCAAGCAAAAATATATAATGATTGTTAATAAAATAATTGTACAAGAAAAAGTTGTGGAGATTTGTCAGAAGTAATTCTTTTATATGGATATTCAATCTCTGTATATAATCTTTTGTAATATTAGAAAGCTTTTAAATTTTATTAGAGTTTTAAGGCATATGCCATGTATGTAGCTGAAAGGAGAATGATGCAGTTTTTCTTCAGTTAAACATATATCCAGCTAAATTTTCAAAGGTTACTTCAAGTCTGTGAAAGTCAGAGCGTATATTATAGAGAGTGACAGCTTTAATAGTTCTTAGGTTTCTTAGCATTCCACACATCATTCCATATATCATTCCTGTCGTAACAGAAATATAGTTTTACTATGATAATTCTTCATTGAACGCAATTCCAAAGATGAAACAAGAATTATATTGCTAATGTTAATTAATAACTGAAAGATGTTTTTAAATGTTTTCTTTTTATTAATAGATATGAAAATGCATTTTGTATTTAAACGATTATTGGACATATCATTAAAAGACACTCAGTATTGGAGTCAGTTGAGATCATTGTTTATCGAATCGACACAAGAACTTAAACAGCCTATTTCGGTTCGTAATTAAGGTTAAACACCATCAGCATACCTTTGTGTTTCAAAGTGTTTCAACACCTCTAGAAGGTCAGTCATATATAATTAGAAAAGTAGTTGATCTTAAGTAGGGCGTTGTGGAACTCCACTATCAACTTCAGGGGAAATTAAAATTAAGCCATTAAAAAATAGATTGTTTTCGATTTGAAAGATATGATAAAATAAGTTTGGACACTTCTTGTAGAGGAAAAATTAAAAACATCTTTACGAATTTTTACTGTAGGATGCGAAGTTCAACAATGCTTAACTATGATCTAAAGTACATTAAATGATCCAGTTTCGACCTTAGCTCTTTAACCATACCAATTTGAACTTTTATATTTTTTGGAATTGGAATATTAATAAAAAAAAAATACCTGAATTTGCTTATGCAAACTCATATATCTTGTGGCAAACATGGAACAAGTAATCATTCTTTTTCGAAAAGCCCACAAAGAAGTGACTTAAATTAAGGTTTAAGGAAATTAAATTCCTTTGAGAAACCTCTTCTAAACAGAGCAAAAAAAAAAAAAAAAAAAATTGGAATGAAAATGATAGTGGTGTGATAAAGTCTACATAAAATAAATGCTAATACTTCCCATATTTTTTAATAAGAATCATTGGGTGGTATTATTGATTCCGCACGAAAAGGAAATTTCAACGGAAAGAACTATCGATCGATAAGCAAATTGCAATTATGCATTCCCGCGGTATGTGCTTTCCGCGAAGTATATTGAACATCCCGGTATTAACTTATTTGTGTTGGCAATCTGATGGCAAATACAAATATTTCGAACGCGCAGACATTGGGTGCGTTCAGCAGACACAGTTTGCTACACAACTGTTGCTCAACAATCTGCCGAACGCTTTGATTACTGAGCGATGAGGAAACATGTTGAGTGTACGCTCACTGTTTTTGGTAGCAAAGAAAAAGTACGATACATTTCATCAAATTTCGATATTTCAGTCCACTTTGAATTTTTATTCAAATTTCATAATATATTTTTAAATTTTAACTCATTTAAATTCACAAAGAAATATTATGAAATTTTTTCACATAATAAAATTCAATAACTTTTATTGAAGTCAAATTTTTTGATATTTTTGACAAAAAAGTGAGCAGACCGGTTAGAAAAATTAATCAAATCAAAAGCTGCTACATCTAAACTGTTTAGTAGCATGTTTTTCTGCGCCCATTGTTTTAATAGTGAATTATATGTAAAAAAATTTTAGAAGTATAATATACATACATATGTATGTATATGTATGTATGTAGAAAGAAAAGCTTTGCGCTGTAAGTTCGAAGATGTGTTGGAGATTAATGATAGAGAGAATTTTTTTATTTCTTTTGGAGCAGGTTGGCTTAAGCCAATGGCAATGTCGTCATTTTCTTTTATTAATATTGACCAATGATTCCATTTGCACTGTATTTGTGTATTTTTCTCTTTCATTCCTATAAATATAAAATTAAATAAAACAAATTAAAAAATTTTATTTATTTGTTGTTGGTAAGCAAATCTATATGCATTTCGTTGGTTGCTAAATACCAACTCATCAGTAGATATTTACCATTTATATTTGAAAAGTTTCAAAACTCATTTACTCATACATAAACTCGTGGATAGGGATGCATATAGATTTGCTAACCCACAACAAATAAATAAATTTTTTTAAAAACCATAAATTCTTGAGTATTTGCTCGAATAAATGTAATATTTTTAAAAACAAATTAAAATAATTCTTTTGCGAAATTTAATAAATTTTCTTACATTTTTGTTCTTTTCGTTAGCTTTTCGTCATAAATTGTTAGCGTAAGTAAAATGAAGTAAAATATCTACATTGTGGAACCAATAATATGGCAATACCGCGACAACAGAGTTGATGCCGTAAGAACGAAAAGATACCGCAGCAACGAAATGAATAATTGCAAATTTTGTTTCCCAAAAAACGTTTCCACACTTGCGGAGGATAGCTTCGTGGGAATACATGCATCTCCTCGTAATCTCGCGATTACTTGCATAAACGGATGGAATTTAGGGGAGTGGAATGGAATTTAATTTTCTACAAGACAAATAAAAAAAAAATACTTACGGTTCTAAAAAAGCGTTATGGAAAAGCTGCAATTTTTTTCTAGAATGTGAATAAAATAAATATTGAAAATTGTAGTTATTTGTACACTTGACGATTTACTCCCTACTTAACTCACCATCATTTGACAATAAAAAAAATTGGTTGTAGTTTATATTTTTAATATCATAAGATATTCTGAAATGATTTACACAACCAGATGTTTACTTCAAACCTGATTAAGAAATTTTACAAGTTTAAAAAAAAATTGCTTCTTTTTAGTATCAAAGCCTCTGAAACAAATAAAATTTGTTTGTTTACAATCTTAAAATTTCTATTTACATTAAATTTACTATAAATATATCAAGCGCATATTTATTTTCATTCATTAGCTTTTCATTTATTTCCACTTGAAAACTCTTTTACAATGTTAACACTTTTATTATATCATTTCACCTTTAAGCATTATTTAAATTAAAAGCTTTGCTTAAATACGAGTATGTATTTCATATTTTAAACAACTTATTTTTATTTGTATGAATTTATTTGTAGTAAATTAAGTTTTTAATTTAATGCCATTTGAAAGGGTACTTAATAAAACAATAACATCAAATAAAGCCATTTTACAATGTCTGGTAAAATAAATAATAAATAATATTATTATTTTTATTATTATTTAAGCATTTAAATGGCCAGCACTTAATAGGACAATGTAAATTTTTCAATTACAATTTAAATTGCTACTTAAACGGGTGGATGGATGGTGATAATTGGCAGATGTAGAGTTAGATGGTTCAATTTCCAGCTGGAATTGTTTGGAAAGTTGTTTGTTTCTAATTACATTAATGTTCACTTATAGTTTTAGTCAAATAATTTATTTCGGTTATGTTAGGATGATTTTGCATTTATTTAAATTTATTTAAAATTCTGTACATATTAAAGGTAAAACATTTTTTGTGAATTAAATTACAAATAAAATTCTTCCCTACACTCAATGTGACTACAAATAAATTTATAGAAACAAATTTGTTCTTCGTCTTATGAAATTAGTTCAGACTGATGTACAATATCTTCAAGTCTACAGATATAATTTTAAATGTTGAAACTCGCGAAATATCAATACTCTAAGGATTTTAATGGAAATTTTAAAAAAAAACTAAAGATACATGTTTTATTCATTAGCATTTCTATAAACTTTATTTGTGTTTATCATGTTCTTTTATTTCATTTTTATAAAGTTTTCATCCATTAAAAATGCCTTTAACTAATAATAAAAAAAAAAAATCCTGCTGCTGTATGATTTATTTATGTTCGGAGATAGTTAATTATATTTCTTTAAATGTATTATCTATTAAGCTTAAACAGATTTATTTCAAAAACATTTTTTATTTTCATTTTCCTTGCAAATCGTTTATTCAAAAACTGTATAAAAAGTGCGGAGGAAGATTAAAAAAAAAATTAATTTTATTAGTCTCGTATTTGAATTACACAAATTAAGGACTGTAGATAAAAAGAGGAGCCTACGTAAAAATAAATAGAAACAAATTTTATCCATAAAAACAATATTTGAATTTCTTATTTAAAAGCATTTATTTAAATTTTTTTTTTTTTGGAAAAGAAATTGTTTGATGTTTTAATTTAATTTGCTTATTGTATAAATTAGCAGGACGTATAAGCGATGTAAGTGCTGCTTGAACGGAAATATAATCATACGTAATCCAGGGAGATTTATTTTCTTTAATTTTTGAATAAATTGTGGATTGGTTTTAATAGGTTTTATCAGACATAGACTACATGCTGCCTCTCATAGACAGTGACAATTGTTTTCGGTTGAGATTCTATGTATTAACGAGCGAAATGAAAATTATGTATAACGAAATAATGGAGTTTGGATATTTACTGGTGGGTCCATGTTTATTATCAAGTTGACATTAAACGGATTGGATGTAGTAGCAAAAATTTCGTTATGTGCACCATCTGCCGTGGCTAGGAACAATCTTATCATGCCTTGCTTTGTGGTTCTTGATCTTGGTATACCTTTCCCATTTCCGTGTTTTTATTTCTCTTGAACCGTCCATCTGCTACAACGAAGTTTTTAATGTCAAAGCTAATCAGAGTCTCATCATCACATGAAAACAAGCTCAATTGAACAATAGACGCGAAGTTAGCAAAGTTCCGAGGCAATAATATGAAAAACAAAGTGTTGATTAAATCTTTCAATTTAAAATTTTGCAATCGGTTAAAAATTCCAAAAGATACAGGCTGCTGAATATGGAATTTTTAGTGCCTTTAAATAAGTGAATCGGAGTGTATGTTTAAGCAAGACTACTCGAATTTGCACGTTGTTTCAGACTGTCTAAAGCTTCTTTAAAGGCCTTTATAGAGGGGGAGTAAGCACCCTGCAGACTTTTCTATAATTACCCCTTTTACACAAGACTTTTGGAGATTGGTGGGGGGAGAAGCCAGCCAGCTTCTGGCCCTATTCACACGTTTATTGCGCAAAGAATTGTAATTCCTTTTCAGATCCTGCAATTAGCAAGTAGATATTTACTTCGATAGTGCGCTGAAAAGAAAAAGGGTACCAAGTTCTTTATGAATCCAATACATCTTTATTTCTAGGACACCTGTTATTTTGGCAAAATGGTTCTATTTTCGATAATGAATTTATATGGTTTTCCGTTATGAAAAGCAATGTTGCAAAACGAAAAATTTGAAATTGAAGGGTATTTTAATATGAATTTTCAGTTCTATTAGAAATAATTTTAGCTAAATATCTCCACGGAATTTATTTATATTGTTTCTATTTAATCTTTCGTTAAATGCTTTTAGAAGAGAGTGAATTAAAAAAAGTAATGTGAGATCGTTCAAAGGACTTTGTCTTTTGCGCTATAGCGGAGGCATGTTGCACTGTTAGTAGTTTTTTTATTTTTAGTCCTAGATTTATATTTACTGCTTAATTAAATTAAAAAAATATTTGTTTTATTGTTAAGTAAAACCAAAATTTTCACCAGCTTATTTAAAGATCTTAAAACAAATTTTATCTCTACTTCTTTTGTCGTTTTAAATTTAATTTGAATGGATAGACATTTTCAAAAGCTCTTGTATTTCTATATAATAATAAAAATGATTGGCATTTTTCAAATGTCAGCCTTTCGCAAAGAATTTCAACATCTAGAAATAAATGAGCAGCTGTCCGTTATAATCATTTTCCTTTTTTTTTGGCTCTTTTATTTAAAAGTTTGAAAAATGGTGAAAAAAAACTGTGTAAATAATTCTATTTTACTTCCGGTCTGTCTGTTCAGCAAAATGCCCCTGTATATGGATACACAAACACACACACATACACGCTCGTGTGCACTTATCAACGTTAAAAAAATAAAAATATTTATATGAAAACTTAAAATAATGCCAGTGATGATGATGTTTGATATTTGTTAAGTAAATCTTTAAAAAAGCGCGTTAATCCAAACTTTAGTGTTTCGTTTTTTTTTGTCATATAAAGAAAGAAAAAAAAAACAAAAATCATATACGTTGTATATGGACACAGTTAAACTCCACTAAAGTTGAAACATTACTTCCGTTTTGGTATCAAAAATTTTTATATGTAAACAATATTGTATGATTTTGTGGCACTTGAAAGGAGGAAACTCATGTCCTGTTACTAGTTTTTCAGTTTTTGGCATCAAAGAATTTATATTGTAGAATTTTTATAGTGACATCAGAAAATAGTTTTCGATTTTTGAGGGGACTGTAATGGGACCAGTTAATTACGAATGATATAAAAACTTTAATAAAATTTTATAACAAAAAATAAATTTGTCTCTTAAAATTCTATTTCGATATTGCAACACTTATCAAAACAATTTATTTTAGTAAGATTTCAAAATAAAACCAATAAAGAAATCCATCCCTGGTCACCCTGTATTATCAAAATTAAAAGATTTTTACTACGTGCTTGTATGTGTGTACGGTTGTTTATATGTTCATATCCGCTTTAATGGTCACATTTCCGTTTTTTATCGAGTTAGCGGCAGTAGAGTTAAAATAAATGGTATGTATTTGATTTATTTTTGCTGGTTTTTGCTTGATATTTTTATATTTGTTATTTATTTTTTAGCGGTTTTGTTATAATGTCTGTCTGTTGTATGATTACATACATAGATATTGCTATTTTTTCTGCCACTGTCAGTTAGGAAATATTTGTTTCACAAAATGTTTTTCTTTGTCTTCTTGTGACATTTGTTGGATATAATATTTATTGCAATGCACTGGATTGCGAGATGTAGTGTCATTGTATGGAGAAGTTCTGTTTTTTTTTTGCCTGTATTATTCTGAACGATGTCATCAAAACGGAAAATGAAAATGGTGCTTATGATGAATAATTGTGCCTGTGACGAGAGAGAGAGATGTAGAGAGAGATAGAAGAAGTGAAACATCATGCAATAAGTGACCAAAGTAAAATATATGTGACAATTAGGTTTTGCATTAAGCCCATGCAAGCTATAGTTTTTTTTTATTGAAAAAGATCTTTAAACAAATTTTTGCTGCTAAATACGACAGATGCAGGAAAATTTTAATTATAACAGAATGATTTATAGATAGAAGAAATATTGTACCTTCTTTAAAGTTTTCGATATGTTTGCCTATTATGACGTGCCTCAAAAATAATACTGTTCGAAAAATCGTTATTTTTTTTAATAAAGTAACAATGTTGATTTCACTTTGTCAGATATATGTATGTATGTGATTTTGAAATTAGGAATTAGGAAGTTCCGGCTTAAATCTTAATTTCACGACAATTCTCCGGAGCTTGTTAAGAAAACGATAAATATAAATTGTTGAAAAAGGAAATTTTTAGGTACGCTACTGCAGACTTTTTTTCACCAATTCTGGTAATTAAATAGCTCAAGGTGTGTGCAAAGTTTGCTGTTGATAATGGGAGTTGTTTCCTGAAAATATATTATAATGGGAATAATTGAGAAATAATTAGTGTCATTGAGGGGGTTTAGCAGTTGGAAAAACCTTGCCACCGCAGTTGGTCTTAAGGGATGTCGACCTATTGGGGCAGTTAAACAAGTGCTGAGTATTGTGCGGGCACTGGAGACAATCTGGGCATCTGTCAATAGTGCCGGGGGCTATGCGCTCTTGGTAGCAGTTAAGGATACTACTCCAGCCGGCTCTAAGTTGCGCCAAGGTTGAGCGAGATTGACTGGGGAGTTGCCAATCGCTGGTGGTCGTGAGTTAAGGACCTTGTTACATCTGTATCCGTTTGTTGTTTCGGTGACCGCTTGTTGATGCAACATCTTGAGGGCACTTGTGATGGACACCCGTGTAACGTCTGGTAGAATAGCGTTTCTGATGTCCTCACTATAGTGCCGGAAGTCCTTATTGATGCGTCTCGGGAGAGGGTCCTGCAATACCAGTTGATGGTTTTGGGTGTGTTTGCAGCTGACATGCCATCAGGATGATTTGCTTTGAAAGCATCACATTATGCTTCCTGACGCGTAGAGAGCATCTAAATGAAATTGTATCTTCCATTCGCTGTTTAGTTTACTACTCGTGTCAACTAAATGTAAAGAGCCGACCAACTTCAACGCGCCTAAAAATAAGTTGAGCGATCTCTCTGCCTTCTTTTTGTGCAGCCTCGGAAGCGCTTCAAAACTGCGCATCTCGAAATCATGAAATTTTGTTACAGCTTCCAGAAACATAATAATTTTTTACTGGGATGTAACAGATCTCTAGATAGATTAGTATATTAAAATCGACATATAAAAACCAAGAAAAAAATTTTCACTATTTTTATTAGTTTTTTTAATATCTGGTTTTGAACAGAGGCAGCATAAATACTTTGTAATCACTTTTTTAAGTGCATGAAGCAGAAAAGACTTAATATTAGTAAGGGACGTTTTTTGTTATGTACATATATTTGTAGAAGTATTATTTAGAGCAGCTCCCTTAAGGATTGTTTTAAATACCCTAATGGAGTCTTATGTGTATATTGGAAGGTGTTTTTAACGGAATTCATTCCGAGCAATGCGTACTCTTATCTTTTTACTGGCACATGAAGGTATTATTGAAATTTTATCAGAAAGAGTTAAAGAAAAGAAGTTAAAAAATTTGTTGGTATATTTTTAATACAGTAAAGAAGTAAATATCTTTAAATAAAAAAAAAAATAAAATAAAATCGAAATTAAATATTTAATAAAGTGTGGGATAATATTAAGCTTGGTTTTCACACCTGGCACTTCCAACTTAGTTTAACAACACATTGAGCTTGTTTTCTTTTTTGTCCGGTACAAAACAATCCACATAAATTCCCCGAATTAAGTTACGTATTTAGAAAGAGGATACTTAGAATACATACTAGTATACTCCATTCCTTAAATAATATATTTTTCGTGGTCAGTGAGCCAAACCAATAATGAACTGACAATGTGTGTTTTTACAATTTTGATTTATAAATAAACAATTATAATTGTCGATAATTATCGTATTAAAGTCTTAAGTTAAGGATATAAAATAAGATATACTCGTATAAGTATACAAATAAAACCATGTTGTCGTCAAAGTTTATACAATATAAGTGTTAATAACGAGGGTAATTTTAAAACATTTTTAATATTGCAAACTTTTATAAACAAGTGCTGATAATAGTTTACCAAAATCAGTATAAATTTTAAGATTTATTTTATTAGCATTTATTTCAATTTCTCTGAACTTCGCAAGAGCATTTAAATTTAAAATCTGCAAATAAAAAATAGACTTAACTAACATATTAATTTTATTCTCAAATGTTTAAATAAACTTAAATTTATTTATAAAATTAAATATTGTTGCAATTAAATATGCACATTCTCATTAAAAGTTTGAGCCATTAATAAGTGCCATCAGGGATGCAATATAACACGTTCATTTACACTCATTCAAACAAATACACATATACGTTCATACTTTATCTGTCTCTTTCTCGTTCATCCAGCATTTACTTGTTGACTAAATAAATAAATACACACATACAATTACATTTACTTACTTCTTACTGTTTGTGTGCATTCACACAACACCTTTTCTACACACATTTACCGCTATCCGCTATATATGAGTGCAAATACCACACATGTAAACATTTGTTTGATATTTTATATTTGAGAAAAGCAAAATAAGCACTCATACTTTATTCTTGAAAAGATATAAATTCTTACGATGTTGGAATACATTAAAAACGACATGTTTGCTCTCATTTATGCTGGAGTATGAGTGTTTTTTATTTTTTTATATATTCCTGCACATTAAAAATGCAAACATAATCACACGATAAAATGACAATATGAAAACTCATTTATTATACATACACAGTAATTTAGTGAATTCTTGTACCTTTATAGTTCTTGATACGCTATAGCAAGCAAACATGTCATTATCGTGAAAACAAATTCAATGTCTGATAATATTCTCTTAGTAAAATGTACAGAGGGTTATTTTTCTTTTTAAACCCAAAACTTTACAATGATCAGCATAATGAAAGTTGTTTTGCAAATAAGTCTACCATTTCGAAACGAATAACCTGATCATTATAAAATTATATGACATTTCCATCTATGCATTGTGCCAAATCACTTCGTTCAGAAAAAAAATTTTTCATCGCATTTTATTTGTTTCTCTTCCGATCGCAAAACATTTAGCTCACTTTCTAAGGCCTACAGAAGAGCAGAAAATTTTCCAGTACACATATAGAAGTCTTCTTTGGAATCCAAGTTGTAAAACGTAAAGCTTAATCTCAACGGTAATCCGGATGTGTATTTATGGAAACAGTACATTTATAAATGAATAATTTACATAAGTTATGCCAAAGTAGGGACCCAACGAACAATACAACAATTTTGTTCATATTATGCTGAAATTATTCATAATAAAATCAGCTAAATAATCGATTTGAGCAATGTTTTGCTCATTTTCAATATTTTCTCGACTTCTCACGGTTTTAGAAGCTCAAGCAATTCTGTCAGTTAGTTATTAAAGCAATCGTTTGTCGTATTTTTGCTAATTTTTAAATATATTTATTTTATAGAGGGTGGTGTTGACTACAAAGCAAACTATGACTTAGGAACTGGGATCCAACCCTGGTTAGAGCAATTCAATCCACATAATAAATTTTTCTGATTGGCATCAGTGTGGTATTGTATTAGTTGTTTTTGGACTCTTTAAGCGATGAAAATACTGGTCACTAAAAATTGTTCAGACAGCGATTGATACAGTTCACAGCTCAAAAAATATCAACACAAAACACATCACCCAGGCGACCACCTGGACACCAAAGACAACGACAAATGCAACTTAATTGCAATGACCTCCGGAATAAGGTAGAGGATATTACGGAATATATTCTATTACAGAATATACTCATCGCCGTAGTTCAGAAAACAAAGCGAACTACAGCAGGAACTACAATATCGTTGGGAAGGACAGATAGTAAGATCATAGTGAAGGTTTAGCTTTAATAATTGGTTACAACATCAGGTGCACCGTTCCACCAATCTCCCCCGAATCCGCCTAGAACTTAGAAACTATGAGCATCTCAATAAATACTGAATAAAAAGTTTACCAATAGGGATGATGTGATTTTGAAGTGACTTTTCGGCCATTTGTAATATGTCATGATCTGTCATATGTTTTTCACTGTATTCAGTAGTGTTTTCAATTTCATCATGGAGAGATATGCACAAGAACAACGTTTACAAATTATTCAATTTTTTTATTAAAATAGTCGTTCCCCATTTGCAATTTTTCGTGCTCTGTTGCCATTTTATGGTCCTAATAATCGTCCAAGTGTGCTCGGTATTCATGATAGCTTACATTTTCTTTACATAATGTTCAAGTGCCAATAAGAAAAAGAATCGCTCGAAGTAATGCAATAATTGCTGCCTTTCAAGCAAGTGTTGCTGAAGAACCCAATTTGTCGATTCCAAGACGTTCTCAACAATTGGGACTATCTCAAACCACAACCTGGCGAATTTTGAGAAAGTATTTGGGTTTGAATCCGTATAAAATTGTTCTCAATCAAGAACTGAAGCTGAATTTGCTGATTTTGCCACTGAGAAAATGCAATAATTGAATTATTGCGAGAAAAGTTTGGAGATTCGATTATTTCAAGAAATTGGGATATCGAATGGCCTCCAAGAAGTTGTGATTTAACACCATTAGATTATGTCTTGTGGGAGGTTATTTGAAATAAACCAGACTCTCTTCAAGCTTTACAAGTCAATATTGAACGTGCCATTCACGACATACGACAAGATTTAGTGGAAAAAATGCTCGAA
Source organism: Lypha dubia (assembly GCA_947311025.1). Lineage (NCBI taxonomy): Eukaryota > Metazoa > Arthropoda > Insecta > Diptera > Tachinidae > Lypha > Lypha dubia. The sequence goes on along the minus strand of OX371261.1, from coordinate 109,591,994 downwards.
AATTTGGTTCATCGAATTCGTTCCTGCAAAATTAGTCGTGGAGGCCATTTGAATGATGTTTTATTTAGAACTTAATTTTATCGATTGTACTTCATATTAAATAAAAAAACTTTTGAAATTCCTTAGTGTGTTTGTTTTTTTAAAGAAATCATATCACTCTTATTTGAAAACCTTGTATATTTATTTTTAGATCATCGATTGACGAACCGGACTTCGCTGCCATCACAGATAACTCTACTACGAGATGTTAGATGTTCAGTTTCACCAGACATATCGATTGTCTGCTCTTCGCTAATTTTCTATACCACCTGGCAAACAAACACTGCTTTTAACTCTGTTTATATCTCTATATTTTTCAGCGCGATAAAACCTAGCGACGTACATTTTTGAACTATAACAAAGATAATTGGAATGGTTTTACATATGCTATCGACAATTCCTTCCGTCGCCTAACCCTTTGCCCATTGTGCCAGGAAGGGCGAGAGAGTCCAGAGACTGGACAAAAGAACTATTTCAGACCAATTTTTTACATGTAAATCTAATAAATATAAACGTTCAAAAAACTAAGATGACACACACAGCTTCAGTAGCAGTGCTGCAGTATGCTGAATTGTAATTACGATTACTCAAGATTCAATACGGGGGCTTCATAAACTGATTTCATTTACAGATGGACGAACAAACGTTCATTGTTCATTTAACTTCTCTATCTATAAGGATCTATAATTTTTATAATTAATGGGCTTGGTAGGAATACTGTGGAAATTCCTCTCGGAATGAGAAGCCTATAAATACTTCAACTAGTTTTGTGAAATTCGTTTTATTTGGAGTGTGTGTATCAAATTTATACTTCTCTAGTCTTTTAAACGAGATTAGAAGATTTTAGTCTACAGAAATATTTCGTTGCTTTATTTGTATATATTTTAATAGCGTTCTAACAGTTCGGCTTCATTCTTAGTTTTTCAAATTAAAATCTTCTTTGTTATTTTTGAAATTAAATTGTGTAACCTGACGAATAATCATACGCAGTTTTCGTGTCAAGAAACCCGAAAAAAGTCTTAATATATTAAGATTTTTCTTGCCATTTTTGTCTTCTTAGAAATCTTGCAACAAAGAAAACAAACAAACAAGGAAACAACAAAAAAATATATATGTAACTAAAATTAAAAAAAAAAGTAACAAATGCATACTTAGATATTCAGGTAGTATGTCAAGTGTATGTGTGGTTACTTCGTAGCAAGATTTAAGATCACAACGTATTTTATGACCATTAAGTAAGTAAATAAGCCTGTATATATCTAAAGCAGTTTATATATGTAATTCTTATTAGTTTAAATTACCTAAACAGTACATAGTAAAGAATAAGAGATATTAAATCAAACAAATATCAAAGAAACAAAAGTATAACAAATACCAATTTTAAGAGTAAATAACTCTAAGCAACTTAAGAAGATGTACGAGTATTTGCAAAAATGTTAAATAATTAATAATGTCTCAGAGGAGACAAACCAAAATAAACTATATTCTGACACGCTTCTTTGGATACTTTTTAATTTTTAAGCAAAATATTGACTACACACACGCATGAAGATTATCAGGTGGCTTTAAGTTGTACGAGTTCATATGGCCAAGAGGCAGTACTTCACTGATGATGCTAATAAATAGTTGCCACTATGAAAGGTTGCAACTACTAAATCGTATTATGAGATTTATAACAATTTCTACTAAAACTTGTTTAAATAAATTAGTGTGCTTTAGGGCGCTTCATAATATAATACAAGCCGTAATATTTTTTAGAAAAAAAAAATCTTAAAAATATAACCAATTTTATTTGATCAGTTTCCGTAAAATTTTTGTACTTAAGTTTTGGGTTCTATAAACAGCAGAAAAGTCAAGTTTTTTTTTAATTAGGACCAGCACTTAGGGGATAAATCCTACGTATGCAGTGCATTGTGCACCGTAACTAAGAAAGAAGGATCGGCTAGAGATGATAGATGTGTAAAATTTAGAAGGCTTAACTCTTTTATAACTCTGCTTTGCGGGTTATGTTGATTCTTTAGTAGTGTTGAGGCGCCTCCGGTGTTAAGTGGACGCATTAACTTTGTTGTTAAGCTGTATTAGCAGGGATTTTGTTAATAGTTTTACTTTGCCGGTGTTTCTGCTAACCGACGAAGGAGGGCGATATTGTGTACATGAGCTTGGAACAGCATCAATCACTGTCGGAACATTTTTTTTTTAATGACCACTGCTATGCCTTCATCACTTAAATAGTCCGACAACAATAAATACAATGTCTCACTTTTGTACATTAGAGAAAAATAATGCTGCTGATTGACTTGCTCTGGCAAGGGTTTGAACCCAGGCCCCAAGTCATTGCTTTGTAGTCAACGCGCTAACCACTGCAGCCAACACCACCCGCTCTTTTGCTGAGATGTGTCGTTATGAAAACTCTAAAAATAAATTAATTTCCTCCCATAATTCTGCAAGAAATTTCGGGATTCTCTGCACTAGTACATGATTTAGCTGGACAGTGATGCAGGTAGGGTTTGACATTCCATTTACATTCTTGAATTTAAGCACGTCTTAGATAAAAGATTTAGTATATTCGACAGTTTTGCTGAGCCTACAAGGAGTAATACATATATTTTTGCACTTTGGATTAGCATTTAGGGGACGACATTGTGCCAAAACATGGAAAAGGGATTGTGTGGAGAACTTAGGTAGTGAAAATATAGCTGAAAGTTAAATTCTTTTACAGTTCTGCTGCTAATAATAAGTAGAGACTAGGAACCGAACCAATGTTCTTTATCATACTTTGCTATGCAATCAAAGTGCTACCCAATTCAATAAAAAGGAACTTTAGCAATAATAATGCCTGCCTGCTAAAAAAAACTTATTGCGGGAAGGTATTGCTAAACCATTGAAGGTTATCCAGCTTTCCAAATCAGTTGTAGTCTATCCTGCTGTAATATAATTTTTATCTACAAACGATGCTTTAATATTTATTAGCTTAAAGGTCATGTATCGTTCGTTGCAAACGAGCAATAAATTAATCATATTTTTTCCAGAAAGCGATCAGTGTCAATCATACTTTGGTCAGTGTATATCTTTATAATTTTCACCAGGTTTCATTTTTCACAAAAAGAGAAAGCAATCAAATTGACATTTGGAATATACAAACAGTACCCATGTTCTGTAACTTTAGTGAGAAGTTCTAGTGGCGAAAATATGTGAAACAAATTATTCCATTGTTTCTCGAAAAGTGAGAAAAAAATAAATCTGTAACTCATGTCGAAAACTTCCAAAAATGCTTACGGCGTTACGTTAGAAATGTCAAAAAATATAGCTCAATGTCGATATGTAATTATAGGCGATAAGCATGCTAGCCAAAACAATCTTCGACGGCGACCAAAATACACTAAAGTAGAAAAAAATAAATGGCGGCGTCATATATACTCCCGTCGGCTATACAAAATAATGTGTAGTGCGGCTTTAATGATTGTTATTTGCAAAATAATTTTGGAAGCACTTTCTATTAAAAACATTTTTAATCATTTTTCTAATATTGTAAAAATAAAATAATAATTAAACAATTAGTTAACCTTGAAATACCAATTTTTTCATTAATTTTATTTCGAATAATATTGTTAAGATGTTAACTCACAGCGCTTATTGTTGTGAGTATATTTGACAATTCAAAGTGAGAACTTTTTCCGCAAAAGATTTACAGACACAATATTTCTGTAAATTTGCGAGTAATTTTCTTACGTGACAGTTGTTACTCACAAAAAAACTTACGTGAGAAAATCAACTATTTATTTCAATTTATGACATTTTTGTTTCATTTTGCACGTTTCAATCGAAAAGTTTCTCGTTGCGGGAGTTACAGAACATGGGTACAGGTATAGATTATTATAAGCATTTTGTAAAAGTGAAGTCTTCTGAAAAAAAAAACAATCGAAAATGGTGCAATAATAGATTTTTTTTGTAAAAAAATAAAAACAAAATTGAGCTGAGATGGTGTGAGTAGTTGACTTTCTTTTTCGGAAAGTTAGGTTATGAGTTTTTAGTCGTATGATACCATTCAGGTTCAATATCGTGCTCTTTAATTTTTTATTACAAAGGAAACTCCAAAATCTCATAACAACTGTACAGACAAAAAAAAAAATTTTGACGGCATGGAAAGGTGGAACTGACATCATTAAGTTTCGAAACCTATCACGGTCATATCATAACAGTTGTTTTCTAGTTAGAACTCACTGTCAATCACAAAAGCTGCAATCTATCATTCAATTTTTCTACTGAATCACATGTAAGCTTATTAACAGATGTTTTCATATTATTTTGTTTTCTTATTATTCAATTGAACTATTTATTGTTTCTTTTATACCTTTTTGTTTCTTTTATACGATTGCCGATGCATTAGATGTGTGCATGTTTCCGTATATCCTTTTTTATTTATTCAATAAATTTTAGTGTTAAAAATTAAGTCATATAACGTTACTCGAACTGTATGAATAACAAATCCGAATACATTTTCATTATTCAGGCTAAAGTTAATATATATTTCTAATAAAAGATAATTTATTTAAAAAATTATTCGAATTTTAGAATGAATAATAAAAAATTTTTTAGATTATTTTTTTGGAAAATTTCAAACAAGTCAAGAAAATAGAATATTGTTCTCGTCCGTGACCCGTAATAGCTGATATACACAGAATTGTACTAAGAAGTATCTAAATTCAATTCATAAATTCTAATTAAAGCTAAAATCGATTTCATTCCCAAACTCAAGACAATACGAAGAACCGAAACCCCTTTGTAAATCAACAATCTCTTGTTAGAACACATTGAAAATTACAATTACAAAACCTCAACCGAACCGCATTTATATCCAAGCCATCATAGCTTACCAATCTTTTAAAAAATTCATGTGGTTATTAATTGTGTCTGTAATTGTCAAAATTATCTTTGAATATTAAAGTAATTACCAGCGAAAATAAAACAATAGCAACAAACTCCAAACAGTTGGTACTATTGTATAACAAAACTACAAAACATATTTAAGAGCAAACATTAAAATTGCTTGTCTAGGTGTAAATGAGTGCACACATTAATTGTCATAAATGGGTTTGTAAGTCTAGATTATCTCTTGCTTTGCCCTGCTGTCATACACCATTCGCTGTGTCTTTTACTGCCACCAAACAACCTACAAAATTAATTTTGTGATGAAAAAAACAAAAGAAACAAATATTCAAGAAATACGCACAATTACAAACATTATTACACAAATTTGTTAGTTTTCTTTTCTACATTAATTTCTATTTGTAGACAGAAAGAAAAAGTTAAGCAGCTAAAGGAGGTCATAAGTAGTAGGGCGTGGGCAAATGAAAGCTGAAGAGACCAAAATAAAGCTTTGCTTGCTTTAATAAATAGTAAGAAACCTTATAATGTATTGTAATGTAAAATGAAGTAAGAGTGTGTGTGTTTGTGCGTCTGCATGTGTATGCGTTTAGGTGTTATATCCGTTTCCGTGGGGAAATTAAAGAAAAAGTCTTCCGTAGTTAAGACACATACACATATACTTATTTCTTATTCTTGTTGTTCTTGTTGTTGCCGTTGGTGTTGTTGTTATTGTTACACGCACACATTAAATGTTAATGCCTTTTATACAGTTTTAATTTTCTAACAATATTCCACTGTAACGAGGGTTAAATATTTTTGTTGTTTTGTATTTCAAGTTTTTGTTAGACAGATACAAAATTTCGGTTTTTATAAATTTTCTTCATATAATCATACTGCGTATTATAATTTTAAATACAGTCTCTATGGAGGTAATCTACAGAAGTGTTAATTTATTGCTTCTGCGAAACATTTTTATAATTGTGTTTGTGCTTTAGTAATTCTCATTTCTTAATTGAGAGTTGGTGTACAAATTATTGAGTTTGAAAAATTTTTAAGCGTGTTGATATAGATTTACTCGTAGTTGATATAGTATTTAGCGTCCAAGCTAATGTAGTATATAGATTTACTTGCCCATAAAAAAAATTATTAATATTCGAAAACATTAATTCTTGAGTGCTTGATCTAATCAAATGATATATTTTGTAAATAGGAGGTTTATTTTTTATTTTGCCTTAAAAATGCTTTCAATGTCAACCCAAGGTCGACTAATTGTAAAAATTTTGTAATAAAAAAATTAACAGATTCATATCGAACAAAAATTATTTGTTGTGTTCTTTGTACAACATCTTAATAATTAAGTAATAAATTTTTAGTAAAATTTCTCGGTTTTTAATAAATCAAGAAAAAAGATTGGTTGGAAATCGGTTGTGTCAATAGAATATCGGTTGCATAGACTATATATCGGTTACCGCTACCAATATTCTATGAATCCAACCAACATTCCATGATCATGACCATTATACCACAATTGTAACCAATATACGGTTCTGATATTTCCTAAATTTGTTGGGTCAACCACCGAATGCATTCTTTTGCTACTACTAAATGCCAAAATGCTGAGCACAACTGAATAATTGGTAATGAATATGGTTTTGTTGATACTCCTAACCGATTATTCGTTTGTCATAACCAATTATATTAAAATCAGTAATATTTGTGGATTTTAAAATACCCATGTGGTTGAGTTTTCTAAGGCGACGTGCTTCAAAAATGTGTATATATACTAATTTTGGAAAAAAATAAATTTTAAATTTAACCGATTAAGTAAAACAATTTAATTTATTTGAAAATTAAAAATATCATTTCAACTGTGTTCTAGAATAAAAATGAGCGTAAATAATCCCGATTAGCTTTCATTTAAGATTCCATGGTGTCAACCAATTTTATCAATTGCCGCAACCGAAAATTCAGTGGTACTTTACGAAAACTGTAGTTGTAGCAACTGAATTATGTGATAGTAGGTGCAACCGCCACAATTCGGTTTGGCAACCAATTCGTTGTTTTCTCTTTGTAAAAGAATTCAAATTTTCTTGGATAAAAAAAATTATATCGAGAAAATTTGTTTCTTGGCAATATTATGACTTGACAATTCGACTGTGGCTGCTTCACTAATGATTTTTCTTTGCGTATATATAACAGTTTAAAGCATCAATATTGTAATATTTGAGGGGACCTTGTTTTGTACCACAAAAAGATTTAAATATTGTTAAAAAAAATCTGATCAAATATACAAAGGAAAAATATTTCTCTGGTTATATTTTCAGTTTTAAAATGCTTCTATATTAATGATATCCACTGTTAACACTGAAAATACATATCGAAAAAGTGTAAGTTGATTTTGACACGCATTAAACATATGTGACTTAGTGTAATGGCACATGCCTCTTTCTATGTGTGTATTTTTACTGATAAGTGATGTGATATCGTCTTTGAGTTGCTCATTAAGTATTTATGTCAATTTATTTCTTGTTTTTACTTCCTACTAATAAAACTCCGTTAGCACCTTCCCTGTTCCCACTTTCCCATTCCACTGTATCGTAGTGTAGAAAAAGGTAGATTTAAAGGATTTCATTTACATACATGATTACATTAATGTAACTTACTTGAGAGTAATTCACTGACTCGCTGCTAGTCGTACTTTCAAATGTCTTAATATTTATTAAAAAAAACAAACAAAAATAATATAGAAATTAATGCTGATGATGCAAATGTTTTATTAATCGATTGGTAAAAGAAGATTAATTTACCTATTAAATCCGTAAGCACAAATACTTTGATATTTGAATGTATTGGAAACATAATTAGAATGAAAGCAAACATGTATGCGAGCATTTTGTTTATCATAAAGCTTAGGGGTTAAAACTAGGTTGTCACTTAATAAATCCAATATGAATTATTTACGTATTTCTACATTTAATAATAAATAAGTTGATTGTGAGCCCAAGATGGTTATTAAAAAGTATGTCAACAAATTAACAAGTAAATTTATGATGTGATTAAGGCAAATATGATTGGATTTCTTGCATTAAATTTTTGTCATAAGACAAAAGGTACTTTACGTCAAATGTGGGTCATCATCAGCTTGATTTAATTAAAACAGGAATTAATAATTAAAAAAAAACGTACGATTCTAGCTCTCTTAGCTAGTAATGAAGTATGTACATACATATGTGTTGTACTTTGTAAAGATCTCAGGAAATTTAAATTGACTGAAAACTTTCTGCGTGAGTGTTATCATTCTTTGGATATTTTACTGGGATTTCTTTTTTAAAATTTAAACTCTTAGAAACTGTGCAGTACACTTAGCACATTGTCGCTTTATATATCAGAAAATTACACAGTGCAACACAAAAAAAAATATAACCATATACAAACACCACGTGATAAAAGACATAAAAAAGACCCGTGTCTCCCAGTTATGTCCCAAAATATACACTTTTTTATGGGCCCCAAAGATTTAGGACCTCGGTGTCATTTTTGCAAAAAAGTGATAATTTTCATAGGCTGAAATCTTGCAAACCGTTCAGAATTTTGATTTTTTCTCTGAGGCAAAGTAGTAGCTCTTTTTATAATGAACAAAAGTTGTGAACACATAAAAGCAAAAAAACTTCATCGTCACGATCAACTTTTTAAAACTAATGAACTTCCTAGGAATGATTCTTAACAACCTTTAGGTTCCGCTTAGGTAGCCGAAAAAGTGAAAAATTTTCCCATTTTTTTCTAAATAACTAATAGGTAATATAATTAATTGGTAATAAGGTTTTTTGTGATCTAATTTATGCAGAAACTTATACTAAATTGAAAATAATTTTACTCTTATGTGAACGAGGTAATGTGGGTAATTGTTGGTTCAAAATTTCGGGAGCTATATGAGTAAAAAGTGGGTACTTACACGTATTTTGTATGCATTTAAGTTAAAAAAAACCATGGCTTTTATATATTTGGGTTTCCATTATGAGAAAATTATGTTGATTTGAGGAAATCATTTCGCATTGTTTCAATTATGTTGAAATAATTTGGTGTTCAAATTTTCTAAATCAAATTCATGTTTGTGTTGTTTTTTTATTTTTTAGCGTAAAGAAATTTAATAAATAATAAATAAATTAATAAATTTAAATAAAAAAAAAAATCTATTAGAATGGAATATAACATGGAGTTTTTATTAAATTATGTATATTCAATACAACAACGGCTTTTATCAAAAGTATGTAGCTAATTTTCCAGTGCTACAACATTATGTCAACGTCAACGCGATTTTTATTCATACTTAAATGTCACTTTTTCGAATTTGAAGGTCACTAATAATGGATGCCCCATGGTTGAATTTGTAATAATATGCAGTGTTGAATTGACAAAATTCAAAATAATTTGGAGCAAATTAAGTCATTGAAAAATGTATGGGAAATGATGTCGCAAATTACTTCATTTGACCAAATGTTAATGGAAGCGCACTATTACATTGAGAGTAAAAAAAAAATAAGAAAAATTTGTTTCTAGGATTTAATGTGGGAGATTTGTAGAAATTTCATTCAGCACACTGGCGGGTGTTCGGTTTTATTGGTGTGCCAGTGTGCAATTATATATTTGTAGTTGTCTTCATTGTATGACTGTCTTTTATTAGATTTTTAATCACGTTTGGATAATGTCTTAATGAATATTTACAAAAAATTTACATCTAGAATCATAAACCAGAAATTTTTTATATGGGTCTTAAGCTTTCAAGTATGGACTTGAGTCAATTTTGTAATCTGATCAATTTAGTTGTAGTATTGAAGGCATTTTTTTTGCCAGGACTAATCATGATGAAACATTTTTAGATTTATAGTAGTTTTTTAAAATAATAAAAATACAAATTTTTAAAAAATTAGCAATAAAAATCCAATAGAATTGACTTGTTCTTCGCGAAATTGCAGTGCATACTAATTTAATTTTCCCAACAACTTTGTAATATTTTAAAAGTTTTCTATGTACGATATATTGAACACACACACACACACATGTTCATAGTAACACAAAATCTTTTACAGACATTTATTTGAATTTATATAGAATGTCTACCGAAAGTCTTTAGAAAAACAAATTATTTATTCAAGTGTTATCCAAGAGTATTCTCTTTGCATTATTTTTGAATGGAAAAACCAAAAAGATGGTGAGAAATTTGTAAATTATGTAAAAGTTTTGCAAACAGACATACAGACAGATATAAACCTTCAATGTTTAGAAAATTGTTGTTGAAAATATTTTCTTTTTCTTTCAATTAGATTTGCAACTTTGTTAAGGAATTCTTACCGAAAATCACACATGAAGGAGTTTAAGTCTGAAACTACTAATGAAAGTTTTGAAATAAACATATTACGAACATTTTTGTTATTCATGTTTAATGTGTGTATGTTTGTGTGTGTGTGTGTGTGTGTGTGTGCGACAATTTTGCACGGAATATATTTCCTTAATTTATAGAAAAAAATAGTATTCTTATTAAGTATGTGCTTTTGTAGAGAAGGTAACATTTTTGTTAAGTTAGAAAAGTTCTATGAAATAAATTTATTGCAAAAATTGTTTCTATTAATTGACAATTAAATAGTATTTGGCTTTAATTAATAAGTCTTTTAAAATAAACTATAGTTTGGTTTAAGTACAGTGTGCAAATTCATAAGGTTTAAATAATTACGTTATGATAGTGTTTAGTTAAATGGTATATTGTATGATTATTTCTTTATTTTCAATTGTTAGTGCGATTCACTGTCATATCAACCTTAAACTGATGTGCTTTTAACGAAGAGTGTAAATAAAGTTGGGTTTCGGGAACAAGTTCTCTGATATTTTTAGAACGCATTCCGATGTAGTAACGATAGAACGACGATACTACAGTGAGCCAAAAGAGTTGGCTACCCTACTGTCACCAATAAGTTCTTCATCCCCTTTTGTACGTCTTCGAGCAACGTCGAAATAGACCAGCACATACATGAGAGTTGTATTTCATTTTCAGTGGTATATATGTATATTAAGGACATCAGATGTCTCACATCGTCTTAAGAAACAGAGGCATTTAAATGCTTCTTTTATGACATGAAAATTGTGATCTGTTCAAAGAATATCACACTGGATTTTCATGCAGAGAATAACAAGAGCTTCTGATTCCACATTATCTACACAATCCATAATTACCGATGAACCACTATGTTTGTGCGTTGAAAAAGCACAATGAATCTTAAGTGCGTTAAAATCTACTCTATTCGCAACAACCCAAATTAATATTATTAACCCAGATTATTAAGAGGTCGCAATTGAGTGTATCATTCATGTTTTGCTTCAGTTTCCTAACATCCGACAGGTTTGCCGACGAATGAACGATGCTGCTGTCATCTGCAAAAAAGTAGATATGGTTGGAACTTTCGCATAGAAGGCCATTAATAGAAATTGGGAAAATGGTAGGAGAAAGAACGGAGCGTTACGGTACCCCAAATAAATTTTGAACATGTTTGGTGTGATGCCATCTATAGTTCGATTTCTTAAAAAGATCGATGCGACGCGCTTGAAACCATCACCGGCAGCAAACAGTTTTGACAACAATGCTGCATGCCACTCTCTATCAAATGCCTTGTAAATATCTAGAACCGCCACTTTACTTTCGTCAAAGTAATGTATTGGCTGACTATACTTTCCCTAAGGACAACCAGTAAATCAGCCGTAAAGCGAACCATACGGGAATAATTCAACATACTTCGAAAGTGCAGAGCGAATGGCAATTAGGCGTTAATTTTATGGTGTTTTCTTTTCCACATACAAAATGACAACTTGTTGAAAGGTACATATATAAAATGTTTTGCCAATCCTGTAATAATGCAACTTGTTATTTCACTAGAACAAAACACAAATTATGAAAAAGTGGAATGCCCTGTTTTTAACAGATGTCTACTAATTTTAACAGGGCACTATCAACACTATAGATTTTTACGGGGCATAAAGTGCAATGCCTTACACCATTAGTGAGGGCGACTTTTTTTAGAATAAAGCACATCACCCCTTTAGAGTGCAAAACAATTTTAAGAAACGTACACCAAAGTACACTTTCTGTATGTAGAAAAGAAAACACCATTAGTGTTTTTATCCTCCCCTTTTTTAAAAATAGGCGTTACATTGGCAACCTTCCAACACTTTGGAAATTCACCAGAATGCATTCGAATGGTATTAAATGCTGAATGGTCGTGTCAATGGACGTGGAGTAGAAGATCACAGTTTCATGACCAGTGTTGGAATGATATCCGGCATATCAGACTTACTTTTGTTGAGCTCCGCTAAAACCACGCGCTCGAAAAATATATTTTTGGTGTAGTTTCAGGGGTGAGAATTTATTGCGAACACTTAAGCCAGCAGGTTAGTTTTATAAAACGGGTCAGTGAACAGTTGATCAGACTTTAAAAGAGTTGAAATTGCGGAGCTTTGCCACCCTGTGGAGGTTCAAGGCGCTGATTGGCAAATAAAGTTCATGCCTTTTTGTGCAGATATTAAATGCTTCTTCTATGGATCAGACAGTATTTCTGCACGTCAGATTAAACGAAGTGTTCACTTTCGGTTTAATTTGATTTTGCAAAGGTGATATTAACGAATCCCTTCCCTTGTCGAAAAAAAATTTTTGAACTCAGCCCAGCGAGTCTTTTCGTTTCATGCGGTAAAAGTATTTAATTCTTTCGATGGAAAATTTAACTTCCTGAGAACCAAATAATTAATAGTTTAATTATCGTACTTTAAATATCGTATTGACCACAATATGGCTTCGTGGATCAGCAGCTTCTGTTTTGATGGCTCAAGTGTGAGACGTTGATAGAAGGCAACAAACCATAAACCGTTTTCTACTCTAATGCTATGAGATAAGTGACTTTACACTACATACACATCTGAAATAATTTTCTTATCTTCTTGTTAACTGTCTGTATGCTTGTTATAAATTACACCAGTTGTAAATTACTGAGAATACTTCCATCGGCAATATCAGTTACTGAATAACATATGTTATGCGTGATCGTTTAAAAAAAAATACTTTTTTGCAAACAATAAGTGTTTTAACATCGCACAAACAAAAATTTTACATTACCAAAAGTATTTTATTTAATTAAAAGTTAAAAACAGCATAAAAATAGAAAATTAGAAGCACACGTTTAAAAAAGTTCGTGTCTGACAACTACACGTTCATTGTTGATAAAAAAAAAATCGAGACATTAGATGTTATAGCTCTTAAAAAATGTATATATGTTTTTTTTCTACAGTCCTTATCTGTGCCAAAAAAAAAAAAAATATCTTTGACAACAATTCACTTGTTTCACTTGTTTCATTTGTTATATTCTATTGTATTACATTTAAAAAAGAACAGGTTATCATTGTGTGTATATTTGTTTTTCTTTATTTTTTGTTTTATGTTTTATCGTTGGTGAAGTAATTTTCAAAGTTCCTGTTATTTGTAGCATATTCGGATAGTGTGTGTTTTTGTTTAGTTAGGACACCTAGTTTTTAGTTCAAAACTTTTTTAACGAAACTTCTTTCCTTTATATACCGTTTATTTAAAATATTTTAATTGTTATTTCAAATTCTCTGTAGTTGGGTCTCATAAAAATTAATGTCCAAAATAGACGCACTCAAAATAGGACGCTGAAAATATTGAAATCAGTTGGCCGTAATCTACATCGTTTGCCCTTATTATTGAAGAAAAAAATAGCACAAGCAGTCCACTAAAAAGTAGTATGAAGAAATTGTTGAATTCATGTGAAATCATCCAGACTTCGCAAAGGATCACACGGAATCTCAATCTATTTTAATAAAAAAAAAAACACAATAAGAAAATATATTTAATTTCAGTATATTTTGCAGGTCTACAATAAGTTACTTGCAGGCATGCGATTATTATCATGAGGGTTCACACAAAAAGTATATACTTTTTTAAATTGTTTCTAAAACCAGTGGTGAAAATGCGCAAAAATCCGTGGTATATTATTAGTTAAAATGAGTGATAATAAAAAATAGTTAAAACTTATGTGATGTTTCCATTTTACAAAAAAATTGGTTTGAGTAGAAAATTTGGATGAAAACCACTCAGTTTTTTGAGTGATTTCCATACAAAATTTCTACAGAAATGATTTATCTGTATTGTGGAAAACAGCACCTTAACGTTGAAAGAGTACACGTTTGATTGAAAATGTCACCAAAAAGAGTTTATGAAATTTTAAAATTTAAATGAGGCATCAAGCTTTCTTTCAGCTTAAAAGTTAAAAATGCATTCATCAATATATTGGTTTCTGTTTAAAAAACATTAAAAAGTTTTCCTTATATTTAAACATTTTGTTCCTGTAAATTTTCTAAGTCCTTCAATTAACTTTAGATTCAGTTTAATTTTAAATATGCTGTCCTTTTCTTTATAGTTCTTTTTTATTGCGAAAAAAAAAAATTGCTCCTTTATTTACTCGTTTGTTTTCTTTTTTACGTTTGGGATTGTATTTTCCCTTTTGATGGTATTTGTCTAGTCCAAAGGAAGTCCATTATTTTAAAAGGTATTTCTTTTCTATTATATATTTATGAGCGTTTAAAAGTCTATGTGATTTTTTTCTTTTTGTCTATCTGTGTTCGTGTTCGACGGTGGCTAAAAATTCAAAATTCAATTACGATAAAATATTTATTGGTCTGTTTAGTGTTCTATTGTCTCCCTGTTAAATAAAGGAAGGGAAGTTTAGTTTATTTACTGAACATGGACAGTCACGAAGTCGAAGGGTTTTAAAAGTTTTTCGATTATTTGTAAGCTTTTTATAAATTGAAATTTAATAGTGCCAGAGACAGTATAACAAATTCTTTATATAATAGATTATTAAAAATTATTTAATAAAATATTGACCTTGTCTTTTATAATACAAAATGCATTTATTAAAAAAAATATATAAATAATCAGGCTTATCAAGGTAAAGAAAAAATATGTTGAACTGATGGTCTGTGCTTATTTTCTCTATCCTTTAATATATTTGAAGGTCAATATAAAAAGTAACTATGCTAGTCTGCAAATAAATTTTACAGAAAATATATTGGAAAATTTAAGTATTGATACTCTTGATTTAAATCGATTTAAAATTTTCTTTTACCAGACAAGGGTTTTTTTAATTGGTGTGATTAAGATGATTCTCACAACAGTAAATGTTTGATATGGAGAAAAGCTACACAAGATGCAGGATAGGAATTTCTCTAGATCATCACCAGTATTTTTTTATTTGATATTCAACTGATTCAAAGTTGATCAGCAAGATTGAGTAGGTTAGGAGGGGTAGTGTGCAACCCACATCCACTCGGAGACCCAATTTTATTCATTGTGATAAAGAAAAAAAAAATTGAGAAGTTTGCATGACCCCACCATAAATTTTCAAGGTCCGAGGAGATAATATAGACAAGCGCTCTTTTATGTAAAAAAAACACAGAAAAATATATATAATTTTTTTTTTCAATTAACCCTTTAATTAAAAATATAAAAAAAATTGATTAAATATTTAATTTATTTAAATCAATTTTTAATTGTAATAAATAATTTTAGTTAATAAATGTATGAAAATTTAATTGATACTATTAATTTGTTTACTGGTGCAAATTTAATTAAATTTTTAATTGATATCACAAAGTGCTCCAAAGTGGGACATCGCGAATAAAAATCATGCATGATCGAAGCGCTTTTCGCAAAAGGAGGCACAACAACAACAATCATCTCTGCCTTACAAACCTGCTTCGGCCGAAGCAGTAGTTTTTGCTGGGATCTCTCTTCAAAAGACTTCCATGGTAGTACTAATATAAAACAGAAAAGAAAACTCTTCCGATATCTCTCGACAGCTTCTTTATGGTCGTTCCTGTTGCCAGGATAGATGGAGTTAAAAAAAGCAAGAAATTATACTGTAATAAAATAGTTTTTATTTTATTTAATTTTGTCTTAGAGCTTGTATAGTTGGAGCTCCTAGGACTGATGATTTATTAATTGAATTCTAAACTAAATGACATTGTCTTACATACAAATTATGAGAATAATTCTTAGGGGTACCTTAACATAAGAGTAAAAGAATAGAAATATATATAGTGTTGTTGAGTAAGCATATTTAGGTTCCACGATTTACGTATGGCATGTGCGTCAACAGTTGTATACGAGTGCAACAGATACTTTGTGTTGCTTATATTTATAATTAAACAAATGCAGTTAATAAATGTGCTTCATTTAAGTGCATTGTGCTGCTGCACTTGATTAAACGTACAAGTGTCAAATGACCGTCACACAAAATATCTTGCTTGCAGTTTGTCAACGGTTGCATGTTGCGGTACTGTTGAATCGCAATGCATACTATACACTGTTTGTCACATGCTACAATACATTGCTAATTTTTAAAGGAATAAGGGAAAAGTAATATCAATCTAAAAATACTTTATTGGGTTAAATGAATTTGAAGTACAAAAATATATGTATTTATAGAATTTTTATAACATAAAAGACTGTGTTCAAAAAAAATCTGTAGTCTTTCTTGCATTTTTTGTATATCTTTACAGAGACAATTTACTTACTGGCTAGGGTAGGACATAAGTTGTTCCTCATCAAGTTTTTGTCCTTCAATCTGCGCAGGAAACAAGTTTTTTTGTGGTGTGTTTGGGTGTAGTGTTGGTTGCCGACTACGAGGGATATTTGTATTGTTAACAAAATACTGATCGTGTCTGTTTAAGGTCACCCTATGCTTTATATTTTCGATTTCAAGATTCACTGGTATTTACTTGTAAATAAATAACTTAACTTTCATATTCGAAACCAATGAAAAACGTTCCTTATTTTGTCCTTTTTACATTATTTCGCAATTAGCTGGCTGCTGATTTTTTCCTTTGCCGTCGCCGTTGATTTTTATTGTCCCACAGTGGACGGCTACTACTTGGTTGCATATTATTTTTCAGCCCAAGATTTTATTTTGTTTTTATATTGTTGCGAATAAACGTAATTATTATTCGAACTTATATTGATGTACATATGAAAAGTAATATTATCAGGCTCAAGTTCAGTTTTGTTAAATTAATGAAAATTTTGTTATTGTTTTATTATTTTTGATTTTGTTATTGTTGCTTAGTTTTTCAGATGCGTGAATTTTACTTTATAAAGGAGGGCGAAATTTATATAGATATTTCTTTTATTCTTGTAATAAAAGTCATCGAACGACCATTACAGTGTTGCTAGTTGTTAGGAGTGTTTTAGATAAACACGGTAAAAACACCACTTTATACCGTCCCAAACATACCCCTTGTAATAGCCGCAAGTCTTTACGTTTACGAATTGGAGAAGGTCCTATATTCCCTAATTGAACTATTTCGATTATTCTACGAATCTCATCCAAAGTTACAAACATGTGTATAGTTATGCAACTAATTGGAACTATGTTGTCCGGTGTACTACTACGTCCTAAAACTTCTTAAATATAGATAAAGTTTATTATATATATGTTCGGATTCTTCACAATATTGTTGATAAATTGCTTTGTAATTTCCGAAAATTTTCATTTACTATTCTAAATTCTGAACAATTTTTTTTTTTTTTAGTTTTTTGATGATATAAAATATAATATTTTTCAATAATTTCTACGATAATTTAAATATTTCTACTAAAGAATTTCTAACACTACAAGTTTTGGGTTTCAAATTTCTAATATATCCCACAGCACATGTGCTACTGATTCTCAAACAAACATTTACACAACGGTTTAAGCTTATTATGTATATATGTATGTAAGTATGTAGTTACTCCTACATAAATACGTGCCATTTGTAGGATATCTAATTAATTAAACAATCGTAAAATTCCTTTGATAAATTAACATCACCATGTGGTGACACATTGTGACCACTCAAATTACAATTCAAAATGGCTGCAATTGTAAATGACAGTCCTATGGAAATGCATAAATATTGTTGTTAAATGCTGTTGCATAAAATGGTCTTAGTGGTGTGATAATGATAATTATGATAATATAATGATATGAGGATTATTGTTGTTAGTGTTTTTAATGATTATGGAGATATCTAGCCATAGTGTGGCATTAATGTGTAGGATTTAAAAGTTATTTAGTGATAGTGCGATGCATTAGAAGCATATGAACGAATGTATTTAAAAATATCCTTATAAGAGTTTATCGTATTTGTAAAGTGATTTTACGTATAACGTCTTTACATTTGAGTTCTTTACAGTTAAAACTGGAAAAAATACTTCATCGTTCTTCAAATCATCACCATTAAAATGAAAGAGCCATTAAGTGAATTTACCGCAGGTTTGCTATTTTTGAGCTGATATTTTCTATGCGAATCTGTTGAAATTTCACCTTTTATCCCTACACACTTATGAACAGTTCAATAAAACGCATCAGAAAGGAAACGAATGTATTTCTTAATAAACAAAATTTAACTTAGAAACTTTTAAAAATTTCACATCGTGAAATGAACATATCTTCAGACACAATATAATATTTGCTCAAAATATTTCAATTATTGTAATTAAAAAGATAAATATACCTGCAAAATTAAAAAAAAAAAAAAAAAATAATCAAAATAAGTGATCAGCTATTAAAATAATTAAAAACTTGATAGATTTTTTTGTATAAAATATAGAGATTTCTATCAAATATTATTAGTGTCTTTTAAGACCTTCTGGAAACTGAAGAATATGAAGAAAATAATATTAGGTGAGTATTAAAGAAGTCATTGTAAATAGCAACGTAAGAGCCTGTTTCTATTTGAACTATAGTTTTTGCGGCTCTTTTATTGACATTGTCCACTTCGACAATTCAGGCTGCCTATCTGAACAATGGAATACTTCTCAAATATTTATGTCCCTCGCGAAATAATGGTTTCAAAATGTTAGTACCGGGAAGCTGTTCCCAGTACTATGAGTGCCAGGGTGGTAAAACCATATTAAATACTTGCCCCAAATACTATGACTCTGTCGAGGAGAAATGTGTTGAAAAGAATACGGGTTGCGTGGAAGCATTAAATACAGCTGTGAGCTGTCAAGGTCCCTGTTGTGGTGTCACTGACGGTAATTTTGCTGTTGACACCAAAAATCCAGCTAATTACTATTTGTGTAAAAATAATTGCGTAGCAGAACAGAAGTCCTGTCAAAATGGCAAAATGTTCGATTTGGTAAAATTAGAATGTGGCGTGCCAATAGTATGTAATGATTGTACCACATTGAAGCCACCGTGCGCAGCAACAACAACCACAACAACATGTTCACAAGCTAAAACAACTCCATGCCCTACTACAAAGCCATCTGATATAACGACAACCTGTGCTCCAAGCAGAACAACAACTTGCAGTACAACTAAAACCACAACCCCTAAGCCTGGAAAAACTACTACTTGTTCTACAACTACAACTTGTAGACCTACCACAACCCCACGCACAATTGGCTCCACCACTACACCTGTCAGAAAAACAACTACAAAAGCAGCAACAACGACAAGTGCAACTACAAACAAAACTACAAGCTGTTCAACAAAAACTTGTTCTACCACTACAACTCCCAAAATTACTACTCTAAAAGCAACAACCACACCTTGTTCCACGACCACACAGACTACCGCCAGACCTACTACAACTACAACCTGTTCTGCAACTACTCCCACAACAACTACTAGGAAAACAGCTATGGCCACAACAACCACCTGTTCTACCACTACAACTCCCAAAAGTACTACTCTAAAAGCAACAACCTCTAGCACTACCACAACTTGTTCCACGACCACACAGACTACCGCCAGACCTACTACAACTACAACCTGTTCTGCAACAACTCCCACAACAACTACTAGGAAAACAGCTATGGCCACAACAACCACCTGTTCTACTACTACAACTCCCAAAAATACTACTCTAAAAGCAACAACCTCTAGCACAACCACAACTTGTTCCACGACCACACAGACTACCGCCAGACCTACTACAACTACAACCTGTTCTGCAACAACTCCCGCAACAACTACTAGGAAAACAGCTATGGCCACAACAACCACCTGTTCTACCACTACAACTCCCAAAAGTACTACTCTAAAAGCAACAACCTCTAGCACTACCACAACTTGCTCCACGACCACACAGACTACCGCCAGACCTACTACAACTACAACCTGTTCTGCAACAACTCCCACAACAACTACTAGGAAAACAGCTATGGCCACAACAACCACCTGTTCTACCACTACAACTCCCAAAAATACTACTCTAAAAGCAACAACATCTAGCACAACCACAACTTGTTCCACGATCACACAGACTACCGCCAGACCTACTACAACTACAACCTGTTCTGCAACAACTCCCACAACAACTATTAGGAAAACTGCTACGACCACAACAACCACTTGTTCTACAGCACCAGCACCATCAAAAACTAGCACAACCTGCTCTACAACAACTACCACTAAAGCAACAACAATCTCAACTCCTAAAATAACTACAGCTAGAGCTACTAAATCTACAACTACTACCTGCTCTACAACCACTGCAAGTACACCTTGTTCTTCAACCACCAGAACCACAAAAGGAACAACTACAACTTGTTCTACAAACACTCCAGCAAATACTACATATAAACAAACGACAGCTTGCACCAAAACTTCTGAGCTTACGACAACTACTTGCCACCCTAAGCACACGCCAACAAAACCGTGTAGCTCAAACACTTCTGAAAACTCGAATTCTTTGGATCGCAATAAACTTCAAGAAAATATCGACAACTATATGCGAAATGCCTGCCTCGATAAACCATCTGGCTACCTTTTGGCTTCCTTAAAAAGTTGCAACGAATACTACATTTGCAATAATGGTGAAGCCCTACGCGTTAGCTGCGGCACCAGATATTTTAATGCTTTCTTAGGTATTTGCGATTTACCTGAAAATACTAAATGCATCCAGTCTCAGTTTTACTTGAGCTAAACATTTATTTTAACGATTGTATTGCTAAAAAAACTAATAAATATAATATTTTATTATTGCATTCACTTGAAATATTGATTTGAAATATTTTAATTATTTTATGCTTTTAAAGGACCCGTCTTATTACAATTGGAGTTTCGCACAGCATTTGAGAGTTCTTATTGATCTGAAGTTTAAATTTTATATCTTTAAAGGATGCAAAGAAAGCAGGCTAATAAAAAAAGTCAATCCTGTGAATTTTTAATTTTTATCTGATTAAAAAGATTTTGCCAGATTCCCTACACATTTATAGATTGCGATTTAGGATATTTTCGATTGGAAATAGGTTAATTTTAATTTTTACCCCACCTCCATCAACTGTTTTACTAATGGGGAAGTCAAATACTGCTTGTTTTAAAAATATTTTCGTAGATTTCAAACGAAATTTTTAATATTTTAAAAATATAGCTCATTTAAAAGTTATGCGCTGTTTATGCATCGATTATGGACGTCAACCGAACCCCAGCTGCGTTGCTAGTTGCTGAAAATTAGATTATAGATCGCAACTGCCAACTGAGAGTAGCCAGTTAAAGTTGCTACATAGAGCAAACACACATTTGCAGTTGCAACTGAATTTCGATTGGAACAACTAATTTAAAACGAATTTTAATTCATATATTAAAAAGTCGATATATTTATTCCCATTTAAACAGAAAAAAGTGGGTTAACTATTTCGAAATTGCTAAAATAACACATTATAATGGAAGTACCCAGAGCGCATCAGACTAGAATTTTTTTTTTTTGTTTTTTGACAATTTTATTATTTATAGAATCTTCAATTATAAATTGAAACATCAATAAGTTGTTCAAATCTTAAATCTAAATAATAAAAAAATATTAAATATATGTTTAGCCAATGCTAAACAAAATTTTTAATTTCAACGGTTGTTTGTTGTTGTTTTACATCTCTCGTGTACGGCTGAGACAAAAAGTATCGCTCCTCCTCAGCCGAACGTGGCCTCTATACTCTAGAATATTGCACTCAAGTGGATTTGGGTGCAGCTCAAGTTTTTTTTATATTTTTTTCGCGTGTTTTTAAAATTCTGTCTTCACCAACGGAACATCTAGATCTTTATGAATTCGATGATTTCTGATGTACTTGAATCTTTTCTACATCCGATGCTGAGGCTGTGTCCCATAGCTACAATCCATAGGACCTAATTGGTTTCAGAATCGCGTTGTATAATAGAAGTTTAAAGTCTAGGCTTAGTATAGAGTTTCTACTAATAATCCAATTCATTTGAGCTGCTTTTAATTTCATTTGGATCAACTTTGCGTCTATTTGCGATTTCCATGTTAAACGGCGATCAAGATGAACGCCTAGATATTTGACTGCAGTGTGTTGCGGTATAGTCTCGGTGTTGATTTGTATAGGCGGGCATGTTACCCTGCGAAACGTGAAAGTGACGTGTACACATTTCTGCTCAATAACTTTTATCCGCCACAGTTTTAGCTATTTTTCCAATTTGGATATTTACAAGTGTAACTTGCAAAAAGCGTCTACTAATATTTGAAGATGGGTGTATGTATTGTTTTTGCAAATTTTTTTTTCAATTCTAAATAATTTAAAAATTTTTTCACAAAAAAAAATATAATAAAATATACTTTTTGCAAGAAAAATTTAAAGTTAAACTGCGTATAACTTTTAAATGAGTTTCTTTTGTTAAAAAAATTATTTGGCGAACTGTTGTAAATTATTTATGAAATCTACTAAAGTTCCCGCAAGTTGACGAAGATTTATTTGCCATTCCTATTGGCAAAACAGTGGAAAAAGCTATTTAAGACAGTTAAATTTACATTTTTATACCCTACACCAAAAAATGATAAGTGTATTTATAGGTTTGTCACTCCTTATGTAGTATTTAAAATATATAAAGTATATATATTCTGGATCCTTATAGAAAGAGAAATTGAATGAGCCAACTCCGTCTGTTAGTCTTAGAGTGAATTAATCTGTAAGCCAATCCTTCTGACTGTTCGTGATATCGGTTTTCCAAAACCACCAGAAGTATTGGACACTTATTTCTTGGTCTGAAGTGTAAGGATTTATGGTAAGGCGATTCCTATTGAAAATAAGCCAAAAAAAAAAAAAAAAAAAATTTGATTTTAAGTTCACATATGTAGATTAGAATTCAACACAATACACTTCGCGCTACTGAAGTTTGTTAATGTGATGTGTTAATTTACTTAATAATAACATTTTCTATTTCTCGGTTAAACTTCTTTTTTTTTTTCTTTAGGGATCAAATTTGAACGGAATGAAAAATGTAATTTTTTTTTGCGGAATATGGATTTCAAAATTGAGAATTATTTCAATAAGTATAATTAAATCATCAGTTGGTAGTGGAAAATGAAGGCAATTTGTCCAAACTTTAGCATAGAATATTATGTGTGTTAAAGACAATAATGTATCACTCATACGTTTATAATAAAATTTAATTTTGACGCTGAAGTCCTGGGTTTTTTTATTTGGGCTTAACTTAACGCTTGGTTACAACTTAAGTTGCTGTAAGTTTCTATGGATAATGTTATTGCTTTAGCATATACTGTGATAAGTAAAGTGATAAAGCTGATGAGCCATTGGGGACCAAAATTGTGAAAAGTTTGCTGCATGAATTAGACACAAATCATGCATATCACATAAAAGTTTTTACAACTTTTGTTCTGACGTTTTTCGGGACTTGCGCGACTTGGGATGTCGTACTATGGGAACTATCCGTGATAATGATATAAATAAATGACCATTATTCATTATAAAGGAGGTGATAAAAAAAGTGATGCGAGTTTGACTACAGCTTCAATGAAAATAAAGAGATTCTGCTGGTCCTCTGGAAGGAAAGTAGAAGGCAACAAATAACAATTTTTCAAATGATGTAACGCGAAAAAAGTTAAAGACTGATAAGAAAAGACAATATGTATATATGTAAATATGTTTGTTTGAAGGTTACAATAAAAGCATGGGCAGAGTTACTACAGGCAATAGCATGGGGTTGATAGCGAGATTTTATCTACGACAGTTTTTAAAAAAAATACTCTCGACCATAGTCCTTAAGTACTAAAGGTTATTTGCAATAACATAAGCCATTGATGCTGCAAAAATTAAAAAAAAAAAAAATCTTTGCTTTGACAAAGGATGTTGTGTAAATTTTCATACGTATGTAAGGGCCCATTGTGCCAATTTGGGTACAGCGTCCGCTAAATTCACAAACTAAATTCTTATTATTTTGTTTATTTATATTGAAATGAATAAGATACTAAATTTAATTTTAATTTACCACCGATGGTATTCGTTTGGGTGCAAATGGGTTAAAGTTGTTGAATCCTGATTAAGTTATCACTTCTAAAATAAACTCAACGATAATTTTGCTGCACTTAAACATAATCGGAATCTTTATTATTTTATTATTTTAATATATTTTTTTTTTTGTAAGAAAAACAATTTCCCTTTTATACTTTTGTTATTAAATGAATTGGTTTTTTATATTAAATTGGCTTGAATGCAACCAGTGTTGTTGGGCAAATCACAAGAACCGGTTTTAATATTAAAGTATTTACTGCCACAACTGACAGGTAGGGCAACGTTATTGCGACAAATGAAATATTCATTGCATTTCATTAGAGATGGTAATAAGAATCCTTCTGGTTTATTGCTGCAACCAAAGCTGACGTAATCGTGAATTTCTTCATTAGACAATTTCGAGGGCAGGACATATTGAGTGTGATCTGTTAGGCCATTATTGGTTTGGAATTCATTGACTGGTTGATCGCATGGAACTTTTGTTGTTGTACAGGGAGCTTTAGTTGTTGCGCAAGTTGTGTGTGATGTTTGCTTACAGGGTGCTTTAGTAGTTACTGTGGAGCACGTTGTTGTACTGCAAGGAGTTGTTGTGCAGGTAGTTGTTGTACAGGTAGTAGTTGTGCAGGTAGTTGTTGTGCACGTAGTTTTTGGAGTAGTAGGTGTTTTGCAGGTAGTTGTTGTACAGGTAGTTTTTTGAGGTTTGGTTTTTGGAGGGATAGTTGTTGTACAGGTAGTAGTTGTACAGGTAGTTGTTGTGCACGTAGTTTTTGGAGTAGTAGGTGTTGTGCAGGTAGTTGTTGTACAGGTAGTAGTTGTACAGGTAGTTGTTGTGCACGTAGTTTTTGGACTAGTAGGTGTTGTACAGGTAGTTGTTGTACAGGTAGTAGTTGTACAGGTAGTTGTTGTGCAGGTAGTTTTTTGAGGTTTGGGATTAGTTGTTTTGCAGGTAGTAGTTGTGCTACAAGGAGTTGTTGTAGTGCATGGAGTGGTTGGATTTGGAGCTGGTGGCTCACATGTTGTAGTTGTAGAGCCACATGGAGGTTTCGGCGTAGTACAGTCACTACAAGTCGATGGGGAACTACACTGCAATTTTACTAAATCAAACATTTGGCCATTTTCACAAACTTTCTTTTCGGCGATACAATTATTTTTGCATGTATAATAAACAGCCTGATTTTTAGCATCAACAGCATAGCCGCCATCCGATATGCCACAACAAGGACCTTCGCAACTTAATGACTCCCTAATAGTCTCCACACAGCCGGGATTTGCATTCACACACTGTTGTGTTAAGGGATCATAGAAATGTGGACAGGTATTTATTTGAGCTTTTTCTTCGAAACATTGAAAGTATTTATTGCAGCTGTCAGGTACCATGGCTCGAAAATCATTACTTCTAGAACGGCATACATAGTGCTGAAGTAAAGCTGTATCCAATGTAGCCGCTTGACATGTCGATATAGTGAATGCCACTAATAAACAGAATACAACTGAAAATAAACTTGTTTAAATAAAATATCCTTTCGATTTATATACAATTTTAAAGTAACTTACCTTGTTCTTTGTTCATTATATTCCAGGCACTTGATTCAGGAACTTGTAAGTTGTCAATATTTCATAATTTGTTAAAATCATTGACTTTTATACTATTTTCGTTAATTATCTTTCAGTTATCAAACAGTATTTTGTAGTAGATTCCGCCATCTAGATTATTATGTGTTAAAGATAAACAATCTCTTTGATTATTTTAATGTTGAAGTTACATCTCTATATTGATATGAATATTTTTTAATAAATTAAAAATTTTTTTTATCAAATATATTAACTGTTCATTTTCTGTTCAATATTTCATGTTTTTGCCCTCGCGCCTGTGCAAATTTTATGTTGAAGTTTACACGCTTGAAGAAAACTATTTTATAAATTTAAAACTATTTGAGTTGCAAATATTTTGTTAGTTAAAACACACACTTCCAAAGTTTAATTTCGTCAATTTATTGTATCAAATACATGGCGGAAAAAAGTCACATTTTATATTAACGAATTGAAAAAGTTTTTGTTCTAGACATTCATATATATTTTAAATTTTTATATACATATATGTTGTTTATAAAGAAGCGTTACATTTTGCGTCTTTAGCTTATCAGGAATGTTTTATATCGACTGTGCAATAAGTTAAAACAAAAAATATTTGTATTAATTTTGGGTGAAAAAAAAAAAAACAGTTGAAAATTAAACAAAATTTGCTTAGATGTAACTTAAAGATATCACACATTTATTATTATCGAGATTGAATAAATCGTTCTTTAAATTATGCTGAAATATAATATCGTGTGTTATGTCAGCCAAGCTAATTAAAAAAAAATATGTATGTGATATCAATCAACCAATTAATTTAAAACTAAAATTTGGGACATTTCTGCAGAATGGTTGGCGTTGGCGTCGATGTCATTTTTTATATAAATTTAGTACGTTTTTCCTTGATAGAAGGAAATAAAAATTTCGTCGTTCACATAAAATTTTTCATAGTTATAAAAAAATATTTACTAAAATTCAGTTCAGTGTTTATCCAAAAATTACTAGGATAGAAACAAATTGTATAGTGGTTAAATTCCTAGCTATGTATGTGGTTTTTCATCTTGCTAAGCGCTTCTCAATTTCGTGTATTCCCCCCGCAGAAGACACTATATTACATGTAGGATGTATTGTGTAAAATGGGGAGGGTTGAATGCATTATTATTAACACACCAAGTTTATTAGGATTAGAACCAAGGTAATTTGATTTAGTAGATAGGCACTTTACCCAACACACTACTACACCTTAGTACTTTTCCCTAATGTATAATTTCTTACATTACCAATAGTGATTTTTTTAAATAAAAAGTTTTTTACGAAATTTGTAAAGATGGACATTTGAACGCTGATGAGAGGTGTAGCGGCCTTGAAATCAGTACTGATACGTTCTGCTAAAAAACTGATTGGATATAAATAATAATATTTTCCAACACAAAAAACTCTTAGTAATTTTGAATTTTTATTAATTCAATAAAACTGAACTTGAGCCTGATAATATTACTTTTCATATGTAAATCATAAATAAGTTCAAATAATAATTACGTTTATTCGTAATAATAATATAAAAATATTAATTCCGCTTGGGCACGAGCTATAAATACCCTAATAACAGGGGTCACAGTAATATGTGAATTTCCCTAATATAGAGTAAAAACAACAAAAACGTTAAAATACAAAGTAGAATACTTTGATGATAACGGACTATGAGTTTGTGTTGATTATTAGTTCCAAACAGTAATGAGGGAATTTCGTACTAACCAGCACTGTTTCATTGTAGAATAAAAATTGAATTAAAAATTAATTCTCATATTCTATTTCTGTTGAAAACTGGTTAAATAGTTGATATTCTTCTCAATTAGTATCCACTTTACGAAAATTGTAAAGATGGACATTTGAACGCTGATGAGAGGTGTAGCGGCCTTGAAATCAGTACTGATACGTTCTGCTAAAAAACTGATTGGATATAAATAATAATATTTTCCAACACAAAAAACTCTTAGTAATTTTGAATTTTCATTAATTCAATAAAACTGAACTTGAGCCTGATAATATTACTTTTCATATGTAAATCATAAATAAGTTCAAATAATAATTACGTTTATTCGTAATAATAATATAAAAATACTTTTTTCTTTAAGAAAAAAAAAACTATGAACTTATATTGCGGAGAAACATTTTCCGTTTTTTAAGAATGTTCCTTTTAATGAACTATTCAGGACAAAGTCATTTCCTAAATCACTTAAAACTTAATATCGTTTAAAGAAAAAATGTTCTTAAATTTAGTATAAAAAAATTCTTAAGTTATGTTCACATTTATTAAATATTTGTCCACAAAACGTAACCACTACTTAGTTGCTTAGGGATAGTGTCATTTAACTATATGTTTTTATATTGCAAAATAAAATTAATTATTTCAAAACAAAGTATTTTTATAGAGGTTTTAAAAAATGCGATTCCAAAATTAAAATAATATTGGAATTAACGGAAATGAATTATTAGTTTCATTCTGGGCCTTTTTTTTTTTTTTTTTGCAAATATTTAATAGATGTGAAAACAGCGCTTTAAAACTAAATTAACATTTGATTTAAAATATGATATTTTTAAAAAACACTTTGCAGAGCTTTCAAAGATAGGAACTACTTTAGTTTTTCTTACAACAAGGCAGTTTTTATTGATTTAAACAATTTTTTCTCTATATTAATAAAATCATAAAAAAAAAATTGGAAATTTTGTTTAAACTATTTTGAAGGAAAAGTTTTACTAAAATTTAGTACACATAATTTTTCTGAAAAAAAAAAAAAAAAAAAAAAAAAACATAGCTTATGTTTCAATTTAAATATGGATCTATCTACGTTTTAAATTTAATTGAAATTATTTAGGTAGTTTGGAAGAGGCAAAATCGCCACTACTAAAATTCAGGAAGATGAATATCTGAATTCCTTCAATGGTACACATGGTCCTGCTTTACTATTTTCATGATATCAATCGGTCCAGTTGACGTTGTCCAGGAATTTATTGTGTACATTAATGAAACAACATATTCATATCACTAGGTTTCGCTTTAAAACATTGCATTAAGTTTCCTTAACAACTGGTGCCATTTAAAGTTTTTTTTTTTTAAAGAGATCGTTTGCAAAACTTTCTCTAAATATATAAAAACTGATAACACTGCAGATAGTAATTATGTTTTGCATGAATGTGATAAGCTTTCTCTGCAGATCAATTTTCTCTATGAGTATATCATCACTACTTAGTAAACCATACTAGAACTCTGTATAGTTTGCATAAAATCTTATCCTGTGTGCCTCCTTAAATGCAGAGAATATTTAATTAAACTAATTTATTTATATAAATAAGGTCCGCTGTTACAAAAAAAAAAAACAAAAAAAAAAATTAAACAATTAAAAACAATTCTCAATAAAAGTTATTTAATTAAAGGAATGTGGAATAAATAAAGGGTAAATACAGAGGTATAAAACTTTAAGTTAGCAACATTTTTTAACTGGCAGCCATTTTGTCATTTTTTTGGAATTTCAACATGAATACAATGATGAATGAACATGCATGGGGATTTGATAATCCTTAAGTGTATGTTGATGCAGCGTTACCTCTAGATAAACTGATTGGTTGGTGTGCTTTAAAAACGATGCTGGTCAGAACGTTACAGTCAATGGTGACCGCAATAGAGCCATGATTACTGACTTTTTTATGATGTACAAGAGCTGCGGTTTCAACAAGACGGCGCAACATATCACACAGCTCGTGCCACAATTGATTTGTTGAAGGAAACGTTTGGTAACCGCATAGTTTCACGTTTCCAATCCGTAAATTGGCCACAAAGATCGTGCGATTTAACGCCTTTAGATTATTTTCTGTGGGGATAAGTGAAGTCGTTAGTCTATGCCGATAAACCCGAAACGATTGATCACTTGGAAGAAAATATTCGCCGCGTTATTGCCGATTTGCGGCCACAGATGTTGGCAAAAGTCATCGTAAATTGGATTTTCAGATTAGACCAGCCTTGGCGACCATATGCCAGTAGTCATATTTAAATTATAATGCCAGAAGATTTTATTTCCAATTAAGTAAATTTCTTGTCAAAGTTCTATCATACCTTTATAAAAAAACACTATTTTTAACGCATCAATATAAACAATCAAAAGTAGATTTTTCTAGTTTACTGATAACAGTAAAAACAAAACACCACAAAAATTAAAAAAGAGAGATAATAAAAAAATATAACAACAACAAAAAAAAAAAAAAAAAAAAACTTTGATTTTAGTTTTATCTATACGCGTAATGACTGTCTTCATTCTTGTAACGCATGTCATATTCGCTTAAAATATGTATGTATGTATATATTACCAGAAAAAAAGACTGTTGCAATTTATATTAATCAAATTAAATTTTTATTAGAATTGACAAGCCTTTACAATCTATTGCCAATTCAATTCATGCTGCCACATGACTTAAAAAATTTTGGGTATGAAAATTTATTTATGAGTTTTGATTAATCTAAAATAAGGTAAACTATTTAAATTGTATTCAATAAGTGGACATTTTTCTTTTGATCTTGTACTATTAGCGATTTGGCTTTGAAGAAAAAATGCAGCGTCAATTTATGTCAATTCTGTCTGTTCAACGATGTCTTTATATTGTCTAAGATTTAGAGTCTGAGCACTTCAGAAACTTATTTTTGCAGGTTTTTTTTTATGAAATTGCATGTACACAGGGCTTTAAGTGAGCGCTTGAAATTAACAGATGTACAGATAATCGCTAAGTTGGGAAATAGCTTCATATACATTGTTTAAAATTAAAGACATCTACTCGTATAGTAGTAGTTTAGTTTGAATTTCTTGTTTCCTAGAATTTATTCAGGAAACGTTGTGCACGCAGTGCTTCTAGCAAAAACACCAATACTACAAAATTAATATATAAAAAAAAAAAAATAACTAATAAAGTATGTTTTTCCATCACAAATTTTAAAAGAACCATGATGTTATCGAAAGCTGATAAGTCTGTCTAATATAACAATTGTTTTCTTTTCGGCAGAGTTTTGGTACGTCTCTTTTTAACAAAATAAATGCATTAACTGAACACATATATAATTTTTTTTTTAAATATTGACTCAATATAGACCATTATTATTATTATTACCTAAAAAAAATTCGCATATAAATGGACAAAACTCACGAAAAGTACAGCAGTTTGGCGATAAAGTCTTTAAACAAAAGTCAAAGTAACAGCAGCCACATGAAGACCATTTTAGGTTTGTGATCTTTGATTGCATTTCATTAAGTTTCAAAGGAAGAATATGTTTCTCTCATTTCTTTTCAGCTTTATTATGCCTTATTCTGGCCTTGGCGGCTACCGCTACCCAAGCTGCTAAGGTGGATAGTAACTTGTATTCTAAATATTTGTGCCGCAATAAGCCAAACGGCCTAAGAGCTGTAGTACCCGGCAGCTGTTCGCAGTATTATGAATGTCTGAATGGTGTATCAATTCTAAGAACATGTCCTCGCTTTTTTGACGCCACCGAGTCAAAATGTGTCACCGAAGACTCAGGCTGTTTGGCATCTCTTGTAAATGAGAGAAATGTGCCAGCTGGCTGTAGCAATCCATGCTGTGGCATATCAAATGGGTTTTCAATAGATCCAATTAATGTTCACATCTATTACGAGTGTAAAGATAATTGCGTTGTTACCAAAAATTCATGTGAAGGTAATTTAATATTTAATTTGCAATCATTAAAATGTAGTGCACCAGAAAGTTGTGGTGATTATGCGACATCTAAGCCACAACAAACGACAGTAACTACGACCAAAGAGCCATGCACAGAAAAAGCAACAACAGAGAAAACAACAAGTACAACTTGTACCACTACTTTAAGCACTACAACAACAGCGGCGACTACTACAACCTGTACCACAGTAACTATTTCAACTGCAATCCCAACTACAACTTTTAGCGCTACAACTCATACAGTTCCATCAACAACTCGTAAAATTGCAACAGCTAAACCAACTGCAACCACAACAACTTGTACAACAGCAACTACGACAACTGTAACTACAGCTACAACAACTTGTAAAACACTATCTACTGCAACACCAACTATAACTACAAAAACCAAAACTACTGCAACTCCAAAGGCAACAACGACAACATGTACAACATCAACTCCTACAACAACTACAGTTACTAAAAGCACAGTAGCTATAACTACTACTACAACAACAACATCATGTAGCACAACGACCACTGAAACCGCAACTACAACATCTTGTAAAACTCCAACTACTGCAACACCAACTATAACTACAAAAACCAAAACTACTGCAACTCCAAAGGCAACAACGACAACATGTACAACATCAACTCCTACAACAACTACAGTTACTAAAAGCACAGTAGCTATAACTACTACTACAACCACAACAACATGTAGCACAAAGACCACTGAAACCGCAACTACAACATCTTGTAAAACTCCAACTACTGCAACACCAACTATAACTACAAAAACCAAAACTACTGCAACTCCAAAGGCAACAACGACAACATGTACAACATCAACTCCTACAACAACTACAGTTACTAAAAGCACAGTAGCTATAACTACTACTACAACCACAACAACATGTAGCACAAAGACCACTGAAACCGCAACTACAACAACTTGTAAAACTCCAACTACTGCAACACCAACTATAACTACAAAAACCAAAACTACTGCAACTCCAAAGGCAACAACGACAACTTGTACAACACCAACCACTAAAAGAACTACAGTTACTAAAAGCACAGTAGCAATTACTACTACAACCACAACAACATGTTGCACAACGACCGCTACAACCAGAACTACAACAACTTGTACAATACCGACAAATACAATATCAAACGCAATTACAAAAACTAGAACAACAAAAACTACTTCACCCACTACAGTTCCCAAAACCACTACAGCATATAGTACAACAACTAAAACCCCAATCAAAAATACAACAACATGTAGAACAGCAACTACTACAACTGTAACTACAGCTACAACAACTTGTAAAACACTATCTACTGCAACACCAACTATAACTACAAAAACCAAAACTACTGCAACTTCAAAGGCAACTACAACAACTTGTACAACACCAACTACTACAAGAACTACAGTTCCTACGAGCACAGAAGCGGTTAAGACTACAACCCCAACAACATATAACACTACTACCAAGACAGTTATCGTAAACAAAACAACAAAACCGACAACAACTACAAGCTGTATTACAACAACCACACTCCCTAACACAACCACGTGCAAAACTGACACAACTAAAACAATAGCTAAAACTACTACACCATGCAACACAACAACAACTTCTGAAACTCCCTGCATTACTACAACACCATCGAAAGATCCCTGTACTGCTACCACAAATCCATTACAGCTGATTGAAAAACCAACTAATTATGATCTTTACTTACGCTACGTTTGCCGTAACATGCCCGACGGTTTTAAAATAGTTTCACTGCAAAAGTGCAATGATTTTTATGTTTGCAATCAAGGTGTTGCCATGCTTTTGAATTGCGGCGAAAAATATTTCAATCCACAGAAAGGCATTTGTGACTTTCCAGAAAATACTGGATGTCAAATTGGTGGACTTTGAGAAACGAATGATCGACTGATAAAACTGATATGTTCTAACCACTGTGAAGGAAAATTATTAAATAACAATTCTAAATTTTAACATTAATAGACAGAATAAATTAAAATTTTATATTTGCAAAGTTATGAAATGATATTTATTATTTTCTGAGTATTTAAGGAGTAAAGAGAACTTTAAAAATTAAAAGGATGCAATTTGTATGAATTGTATGAAATAAATTCGTTTTCAAATACGAAAAATAGCTAAAGCAAACACCTTATAGCTTATGCACAAACCCGACATCAAGCACAAACACATACTATATATTAAGCCAGAGTATTTGTTTTTGTGCAATATTAAAAAAGCAGCAGTTACATCACTTTGTAATTCCCATATAGTACAAGGTTTTCTCAAATTTTGGTACGAATATATAAAATTGTATTCAAAACACTCGAAAAATAGTAAACGAAATAAATAAAATTTCTCAGGTGCTTTATCTAAGACGAGTATCTACAGTAGTAGGCTTAGTATGCAGCCTTGAGAACAACAAACTATACTCGTTGTAGCTGCCACATACAAACACAATTTAGCATAAACTTCGTTTACACAAGCAAAGATCTATAAACAAAAATAAATCTGGCATAATTCGAATTTTGGTTGTAACAAACTTAATTATAACTCTAAATTAGAGATTATTTACAACGGGTTGCTTTATAGAAAGTCACGTCTTTATACAAAAAAAAAAAAAAAAAAAAAACACAAGTGCACTGCAAATACTAATAAAAACAAAATTAGCCACTGATTTCATAAGCAACAGTCTCGCCTCTAAAAATGGGGATGAAAATAAATTTATATACACGTATTTTGATTTCTTAACAACAACCAAGAACTACGATTTCACCCTTCTCTCCTGCTCTTCTCAACAAAGTTGACAACATATTTTTGTTTTTTAATCTTATTTTATTATGTCATAATAATATAAGCGACATCTTGTGTTGATTTCAATTATATGCCTTTTGCTACGAAACAAAGCAAAGAAAGGAAGGGGCAAAAGAAAATTTGCTTTAAACCCGGCCCGTATTTAAATTCATTTAAGTTTTTGTGCTCCAATTGTCAAGGGATAAATTAGTGGTTAGATTTTTAATAAAGGGTGGCGTGGGGGAGGGGGGGTGTTGTTCTATTCAATCTCCTTCTTTCAATAAACACTAGAGGGTTGTTATTGTTGTAGCTATTTAACTGTATGTATTTAAATTGGGATTTTCAAGTGAAGACTACTACTACTCTGCACAGTGGGTTTTAAAGAAATTGCACAGAATTAAAAATTAACAAAATATATGTATTTAATAAAACAATTTGGCAGGGGCTACAAACTGTTATAATCTATAAGACAAGTAAGCTGGTTTTTAGTTTAAATATTAAGCAACAGTTTTGGACAGTTCGAGTCATCTACTTACTACACAAGGCAACAATATTTTAAAGTATTATTATTAGAATTTAAAGCTATAATTTTGTATTTTTTTTTTTTTATATTGTTACGAATAAACGTAATTATTATTTGAACTTATATTGATGTACATATGAAAATTAATATTATCAGCCTCTTAGTAGTTTGAATTTCCATTAATTCAATAAAACTAATATTAATTTTCATATGTACATCAATATAAGCTCAAATAATAATTATATTTATTCATAATAATATAAAAAATATTGGTGTCTATTCCAGAAAACGCGTCGAAGAAGTGAAAATTTACATGGAAATTAAAACAAAGTTTCATGAATTGTTTTTGCTTTTCATACATTTCTAAAATTAAATAAACGTTAGAAATTTAAGGCGTTTTTCTCTCTATGAAAAGAGGTAAAATTTATTTGATAAACAAAAACAAATTTTTTAAATGTATTGAATTTTGTTTTTGTTTTCCATATAAATTTTCACTTCTTCGACGCGTTTTCTGGAATAGACACCATTAATTCAGCATGGGCACGATCTATATAATGTGTGAATTACCTTTATATAGAGTGAGAACAACAAAGAGTAAAATTACAAAGTAGAATACTTGGGAGATAATGGACTATGAGTTTGTTGATTACTAACCAAAATGGTTTCAATATGTAAAAATATAATAAAAATTAATTAATTTAATTCTCTTGTTTGTATTATTATCAAAATAAGTTTAATAGTTGTTTTTTACTCTTTTTAAAAAATCTGTTTAAATTAAATTGATTCTTATATATAATGTTTTTTAAAAAAATTAAATTTAAAAGTGATATTCAACACACTAAATATTAAAAAATTATATTCATATGACGTCATAGAAAATATGGAATAAAAATATTTTACTTTTATTTACATAAAATACGGTAGGCCAATAGCTAAATTTATAAATAAAAAATAACAATTTAATTCTCGTATTCAATTTCATTTGAAATCTTGGTTAAATGGTTGATATTCTTACCCAATTAGTATCCACTTTAGGAAAATTGTAAAATTGGCCTTCGTTATGAGTTGCATTCAATATTCCATTTTCTATGCATATCAAACGATGTAAACGATTAATTTTTGGTTGATGCGGAGCCGCTAAAAATAAGTATTGATTTAATTTGCATTAAGACAAATCAGTTGCTGTTTTATAATGATCTTAAAATGTTACTAATTACAGATGGCACAGTGACGATGTGACTGTCACACGATAAATCATTCTGAAGTGTTCAATACTAACATTTCAAGGGCTAAACAATTTTACCTGCACTCCGTTGAACATAGTTTTCATGGCGGAATAGTTAACTTTCCGCCTTTAAATTTAATCAATTGAATTTTTTATATTTAATATCCCCATAAATGTATTCTCACTCCTAAACAATAGATTATTGTCCGTCATTAAAAAAAAAAAAAAAAATTACTAAGAAAAGAGCTTAAGTGTTTCTCGATAGGTCGAGGACATAATACTTTGCCTTCCATAGTATTAAGTTAAATTCACTATACAGTGTTTAGCTTGGTTAAACATGCGGCATTATACTAAATAAAAATTACTTTAGTCAGCTCTCTGATTCACAGTTAAAGATCGAAACTCCGTTATAATAAGCGCCCCTACGGACATCAAAACTGATTAAATAATTTTAAACAATAACTTCTCAAGGACAACGTATAAGACTTAAAGTTTTTTTTTTATAAGGATCATTAATTTGATTATAAATCAGTGGTAATGAGGTAAAAGTGCTTAAGTAATTTGAAATATTTTTATACAAAACCATTTGCAAATGTTCAAATGTGGTTTTTAAACTTTTTTCCCATTGTACTTTAAACTGATCACTCGTTTTTTGATTCTTTTGATTTACTAGCACATAGTCTTTGCTCACTATAACAAAGATATTCGTGTCTGTCATGAGTTCCAAACGTTTACAATTAGAATAAAAATTCCCGAATCACAAAATAGAATATTTGTTGTCCGACAAAATTTCCGAATATTTTTATCCGATAGGTGGCTAATGTGGGAATTTTTTTAAATCTTCTTTTCCATGTGTTATTATCAAACATATATTGGTTTTTATTTCTGAATTAGGTAGATAATATATCAAACTTAAGTTCAAAAAAGATTTTTTTCAAATTAATTAGTTTTATTGTGTTATAAATGAGTTTCTATTTGCTTTTACACAGCTTAGTGCAGTCGAAAGTAAAACGAAAAAATTGTTTGGAAGTGAATGTCAGGACACCAAAGTATTCGGAAAAGATTCACTTTCACACGGATGTGAAACTGATGACAGCAGCATTCATTTTGAATTATTTTAATTTCGTAATTATATTCCGATTGTTTTTTAATTAAAATATCCAGATTTCGTTTAATTTGTGTTACGATATTAAAGTGAAAAAGCTTTTTATATCCAAAGTCGTTTGTTTAAATTGGCTTTAATAAAACTTTTGAAATATATTTTCCTTATTGCTACAGAAATGTATGTGTTTATGCCATTGCATCCACACCACTGTGCTAGTTTTGCATTAAAGAACAAAATTATTCAAGTAGCATTTGTTCATAATTTTATTTTCTTAAATTTTATTTAACACCCGCTGCTTTATTAGTTTCATTTCTTTGTACATACATTTCAATATAACTTATTTTTGTGTCCTTTCTAACACTTCCTTTTCATACTTTAATTCAATTATTTCTGTTTTTTTTTGCCTCTAACCAAGAAAACAACTGTGCGACGCAGAAAAGTGAGATGGAGAACACTGAAACATCAGCTGTGTTTTTTAAGTGTATGTGTGTCTGTGTGTGTGTGTGTGTATGTAGATATTTTATTAATAGCAAATTATCATAATATTAGTTTTATAAGCTTAAGGAAAAAAACATAAAAATTAAAGAAGGGCCTTATTGGTATTTGTAAAAATTCAAATTTTTCAGTTATACTCATATAAGTTTTTTCTTTTATGTGAAGAGTGATTAGTTAATGGGTACTTTGTTTACAGGTAGTTTTTCAGATACATTTTTTAGAGAAGCAGACTGAGTCATGTCCATATTTTATGACAGTTTGGCTACCAGTTGTTGGTGTGCCTGTTTTTACTATAAAAGAACTCTGTGGCGATTCTATAAAATTGTTAATTCAATTCTTCAATGAATATTTTTTGTCAAATCTGTGGATTTTTGTCTGAAGTATTTAAATTGATTTAAACAAATTCTTCAAACGTTTTAAGGGGCAACTAATCACCATTTTGCTACGATAATTACTGGCAAAGAATCTAAGAATTTGTCTTCTAATATTTCACAATTGTAGAATGATCACCAAACACTTTACTTGCGTCGAATAACAGATAACAGTTGTATTATATATTTTCTAAACCCACTAGGATCATACAAAATCTTAAGAGAGAAAACTCAATCGAAAGAGAGAAAACTCAATTAAAACTGACACATGAAGTCAGACATCAATAGAGTTATCTATAATCATTAAATAAGAATAAATTTTGAAAATTATGTCAATTATGAATCTTCTGTTAAATAAAAAGAAAAACAATAAAATTTATATATTTTTTTAAACACCTCCATATGAATTACCATGTGTTGTTAATAATTCTGTTAGCTAACTTCTTTGTTAATATTAAGAAGCATGTGTTTTATACTTTTAAACAATGGATGGAAGGCTAAAAGAATATTATTTGAAAGATGGTGTTGTTTTTTTTTTGCAGCTTCAATTTCCAATAATCAATTACATTTTTACACCTGTTGACAGATTGTGACAAAGAATACGTTTCTCTTTGATTAACATATTTTTTTGGAAATTGTTTATTAAAGGTATTTTCTTATTAGGCATATCTTGCATGTGATTCAAACCTGCTTTTGTGTATAGAAAAATAAAATAAAATTTTTTTCTTTATATTTAAAAAGATTTTATTGAATAAAAATTTAAATTCTGATGGAAATGTATTTTATAAGAATTTAAGAGGTCTTTTCTTTCGTATAAATTTGAGAAAATCTACAGTTTATTGCGGTGTATACATACGCTGGGGGTATCTTTGGTCCTTATTTATTTCGAAATTAGCAAGGAACTGCTGTTACGGTGAGTTAATAGCGCTTTCGTGCCATGTTGTCTGGAGATTGGTGTAGGTTGCAGTGGTAAGCGTGTTCAAAGCTTGATCAGAGCAAATCAATCAACATCATGATTTTCTCTAACGTAAAATGTAAACATTAGTGAGACATTGTTTTAATTGTTGTCTGACTATTCAAGAACCGGTCACTAATATAAATAAACAGCGTCCTCCTTCATCGTTTGTAAGAACTGCCGTTGACGTAAAACAATTAAAAAAATTACAGTTCGTACAGCTTAGGGAATGCATATTTAACACAAGAGGCTCTGCAACAGTGATTCTGCATTCTCATCATCTATCTTCTCTATCATATCTCTTTGCCTAAGTTTCAGCCAATTGCTTTGCTCATGTCTTAAATGTTGGTCCTATAGAAAACAAGCGATACATAATAAGTATGGTGTGGTTTTTGGTCTGGCGGAATCATCGGTCCATACTTCTTTCGAAATGAAGCTGGTAACACCGTTACTGTCAATGGAGAGCGGTATAGATCGATGATAACCAACTGGATAACCAATTGGAAGAAGTTGATATTGACAACATTTGGTTCCAACAAGACGGGGCTACGTTGCACACAGCAAATGCAACAATTGAATTATTGCGAGAAAAGTTTGGAGGTTCGAGTTGTTTGCTAAACTTTTTATTATAAACAAATGCAATATAGATATATTTGATATTCAAGATGACACAATATACTTCTAAAATTTTTTAATCCAAGAAGCAATTGTCAACTTTAACCGCAATAGGAACAAATTTCTAAAAATCCATTTGAACGTTAAAAAGTCTTTATAGAGAACTATAAATTGTAATTTAAACAGCTTTCCTTCTTGCCACTGAATTGCTATTTTACTCAATTTTTACTACATTAAAAATGTCGCCATAAACTTGAAAAAATTTATTAAAGATATTTTTAATAAATCTATCATAATATATCCAAAAAAATTTGTATGTAAGAAATTTCCTGTTAATATTTGCTTTTTGAAATGCAAAAACATAATACAGTTGTAAACACATAAATAATATTGTACGGATTTTGTGTAACAATTACTTTTGTTTCTTTATTGAATAGGAGAACCTTTTAAGCACACGCACATAAATAGTTGCATCTACAAATGCCTATTCGTAACACTCTTAGCAACAATCCAATAAACTTGACAGTCAGTCATGTGTGGCTTATTGAAGTTGTGTAAAACAACCCATACGAGCACATTTTAAAAACGAGCACAGACGTCCATACACTTCATACACTTACTTACATTCAGTCATTGTGCTAACTATAATCATATCATAATATATTTGTTTTTACTTCATAAGGTCCTTTTTCATTGTGGCCGACTTATTTATGCAGCATTTAACATTGTCAATTTGAGGGGTTCATTATAGTGGTCTTTCGTATTTATTTAATGTTTTTAACGTATGAAGGATACACAGAATTTTCTACGGTTTGGTCTGGCTTTACTCTCATTATTATTTATTTTTTTTTTTTTTTTGTGGATGACTACATGACTTTCAAGACGTAAAATTCGTCGTATTCTTTGACAAAATATACGTATATAAAAAGTTTAAAGTTTTTGCGAAAACTTTGTAGACTTATTTGAAAAGTTCAAGTTGAAGATCTGGTATTGATTTCCGTTTTTTGTATATATTTTTTTTTTTGCTTTGCTGCTGCTTAAATATAATTTATGTAGTTTGAGTTCATTCGAATTTTTTTTGGGGTTTCTCAAGTATAGTGTTTTTTCCGGCTTTAAAACTACTGCATCCTTGACACAGTGGAATATTAAGTTATTTTACTCCTCCCTCTATCAGTACTAAAACGTAAAGTCAGATCTTTATTCCCTTAAAATAAGTGTAACAATAAGAGAAACCCTGTCGAAAAATACATGACAAGAAATATTTATAATATAGCTGAACATACTTATGTACATATTTTCAGTCACTTTTGACGTTTTTCAGTCTTTTCTAGAGTGGTAAAAAATTGAAATGAAAACAATTTTTCTAATTGCGGCACAATAAATTACACAATTTAAGATCATGCCTAAAGGAAATTTTACTCAAATTATTTTGTCCATTTCAGCTAGTGTGGCAAATAAATATTAAGAGATTTTTAATTTTAAGAATACACACATATAAATAACAATTTGTTTTTTGTTTAGGTTTTCAAAAATTACCAGCCCTTACAGGCTGTTTTCAATAAGAAATACTCATTATTTTTAAGGGAACAATTATCCAAATATCAAACAGGTCAATACTAAGCGTCCGAAAATGTCACTTTCGTAATGAGCGGAGGACTTAATGGTCTGCCTTTTCGAAAAGTGATGTCAGTCCATACATCAGTTTTGCGAAAGTAAAGAAATTTGATAGAGTGTCACGCGGAGCACGTTTGTTATATATAATTACTTTTGGTGTCGGTAATGGCTTCACTTGATTTGTGTTGGGCTTTCTGAACGATCGCACTATACGAGTTCTTTTAGATGCGATCGCAGGAGTACTACAAGGCTTCGTGCTTTCTGCAACACTTTTTCTAACTTTTCTTAATTACTTTCTATGACAACTTTTCTACTCTTTTGCAATTGATAGCCGCAACGTCCATTCATATTCATTTAATAAAAGACCAAGCCTTTCGGAGAACGGGTTAATGCGGCAAATACACTTAATAAAGATCTCCTAACAATCCCAAATTTTGGTCATGTGATCTTTAATTGGGGTTAGTAGCAGAAACGGTATATGGAGTGTTTTTCCCTATTCTGTCACTAATACAAAAAATGTGTGTATTAAAATAATCAAAGAACTTATTTTTGTAATCGAGTTGCCAGTGAATCGCACAATGGATTACAAAGAAAGTGCATATTTTATGTCGAATAAAGTTGCCACAGAGGTCTTTCTTTTCACCTTCTTTATGGTAGGTTTAAAATCTAATGTCCTAATGTCCTAGTGTTTGGAGTTAAATTGAAACTGTGGCAGCTCCCCTGTTTGTATTTTATATTTTTATATAATGTAATGGAAGGGCTGAATTCACACATTTGTATGTATGTACTTAAAATATCATTAAATTTTATTAGTGACAGAGATACATACCAATGTATGTATGCAATGATTGAATGATTTCGAAATTAATCCCTGTATGTGCTCTATGGATTAGCAAACTATAGTAGTTTCGAAACTAATTCCTGTGGTTACCCCTTGGATTAGTAACATAGAGTAGTTTTTGGGTTACGTGGTCCAGCCCTAGGACAACGCAATGTAAATTGTAACATGTTTTTCCCATACATTTGGATTAGTTTTGGATTAGTCCTACTCCATTGTGGAGTAGTCCATACACGAATGTATGGACTAGTCTCATTTTTTGTAGGTTATTGCTGTCGTTACATTTTAAATATAAAAATATTTTAGGACTTTTATGTAAAGTGTAATACATGAATTTTTGCAAAAAACTATATTAATACAAGCAAACAAAACTTTCTACTTTTATTTACTTTCTTTTATGCTTTAAAAGCACGTTTCCTTTAATTTCTAATTAAAATATTTACTTTTTTACTATCTTCTTTGAAATTTTGATAATAAATAAAACTTTATTTAAACAAATTCGTTATCAATACTTGTTGTTTTTATCTTTTAAAAAAATTCAATTGCAATTTTCTTCAATTATCTCTCATATTTTTAATAGTATTTTTATAATTACTTTTTACATAAATTATTCTTACAATTTTAATCAATTTAAATAAATATTGAAATATAATTTTTGTAACATTTTTAGTTGATTGTAACCTGCAGAGTATACACAAAAAAAAACTTAATATATATAATTTTTAATTTCTTTACGTTCATTTATTGGTTGGCTCTAATTGTAAGTTTTATACAACGAAATAAAATAAATCGAAAATAGGTGGCATCTGCAATAGAGTTTTTTTTTTTTTTGTAAGTATTCTTATATTGAAGAACAAATAAAGTAAATGCTAACAGATATTTATATAAAATATAATTATCATTTATATTTTCATTTAATTTTTCAATTTATAACCAGACCTAAAGGTAAAAAAATAATTTAATAATTAATAAATGCAACATAAGAAAAATATAATTTACTTTATTGGCAACCAACGGTTGTCTTATTGTATATAGGTTTGTAGAAAAGTAAACCCATTAATATTGAATGAAATGAAATTGTTTGTTGTGATTATTTTTTTATGAAGTTTTTTGAAAAGTTATTTTGCTTGTGCTTTTGTAACTTGCAAATTTGATTTGCGAGTTCATGTATGAGTAAATGAGTTTTGTATCTATTCAAAAACAAATGGTAAAGACCTACTAATGAGTTGGTATTTAGCAACCAATGAAATGTGTATAGGTTTTTAAAAACATAAATTTTTGAGTATTTGCTCGAATAAATGTCATAATTTACTTTACATAAAATTAAAAAAATGTTTCTTGATAAATAAATAGTGTGCGTAGAATTGGCGATCGTTGGCCTGCTGGTCCATTGTGCGGTCTTTTGAAGAAATTCAACATTTATTCTATTCTGCAAATAGT
Organism: Lypha dubia; assembly: GCA_947311025.1. Lineage (NCBI taxonomy): Eukaryota > Metazoa > Arthropoda > Insecta > Diptera > Tachinidae > Lypha > Lypha dubia. The sequence continues at coordinate 109,548,409 of OX371261.1, read as the reverse complement.
TTTATTTTGTTATGGTTAGTTTTTAGTTATGTTTTATTTTCCCCATTTGTTCGAAATTAACCCTTTAATACGTTAATAATTTTTAAAAAACTTCTACTGCTAAGTTTAAGCTGCTAATTAAGAATTATTAAAATAACAAATAACATTAATTAAAAAAGAAAATCATAGTGAAGAAATATGTAAATTAATTAAATATGCAAATTAAAAATTTATCTGCCTAGATGATCTATTGACTGTACTGCCTTCATGGTATGAGAGTTTTATCTTGGGTGCGAATGAGTAATAAATATACCATTTCAAAATTCAATACAGAGTATTAATTTTTATAAAATGTTGCATACTTATATGGATTTCTATTAATATTGATTTAGTGACAAAGAAAAGTAAATAGCGTTATGTAATTTTTATAGATCCGTACACCAAAGGTGAAAAGAAACCTATTTGTTGTAGCTATGATGTTTGTTCATCTGTTTGTCTGTCCAACCACCTGTCTGTCTGTCTGGTTTTATAGCTGTCTGTCACAAGTTTCTATCTCTAGGTAAATATTTAATATTTTCAAAGAACATGTAAAAAATATTGCCACTATAATAACAGATATTAAAAATTAATGAATGTTTAATATTAAAGGGTGTGCAAGCAATATTCTATGTTAACCAAAACATATTGTTTTATAATAATATTTTGATCGGTTGCTGACTCCTTAACTATAATAAAATTTTCACAGCAATTTTAACAATAATTTTTTTTTTTAATTTTACTATTTATTGAATCTTCAATTATAAATTGAAACATTAATAAGTTGTTCAAATCTTAAATCTAAAAAATTTTAAATATACATATGTTTAGCAAATGCTAAATGCTACATCTCTCGTGAACGGCTGAGAAAAAGAGTATCCCTTCTTTCCAGCCGGGTGTGACCTCTATACTGTAGAATATTGCGCGGAAGTGGATTTGGGTTCAACTCAAGTTTTTTTTATATATTTTTGCGCGTGTTTTGAAAATACTGTCGTCACCAACGAAACGTCTAGATCTTTATGAATTCGATGATTTCTGACATATCAGGGGGCTGCTGTAATCGCACGTGGAATTTTATTTTATCGGCTTTGAATTTTTTCTACACTCGATGACTATGCAGTGCCCCATAACTGGATTCCATATGACCATATTGGTTTCAGGATCGCGTTATATAATAGAAGTTTAAAGTCTAGGCTTAGTATAGAATTTTTTCCAATAAGCCAATTCATTTGGGCTGCTTTTAATTTCATTTGTGTCAACTTTGCGTCTATATGCGATTTCCACGTCAAACGACGATCAAGATGAACGCCTAGATATTTGACTGCAGTGTGTTGCGGTATTGATTTGTATAGGCGGGTAAATGGACGTGTACATATTTCTGCTCATTAACTTTTATCCGCCATTGCTTTAGCCATTTTCCCCCTTTTGGTACGTACCCTTGCAAATTCAGGAAAGCTTTTACAGGATTTTCATGAACGTTTAGAAAACCTGTATCATCAGCAAATGTTGACGTGTGAATCTTACTGCTTAACGGTAAGTCATAGGCATATATTTAAACAAGAAATTGACTCACCAAATTTCGTTCAAATGAACCTTTTATATATTTTCTATATTTTAATGAAAAAAATACGATTTTTCAACCCACATAAAATATTAGGAGGATATGAAATGGTTTGTATATCTTTTTTATATTTGTACAAGAGTAGCTGTATCATTTGAAAAACCAGTAAAAACAAAATTTTTTATAATACATGTGAATTAATTTAAACTGCTATTCAGAGAGAGGATATATGAAAATATGCAATTAGACGAGGAGAACGTAATAGCAATGAACTTGAGGTCTCTAGAGGAACATCCTTTTTTTTTTTGTGTATTAATGGTACTTATCAAGAAGGATATTCATCAGTAAGAATATTAACTACTCGATAAGACGAAAAATATTTCAGCTTTTTATACTAAATTAATTTTGGTCAGTATGAAATTTTTCACTTTTTGTTGTTCAAATATTCCGGCTTCTCTTAATTCACTCCTTCCAATGCAGTCTAGTTTGGGACTACAAATGAGCCGGCTTTGCTTTTCTCTCTTTAAATACAAATCCTTTTCAGGATATAATTGAATAGTGTGGTCCATTTGTGGTCCGATGTTTCGCAAACAGGACGTCTTTTTGCGGCCACCATCTCGTATTTCTACGTTAATAAACTGAATAAATTCATATTTGACACTTGGAGTCATATACCAAAATTAGCAGCTTTCTTCATTTTAGTTGTAAGAAGCGGTTGTCACTTTCACTTTGTTTAAATTTCATAAAATATCTGTGTTTTTGAAAACTTACTGTTTGTCCATTATACTTCAGAAGTGTTCTGAATGTCTACATTTTAAAAACTTCCTACGTTGTTAAGGTTTGTTGTTTTTTGCGTCCAGGATTAAGTTTCTACAGTAAAATCGACTATATATAATAAGCCACCATGTGGCATCGAATTTGTTTATATCCCGGATTATGCGTACTGTTTTTCATATTTAAGGAAAATGGTTCTGGTTGCTATCCTTCATTTAATTTTCATATCTGCAGACCAGTTAGCCAAGCTTCTAAGAATTTGAATTTGTTGACTAGTTTATGTATTGTATTACTAATTTTTAAGTGCCAATTAGAATAAGGTTGTTGTGTGAGTTTACAATTATCATCGTGTGTATTTATCATCTAAGTTTATACTCGTTGCACGATATTGCATGGTTTTTCTTTGGGATGTAGATCACCAAGATGTTTAAACATGACATTCGGGGGAATCCTTTAAGTGGTAAACGAGAAAAACACAATTTAATGTTGCTTTATAATATAAAAAATCATATGTCATAAATTAAGTGATGAATTACAATACGCACTTTAATCACTATTAAAGTAAAAACTAAATTTTATTCGCAAAAAATACTGATGTATGCCACATATGCGATGCGCTGCATTAAGCCGAAATGCTGAATGCACTGTTTTTTCAACAAAAGGACGAACTTTGTTGATTTTAAGTGACTAAAAAATATTTCTTGAGTTTTGTATACTTTTCCAAACCTTCTGTAAGCATAGAATGTAAATATGTAATTTTTAAAAACCATTTTTAGTTTTTAAAGGTTTTTTTAAAACTTGTGCAAAAGTAATTTTAAACTCTACTGTTGATTTGGTAAAGCACAAATAAAGTTTAAAATAATGTGAAAAAAATCTAACGAAATATAAATTTTTCTGGCCTGAGTTCATATAAAAGAATTCTTTAATTAAATAATTTTTTTATTTAAAAATAAAGAGCATACAGTTGGACTAAAACTTGATTGCTCAATCGGTAAATAATAAAGGCATAAAGCTAAGAATGTAAATACATTGATTTGAAATAAATACATGCCAAAAAATATCTAAAATTATTCGGCAACGGTTGGTTGCCATAAACATATAAAATAAGAAATATGTGAATAGTGAAACTTCGAACCATTGATGTGAAAAATTAAAAAAAAAAAAAACTTTAAATTCAAATATATCATAATAAAGGCAACAGTGCCGCACAAAAGTGCTTAGTAACCACCTTCCTAATTTACTTGAGACACTTGTTATCGCAAAATTTACTGTTTAACACTTTAATTTTTTTTTTATTTCAGCTACGATATCAATTTAAGTAGTGAAAAATTATTTCTCACATTAAAAATGCTAAATAGCTTTGTATTATATCAGGGAAAATGTATTAAAAAATAAAATTACCAAAAGCATTTTTTTTTTGCCAACATTATGTTGCTAAATTGCGAAATGTTGTCAAGGCAGTAATGCTAGAAGCAAAATTAAAAAAAAAAAATAACTTGAGAATTCTTTTTAACGCAGTATACCTTTTTATTTGAAATTCTGTGAGAAAAATGTTGTATCCTTGAAATTAAGTTTCCTTTGGCATTGTGTGTATGTGTTAAAACCTATTTTGTGTACTAATACCATATTTGCTGTTCTTGTTGTTGTTGTTGTTAACTTAGCATGTGTAAAATAGACTTGTACTACCTTTAGCAGCAAAATGGATATAGTTACACTGCAAAAAATTATGTGCAGGTGAATGAAAGAAATATTGACTATTCAAATTAGAAAAATTTAAGACATAAAATCACATTTCATTTTGAAAGATTTAATAGTAATTTTATTGCATACTTTTTTTTTTATTTTCTAAAAGAAAAAAAAAATTCTTAAAGTGTACGCTAACGACTACTTTTATTGTATGTATTTATAAATTTTAAAGCCTTTAACTTGCAATTTCTTTTGTGAATGTGTTTATTTGCAGACATGTGTGAGAAACCCGTACACGTATTCATGTAAATGATACTGTATGAGTGAACGAAATATAAAGATAGAAGGAGAATAAGTGCAAACATATTTTACATATGCTTGACTTTTATTCCCAACTGAAAATTAGCGTAAAATATATGACTCAAAATATATCGTATATGAAAATGAAAGTTACTTTTTCTTATGCATGTAACGTTTGACAAACGCTTGTTTATATGCTTAGGGGTTGTGTTGTGTGTTAAAGCAGTGAATACATGTTTGTTTGGTTGGCTGACTCGACTGTCTGTTACAAAACTGTTGTGAACGTTTGCTTTGGTTTGGTTTGGTTTGGTTGCATGGTTGCTTTTCTTGATATTTTTCCATACTTGGTGTTGCTATTGTCTTGGTCCTTGCTGCGGTTTTTTTTTTTTTTTTTTTTTTTTTTTGCATGTTTGGTGTAACATTTAGTGTCATGCTGTGTCACGTTATTTATTTTATTATTTAAACATGGTATTGCCTCTATTAGCATTTTTTTTATTATTTATTATATCACAAATATACACATAAAAACGCCACGTTTATATTTTCGTATTTTTACGTATATAAAATTATTACATCTTAAATTTTAAGAACTACGTATTATTCTAAGGATGTTAGAAGTAAATCGTTTATTTATAAAAAAAAAAAAATAAGTGTTTGATTAGACAAGGTTACGACTATTAAGGTTCTGCTAATACCTTCAATACATGAGGCTTTGATAGCATTAGTGACCAAACCTACAATCATACCCAGTGGAGTTAAAAGACATTTTCTACAGTACGCTAAAAATCAAATTGGCCAAAGTACTGTCACAAAACGTCGTTAATGTGAGTCAATTTTTCAAATACCTTAACGTCACTTCATACTAAATGATCACTAAATACTATTTTATAAGTCTCTTAATCGCTTCTATTTTTTAATTATGGGATTTGTTTATTTTGAATTAACACAATATTCCTTAAGACTAATTTTTTATGTTGTTGCTTTTATACAAAAATATTTGTTTTCAAAGGAAGCGAATTTAATTCCGAGACACTTTCTTATCGCTTAGTGTTTCCAATTCGCAAATCCCGTAAACCGAATGCTTCAAAATTACATTTATTTTTAAGCGCAGAAAGGTTTATATCGATAGGCCAGAAAGATATAGTTTGTGTAGCCATAACTTAAGAGGAAAAAAATATGTTTGCCACAAAGACACATAAGAGAATAAAGAGTTATAAATGGGTTACCATATTCTATTATGACACTATTGAGATTAAAATGGAAAAAATGTTTCCAGAAACACTCTATCCAATTTCAAATTGCTAATGCCAGTGCTGTAAGGTATTGGATAAATGAAAACGATATTGGAGGCCTTAACTGGCCTTCCTGCTCTGCAGATGGCACTATATGGGGAAATATCTGTCAGTGGCTTATTAAAAATATATACGAAAGCTGTAAGAAAATTTAATACACAGGAGTCTTTAAAGAGCGTCATAAATAAATTCATGTAATATTAGTATGGAGCACCACATTTATTATTGCATTCTTTAAACTAATCTGCAGATTTGATCTATATAATTAACAGGCAATTAGTTTTTTGTGGTGGAAATTATGCACACATTATACAGCGTCTTTTGGCAAAACTTAAACTAAATTGAAAATATTTCATGACAGAAGAGAACAAGATATTTTATATTAGGGTCGGTTCAGTAATTCGGGAGTTATAAGCGTTTAAAGATGCTACTAATACATTCATACGTATTACTCATGCACACGCAGAGAAAAGACATGATTGCAAAATGTTCATGTCAACTAAGTATAATTGCCACAACCAAATAATTATATATTGAAGCAAATATGGTTGCATTAAACATTATTTAATTATTAAAATATTTGATGCGACAAAAAAATAATCATTCTTGGTTTCGTCACATGAAAATTCAATGTTCAAAAAAAGTATTTTCGCTGCTACAAGAGTATCTTTTGCAACTGAGAATAATAAAAGTTTATTTAAAATTAAAGTTTATTGTGACCATACATTGTTCGTCTTCTGAAAAGAAACAAACAAACAAAGAAACAAAAATGTAGCTTCAGTCGTTCATAGAATTTAATAAGACGAGGAGATGTGAAGTGAAAAAATTAATGTTAAAATAAAAATTATATGATAAAATTTATTTAATTTTACACCAAATAAAAAAAAAAAAACATAAAAGTGCACCTGAAATCTTCAACATCAGTGGTTTAAGTACATCCGAGTACATACTAATATATGGAATGATTTATATATACGAATGTATGTTTCCTTACAGCATGGCGAAAAAATTTACTACAGAACTGCAAAAGATGGCAATTGGATTTTACATAAATATGCTGATAAATAAGTTAATTATTTTGAATTTTATTAAATTTAATTTGAAAAGTTTATTTGATAATTTTTTTTTTTTTTTTTTTTTAATTTTAAAATTCTACCATAAAAGCTTCCCGAGATATTAAGGTATGAAAATTCCATATTTTAGTATATATTCACTCACTCACTGACACACTGACTCATCAATATTATTGGGCACTTGCAGTATAGCTAGAAAGCTGAAACTCGGTACACTCGGTACTCGGTCTTGGTGAGAAATTAACCAGAAAAATCTGAAAACGGGCACTTTCCACCCGGGGGGACTAGGGTGCCCCTTATTTGTATGGGACACTTCCAGTAGAGCTAGAAAGCTGAAATTTGGTACACAGGTAGGCCCAGATAAGCAATACAGATTAGTGATGTTACGAATACTCGTATTCGTATTCGACTATTCGCCTGTTTTAAGATATTCGTCTTCGTATTCGACAAATTCAAGCGAATATTTTTCGAATAATTTTCCCATACATTTTCCAAAAAAAATCATACAAAAGTTTAAAAAAAGTACATAAAATGTAAAAAAATATATTAATTTTTATTAAAAAAACCCATTGTATTTCACGCAGAGTAAGAAAAACGAAATCTGAAAGTATGTAAGTAAAATAATTAAAAAATGTTCTGTAGAGGTTTTCAAATTCGGCATCTTAATGATATAATAATAATGTTAAATCACTAAATTTTTTTTTTCATTTATAGTTACTAACGCAAAGGCAGGGATTTTTTCCAATTAAATTTGAAATATAAACCTCAAAAGATATATTCGTATTCGTATTCGTATTCGGCGAATACTGTTTTAAATATTCGTATTCGTATTCGTATTCGCGAATACTAAAAATTGATATTCGTAACATCACTAATACAAATACATATTTATACAAAAGCAATTTGGAAAAAGAAGTGAGATCCGCACAAAAACACAATTCTTAGGCAACCTGTAAGCTTGGCAAAATTTTTTTGGCCTTTCTTATATGGGAAAATATTCTTGGAATCCTTGGAACTCTTTCAAAGTGAATACAGTGCAGTCATCAGTTAAACTGATGAGGCACATACCAGTGAGCTGCAACAAGCATGATCGAGCCTACTTGTTCCCTTACGTTGAATTTTAAGAACAACACAAACAAGTATTATTAAATTTTATACTCGTTCTCCTTTTATGCACAAGCAGAAAATTCATTAACAAGTGTAAATCATTTCGATCTTTTGGTGCGCAACGACACAATCAGAATATTCATGTTAGAATAAAACAACAAGTGAATAAAACTGACTGCTTAAATCGAACGGTTGCGTAAGCAAGTGTGTTTGCTTTTGAACAAAAACGATTAGATCATAAAAATCAATATGCATAATTAAGTATAACCGAAAATTAAACACTTGCTGCAGCTCACTGGCATATAGAATTTTCATATCCGTCGCCACTTTTACAAAATGATAATCTATTTCAATTTAGTTAAAAACTATTTTTGACATACATATATCAAAATCATATTTAAAAACATAAATTTTCCTTTAATTGATGTGTTAATAATATTTTATTCACAACTTCTAATATATAAAAATGAATATGTGTATTTGTATATAAACGAAAATGATTTAAACTATTTGACTAAAATATGTGGTAATAAAAATAAACCATATTGTTATAGAAGTATGTACGTGCTGATATTTGTTTATGTAATAAAAGTCTAAACTTCACTCACTTACACAAACACACACACACAAACAGTTCCAACAGAGTATGCTGCATATACTTTGCCAAGTATTATACAAATTGAAAAACAATACACCCACTAATAAACCAAACACGTATCATGTACATGTGTGGGACAATTTATATAAAATTGTTTTATATAATAACGTACACGCACACACTCAATGACATTTATAATACAGTCATGTGTATTTAATGTACGCAGTGGTATAGGTGATTTCAAAAATGTACCAGTAGCTTAAATTTTTAATACTTTTAGGTTTCCGTATAAAAATGGGAAAAAAAAGACTTCCATAGTATGAAAGTTTTAAGCCTTTTTTTGTGCTACATTACTACTCTTGGTTTTTGCAGAGTGGATCTTTTGTCCCTTAATTGAAAATTACACAAAGTAAATTCAATATATGAAAAATCATACTTAAAAGACTCCAAAGACAACAAATCATTCAGATATGTGTGTTTATGTGGGATGAATTATGAAAGTATTTTGTCACAGATCAGAAATAAATCTCTGTATGTAGAATTCAGGAGTCAATCCAGCTCCTGCATATTTTATATAAGTCTTTATTTAATACCTGTTTCATAGATTTTTCTATAGAATTCGCATTTTTCGAAAAAATTTATATAACATACTGGGTAATAAAGCTATCTTTTAAATATGTTCACATTAAACTTATCAAGGTCTCTTAAAATGTTCCTCCATAGAAATATCGCACACAGACACAAAAATATATATGCGTTTGCTCCGAAGCAGGTAAAGTTTTCTTTTAAATAACAAACGCAAGCAGTTTTCCACAATTATTCACACTGCAAGTGCACGAGGCGTCATGTTGTATTTGATATGGAGAAAAAATAATATTATAAATTATAAAATATAAAACTAAGAAAGTGAAAATGTATAAACAAAGTAAAATTAAAGGGTCTATCATTAAGCGCTTCCTATCTTTAAATTTGAATAAAACAAAGTGTGTATGAGATATTAATTGTGTGGAATATAACATCGTTCATATACATGCCAAATCTTTTGTGGCTGCATCGCATGCGAAATGTACAATTTTCACCAACTCTTGCGCATAAATCATTCTTAATTTGAGCATTGCCATTGGTTATGTTGGCTAACAAAGAACAATTATAATGGGGTCAAATCGCACGATCTCAGTGGGCAGCTTACATCACCTCTATGTGAGATGACTTTGCCCATGTCCATTATATTTAATTTGGCATAAGTTGTGTGGTACGTAGCGGCGTCCTCTTGAAACCACATGTCGTCCAGATCACTCAATTCAGGCCAAAAAAAAGTTGGTAATCATCGAAATATAATTCTCGCCATTGACAGTAATGGCCTGGTCAACGATGTTCTCAAAGAAATATGAACCGATGATGCCGCCATCGCAAAATCTACAACAAAGAGTGACTTCTTCGGTCATTTTCCAACACCCATTTTGACAATACAATTTCTATCCATAGTGATATGACAAAACAAACTGAATAAATGACAACTAATTTGACAGATGTCCGTTATCAACTGCCAAAAGTTGGAAATACCTGTTGCAAGACCCTTTATATAAATATTTCTTACACGTAGATATATGAATATATTCTCAACATTAGCATTTATTTGTTTAGTAACCAAATATTTTATGCTCTTTGCAAATTCTTAAGAAAAAATTTTATATGAAAATGAAAACTTGAGAACAACGAAAGAGTTTTCTTAGCGACACAAATATACATGAATTAAAAAAATAAATGAACTGATGCCAAAGAGAAGAGGGCTTGCATTTTTGAGATATCAGCTGCATTTCTTGGTTGTGTTTCTATGTATACTTTCGTTTATTTTTGCCTTTGAAATAAATTTCTGTGAATGAAAGCGTGCGCTTGTCTATTTGTGTTAGTGTCTGCTTGTAACTCATTTTAAATAAAATTTTTTACACTTGTGTTGCTTAGCAGCTCTTTTAAATAGTAGTATTTTATTTATTTTGTGTTTTTTATTTTTCTTGTATTTTTAAAAGCAACTTATGTTGCCACTTTTTAAGTTTGCTCTTCTTAAGAGTGCTTTTAGTTTCAGTTAAAATAAATAGTTTTTCTTTTTCATTTACAAGGTTGTTTAATTGTTAAATAGAAAATATATGTAAAATATTTATATAAGAAATTAACGATATAAAATTTGTTTTTTTTAAAGTATATTTTTAAATGGTTATGTAGCATAACAAGAAAATTATGTTTATAAAATATTTTTATAAAAAAGATTTTGGATGGCATATTATAAAAATATTTTTAGGCACTGTGAACGGCTATTGTCCTTAAGCTATTAAATCTGAGATCAGAATAAAATAGATAAATTATCAGTCAAGTTATGCTTATAAGTACGAGGTTTTTCAATAAGAGTGATATGATTTGTTTAAAAAAAAACACACTAATTGTTAAGGAAATTAAAAAGTTTTTTTATTTAGTGTGAAGTACGATCAATACAATTAAGTTTTTAATAAAACGTCATTCAAATGTCATCCACTTCTTCTTCTGCAGGAACGAATTCGATGAACCCCATTTTCGAACACTTTTTCCACTAAATCAAGTCGTTTAATACTGACTTGTAAAGCATGAAGAGAGTCTGGTTTATTTTGAAATACCAATGACTTAAAATAATCCCCAAGAAATAGTTTATTGTTGTTAAATCACAACTTCTTGGAGGCCAATCAATATCACAATTTCTTAAAATAATTGAATCTCCGAACTTTTCTCGCAATAATTCAATTGTAAGAACCAAATGTTGTCAAGATTAAGTTTGTCCAATTTCGGCCATAAAAAGTGGGTAAATCCACCAGGTTGTGGTTTGAGACAGTTCCAATTGTTGAGAACGTCTTGGAATCGACAAATTGTGGTCTTCAGCAACACTTGCCTGAACGGCAGCAATATTTGCAATACTTCGAGCGGTTCTTTGTCTTATTGGTACTTGAACATTAAGTAAAGAAAATGTAAGTCCAAAATTTTTAACAATTCGACGAAGAGCGAGCACACTTGGATGATTGTTACGACCATAAAATGAACGATTTTTTTTGATAATAAAACTGAATAATTTGTAAACGTTGTTCTTGGGTATATTTCTCCAGGATGAGATGAAAATCAGTACTGAATACAATGAAAAGCAAATGACAGATAATGACATATTACAAATGGCCAAAACGTCAGTTCAAAATCATATCATCCCTATTGGAAAACCTTATATAAATTTTCGGGAAAGTCACATAATCCGATCGAAATGGTCTCAATTCTATAATTGTATTCCGAACGTTTTTTACTTACAGTCATGAGGTTCCGTTTGTTATTTTTTGTTTGAATTGTTGCAGACAGTAAGCTGTTTTTTTTGTGAATATGCAAAGCGTGTTTTACTAAAGCTCCTCAAAGTATACATGTTTTTTATTATTTACTAAAAATGAAGTTTGTAGAAATATTTATTGCCAATTCCATTTTGATTTTTAAAAGTGGTTTGATTAAAAACCAAATTTTCTATTTTAGTTCTCTAAAAAGTCAACTTTCGACATACAAAATACTTTCGAGCCGAATTTAGTTCTGGATAAAATGACTTTTTATCACAACAAGGTTTTGAGAACGCCGAACTTTTTTTTATACCCATATTTTACAGAACAAGCTGGTTTTTTGAAATGTGTCTATTTATTTTAAATCTTTTTATTTCTTACTACATATTTCAAATTAAAACAAAAAAATATTACATTTTTCTATTCTAAATGTTTCTGTTTACCTAAAATACGAATAACTTTTTTTTTATTGTTTTATTTGCTTAGTTTATAAACTTTAAATCTATAGATAAACAATAGGATAAACATAAATACAATATAAAAATGACAAATTTATATGTTTGTATGCCTCTGTGTGTGTGTTTGTGTTTAGACAAATAAATGTACATAAAATATGAATAAGAATAAAAACTAGAAAAAAAGTTTAAATAGAAAAATGGTAAAATGTATTTATTAAATATACAAACATGATAAATACCAGATATACCAAGGAAAATAACAAATCATATTTGAGAATTATTCCACATGTGATTGTATTTCAAAGTGAAGGCAAACACATATGTATACGAAACATGCACACACAAGCTCACACATGCACACAGAAATGCAAGTTTTATGTACCAAACGGATAAATTGAAATATTGTGTTCTTAGGAATGCAGGGAAAGAAATAAATTCAATAAAATGAAATAATATGCAGATTTACTTGGATGCTCTTACGAAAATTAATATAAAGAAAAAAAAAATGGAAATTAATTAACAAATATAAAAACATATGAAAATTAATATTATCAGTCTCAAGTTATGTTTTATTGAATTAATGAAAATTCAAAATACTAATAGTTTTTATGTTGAAAAACATTAGTATATCCAGTCAGTTTAGCAGAACGTATCAGTATATATCAGTATATTTCAAGGCCGCTACACCTTTCATTAATTCAATAAAACAAACTTGAGCCTGATATTATTAATTTTCATATTTACATCAATATATGTATGTAAGTTCAAATAATAATTACGTTTATTCGTAATAATATATTTTACTAGTTGATCCGACCTGCTTCAGCCGCGTGAATTTTGTTTAAAACGTCACTGTATAGCTATAATTATTTTTTATCATCCTATTACCCCTAGATTTTGCAGTAAGCTGTATTTTGTTCTTGGTTTGACACACAACGAATTTCGAGACACTAATTTTTTTAAATGCAATGGATATGAATATTAATGTTTTCTCTGAAGATAGGTGCCTGTTCCCCTTCGCATAGCGCTAACGTTTGCCTACTCTATTTTCCAGTCGTTTTAGAGCCTACTCAAGTCAAACAAACAAACAAAATAATCTTCCCACTTAGATTTCTTCTTCGACCTGATAAGATAATATATGCACTTGCTAATTGCTGGTTCTTCTTAAACGGTTGCACTACCAACTAAAGAAAATAAGAACTTTTTTTTATGAAAGAATAAGTAACATTTACTACATAATTTGTCAGTTTGCTTGGAAAATTTCTGGAAAAGAGAAGATTCATAGTGAAAATATAGAAGAAAGTTTCAAGAAAATAGAGCGAACACAATTACTCAAGCAATTACTTTTTTTCCATGAAAACAACCCGACTTTGACAGGAATCGTACCGGCAATATCTGGACTAATAATTTTACCTTTGCTACACGTTACTTTTACTTTACGCAGGGAAACATGCCCGCCTATACAAATCAACACCGAGACTATTCCGCAACACACTGTTGTCAAATATCTGGGCATTCATCTTGATCGTCGTTTAACATGGAAATCGCATATAGACGCAAAGTTGATCCAAATGAAACTAAAAGCAGCTCAAATGAATTGGCTTATTGCAAGAAACTCTATACTAAGCCTAGACTGTAAACTTCTACTATACAATGCGATCCTAAAACCAATATGGGCCTATGGAATCCAGTTATGGGGCACTGCCTCCGCATCAAATGTAGAAAAAATTCAAAGGCGACAAAATAAAATTCTACGTACTATAACAGCAGCCCCATGGTATTTTCGAAATCATCGAATTCACAAAGATCTCGATGTTCCGTTGGTTAAGACAGTATTTTCTAAACACGCGAAAAAATACATTAAAAAACTTGAGTTGCACCCAAATCCACTTTAATTTATTTATTTTTAATTTATTGTGTATAAAAACATTGCAAAAACACAGTAAAACTTAATTTTTACTTATTTTTTGTGTGATATATAATAAAACATTATACGGTGCATTTAATAAATCTCATAGGACATTTTTTATGGCATTGACCACATCTGGTTCGCTTTTCCTGCTTCCTGATATAATGTTCTTTCCCGTCGTATCGGGAGTCTGAGTTTATAGAAGATGGTCGACTAGGGCCGGGTTTTTCGCGTTGCTTATAACTCTCAATAATGGCATTTGCAATACGTCGTCTGATGTTTAGTATGTCCATGTTGGCACTATTGTGTCTGCGAAGCAATCAAGCATTTTTTACTGGCAAGTCAATGCAGTAGAGATTCAAAGGCATGTACCACTTTTTCCCTGAATTTCTTGTTCGTAATGACGCCACCCATGTTTTTGTTATATTGCGTAGTCATATGAGGTTGAGATACTAGTGCCTACGTTTTTTTGTTAACGAGCAAAGCGTTCAGTTTTGTGAACAGGATGTACTTCAACTGCATTTGAAAATACCGACAAGATACTATTATGATGTCATTTGCAAATTATGATATCATCACATATACGATAATCACAGAAACCTCTTTCTTTAGATTTTAGTTCTTTGTTGCACAATAAAGGACATTTTCCAGTCCTATTTTCTTTTATAGTTCCAATTACACGAAACTTACTGAAACGGTAAGTTCATGAACTAAAGGCAACCCAGAAAAAAATTGTCTATAAAAAGATGATGGTTTCTGCCATATCCCAATGATGCTAGGTGATCAGCATAAGACAGCAACAGACTTGAGCCGAGACCAAGCTGCGTATATCGGTCATTCGTAAGTGTAGAAGGTCCTTTATATGGTTCGAACTGCCTGAAATATCCCCAAACCATAATTTAAAACCGTAGCTTTATAAGAAATTTTTTTACGTGTATCTCTTTCATAATAATCCAAGTCATACTATTTTCATAAAGTCTCATTTAAGTCCTGATGCTATTTTTGGTCCTTTAACTTAAAATAATATGAATTTGTAGGAACATTGTGATGTTCGTAAGCAAATAGAAGCAACAACAGAACGAAAAGCACAAGCTGAAAGATATTTGTTAGAAAGATAATGTTGAGCCCTTATACGTGTCACAGAACATATTCATATTTCATTAAAGTTTATTGTTTTGCTATATATTTTACTTAAATAAAATAAAAAACTACATACTCGTAAATAAAAAAAAAAACTATAAAGTTTTGTAAAGATTTTTTAACAGGAATTCTAGTATTTATTTAATTCTCTATTTCTTTGTGCAAAGTGTAAATTGAACTAAAGCAAAAGTTTTTTATACATATTTTTTTTGTGTCTCTTCAAAATAAAAAATAAACCAAAAATTTGTGGCTTCCCTCTAACCAGTTTGTACAAGAGATGACGAGTTTATATAATTTTGCTGGTAAAGAAATTTTTATTTAATATTTTGTTGTAGTTTTTCTTTTTTTGGTCTCACCAAATTCTCTCTGTAGCTTTTCTTGTTGGCACTTTTTCAAATGAAATATTTTTTTTTTAAATCGAAAGCAGTTGTAAACCAAAGACAAAATTAAGGTAATAGAAATGATGCGAAATAAAATAAATCATTGTCTATGATTCAAACGATTCTAGAAAACGCAAAAAGAACAATTTCTAAGAATTTTTTGTTGGAATTAAAGCAATTATGAGTGAGAAAATGTTGGATATAAAGATGTTTTTTATAAATTAAATTTTAAATTAAGGAGTAAATGAAAAAAAAAAACTGATAAGGTAAATTTTTTAAAAATTGTTCTGAAAATTTGAAAAAAAACTTTTATTTATTCAATTTTAAAATCGTAAAATATTGTTTTTAATAGAAAAAAAAACTCCAGAGGCTCGTCATTATTTAAAAGACAAAGAAAATTGTTACCTGCACAGAAGGTTGAACTGATATCATGAAGTCGAAAGACTAACTACAGTCTAAACATAATACTTGTGTACCGCTTAGATCCCACTGCAACTGCAATCAACTAGTTTAATATCCTTGATCATTAAATAATTCTGCTGAGCCACATGCCAGTTTTTGTCCTGTTAGTGGTTTGGACATTCAATATTTTCATATATTATTATTATTTCTTTCACAAATAGTTGGCGACCAACGGTTGTCAATACTTTAGATGTGTGACTGTTCAGCTACTTTGTGGATGTTCAGCTAATTTTCTTTAGTTTTTAATAATTTTCGATACTTCTGAATAAAAAAGTTTATTTCAAAAACTCAATCCAGGAAGTATTAAATCTCTTAAACTTATTTTATGATTATTTTTAAAATTATTCACTTGATTCGAGTTGACTGCTTGCCCGAATCATAAAATATTGATTTCATGAAATGGAGAGGAATAAAAAAAAAAGACAATGGAATTTCAAATAAGCCAATAATAGTGGTGCTTCTCGAATTAAATATTGAAGAGGTGCGGACCAGAATTTCGTGCAGAAGCATTTATCGTTAAAGTCTGCCAAAAATTTCCGTACGTCTACCTACTTTTTGTATCAAGTTTTAACATCAATTGATTGATTACCGGGCCAGTTGCATCAAAAACTAATAGTTTACATCGAAGGACTCCCTCAATAACAATGACTATTTTCGCTAATATTGTTATGTTGTTTATTATGTCAAATAAACTTAAAGAGCTTAGAACAGAACTCTTGTGGGGTCCCTTCACGTTGCAACTGGTCGTACAAAGGAGTTTAATAAACAAGTTGATCGTTCGCTGCACAACATCAATTTTGCCATCAACTTTACATTTAACTTCATTGAAAAGTAATTTTTATAGAGTCAACATGAGGTATGCATGTTTGATATTTTTTTTTAAGTCGTCGTAAGTCTTTTTTTTATATTCAATTAAAAACTTTTTCTTCTAATATTTTTTTTTTTTTATTTATAGCTTTTAATCTTTCATAATTCCGGCATGTTTTTATTTTCTTAAATAAAATTGCACATTGGTATTTCATCTATGGATATCACACGTACACATCAAACTAAGTTGAAAATCAAATTTTTTAAGTTTTTATTCAACCGATGACCAACCGTTGGTCAACCAGACCTCTAACCTAACAATTGGTTGTACATTTGGATTACATTGTACAAAACGCAACGTGTAGGGTGGTGCTCTTTATATGTCTGACAAGCAGTTCTGCACTTTTAACCTACTGAACAAATATTTTAATTTTTTAAAACTTTGTAAAAACATGAATAAAATGAAAATTTTTTATAAGATTTTTACAACCTTTTTGAATTTGTCTTTAAAAATTAATTTATTTTTTTTTATATTTTGACTACATCAAAATGATATAGAATGTTTGGCAGTATATATATGAAAATAATTATTGTAATGGAGGTTGCTAGCACTTGCCACATTTATTTTGACAGACGCTATGCTCTGCACGATGGACTTTATGCATGTAACGTAAACTTGCCGTGTGTTTCGTCATTACTTATTTGAGTAGCAGATATATTTAACATCTGCCTTGCAGTTTGATACGTCAGTTGTATCCCTTTCTGGAACTTCATCAGCTTCAAAATCAGCTCCGTGATCCGTAAATGGTCGACCAGAAAGTTAAAGATTTTGTAAATTTTCTCATAATTTTTTTTTTTAATTTTTCCATGGCTGTTCTTATAGAAAATCTTTCAGTGATTTGAGGAATTTTGAACCTGCTAAATATCGAAAAGTGGCATTAGTCTTCGCCAAGACGCTCAAGAAATTGCTTTTTCTACGATTCTGATGTACCAAGTTTCAGCTCTCTAGCTTTACTGGAAGTGCCCAATAATATTGTTGAGTCCTTGAGAGAGTCAGTGAATATATACTATAATATGGACTTTTCACACCTTAATATCTAAGGAAGCTTTTACCTGTGAGGTCACCTCTGTGGGGAGACCTTATGTTTCAAGTTTCATTACATTATGATCAAGAGCAAAGTTATGAGGTGGTAAAAACAGCTCGAATAGTATCGTGTAAATATACACACTGTGTGGCCGAACTTGACCTAGCGCACTACCGTGCTCCTAGATCTCTATTAAATTAACAAAAAAAAAAAAAAATAAAAGCAATAATTATTTTTCAGCTGTCAGAAAAACACTTATTGACTATGTATGAACAGTTAATTTATTTGGTATTAGTACTCTTTACTTTTGAAGATACATTTTAAATATTTGCATAAGATATACCGTATAATTATATTTATATATTTTTATTTAGACTTCTAAGTGTTTGTCTTCACATGAATTAATTACATCTATCCTCGCTCGTACGGTTTGCTTTTAAGTTCGCCTTTTTATAATATTTTTAGCAGCTGTTAAACATGCTGAATACTTTTAAATATTTCTTTACGTTTTTAATAAAAAAAAAATATTATAAACCATATATTTTGAAAGTTACATATTTCTGTTTATCGAAAATAATATTCCAGTCATTTTGTCTATTATACAGCTACACTATCTTTTAAATTTAGAATAAATTGTTTATAGAATTTACGATGAGCTGGCAGTATTTCCAAAGATATTTAAAAATTATGGTGTTGTTAATAAAAAATTTACAATTTAAAAAATTACAAAAGGTTCATGAAACCGATATCTATACAAATTTTTTAAACATCTTATAAAACTTTGATTAAAATTGTGATTATCATAATGTATACAATTTTTCTCAAAATAATTTTTTTAACTCAAGTAAACAACATGATGTCTTTAATGAAGTGACTTATACCAATTGCCAAATAAACGGCAGACTGTTACTCTTCCCTTTAAAACATTGCATGCCAACGAAATAATTTATCATAATTTTAAATCTTTAACACTAAAGATAAAAATATATTTTTGTCAAATTACTATTTTCACTTTCATTAAAAATATATTCATGTGTACGAAACCATAACCGCAAAAAGTACATTAACACGTAATGGAATGCTTTAAAAAAATATAAAATGACAATTTTATAGTAAGTTTTGGTGATAAAACCTCAAAAACATTTGTTCGTTGGTAAAGTTACTGTTTGTTTGTTTGTTTGTTTATTTGCCTCTATGCTTCTTAAAATGCGTGAGATTCACAAAAAAAAGTACTTATGATAAAACAAACAACAAGGGTTAAAAACAAAAGTAAAAACATTAAAGAACATTTTTAATGAGGCTGTGATGTGGGTGTGTATATATGAACACATACGTTGCCTTATCGCTCACATTCATAGATAAGTATATATTTACATAGAAACACGCAAAAGCTGAAAACGTTAAAAATTATAATAAAAAAAATTCTACATATCAGAACAATAGAATGGTACGCTCGATGTGAAAATTTCAGCCTCATTTAATTGGGAGCCAAGTATGTTCCCAAATGGTTCCAAGTAGGGATTTTCCGTAAAAACCGTCTGGACACCCGGTCAGACAATTCTTATAAGATTCCGTTTAGAAACCATTTTAAATTTTTCTTCAATTAACTTTTTAGAATTAGGTTTTTATATCTTTGCAATTTTGCACTTGATCTGAGAGTTAGCCAAATATGGTTTAATTAACTGTTCTGTCTCGTGCGGCTATATTTGCTCTTTACTGTACACACATTAAACTTGTTTTTTTGGGACTAGCAAGCACTCAGTGAATGATAAAGATTCAACAACATTTCTTCTGTAGATATAGAAAAAGAGCGCGACGAGAACGGCAAAGTTACAGATCCCCTCAGCTAAAATTAAGGCTTAAGGAGTGTACCAAACAGCTTAGAAAAGTTTTGCAAACACAAAAAACAGCTTCGCTGCAAAAATTTCTGAAAGAACTCGATGCAACACCACAAACAGATTATTCGCTGTGGCGTGCAGCCAGAGGACTTAAAAGGCCAGTGATATGCAAAAGTCCGCTACGAGCTTCAGATGGTGACTGGGCAAGAACTGATGCTGAAATTGGAAAAATGGCTCAAAAAATGGCGTATTAAAGTTAACGAGCAGAAATGTGTACACGTAACTTTTACGTTTCGCAGGTAAACATGCCATGGTAAACATCTTGATCGTCGTTTGACATGGAAATCGCATATAGACGCAAATGAAATTAAAAGCAGCCCAAATGAATTGGCTTATTGGAAGAAATTCTATACTAAGCCTAGACTGTAAACTACTATTATACAACGCGATCCTGAAACCAATATGGTCCTATGGATTGTAGCTATGGGACACTGCATCAGCATCGAAAGTAGTAAAGATTCAAAGGCCCCCTGGTATGTCAGAAATCATCGAATTCATTATGACCTAGATGTTCCGCTGGTGAAGACAGTATTTTCAAAACACGCGCAAAAATATATAAAAAAACTTGAGGTGCACCCAAATGTACTTGCACGCAATATCCTACATTATAGAGGACACACCCGGCTGAAAAGGAGGGATACTCTTTTTCTCAGCCGTACACGAGAGATGTAAAACAACATAAATTAACCGTTGAAATTAAAAATTTTGTTAAGCATTGGCTAAACATACATATATTTAAATTTTTTTTTTTTTAGATTTAAGATTTGCAAAAACTTATTGTAAATTTAATATATAATTGAAGATTCAATAAATAATAAATTATATAAAAAAAAAAAAAAAAAAAAAAATTGTTGAAGTCCTTTGTTTATTTTTTTTTTTTTGTGGGAACAACACTCACGTATCACCGCTACTTATGCAATGCATTGTGCCAGAAGGAAAGATATAGTAAAGAAAAAGTACATATATGTTTAAAATGTAGAAGGCATAATTTGTTTACAGCTCGGCTATTGCCGGTTTTAGTTAGTTTTTATAGAACAGTACTGGAGCGCCTCTGGTATTCAAATTTATAAGGTGTCTGAGCACTCGTTTTATTTATATTTTACTGTGCCGAAATTAGATAAAAAAGCACTAATCATTACATTGTAAGGTTTTACAAAACAACAAGCCATTACCAGAACTCTAAAATCTTTTTTTTTTTTTTTTGAAGTTGCTAAATGGTTCCAAAAAGTAATTACCGCATCAAGTTATAAGTTAATCACCATCATGCAGATTCGCGTGTCCACATCTTCTACAATATTATCTACTCATTTTGTTTTAAAGTCAGTTCTAACACGTTTAATTTATTTAAATTAAAATTATGTAGTTTTACCAGATGTTGTCCATTCTTCGACCTGTACACACAAGTAAACAAAATTGAATTTATTTCTTAAACCTCAATATTATATGCCTTTCTCTATCCCTTTAAGACCACAATGATTTATTTTAAATACATACTTAAATTGCGTTCTACTTTGAATATTCTACAAATACTTATGAACGGCCATTTACATACAACGTTGTGTCATTGCTATTGTGTTAAGTGCGTGTATTTGTATAAATACATATACATTTTTAAGCAAATAATTGAAATTTATTGCTCTTTTGTTAAGACTTCACTTTTTTTTTCTTTAAATAAACCGCTTTTTATTATCATTATTATAATAAGAGAATAAAATAAATCTTATTTTATTTCCAAAGAATTCAATTAAATTCAATTACAAAAAGCTTTTCATGTACTTTTATGTGTGTCTCTAACAAATTATTAGTAAATGCGAAAAAGGCATAAAATTAATTTCAAAGAACTTAATTTAAAGCTAAATGGAAATTAATTTTAAGTAGAAAATTTTACTTTATGGAGCGACAATGGCAAAAATCAATTAACGGAAAAATAGAAATTCTTTTTAACGCCGTCATAGAGGACTACATAAGGAATAAATACATATATTTAGGAGATTCAATTGGTTGTCATAAAGTTATATGTCTTAAAATAATAAAACGATAAAATATGACTGGTGTGAATAACCTGTCATAATTTAGTGTACGAATTCATAATTTTGCCAGCTGATGAAAAAAATATTTAAAAATTGTATTTGATATTAAAATGTCATAAGAAAGTAGAAAAACGTAAATAAAATAAAAATAGTGCGATATTAAACCGTTGAACATCGTAAGGGCTACCACAAGCAAATATAATCCACAAAAAAATACTTTTTAATTAAAATTAACAAATTCTTCTTTATTCATACAAACTTCCCCAAATCAAAAACAGCTGTTGTCAGTAATATGAGCTGACTTATTAATATGGATGGCCGCAAGAGCAAAAGCGTTCACTAGCTGACAGCTAATTAACATAGAACACCACATTTTTTTATTTTTATGTTATTTATACGTAGCTGCGGTTTGACTAAAAAGTTTGAGCCTTTCGACTAAGGTTTTTACAGTTCAAAAATCAAAAAGACTTATTATTATACGACTTTTTTGTTTGCAGCACAACAACAACTCTTTTAAACTATTGTAAAATAATAAGATATTGTGATAATGTCATTTAATAGGACACTGTTTGAATCCCCTTATTAAATATATTTGATATACCTACTGGTCTAATAAATTTATATTTAACTTTTCAAATTACAAGAGGTGAATAAACTTTTCTTTAAAGTTTAATAGAAATATAATAAAAAAGAAAAAAAAAATAAACAAAAAAACAAAAATAAATGTAATACAAAAAGTAAAGTAATTTTGTTTCAAAACTACTTTGATCATTCAGCGAACATTTGTAGCATTCACAAACATTTTTCTGGTATTTTTTCATCATCATTAATGAAACCTCAAACATCATTGAACAACAAAATTCATATTGTATAGAAAAGAAAAAAAAAAAAACAACAGCTCTACTTGTAAAAACCATTGATATTTAAGATTGTCATTAAAATAGTATCAGAAACAGAAGACTATCATTATATCAATATACATACATACATACATACATACTCTGTCATTATCAATCAATAAAAAAAAAATATATGTATATATATAGTCTACTGATATAATAATGAAGTTTTTACTTCTCTCACAAATCAAGCGATGCATTGTAAAATAATTTTTTATATAATTTTTTTTTGTAGTTTTGATGTATGAATTTTTATGTTAAAAATAAATAAAAAAAATCAAGTTTTCGCTATCATGGAATTTTAAGCACGCTACACTATTGATATTCCTGCAAGATTTATTAGATTATTAGTCACATTGTCAGAATGCGGAACTGACTTTCTAAAGATATACCAAGTATCACATGTATGTATTTTTAAATTCAGCACAGTGTATCACATGTTTAGGAGTCCACACTTTGAATCAGCGAAAATAAAGTAAATTGGTTCAGCTTTTATGTCAACAGCAACATATCTGGATATGTTTCGTGTTTAAAAACAGCTTTATCGTAAAAAGTAGCAAACGCGGCGATCTGAAATTCAATTAAAGCATTAATAAAAGTGTTTTACATCACAATAAAATTGTGGCAACGTAGGGCGAAGGTATGATCCCTCTTCTATTTATACCACCTACGTCAATGGCTGGATATTGTATACGAATTGCAAAAAGCTTACAGGTAAACTTTATTTTCAAACTCAATTCTTTTTTTTTAATAATACAAACATAAAATTAAGATGGAATAGAGTAAACATTCGTTCTACCACTATAGCATCAATTACCCTCAAAAGAGAGATGTGGTGCCTAATGTAGGACAACACAATGTAGATAATCTTCCATGAGAGCTTACCGGTCCCCGTGGTACCAGTTTAGGTTACTTGGTAGAGGCTGGAAACAAAACCCCGAAAAATTGACTTTGGTCTTTGGAAGACCTAAGGTACCCTTTCACCTTCTTAACAGACTTGCGTGAATGAACCACTTTCTTTATAAATAAAATATCAAAAGATTGAACATTGACATATATGTAAGTTTTATGTGTAATTGACAAAAGGTTATGTCTGTAAAAGTCAATTACCCTTTTCCCCAAAAGGCACAGCATCAAAATGTTACAGTCAATATGATGGCGCATGCAGCTTGTCTTTTTTAGAAATCCAGTGATTGATATCATTCGACATTTTGAGCTTGGCTGTTAATGTTTTTAATAAGTAAATAAATAAATCAAATTAAATTTTATTTGCCATTATAACATACGTACTAACAAACTTAAACATATACCTCAAATAATATAGGATAAAACAATTTTATTCTACCTCAATAAATAAATTTAACGATATTTATATGGGCATGTTAAAAAAAAAATAACATTTTTGATAATAAAAATGCCATGATAAAACTTCTTCGGTATCGAATAAAACACAGAATAGGGCAGAAATATTAAGAACAATTTTTAAAAAGTTTTTTAATAATAATTACAGTATCACATAAAGCAAACATTTTATACAATATATAAACTATGGTACAAATTTTAAACAATTTTCGAATTGTTTGTTTAAATTAAATTGAAGGCAGTATTTAGTGTTTGACGCGAACGGTCTTGCAAAAGTGCAAATGAAAAATATCGTAACTTTTTGTTAAAATCCAGCAACGAAATATAGAGAAATACTATTAAGCCGGCCACTCACGTTCAGTTATAACTGACAGACTTAACTGTGTACTGAGATGTACACACACGTGCAGTTCAATACTTCAGTTTTTAATTAACATGGATTCGAACGAGCAGGACGGTTTGGCCGCTCTCGGTGTACTTTTTGTAATTTTACAAAAAAGAAAAAATAAAGAGCGTAAACAGTGGTGCAAGAAGTGCATGCTCCAGACCTCTTTGATGCCTCAAGTTTCTTTTTCCGCGAAAAGCGGATCTTAAGCTGATTATTTTTGACAAAACAGATTTCTTTTCCGCATCAGGTTCTACTTCTTGTAACTTCTTCGCCAGCTTGTTGTAGGCAGTATCTTTTTTGGCGCGATCATGGTACTCGCTAGATTTAACTTGCCATAGGTAAGGTTTAGACCTATATATTGCAATAAAATCCAGTATCACTTGGTTCTGTTTACGCGACATTATACGCACTCTCGCTCGACACAAATTGAACTGAGAACGGTACAGTTGAACCCCCACACACGTTCACTTCAGTTGAAACTGTCAGTTAAAAATATGAAAATTTTAAATTTCTCAGTTAAACTGAACAGTTGAGATGAACTGTCAGTTATTACCCACATACGTACAGTTTTAACTGACAGTTTTAACTGAAAAGTTGTTCGTACAGTTTTAACTGACAGTTTTAACTGAAAAGTTGTTCGTACAGTTAAAACTGTACGTGAGTGGCCGGCCTTAGAGTTTAATATATTTTGTGTTTGCACTTTCGCAAGAGGATTTGCATCAAACACAGATATACACTGAATACTGCCAATAAAAATAAAATTTTTAATCGCTATTGTGGACTTTTAAAATATAATTTTAAAATTATAATTAGCAATCGAGATCGATTTATAAAAGACCTAAAACATATGAAGTTTTCAAAAACCTTGTTTTTTTAAGGGTTTGCCTGTAGATTGGCCCCATAAACAGTTCTTGAAAATTAGATTCTTAAGTTGCTCTTCTCGATGTAATGTCTTTAGTTTAATTAATTTTAACATATATGTATGTACATATGTATGTATGTATGTATGTATGTACCGATTTTAAAATTACTTTTTATGTGGTTTTTTATCAGAATTTTTTTCGAAGGATTGTTCGAGTACATACTTCTAAGTTTTCCGCATGAAAAATGCGAACTAAAAAATTCTCACAAACTGGAAATATTACCGCACACCCAAAAATGAAAAATGGCTGCAAAAAAAGAAAAAAAAGTTTGGAATTGTTCTATTTCTGTTATTTTAAAAGCTTTTTCTTGTTATAACGCTTTATTTTTGTTTCTTTAATTTCAAATAATTATGCCCCATATTTCTTTATCATTAAAAATTTCTTATCTTCTTGTTTTTTTATGTATCAAAATTATTTAAGTAATCAAATTTTTTTTTCGTTATGAATTCACTCTAAAGAGGGGAACATTTTAAGTCTAACCTTCATTATGAATTAAATGTAGACTGTCACACATCTTGACTGGCTTCATGCAATTGTATACTTAGTAATATTCTTATGTAAGTCTTTTCAAGTTGCTTATATATCATTAGCCAACTGTCTTCCTTTTAAGCAAATTATGTTTAACATATTAAATCACACCTTGAATTTGACTACTTGTTTGGCTGGATATTTACCTGTCACTTTATAGGCTTTGTGCCTTCTTCTTTATCATTTTTTTTTTTTTTGGCTTTGATCTCCCCCTTTTTTGTTTCCATTTATCTTTTTTATGGTTTAATATCATCTACTTTACGTTTAGAACAATGAAAACAACGAATTTTTCATGCTCTAACAATATTATTTCAAATAGGTGGGAGGTTGCTGTTAAAGTTCATTCTATTTTAATGTTTTCTTTTGCTCGTAATGTCAAATGTCAAAAAATCACATTTGCGACTAATTAAAAATTCAAATTAAATTTCACCAAAATTATAAACAAAGAACTTTTGTGTTGAAAAAAAGATGTTAGAGATTTAAAATGGATAAGCTTAACGATTTTTACAAGTTGTTTTTATATAAAAAAAGACGTTCTTTATGTATTATAACATATTTTTGTTATATGTATTTATGATTTGACGCCCTATGTTCTTCGTGAACAATTTATTTAAGTATTTTTATGTTACAACGCTGTATCTATATTGTATTTAATTAAATAAAGGACATATATATATATGATTTTGAATATTAAATTTTAATAAAAAAACACGCATTCATGTACACACACATAAAGCAATGAGGCTGAAGACACAATATAGGGTACTTTTACGGAAAATTCGAAGGTTCTACAAAAAAATGGTACATCTTCATGCAAAAAAATGTACTTTGATGTTCGTTTCTTAAAAATGTTTCGTTCTCTAAAAGGGAAGTGTGTTTGATTCTAAAATAATCGCCCTCACTAATGGGGGAAGGCATTGCACTTTTTGACCCGTGAAAATCGACAGTGTGATAGTGCCTTGTAAAACTTAGCTGTCAGCTGTTGAAAACAGGGCGTTCCACTTTTTCATAAGATATGTTTAGTTCTAGTGAAATAACAAGCTGCATTATTAAAGGGTTGGCAAGAAATTTTATATATGTATGTACCTTTCCACAAGGTGTCATTTTATGTGTGGAAAATAAAACACCATTAGTAATGTCCAACCAGTGATGGGGAATTTCGTACTAACCAAATTTAAACAACATGTAAAAATAGAATAAAAACTAATTAAATTAATTCTCGTATTCTATTTCATTTGAAAACTTGGTTAAATAGTTTATATTCTTTCCCAATTAGTATCTACTTTACGAAAATTATAAAAATGGACAAATGAATATAAGTTCAAATATTATTTACGTTTATTCGTAATAATATAAAAAATATTCATTTTCATTATCTCTTAAATAAAAGTGGCTTCAGCCTCTTATTAATATATTTCTTCCTCAAGTCAGTGCTACTTATTTAGTAATTGAGTTTATTATTTCTTAAAGATGCAAATCTTCAAAAAAAAATATTTGTGCAACAAGTAATAAAACTGCCACTGCGTTCTTTTCACCACAATTGTTTTATGTGAAAAATAATTCCTTTCTTATTTAGGCATTTTTTGTTAGCAAAATAGCAAAATCTATTTCTTTGGTTTCTTAAATTCGTATGAACAGAATTAAAAAGTTTAGCAACGTTCATACATACAGAGACTCCGAACATAAAGCGTATAATACAAAGTGGAAAAAGATAACGTACACCTCTACGTATACATAATAATATTAAGTATACTTACTGTTTATATTAAGTACACGTATGAAGGGTAATTAATATCCAACTAAAAACGAAGGATACGTATTAAAAAGACAAATTTAGGCCTTACAGAGATCAAACTTTCTATGAGTAAGTCTACTTCTAAACATTGTGTTAAAATTTACAAAATTTAATTTAATGGTTTGTACAAAATAAGGGGCACTTCTTTCACCCCTCGGAGAAAAAATTATGGGATCAAAGTGAAAGGAAGCGCTTCTACACAAAAAAAAACCTATATTGAAGTTCGGTCCACAAATGGCGGAGTATATCGGGAAACACTATTGTTTTGGGGACAAAAGTAATAAAATTAGTGTAGTGTCAACCGTCCTTGACGAGTATGTCCAAGGATTGCGTTACATGTATAGATACATATGAATGTACGTAAATACATAAATACAGGTGAAGTTAATAAAAAGCATGTAGAAGGAAAGAAAACCTTCTATTGTAGCACAGTGAGGAGTCGTGGAAGAAGAATTATAAAATATCTGTAGTTTTTAAACTGTTAGTCTGTTTCCAATAAAACTTCATTAGGCATTTAAACAGTTCAGATTTAATATATTCAGAGGCGACGGAGACATAAGACTTTAAAGTGGTTCACCTCGTTCTTATGAAGTATTCAAACATAAGACAAGCTGCCACATTTGATCGGATAGGTAAGGAATTTTAGAAGAAGATTTTACATTATACCTTTTGCAAAGACTAAGTAGTGGCTATTGACTACCTAAATGTTACTTCTCATTAAAAAAATTAATGCATAAATCAGAGTCATCATCATCATCATCATTTAATTTATGCTGCTCTTAAAGACTCAATTATTACAATAAAAATTTAATCTTCTTTCTTTTTAAACATGAACAAACATTGAATTATCATAACGTCGTGCGTTTTTTCTATTATGTTGGTATTTTTCAAACGTTTTCTATTTGGAGCATTTTAAAAATCATAAAATCTCTACTTTGAATTAAAGCTCTCCGTGCTATTAAGCAAAGAAAACACATCTAAAAAAATTCTTTAAAATTTTGTGGTTTTTCATATCCCGTCTTGGTAAAATAAAAACTAAGCTCAAAAAAAGGGGAGCAGAAAAGTTCTTAATAAAAATTTTTTCCTCATCATTGAGTTTGTTTTTCTTTATGGTGAAATTTATGAAATAAATAAAAATGATTTTTAAAGGACTTGAAAGCAAAATGAAAAAAAAAAACGGCTATCTTCTCTTCAAATATTTTCGGTTTGTGTTTTTCTTCCACATAAAAAATATTTACTTTAATAATCTTTTATGTTTTTCTTTATTATGAAAAATTAAATGAAAAAATGATTTGCATGATTTAAAAATTTAAATTTTAGAAATTTTTCTAGTACGCTATAGTCGGTAGTTTTTGATTATCATTCAGAAAAATATATTATAATAATGCCATATATTATATGAATATTTATCGCTTGAAGAATTTATGAATGAGTGAGGTGTTTTACACCTGGCTTAGGTAAGTTCACTACAAAATTAGATTTGTATACCATTTTTTTTTGGCAATAATTGCCAGTTATGAAAATATCTTTACATACTCGTACAATTAAACGTGATAACTTTTCGAATTCTTTTGGTTTTTAGACCAAAGTGACTGCTGTTAAGCACTATGGCGAAAAGCAACAAACACTTGTAATATTGCCTCATGTCCAGGACTATCTATCAAAATTTTTAGCACTAGTTCTATTTCTGTAAAAATAATTTTTGCATTTTTGAAATAAAAATTTTTTCTGCTGTTAAATACGAGTATATTAATTTTTTTTTTTGGAATTTTGTTGTTTTAAGGGGACTTAAAAATTCGTCATGTTGTAATATTTTTCCTTTTTTTTTTTTTTGGTTTTTTTAGTACTGCTGAGGTTGGCTAATTTTTGACGTGTTATTATTTGCTCCAAAAATATTTCAACGTTGATTTTATTTTAAAGTTAGAAAAATTTTTTTGCCTTTTATTTTTGAATCTTCTTTTTTTTCTCCTTCTTCACATTGCATTTTTTTATAGAAATATTTTTTCACTGTTGAATGAACTTTAGAGCATATTAATAAATGGAAAAACAAAATCAGCGAAAAAGTTGATGCTTAAAACTCGACTATAAGAGCGGTCATGAATAAAATTCATCATAATGTGTGCGTTGGCTAAAAGTTAAACGTTAAATTTTTTATGTTACTGTGTGTATGTACTCGTACATTGATTTTTTTTTCAACATTTTAATATTTAACAACATTTTCATAGATTTATTTATTTTTAGCGAAGTTTTGTTTTATTTTTTTTATTTAGTTTGAAGACAAATATATGAAAGATAGAAGGTGGAAAGTTGTTTGGAGGAAATAAATGTTGGTTGACAAAAATTAAACCTAATAAAGTTGAAGTTAAAAGTTACTGAGAATTTTTAAAATCACATAAGTATTTAAACTATACATTATAGTGGATCAGTTATTACCACGAATTCCATCGTTTGAACGGTCAATATCGACCAATTCAAGAACTTGGGTGCCAACTGTACACTCAAAAAAGTACACAAGTACTAAATTTTAGTTAAACAAATTTCATTAAAAATAGTTTAATACTTAATTATAATATTATTAATCAGCCATGTCACTGAGAACAATTCCATTCGGAAACGAAATCCATTCCGCATTTTGGTGCTTCAGAAAATTAATTACGAAAAAAATTTACGGGACAAAATCACTTTCGTTTTTTTAAACGGAATGGTAGTTTTCTCTATTTCGAGGGGCTACCAAAATATACTTTATTTTCATAAAGAAATATGTTTTTATTGTTGATTTAAAAAAAAAAAGTATATTTTAAATAATCTCTGCTTAAGCAAAATTTTTCGGACTGATGAAAATGCAACAAAAATGATTTCGAACGGAATGACATACGGAATTGATAATATTCCGAAAGGAAACTGTGACACGGCTGAATATGTAGAAATTTTTTTTTCATATCATGTAAAACTTTTTTATAATAAAAAAAATCAAATGTTCATGATGTTAAAAAAAACAATTTAAAGAATATTTTTATTCAATTTGATTGCTTATTTTCTAAAAGTAAGAATGTTTTTTACTAATCTTAAGAAAATTTTGTCATACGATTGAAATTATTTTATTTTAGAGAATGATTTAGGAAATGGCGTACTACTGACTAGTTCATAAAAAATTGAATACTTAGAAACCGAAAACGGCTATCCTCAATTTAAGTTCGAATATTTTTCACATATTGGAAATTTTTTCAAAATTTAAAGAAAATAATTTTTTAAATTATTTTTAGTTCATGACTTTCTAATTAAAAAAAAAAATTATATTTGTTAATGTAATAAATTACAAATTTAATACTTATGTATCTGTGCTGCACCTTGCCATGGTATAATAAATAAGATAGTCTTGTCCTTAAACAAATACAACGGGTACAAAAACAACAGGCATTTTGTTAGTGTAAAATTTTTTCTGTGTGTCAAAAACAGAGAAACAAGCCATCACCGCCGCTTTTATGAATTCTAGCCGCTGTCAAATACATCGGTTTTTGACTGATTTTACTAGTATTTCGGCTGTTAAAAATACATTGACTTTTCTTTACAGCAGTTTTTTTCCTTAATATATACAATTTCCAAATAATATTTTATACTTCACCGGTGGGTTAAAATAATTTTTTTGACTTAGACGCCGCTAAAAATTTTAAATCAGCTTGTTGCTCTGCTACATACAATTTGACATTTGTAAAACAAAATTTACTTCTACAGCAGGCAGGATGAATTTACCTTTTTCTTTATTATACCATGGTACCTTGCGGTAGTGATGTGGTGCGAGTGTCTATCTACAAAACCGAAGTTCCTTTGTTCGAGTCCCAAAATATATATGCAAGTTTTATAACAATGTTTTCATCACACCTCATTATAGATAATAGAAATAAATACATGTTGTAAATAATCATTTCGGTCGTTCTAGCGTTTTGTTGACATCAAAAGCTTCTTTATAGGAAATGGGCCAGCTGAGAAAAATAAGGAAATGAAAAATATGCAGCAAGATAGCAGTTATGGCGCACATGACGAAATGTTTACTAATTTTGGGATAAACACTGAACTTGTTTTTAGTAAATATTTTTCTAGTTTTTAGTAACAATTTTCTTTAGAAACGGAATATGTATTTCTTAACATCAAGGAAATTTTTTCTGAGTTTCTGTAAAATACGGCATTGGCGTAAAATATCCCAAAATTTTAGTTAATTTTTTTTTTGAGTGTATACTATATACATCATAGATTTCATCAAAGTTCTGATCATGATGCTTCCGATTTCTCTAACGTAGGCACATCTTCTGCCAGTGGAACATAATCAGATAATAATGGATTTGTTTCCCTGGCCCCTCCATACGCACAAATAATAATTACACACACACACAATTATATTCAAAAAGTCTGCACAGGGCTATATGAGCCTTATGATGTTTTCTTTTCTACAAAATAATGGTAAATCTCCATGGAGAAAGTGCACTTTGGTGTTCATTTCTTAAAAATATTTTGCTCTCTAAAAGGTTGCTGTGTTTGATTCTAAAAAAATCGCCCTCAGTAATGGTGGAAGGCGTTGCACTTTATGCCCCGTAAAAATCGACAGTGTTGATAGTGCCCTGTAAAACTTAGCTGTCAGCTGTTAAAAACTGGACGTTCCACTTTTTCATAAGTTCTGTTTTGTTCTAGTGAAACAACAAGTTGCATTGTTACAGGGTTGGCAAGACATTTTATACATGTACCTTTCAACAAGGTGCCTTTTTGTTTGTAGAATAGAAAACACCATTAGTCTGGTTGAGGGGCTAGCGACAGAAATCAATACACTATATAATTCCAAAAATTTTCAAATTACAATTGCTTGTAAATAAAATACAATTAGTTTGTATATGTGCAGATTTAATAGTTCCAAGATTGCCATATCGTTTCAAGGACATTTATTAATTTTTTTTTATTTCAATTACGTTTACAGTAAATTAGTAAATCCATTTTCTAACTCTATTAATTTATTTTTAAATAAAACTTTCTTTTTCTTAATTGATTATTGTTTTCAATTTATTCTGTGTAGCCTATACAATAAACTAATCTCTTCTTGAAGGACTTCGTTGAAAAAATACTTTGTTTTCTTAATATAAATAATGATTTATATTAGAGCTGCCAAAAAGCAAAGTGATACAACTTTCATATGTAAAAAAAATAAATTTTATTAATTATATTCTAACAAAGTTAGAACCTTTTACCTTTGTAATGTGTTGCTAATACTTGTCGACAACGTTTTTAAAACCTAAGGATTGTAATTGTTTTTTTGTATTGCGACATTATTAAACACTCTTTCTTCTTTGAAAAGAAAATACATGACATTTTGCTATTTAGATACTGGGAAGGTTTTAGGAATTAACTTTTTGTATTACAAAGTCGAAATAGTAATTGTAAAATTTAAATGAACAATTTGGCGTTTAATTTCTTAGAATGTCCTTTTATGCACTTTTTACCCTTTTGACGCTTTGCCATTTTTTATATTGAACATGCGATATTAGGATATACATTTAAGAGCTCATAAACTCCTTTCCTGTATTTAATCTATAAACGAGAACACTTTTTGTTTAATTTTTTCAACTAGTTTACTTTCAAAGTCATAAATATCAAAATCTCTCAGTTCGCATCCTTTATTTGTATTCGAAAATATCCTTCTAATTTGAACAAATTATTCATGTGTATCTTAAAGTTATTATTACCAAACTAATTTTATACGTTCGCTTTATTATCTAAAAACTAACTTTAATCTTTTGTCATTATTATTAATTTTCAACATGCCTGAAACTTGAGAGGAAAATTAAAAGTTTTTCACGCGAATTTAAGTTTATTAAAAAGTAGTATCACAACTACGAATAAAAATAAACTTCTAAATATTACTATAGTGTTTAAGCATATACATATT
This sequence comes from Lypha dubia, assembly GCA_947311025.1. Lineage (NCBI taxonomy): Eukaryota > Metazoa > Arthropoda > Insecta > Diptera > Tachinidae > Lypha > Lypha dubia. Next base: position 109,514,678 of record OX371261.1, on the reverse strand, counting down.
TACACAAATTATACGAATGTATGTAAGTTAAATTTTATTCCTTTTTAAGCAAATAGAAATAAACTGACTGTAGATGTGTGCATTTGTTCATGTATTTGCACATTTACAAATTTTATACAGGAATAGTAGAAATTTCTAAAGTTTTATTGTACCATAAAATTTAAAATTTGTAGAACAAAGAAACTTGAATAAATATGTATGTTAAATAACATACACACATATATATGTGGTATGCTTACCTACTACATAAAGGATATGCACACACATACTTATATCATGTTACATGTACATATATACATTAGAAGAAGAAACAATAGAGAACAATTTATATAAAAGCAAAATATTTAAAAATGGACATAGACTGCAAATTAATGCAAAGCTACCAGTGCAATAACGTTAGTGTAATACAAGACATATTTTTTTAAAAGATTTATGATCAGTTACGAAAATTTTAGTTTCTGTTTCTTAAGGGGTTGGTAACTGCTTTAATTCCTTATTATTATTATTATAATTATTACCAATGTTTTAAGGATGTTCAATTACGAGAGAAGGTCAATTTTAATGGATAAAACCGAGTGAAAGATAAAATAAGAAGTTGTATTTATTATCTTCTGCCTTTGACAAATTGGGTTTCAGGACTAGGGGTTTTTTCCACGATGATTATCCTTACAATATTTTCGTTTCTTACACTTGTACTCCTTTGCATTTCAGTCTCTTAAATCGTGATTGGTAGATCACTTATTCAAGACTTTAAAGTGCAAATCTGATTTTAATATATATAATGCAATTTTAGCGTTTGTCTTGGACTTAATTTGAGGAAAGTTAAAACTCACGTTTTACGATTTAAAATAGGAAATATTGCAATTCTTTTATTGATGGCGTTAAGGTTAAATACTACTTCACACATTTATTTGGAGCATTTTAACCCTCTTACTCTTTGAAATGATGGTCTTTTAGTCCGTTTCTTCAAACACTTTTAAAAAACTAGCCTTGAAAGTCATTCTAAATGGCTGAAACGTTTTAAGGAAATATTTGTTATGAACTTCTGCAGCAAGTCTTTAAAGAATTCAAGTTTAATATCAAAAATCGTCAAAAACTAAAAATGTGATCAAAAACGATTTTCGTAGTTGTTGAAATTTAGTGCTAAAATATCCTTTTCTGTTAACAAAAAAAAAAATATTTTATGTATAGAATATCACTATGAGACAACGTATAGAGTTGACAGTATAACAACATTTTGTTGCTTATTTTTAATTTGAAGTATCGAAAGACACAACCAGTCTAATTAGATGAAATATTTTCCTTATATTTTTCGACACTGGAATTTTTTTCCTTCATTTCTTTAAAATTTTTTACCACAAATATTAAACATCCAAAGTATAGAATACTTCAATTAGTTACTTTTTTATGCGAATTTAATTTTTATTTAATAAAAAAAAAAAAACTACAAAACTTGTAAAAATTAAAAAAAGGTTGTTGCACACACTTGTAATAAATGCATATTAGGAATACGTGTACATGTGTGTGGACACATAAAAATGTGTTCATGTTGCTGCTTATTTATGTGTATTGAAGTATATTAAAGTAATAGCAATTGTTTAAACTTCATTGCAAGTTTAACTTCAACATATGCTGTTGTTGTACAACTACAAATGATGATGGTGTTAGTGAGATTGTTTTCTATTTATTGTAGCAACAGTTTTGTATAAATATCTTTAGTTATACTTTTTTTTTTTTGTCAATAAAAATATAATTTAAATATTCCATATACAGATTTAACCAACGGTAGAAAAAACTTGAAGATGCCGTTTATAGGGCCTTCTTTAGCAAAGCACGGACACGAACAGAGTCTGTACATACTCATATAATTTAACGCGCGAAGCCATTGGTGACCATGAGGCCTCTATTGCCAATTTATTGTTAATCAAGAGGCCTGCAAGATGGGATTCTGTATAAAGCAAAAAGGGGCAGAGTCATGCTTTCGCAGGGTAAATATTATTTTTATCTGCTTCTATAAAATTAATTGTTAAAAATTAACCATATCTACCTTATACTTATTTATTATAAAAAAAATTATCTCCATTTTATTTTAAAAATTAATTTCATTACCCAATCAGCGCTAGTATTCAACTACATTTTTAATGGGCAGTTTTTGACTTCGTATTTAAGTATGTAATTAGTTAATTTTTATTTAAATTTATGTTGTATTTAAATGAGATTCAATTTTATCAGTGAATAATTAAAGTTCTTATTTAATTACGGTGAAAATATGGTAGCAGTACGTAAAATAAAAAAATTCCCACAAATTTCCCTAAAGAACAGCTGACTAGAACAAATAAAAAAACATCGAAAAATATATTAGGTTATTTTAGCTAAAAATTAGAATAATTAAGTACTACTGAAATGTTTTAAAAGAATAAAAGCCACTTTCAAAACGATTAAAAGGTTAATAGCGACAAAAAAAGACAAAATTTTGTGCAATTTGCCAGCAGCTACAAATAATTGATTGGCTTTATTTTATATAAGAAGAACAAGCAGTCGAAAACATATGGAAATTCGTAAATCTTAATTAATATTTAAATACACAAGCTTGTTCATTTAATTATTAATTAAGTATTTTTTTTTTTTTAAATTTGCAGTCAAAAACACAATTTGTTATTTAATTACAGCTTAAAAATAATTATTACTTAAATATCAGGTAAAAAATTGGCCCTAAAACTTACAAAAACTGCTTAACTTGTGCAAAAACTTTAAAAAATCATTTGAAAATTAAATACTTTGCATCAAAATTAAGTATCCACCCAATGAACTGAAAAATGCGGCTGTTTTACGCTTGTTTTATATTTTGATTTTTTGCTTGTGTTATTTTTTTATGTTTTACTTTTTCCTTTATGTTTTTCCCTCGAATTTATTTCTCTCGAATGTAATTTGGGTTTTCTAACACTTGTTATTCAATTAAAGTCTCTTTTCTATGTTCTCACAATATAAATGCAAACATATTCTTCTAAAAGAAGCAGGTATGGAATGTGAGAGCGGTAGTTTGTGCGACGGTCACCTTGAGAAGACAGATATGTTACAGATTAACGTCAGTACCTGGCTTATGGCCTAATCTGATGGGTATTTTAATACCGTTTGAATTTATGTATTAACACATTGAGTGCCAAGCGGTTTTGACTTAAACCGTCCCAGGGTGCCAAGCATTTTTTTTTTTTTTGTTAAATGAGTGTATTAGTGATAAAAAACGATTTCTAAGGTATCCCTAGTCCATTCTACACCTTATTTTTTTTTATTTTATATAGTAAAGTATTCAATAAAGGATTCTTAATTTTAAAATCGAACTTATTCCACTCAGTGACGTACATAAAAGAACTACAAGCTCTAAGTAACAACAATCACTGTCGTATGGAAACGTACGACGTAGCACTCTATGTGTTAAACACGCGCACGCAGGTGTCAACTTCCGTAGAAGCTTATATTGTTTGTAAACACCACACAGAGACCTGATATTTGTTGCCCAAAGTCCAACGAGCCATTAGATGTGGTCAAGCAGCAGCTATTTAACAATAGGAGCAAAACTTTTCTAACCCTCAGTATACATACATCCGTGGGTGTAAGCGGCTACTATGATATCAGTGTATGCTTACGAGTTAAGCATAGATAAAGACAACATCTAGAGGTTCGATATTGGGCTTAGACATAAACATTAGGTGACTGTTCACCTTCTATCAAATTAACGTAATTTAACGTACTTCCATTCTTATATAATATATGCGCCCGTTACTTTGTTGTTGCAGAGATGAGGTAGTAACTAAGTTTTATGGCTATTTTTTCTAAAGGTATTGTCAAGGTGTGAATTGTCACCAATATTTATATTAATATGCCTTCCGATGGAAATTTGAAACGGCAGAAAAGAATTAATATTATATGTCAGACCTATAAAGGCCTTTAAAGATACCTGGTTATTAAAGGGCTAGTGGTTTTTACAGTTGTATCCACGTACGGCGTACCCACACACATATGAGTAAAAGAGCAAATATAATTGAAACAAAAAGAGACAAAGTGCTAACGAATTATTTATATTTTTGCATAGAATATAACAATTTCTGGCATTTTAAAATTTATATACGTATATGATATGCATACATATGCACCATATATTATTATTGTATTGCATATGTGTGTGCGTGTGTTTATTGAGGAATGTGAGTGTGTTTTGCTTGTGTGTGCGTATTTTTGAGATATTGTTTTTTCACACATGTAAAGGAGTATTTGTTTTATTTAAGTGTATATAATATATATGTGTGTTTGTCTTTAGCTTACTTGGTTACATTTTATATTTTTTGCTCCAATAAACATGGAATGCATTTCTGGTGCGGTGAATCCTTATGCACTAACAGAAATTGTGGCATTCAAAATGAAAAGTCTGGAACAGTTTGGTTCGAAGTTCAAATTTCAAATACCCCTTGAAATTTTTCGTAGTGTTCACATTTATATTGTGCATGTGTATTTTTTTGCACCATGGTGTGTGTTTATATTTAAAGGTTGTAATTTATTTTTGCTACTGTGCAGGTTAAATTGTTTATATAAATCATAAAAAACAGCATACATGTACACAGTCGAAATCACATTTATATTTTTGTTCCATATTTTATTTCGCTCTATCACAAATACGTACTCACACACACAACCACACACCCACACGCATACACAAGGAACATTTTAATGTTTTTGAAACATTTCATAATGAATTGTTTCTGTATTGTTTAGTAATAAAAATAAATGGGGTTACTGGGAAATGAATTTTCAAACAAAAAACAAAAAATTGTATTTTTATAACTAAACGACAGGCCAATATAAAGTATGATTTAGTTGAAAAACATTCTTAATACTAAAACTAATTCGGGAAATTCTAATGCTGTGCGCAATTCTAAATATGAAATTACTTTAATGCACTTGTTTTTATTAATTTAAAAGAAGTTTTAAATATAAAATAACGAGGTTTGAAAATTTAATAAAACACGTAATATATTCTAATAATATTTGTTTAATAGTTCTATTTAACTATTTTAATTTAATTTAGCATCAATTAACAATAAAAAATTAAAAATGTCTTGGGTTCCAAATGATACAGTTGGACAAACTTTTGATATTTTATGCACCATAACATGATGAATAATTATTGATCAAAGTACTTCAAATCGGTTTACTATATTTCTCTAGAGGCCTCAAAGCATATGGGATCAATGGTTAAATTGAAGGTAATGTTTTTTCTTGGCATGTGTTGTCTTATTTAATATTTCATAATTAATAACCAAAGATAACAGAGAAAATTCGGTTAAAAACTTAATGAAGAAATCTTAAAGGAGATCATATTAAGTCAAAAGCTTTTTGATTCCTCCTTCAATAGTGCCCATCTAAATTCAAAACGTATTTCAGACACCTATGCCGTTATTAAATCACTGTGTTTTGGACTATTTTTTAGTCCTGTTGCCATATTCAGAATAACTGATTTATAAATGCGGAGAGAACTGGTTCATTTTGCCTGTATATATATCAGGGCCCAAATCGTTACATCCGTGAACGTAGGACTCGTCACGTAATAGCTGTATAATTGGATGGGAAATTACGTGTCGAGTTGTACGTTCACGGATGTACCGATTTGGGCCCAGATCTATAACGATAATCACTTTTACCTTCGCAACAGTTTAAATCCCCAGCTCATGCGTTTTGCAATCATGTACTGCTTCATTATACTGTCATCAAAGAGATACAGTACGACTAAGCATTAGCTTATGCTACTCATTTAATTAATTTAAATTCATATTGCAGAGATCATGAATGCATTAAAAATATTGATTCATTAATTTACTGCTCTGCGGATGAGAATTATATGAATTTCATACGGACTTGATAATTTATACTGGAAATGAATTGTGAAGCCTTATAGAGTGGTAAGAAATAAGAAACTCTACACCAAAATTGATAAGGATACTTTTATAGGTTTTTCATGCCATGTGTAATTTATAAAATATTAATTTGATACCCTGAAGGATCTGGATCTAGATATAGATGGGAAAGTACTATGTGTTATATCCGTCTGTCTGTCTCTGTGTCTGTACGTTAAATCGGTTTTCCGAAGTCACTAGAACAGTTGGAGACTTGATTCTTAATCTGGTGTGTAAGGATATATGAAAAGACGATTTGTGTAGAAATCATTGAAAATAATATATGTATATGCATGTAAATATAGAACCATTCCGGAAATAAAAGTTTTCGATATATGATGGTACCGCATTATTGAATCTTTAATCATCGTGATGAGAATTCAACATACTGCAGCAGTGCGACTGAGGCTTTTTAATATTTTGCAAATTTACATAATAATATCATCTTATATTTTTCGATTAAACGCCCTTGTTGCTCAGGCAAGGGCGTGACCAAGAATGGAATGTCGAAAAAATTAAAATTTTAGTAGTATCTTTATAAATTGACTTTATTATTTATTATTTTTAAATAAATATTATACATGAGCTAAAAGCTCTTTTCTTATTTAGATTTAACTTTAGACTGAATTTTACTAAAATATTATCTTTACTGTAGCTAACACTGTTTTTGACACCAAACTGTGTACTCAACATTTCCCAAAAAATTTCTGTGCGCGTGTGAACTATTAGCAAAACATAATTAATTTAATTTTGTAACAATAACGAATAGTATCAGGTTTCTGTCTGGTTTTATAATTTTTAAAGTTTTAAATGGTGAGTGTGTTAACTTATATAATAATAGCTTTCCGTCTGGCCGAAAAACCGTCCGCTCAAGCTTTACTGCTCATTATTTTTTTAAGTGAAAACTTCTATTGGCGCGGTACGGAGGTTTTGGGTAGGCTAAAATCTCAGAATTCGCGACACCGTTACACCTTTTGACACTTGTAGCATTTCTGTTTCTGCGAATGCCTACCAAACATATTACAGGTGTAGTAACGCCCGGACATTTGACACTTAACAGACAACTACATATCAGACATGGTAAAACTAACAGATATGCGCAGATCCAAAACAAGTACAACAATCCAAAAACAACATATATTTTGTTGGTATAGAGCACTCGCTTCATATCAAAATATACAAACAAATTTAAAACCATTGTTTATGTCTACTTTTAAAACTGTTTCAGTTCGTATGATAATTTGCTATGAATCAAGCTCACTCAGCTGTGCTAGTGAGCTCACCCGTTGGATACGCCTTGATAGCAGACGAACGCACGTTACATAGACTACAGACCAAGGCGAATTCATTACCAGGTGGATGCAGTGGCGAATTCGGGCGAATGTATCAATTGCCCACACTGTCAAATTTTGTACATATTTTCCGGCGCAATTTTTATGCATGGAGAATTTGGACATCGTAGGATATGAATTCACCGATAAAAAACTAAACGCCTGTTGTTTTGTTGGTGAATTGTTGTAGTCGTGCATATGCCTGGTAATAAATTTTCCCTCATATAGACAGCCCTAATTTCACTAAGACAATTTTCCAATAACAACTTTTTGATGATAACAAAGACAGATACAAATCGAACATAATTGCATCGGTCAATATAAAGACTAAAAAAAATAAAAGAAAATTTGCAAACGCAAATAAAACAAAGAAACGTAACCAACATCCTACGTCCATACATATATATGTATGAATTATGGGAATACTAAAACAGAAGAAAATAACACACCAAGAAATAGAAAAATAAACTACAGAATAAAAAAATAAAAATAAAACTAGACATCATAAAAAAAAAACTATTCAAACACAGTAAACAAACAAAACTAGAATAAAATACAACAATTCGCCAACAAAACAAACAACAGGCATTTTCTTGTGCAAAAGGCGAATTCATATCCTACGCTGTCAAAATTTACATAAAAATGGCTTCGGGAAATATGTACTAAATTTGACAGTGTGGGAAAATTACAAATTCGCCCGAATTCGCCACTACGTCCGCCTGGTAATAAATTCGCCTTGATATTTAACTTAAACTTTTGTAGCATCTGTGTTTGTGCCAAAGCATTGCAAACAAATTACAGGTGTAGTAACGCCCGAACATTTGACAAGCATAATTTTTTTTGGCAATAGCACGTGTACTGTTGTAATCACAAAATATATTACCTAAAGTGCATACAAAATATATTACCTAAAGTGTAATCATAAAGTGCATATATAAATAATTCTGTGCTTGAAATCATTTTATTTGCTCTGGACCTCGCAGCGACCACGTAAATAATTGTACAAAATAAAAATTATAATTATAAATACAATACAATTCATAATATACGTTTTCACTTCTGTCGGCACTCCCGATAATATGTAGAAAAAATTCATTTACATACACTGTCGTATAGCTTGGTGAAGGGTTCTTAAGATTAGGCATAGCCGAATATAGCACTCGTTCTTAATATAGTAAAAGTTTTATAATAAAGTAAAATCAAACTAATTACGGTCACGTGACCTCTGTTCAAGATTTCCATTTTCTCCCCTCTTTAACATGTTCTTTTTATGACAGACGTCGAAAATTAGTCTAGTGAAAAGCTAGATATACACGCATGGAAAAAATAAGAAAAGCGTAAAATAACAAAAAAAAAAAAAAAACGTTTTTCGAAGTAAACTAAACATCAGTACCATAGAAAACTTGTCAAGTTATTAACGCACATTTACACAAGAATATTTTGAACTCTGTAACTTCAAAGAATTTTCCACACTCAAATGTTCTGTTTTTTTATACAAATTTATTTTCACTATTGTTAATGTTTGCCAGGCATAAATAATGCGAAAGTAGTCAGGGAAATTTTTGCTTTCTTGACTGGACTACTAAAAAGATGTTTTTCGTTATGTTGTGAGCAACAAACAAAATATATAAATTAGCATTTTCTTTGCATGTACAAGAAAAGAAAAGCATCTCAATTTACGCACACATTAACACAACAAAAGTCCTTAGTCACACACTCAGTCATTACACATGAATTACAGTGGACAATGTGCGTAAAAATTATGTCTAGAACACACCATTTACTCCAAGGGAACTTATTTTCCCCCGTTGCTGTAAATGTTTTTTTTTTTCTCTACTTATTCACAACAACATTTAATATGTAATATAAAAAAAAAATACCAGTTCAAGTACACAAACAATTATTTTATTTGTTTAACAACAACAATAATAGCATTTATTTTTTGTTGGAAAAAAAGTGCAACTGACAATTGTCAAGCCCACAAAGAGCACAACACGAAACACCAACGTGCGTGACTTTTTAAATGTTTAAAATTGTTGTTGTAGTTGTAGTTGCTGTTGCTGTTGCTTTTTTTTTTGTTCTCTCTGTACATGTGTATGTATGTATGTATGCTGTCGTGTATTTCAAATATTTGTGTACGATTAAATGAGGTTAATTTAATGGAAAATTAGTTGTGCTTTTCACTCCCATTTCTTTGTTGCTTATCGCCGATCTTAATAAAGATTGAAAAGGCAAATGGAAAATTTAATGAAAAAAAGCTTTTAAGCGTTTTATCGAATCAGAATCATAATTAAAACTTAACAATTGAATAAAAATTGACAGACAAAATCATAATTACATGTGTGTGTGTATGCATATCAATGATATGGTTACACTGTCCATCACATCCACAGAGAAAAACTAATATTGTAAATAATGACCGATTCCGATAAGTTGGAGTTTTGTTTTGTTATTTTGTTAAATTTTATTTTCAAATAAAAACTGATGTAAACTCTTTTAAATAAATAAAAACAGCCTGTGACGCTTAAATTTTGGATTCTGTTTGTCATATAGAACTTTATTTATTTAAGAAAATCATAACCTAATTTGAAATAATTTCTTTTTTTTCATATCATAAGTTTGAAATAAGCAAAGATAGAAAAGAAATAGAGTATATTAAAATCTATGAGGAGAAAAAAATCTGACATAGAAATATGAACTAAATGAAACTTTGCCTTCCGTTAAAACTTAAACACACTTCCTACTTTAGAAATTTCCTCTAAAGATACAACCAACCAGAAAGCTGCCCCATAATATAAAAACAAATTTTAAAGTTTAAAGTGGGGAAACAGCTAGAAAAATATTTTCTGGAAAAATGATAAAAACCTTCAAAGAAGTAAAAGTACAACTTCTTTGAAACAAGAAAAAAAAAACAAAAAAAAAAATATGAAAACAAAGAAGAACAGAATTCTTTTTTTAAACTTTACGGCCTCCATAGAACAAAACATCATGAAAAGAAACAGTTGTATTTATATGCAGAAGTTATTACAATCTGCTAAATTTTATATGAACCGTTTATTTTGAAAGTGGCATAAGTCACTTTGTTTTCAAGTCGAGATATTTAAGGGTTTGCGTTTTAACACGTTTAAAATATGGAGAAATACTGAGAAAAATATCAGCATCATGAAATAACAAATACAAGAAAATCTTCTAGGAAGTGAGCTCCATATTTTTAAACGTGTTAAAACGCAAACCCTTAAAAATCTCGACTTTAAAACAAAGTGACTTATGCCACTTTCAAAATAAACGGCTCAAATGGCATTTGGAAGTACACCTACAAAACACTTAAGAAGGAAATAAAAACACAGGCAAAAGCAAAAATAAACAAGAACAGCAAGAAAAGTTCTGTATACAACCCAATTATTAAATTCAGTCATTAAAAAATTTTAAAGAAATTAACACGAAGAGTATTTTCGCTATCAACAGCTTGGCTGTTAAATTGTTAGGTACTGTATACACAATATAGACAAATGACTTGAGTATAAATTTTGTATGAGAATCAATTAAATAACTGAATGGATTGCATACAAATTTTCTACATAAACCAATTGTTTGTATTATGGAAACAGCACATAAACATTTGTAAAAAAATTAAGAAAACTTTGTCTTTTTTAACTTTTCTTTCTTAATCTGCCCTTTGAAATGTTCGCTGGGTAGTTTATAAAAAAGCAAAAGTATATAGAATATATAACAATAAAAAAAAAAAACATACATGTTTGCACAGCTTTTCCAACAACAAAGTATGCAAAATATCTAAAAAATAAATAGAATAAAATATTAAAAAACAAAATCGTTAAAAAGAAGAAACAGCATTTGTTTTTTATTTTTTCCCTTCCTGTTTTAGTTAAACAAAAATAAAAGGTAAATTGTCCTTTTTCCCTGGGATGTGTAAGAAAAAAAAAACACATAAACCAAGCAAAAGTGATACTAACAAATCGCTCTTCACCGGATGTGTGCTTTATAGTATGGTCGTATCTCTGTATGTAACTTTTTTTTGTTTTGTTTTATATATTTTTTATTATTTTTGTTTTAGTTTTATTTTTCGGTAACATTTCCGCTCATATCCGGTTTACATATCCTGGCTATATAAACAACAGAAATATAAATTTTACACTTTTTCCTTGCCAAGGCATCAACGAATCTTGAAGAGCTGCATTTTCAGAACACACATTAAAAAAAATAGATCGGGGGCTAAAGAAAGCAAAAAAAAAAAAGCAACGAATAGAAAATTGAGACACAGCCACATTTGGTTTCATTTAAAAAACTCTGTTGTTTCATCTTATAAATTGGCTTGTTATTCTTAAGCCCCCTCATCTTTCAGGTCCTTTGTAATGTGCTTGATTTTTAGATATTGAAAATCAAAGTAGTACTTTTTAGAAAAGCCACGTTCCGTAAGAATTAAAGAGAAATCGCCATTTTAATTTTAAGTATAAGCCGATCAATTAGTCTCAATTAGGGCTGCGACGAATGTTAATATATCGTGAATATTTTCATTCCCTGGAATCAATACGATTATTTAATAAAATTACATGTGATCTAGACTATGTAGAGAATTAGTCTCTTTTTGGTCAAAAAGATGGGACAATTTTATTGTAAAAAATAATTTCTTTACCAAAGCATCTATATATGAACGTAATGGTGTGGACCTGTCTTCTCGAAGCCTCTAAAAAGGTCATATTAAGCATATGGTTCACTATCTGAGGTTATTTGTTATAAATTCAGTCATGTCGAAGAAAGAAATTTAATCCAAAGTGGTTTTATTTCCAAAATTTTACACTTTAGAAAACGAACACCGAAAATTTAGATTGTAATAAAAACATTTTTAAAATTCATTGCTAATTGCCACTGAATTTTTTTAATAACTTTATATGTGATAAACAATAAAAAAACATGCATCAGTTATACAAGCTTCTGATAAGAACATTGCTAGGAAAGCCAATTTAAGCACTGTAAAATCGAAAAAAAATATCCGAATACAATTACGGAATTGAAAACACCCGACATAATGAAAATCTTTTGTACATATAAACAGTATCCTTAAGTCGTTCCTTATCTTATATTTTAACGTTTTTGCATTTAATTTTTTTTTTATTTTTTAGCATAAACAATTTCAATTCACAAATGTATTTGCTGTTGCTGTACATATTGCAGTGCTGTTTTAGTGTTTTTAGTCCCACGCCATTTTACAAGTTATTTTCCTGCTGTGTTTAGAATTTTTAATAAACATAAATGTTCGTTGTTTCTGTTGTAGCAGTTTCTAATGTTCGTATTTTTTTTTTTTTTTCTTTATATAATTTTAAAGTTTTCTTTTCTTGTACTTAGAAAAAAGTTTTTTGTTACAAAAACAGTAAGAAAAGTATAGGAAAAGAATTGAACAAAAAATTGTTAATCTCTTTGGCAGTTTTTTGATTGCACATATTTTAACAATCAATTTTTTATACAACAGATATACAGGAACTGTGTAATATTTTGTACTTTCTTCCAATTGAATATAAAAAACAAAAATTTAAACTTAATTAAAATTATCGAACCTTTTTCCGTTTTTTAATTAGAAATGCCAAAAATTTTATAGACATAAGCCACGCAAGGTACAATCAAACATGCGTGGTACCAAGGACCTCAAGAGTAGACCTTATATTGGCTCGAAAAGAAGATTTAATTTGTAACTATAAATAGTATATTTTAGGAAATTATTTTTGACAAAATTTTATAAAAAATATTTAAGCAGACTAGTGTTGTACTCAAGAAAGACCAAAAACTGCACTGCATACTAAAGATTCCCTGAGTAGCTTTCTAAAGAATTTTCTCCACCGTAATTTTACCCGAAACGGCGATGCTTACTAAAGATTTTTTCTAATGCATTGTAGTGTGAACTAAATAAGGCCAAATAAAACAACTAAAATGGCCCAAAACACTAGGAAAGATGGTCCTTAAGTTTTTGTGGTTGTTTTTACTACAAAACTTTAATTAATTAATTTTTAGTTTTTCCAATTTTATAAAACTTGAGGGCTTAAAAACACAGATTTTTTTTTAATTCAACGTGTTATACTTTAAAACAGAACACAACTTCCAGCAAAATGTCTTAAATTAAATGTGTTTTCTTAAGTTGTAATAAAATAAAAATGAGCAATTATTATTATTGGGCTTATTTATTTATTTATTTTTTTTATTTATTTATTTATTTATTGAATCACTTGCATAACAAGACTTAGTCTTATAATTACAATGCAGGGTTGTTTTGTGTACAATAAGTTCGCCAATATAATTAAATTTAAGAGAAAAAAAAAAAAAGAAATTTATATAAATAATTTTAAATTGCATATTAAATAAGAGTTTTACAAAGTAAGGGCATATGTATGTACTTAAGTATGTAGAAAATATTTAATCTAATCAAAATAATTAAAAAGAAATTTTTTAAAATTTGTTGCGTTGCTGTTAATTTGTTGATAATGTGGAAGAGAATTCCAAAGACGAACAGCATGTAAAAAGAAGTGCCATTCAGAAACATGACAATGATATCTAGGTATTATAATATATTTGCCTCTTAAAGATCTGGCAAATCTAATCTTCTGAAATAGATATTCAGGCTTTTGGGTGTATATAATTTTGTGTAGGAAAATTAATGTTCTTATCTTTAGGAGATTTTCAAATAATACACCATATAATGTTTTGACATGCAATGAAACATGATCCCGCCTCTTGAGATTATAGACATATCTTACTATATTATTGTATAATACTTCGAGTTTCCTCTTGCTAACACTATCGCAACTAGAAAACAATTCACAACCATATATAAGGCTTGGAACCAAATATGCTTTAGCAAGTAGCATTCTTACTCTCAGAGGTGTGAAGTGTTGAACAGTCCATAATGTTCTAACTTTAACATATAATTTAGCAACCAGTGCATTGATATGACTTGACCATGTCAGATTGTTATTAAATACAACTCCTAGATTTTTCGCAGTATCCACTAACTCAATTTTTTGTTGATTAATTACAATATCATCTTCTATACATGGATGTATAGTTTTCTTATGAATTACCAGACATTTGGATTTCTTAGGGTTTAAGTGTAGACGATTTGCAGATGCCCACATATATATGTTATTTAAATCATGATTTAGTTTGGTTATATTCTCCACGATTGATTGAGTTGGGCTGCTGAGCCATAATTGCACATCATCTGCATACATACGGACGTTGCATCGAGATAGTTTACGTGGCAAATCATTGGCATATATCGAGAAAAGAAGCGGTCCCAAAATGGACCCTTGGGGAACACCTCTTGTTAATTTAACAGGATTGGACACTGTATTGTGCACACACACTGATTGTGTACGATCTGTTAGATACGACAACATTAGCTGTGCTGCAGTCGAAGAAAATTTAAAGAAAGTTCTAAGTTTGCTATATAATATTTCATGGTTAACTGTATCAAATGCTTTCGAATGATCGAGAAGCACTAAAAAACTAATTTTTCCATCATCCAGATCACGCCTTATATTCTCCGTGACATCCACCAAAGCAGTTACACCACTGTGATTTGGTCGGAAACCTGATTGTTTATCAGATAATAGTTTATTATTATAGATTTAATTACTAATTTGGTGGTGCAAAATTTTTTCGAATGCTTTCGAAAGGAAGCTTAATATAGCTATTGGACGATATTCATTGTTTGGTTTAGGAACTGGAATTATTTTAGCATGTTTCCATTTCAGTGGAAAACAGCTTGTGGTAATGATGGTGTTAAAGAAATATGTTATATATGGCAGAAGAGAGGGTAACATTATTTTAATAAACTTGGGATGCATATTGTCTAATCCTATCGCATTTGATTTTATTTGCGCAAAACTTGAAAGCACATCAAGCTGACTGACGCATGTGAAACCGAACATGTTCAACTCAAACATATTAGGGGCATTCATAACTGAAATACCGTCTTCTGTGACATCCACTGCCGGTATATTATTCACAAACATATTGTTGAGCTGATCAACATCAATGGAGCAATCTACACCAGTGTTTTTTTCGCCAATCCCAATATCGCTAATAGTTTTCCAAGTGCGCCTGGATTCGAGAGCAGAACCAAATCTTTTTGAATAGTAGTCACATTTAGCCATTTTTATCAGTTTATTTGTATCACTTCTAGCAGAACGGAAAATAGACATTAAATCATGTGTCCGGAAACGTTTCCACCGCGAATACGCTAAATCCCTACGCCTTATAGACTCTCGTATATTCGGATTGAACCATGGCTTTTTTGTTGCTGTAATAGTTTTCGTTCTAATGGGTACTGCATCATCATAGAGCTTCAATATATTGTACTCAAGAAACGAAAGCTGATCATCAACAGAAATCATGTTGTAGATACAGTTCCAATTCACTTGTAGAAAGCTTTCATTAAGAATATCAAAGTTCAAATTTCTGAAATCTCGAAAGGAAAAAGTTTGATCCCTACCTCCAAGCTGAAAATCGTATGCTGCAAAGACTATGTCGTGTTTTGAAAAACATGAAGCAGAAATTTGATCATAAAGTAATATTTTTGCGGTATCACTCACAAAAATGAGATCTAGTAGGGTGCTATTGTTTTCTGTGAAGTGTGTAGGAAATGTTTTATTTACCGGAATGAGACCAATAGTAGACATTTCATCCTTGAAATTTGATTCAACGAAAAGATTAGAATTAAAATCCCCAGCAATTAAAACATCACTGAACCGTGTAACATCAGTTTCAATATTAATCATGAAATTACTGTAGTCAACAGAACTGTTGGGCCTATACACACAGCCGACCAACATTTTCCTACCAAAAGATGAAATTACAATGAGAATGTACTCAATTTTATCATTTTCACTATTTTTTTTACATAACTTGCAGGTTATGTGATTTTTAACATATATGGCAACACCTCCACCTCGTCCATATACTCTGTCAGATCTAAATATTTTAAATATTTTATTTTATAGCCAGATAAGGATACAATCCCGTTTGGAATTGTGTTATCTAGCCATGTCTCTGAAACACAAATAATATCAACATTAGAATTTTCAAATATCCATCTGAATTCATCAATTTTAGGCCTTAAACTCTGGGCATTTAAGTGGCATATTTGAAGGCCTCTTTCCTGACTGGCAAGAACCTTCACCATGCTCCACGTTACGTAATTGGAACTCTCTTCGTATCTCTCACTACTCATCAAAATAAAATGTTAAATTAATATTGAGAAAATATCTATATCTAAACGCAACGCAACATATTTTAAAATTAAAATTAAGAATATCGAATAAATGGTTATTTAGTAATAACAAATATAATGAATTAACAATGCATTTAAAAGCTATAAAAATTGCTAATATTAGAAGGTTAAAAAGGTTAAAAAGCAAATTGACCTGAAACATAGAATTATGAGGATACATTATTAAGGTGTGAGGAATTAGTAGGTAAAGATTCATCTTTGCGAAAAAGTTTATTTAGTTCATCAAGGCTTACAATACATAAAGGTTCATCAGTGTTCACACGGTTCACATATATTAGTCCCCTAAACGAATATGCAGCTTGTAGTATTTTTTTCTTCTTCATTTTATTTGCTTCTCTGAGAATTTTGTAGTTACCATTTGTTAGGTTTTCATTAATGTAAAAATTACGTTGCTTTATGCCGTCTGTTTGAAACCCAACTAGATTCAAAGTTAAATATTTACGCTCCTTTTTAAATAAATTTAAAGCTTTTAGGACGGCTTAAGTCCAGTTTTATTGAAGTAATGGGTGCGTTTAGCAGACACACTTTGCTACACAACTGTTGCTCAACAATCTGCTGAACGCTTTGATTAATGAGCGATGAGGAAACATGTTGAGTGAGCGCTCACTGTTTTAGGTAGCAAAGAAAAAGTACGATACATTTCATCAAATTTCGATATTTCAGTTCACTTTGCATTTTGATTCAAACTTCATAATATATTTTTAAAATTTAATTCATTTAAATTCACAAAAAAAATATTATAAAATCTTTTTACAAAATAAAATTCAATAATTTTAATTGAAAAGTAAAATTTTTTGATATTTTTGACAAAAAAGTGAGCAGAACGTTCAGAAAAATTAATCAAATCAAAAGCTGCTACATCTAAACTGTTTAGTAGCAGGTTTTTCTATTGAACGCGCCCAATGAAAATTCCAATTACTATGTATGAGTTTTATATGTTTGAAAAACATTAGAATGTGCAATCAGATTAGCAGAACGTATCAGTAAACCGATTTTAAGGCCGCTTCACCTCTCATCAGCTTTCATTTGTCAATCTTTACAATATTCGTAAAGTGGAAAATAACTGGAAGAATATCAACTATTTAACCAACAGAAATAAAATACGAGAATTGTAATAATTCCTATTTTTACATATTGTTACAATTTTGGTTACGAATACGAAATTCCCCATGTCTGATTGCTTACTACTAATATTCAACAAACTGTCATAGTCCGTTATACTCAAAGTATTTTACTTTGCAATTATGACGTATTGTTATTTTCTCTCAATATTAGGGATATTCACTTCACTGTGATGATCCTATTATTACGGAATAGCTCGAGCCCAAGCTGAATTAATATTTCTGTTGAAAACATGGTTAAATAATTCATATTTTTCCTAATTAGTATCCACTTTACGAAAATTGTAAAGATGGACAATTGAACCCTGATGAAAGGAGTAGTAATACGTTTTGTTTAATAATTCCGTTGTTATTCTGGCAATACTGTATGTTAATGGAATCAAAATCAATAGCATACTTTAGGCGTTAACATACATTAAAAAAACAAAAGACTTAAGAAACAAAGTTAGTGTCAGGTTTTTTCGTTTCAAAAACAAAAGACTTAAGAAACAAACGTTTCAAAATTTCTTGATTCGGTCGCCAAAGCCCTTGATAAAAGCTATGCAATAGCTTAAAAAGTCTAAAGTGGACAACCTTAAATTGACATCAACGTAAACTGAATAAGAGATAAAAAAAGTTGTTTTGGATATAAAAGAAGAATATATTTACTTTTAGATAATATAAAAAATTTGTTGCAAAACCGTTGTTGCCTTGTACTTTGTTGGTATAGTACTTCTTTAAGAAATAAGAATTTTTTTGAAATTACAAGACACCATTTTCTCAATATTTTCATTATTATTACCATTTTGTAGAGGCATTTTTTAAAGGTTTTTCGTGAGTGTAACTGTCACATGTCGGAAACAAAATCTTCAATATTAACAGCAATAAACTACTGATTCGTAAGAAAAAAGTTTGAAAACGGGATTTGGTGGTTTTCTTTGTATTTCCTTTGCTTTTAAATGCGTTAAAAAAATGGAAATATCGTTAAAGTTCGCTGTTTGGTTTTCAAAAAGTACTGAATCCTTAACCTTATTATGAATAGATTGAATGAAGAGATCGATGCTATTATTTCTCATCTTCGGAAGTGTTGCATATATAAAAAATTAATTGTTTTAATAATTCACGAATCCGAACTTTATTTTGCCAGGATGTGTTTTATAAATAAGTGAAGGATGTGTTTTATAAATAAAATTGTAGCACATACATACATATGTTTACAAGTATAATACTTTATATAAATATCAACAATATTTAACAATAATGTGAAAACTTCTTGATATATAAAAAATATTAGCTTTGTTTGTAATTGTTATTCTCTAATTTAATTGACTTTAAAAAATTGCCTTGTAGTTTTTCTCACATACAGGCTGATTGTTGCTGCATCATGCCAACATCACAGCAACTAAAGAAAGCGATATAAATCTTACTATGAGAACAACAAGATATTGTATTTTAAATTATGCAAATTGTATTGTAACAGAGCTCAGCAATATTACTGATTACTAGCAAAAGAAAAAAAAAAAAATACTATGATGAAGAAAAATTCAAATTTAGTTTAAAACGAATAGAAAATATGCTACAATTGATTTCTCATGGTATTTTAAATTTTTTTTTTTTTTTGTTAGAACGAGCAGAACTGAAGGCGTACTGTTTGTAAAAATTCGATTTATACCTGTCAAGGCGACATTAAATACCTCGGTGTTAAGTTTATTCCACGGACGAACAGTTCATCTTAAGTACGATTTTTTGGCTGGATGGTCCCAAAATTATTTTAAAACAATTTATATTTGTTAACAAAAATTTTGTTTGAATTCGTCTTTTCATATACAATTGATAAAATACTTCTGTGGGAATAAAGCTATGTTCACATTTATCAAATATTTGCTCAAAAAAACGTAGCCAATAGTTTTGCTTAGGGATAGTGTCATTTAACACGATTTTTATATTACAAAATAAAATTAATTCTTCTCCAAAAGAGTATTTTTATACAG
Source organism: Lypha dubia (assembly GCA_947311025.1). Classification (NCBI taxonomy): domain Eukaryota; kingdom Metazoa; phylum Arthropoda; class Insecta; order Diptera; family Tachinidae; genus Lypha; species Lypha dubia. The sequence goes on along the minus strand of OX371261.1, from coordinate 109,495,013 downwards.
TTTTTAAAAAATTCGAACCCAAAATTAAGAAAATATTGGAATTAAAGGAAATAACTTATTAGTTTTTTTCTTGGTTACGTTTTTTTCGACAAATATTTGATAAATGTGAATGTAGCTTAAGAAATTCTTGAATAGTATTTCTTTTGGAAAATTGGTTTTCACATCCATAAGTGGTAAAAACGATCTAATAAATGCTGATGAGAGGCGTAGCGGCCATAAAATTGGTATACTGATACGTTCTCGGTGGATATTCTAATGTTCCTTAATATTCTATTCTCAAAGAATTTTTTCCTTATTTTGGGAATATTATATGAAATGAAACTGCAACATTTTATGTCAACATTGTGAAATAATTTGAACGACATTTGTTTCGAGTAAAGTAAAGTTTTCGAAAACAATACAAATACAAACGTTATACAATGTGGCATGCCCTCAACGACACTATAACGACAATTTATTTATACAAAACTTCAATCAAAATATTAAGATAATACGCCAAATTTCTAGTATGAAAAAATTAGAAATGTAGTTAAACATTTTTTACAAAATTTAAACATAATACTCTGCTAAAGGCACAAGTTAAATGACAAACCATCTAGACCGGAAATAAGTCTACCAATACAACTGTGCAGCTTTTGATTTTATTTTAAATAAAATACCAAGTCACCACCAACCAATACACTCTTCCATTTACATTTAGTCGAAATTCTTAATATTACTTACTTACAGCTCGAATGGAAGCAAAACACAAATATATAAAAAAAGAAGAGAAAGAAAACAATTTGTAATTTTCATATTGTTTTTCATGCCACTTTCTTATTTATTTCCCTTTGGGTATTCTGAATAATTCTCGCTGCTGTTGTTTTGTTTTTAAACCAATTTTGTGGATTTTAATTTGTATTTCTATTGTTTTAGTTACTTTTTTATGCCAAAAATTGTTGCATACTTTTAGGCGTTATAAGCACTTGTAATTGTTTTATTTCTTGCTTGTTTTTTTCATTGCTCATTTCCTTCTTTCCCTTTTAATGTGGTCATCTTATAAATTATGAACTATAGTAAGATGGAAAAAATTGTATTAAAAGTCTTGTGAATAAAGCAAAAGAAATGGGGCATAAATAATATATGTCTTAATGGAAAAAAAAAAATGTTTGTTAAATGAATGTTTCACTAACGCTTTAGAGATTGTAAAGCAAAATAATAACATTAAACAACAACATTTGAGTTTGCGGGCCTGTTAAATCGTTTTAGTTTAGTTGCAAGCCCTTGTTAGATGCGTTATTGAAACCACAATTGTTGATAGTGATCTACGTAACACATTTTGTTTCAGAATGTTTTAAATTGTAGCAAAAATAACAATCAGTTAATCATCATCATCAGTTAATATATTTACGAATAAAATTTTTTTAGATCCACAAACATTTTAAGAAAGTATATCGGCACAACATGCTAAGAATTTTAAGGTGCTCAACTTTTTACCAATTAGCAAATGCTATTTGGGGATCGATCTGCCATAAAATATCTAATGTTATTAAGGCAAATGGCAAAGTCCTAAAAAAGTTTTTAGTCAAACAAAATAATTATCTGTTTAATTGGCCACCAGACTCTTCATTACAGAAACATATTTGAAATTTTGTGGTTGGGTTTTTCCGCAAAGTTTTTGAGGGGGAAACCAATTCAACGACATTAAACTCGAAAGAAAATCGTAACGATATAAACTGTGCATTGTGATGGGGGATTTTAGATAAAGTTATGAATGACTTTTGGCTTATGACTTTGAATTATTTAAAGTCCATTTGAAATATATTCACCCCTATCGTGAATAGCAAGTGAAATTTTTGTTCCCGTGAAATTTTCATTTCTCTCGTAGGGAAAAATGGTATCGTGAATCTCCCGTGAAAAATTATTCCCGCTATTAGTTCTCAGTGAATATAAAAAAATAAGAAATAATACAACTTTTTGATCAAAAATATACACGGACATATTTGTTTTAAAGAAAACTTTAAAAATCAAAGCTAATTATTTAGTGTTGGAGCTTTAGTTTGGTTGCACCGTTTGTTTATTGCATTCTAACTTTTATGTGGTAAAATAATTCGGCTACTTTTTGTTAAGCCAACAAAACGAAAAAATGCCAATAAATTAAGGCGTCACAAATCTGCAGGCACTCGGCCTGTTTTTTGCATTTTGTTGACGAATACATCAGTTTGTGCGTTATTATCAGACCTTTTTATTAAAATGAACTCTTTAAGCTTTAATACTCGAATTATAAGAAGAAATACATACATATTCTGTTCTGTTAACCATCAAAAATAAAGTGAATGAATTGAAGGGAAAAGTGAATAAACTAGTAGGAAAAAAATTGTTTACGACAAGGGAAATATTTACGTTATAATTCTGGACTGAATAAAATTTGTTCATGTGAGTTGTTCACGATTGCAAATACGTGAAAAGTGAAAATATTTTATGTGGAGAATTATTCACGATAGGGGTGATTATTTAGGCAGCTTTTACAGGATTCAAGGGATGTTAATGCCATTAATTTTTCATTGTTAAATTATTTGCGACTCCTGATTGCTTTCACAAGATTTTTCAGCACCTTAGGGAAACTTAAGGGAGCCTTAATACGGATTGGGTCAAGTATAGGCATGATCCGTCTGAATATCGTACAAGTAAGCTCCCAAAAAACATCTATCATTGGCCAGATGAGATCACTGAAAATCTTTTCAGCTTGTATCCGGAAAGTGGAATCTTACAGAAGGTGTCGATGGTTCACTCCAACAGGGAGGATGGATGTTGAATAAATACCTTTTAGGAACCTTATTTCGGCTTTACCGTCGGTAAAAATTCTAATATTTCTATTGAATATCCGAAGCAAGCTTGCTGCTAAATAACATCACAATTGTCTGGAGGCCAAATAAGGTTCTTACTTCCAGACTCTCGACAAATTGGATCCATCCGTATACACAGCGAAGAGCTCCAGAGCTTCTCCGGGTCTTCTGATAAATTCTGATCTTTCTTTTTGGAAAATCTCAGTTTGGGAGGGGTGTAGTCAACGATATCGGGCATGTTGACCCAAACTTCAGAGATATTGGGATGGCCCTAACGCGTGCTGCATGCAAATACAATGCATTAATTTACTTGTTTCAAAGATACAAAATCTCTTGAAAAATTTAAAAATTTAAAATATATTATCCTTAAAGTATAATTAACTAGCTGAGCGCCCCGGCTTCGCACGGAAGCTATTTACTTTTATAAATTTCGATTTACGTAATTAAAGCACATCATGACTTTCACGAAAAGTCATAATTCACGAACGCGTCCGATTTCGTGCAAACTTTAGATAAACCATCTACACGACCATACGAACAAACCCTATAAATTTAATCGAATTCGGTTTGACCGATCGTGAGTTATAAAGTTGCAACAATTTTTTATATATATAAGATTTGTTGACATACATAATATAAAAAGAGCTTGAAAAATATCGTCAAAGTACTCGTAGAGTTGTTGTAGTTGGGTGTACGAGAACATTAAAAAAAGTGATAAATACTCCTTCCGTACTGTTCAACTTTTGTCATTAGATTGGATGCACATCATAGTAGAGTACGTGACTGTTAGCCCCGGTGACTCTAAAAGTTATTTTAAAGAACTGTAAAGTACTTTTACTTTAGGATTCATACATTTTTAAATTAATAAAAATAAAATGCAATACATAAAATAAATAAACTAATGTCGTGCTTAAAGATTTTTATCATCTTATTTCTATTTATTTTCGCATCACATTAAAACACTTCATAATTTCTTTTATTTTTCCGTTTTGTCAACGGCAAATATTTCTTTGATATCTTGTAATGATCTAAAGAGCCCCAAATGTGTGAACTTGTTTTCATAGTTCTGGCTGTTGCAATATCAACCCTTCAACAGCAACATCAACGGCAAAAATACCATGTGCTTCATTGCAGATCACAAGCATTTATTTTTGATGCAACACCGATCATTTTTTTGATGTACTTCTTTAGTGGTTTTATCTTTTTTTTTTCCTTTTTGATTTGCTCTCGGTCTTGCTCTCTTGTGTTCTGCACACTCATGAAAATTAATTACTTGTGGATAAAAATATTTAAAAATGTGTACTTTGGAAATTCAATTTCATATATTTTGCCATTAAATGTGTATTCAAATAGAGCATCTATAAAAGACACTAAAAATACAAGTACACTAAAAATGGATGACAGACAGGGGAAATGTTAAAAGACAATTTATTGAATGTGGCAGGTAATTTTTTTTTCTCTTTTTTCTATCGTCTTGCGAAAGAAATAAAATTGAAGAAGCTAAATGTGCATTTAGTGTATTTATATTATTTAAGAATTATGTGAAGATGCATAAATGTGCAATTGAAAGGATAGATAAATTAAGCGAAAAATGCCTGAGACAAATTGTTTTTAGTGGATGGAAAGTTTTATACACTAAATTAATTTTAAATATTATTTAGTGTGTATTTTAAAGTAATCAATGTATAGTTTACAATAATAATACCTTGAGGGATTTACTAGTGAAATTTCAGTAGCCTTTGACTTGACCAGGAACGTTCAAAGAAGTAGTTACTTTGGAACGTATAATTAGAGGTTAAAGTTCGCCAGATTAAGAATACTAAAAAGTTGTTAGGTGTCTCAAGAAGAAAATAAGAACGTATTGGTAATTATTTTAAATCTCTATTTAGTACTGAGCACGTGCCAGGAGTATTTTCTGCCAAGTGTTTAACTCAGGGTTCCACTCAACAATAATTTTTTTTGCTGGCTTAAAAGTTGTTTTAACAAACTCTAGAAGTTGAAAGTCTGAACATCGGAATGATCTAATACTGTGCTTATGAGAGAATATGGATTCGTTGTTAAAAAATAAGCATTTTGCTGGTGTAATTGCTGTAAAGAAGTTCGCTCGGTATATAGTTTGTGGTTGCAAAGTATGTTGTTAGATAATTGACACAAGTATTATCAAGTTTTTACTGTATATGTATGCATAACTTATTTATATAATAACTAAACTATACGCATACATTTACATATAAGTATGTAATTCTTTAAAGCAAATAAGCTTGAGGTTAAATTTTTATTTACTTTTAAAAATTTACATACAATCAATCAAACAAATTCTTGTTTATATTCAAATTTACATCCTCTTTGCAGGTTAGACTAAATTTTCACGTTTATGTACATGTGTTGTGTGCTTTTCTTTAATGATGCATTAAAGCCTAAGTGTGTAGATGTGTTAGTGCGTGTTAGATTGTATGCAAAGATTATAAATTTATTTTATTATTACTATTATAATTTTCTCTAAATCTTTTATAATTTATTCCAAGTGAGTGAATTTATAAAATACTATTTGCTATTATTCAACAGAAAAACTATTGGGATTAATAAGAATTATTCTAAAATAAAATTTATTGTACAAGGCCACTAAAACTATTTAACTTTATTTATTAATGTCAATAAAATATAATGTAAAATATGTGCACTGACCTGATCATATCTTGGTTTAAGTCAATTGTTTACTAAAAGAAAAATTTTCTTCTAAATATAAAGAGAGCAAATAATTTTTATGATAAAAAAAAATTTAATCTTGAAATTAAACAATTTTCACACAACGAAAACAATTGTACAAGTTGGCTAGTCTTCTTTTTTTCTTTACTTTAATAAAATCCCATTTTAGTTTAGGGTTTTTTTTTTTTGCAAAACGCTGCAAAATTTAAGAAGACAAACCTCTTTTTGCCAGATTAATCTTGAGCACAGCTTACAAAACAAATAATTTACATTATTTTTTATTTAATTTTGCTTAAGCATAAAATGAAAAATTTGTTCATTAAGCCGCCTTGTTTATAAATTAACCTTTTATGAACATGCTCCTTTCTTTATTTGCTATAAATGTATAATTTTTAATCAAAAATTATTTTAAGCTTTCGCAAAAAAATTTTGTTTAATTAAAAACGTTACAAAACAAACAAAATTGGCTGACGCAAAAACCAAAGTGAACAAAGCACATCATGGCTTATACGAATCGAAAATACCACTCATTGATAATTGTATCTGTTTTGGTTTTAGCTGCCTCCCTGTTTAAAATATTTTACAAATAAATCAGCTATTATAGTCCGGTCAGTTAAACTTAGAAGAGAGTTTTTTCAATTTAACCAGTAGCGGAACTGTGAATTTCAGAAATACAATAATTCGGACACGAACACATTTTAATACTTGTTATTTTTTTCTTGCTTCTCGACCGATTGAAATAATTTTTGTCCTGAACAGCACTAGCTTTCTTTTAATCATAAAAAGCGAAATCAGTCTTCTTAGTGTAATCATTGCAGATCTTGCAAGTCTAGTTCAGTTTGCAGCAAAATATGTAAAGAAGCTAGACCTGCAAGATCTGAAAGTAATGCAAGAGCAAGAGTTTTCAACCAAGAGTGATTTCTGCTTATGTTTTCTGCATTTTCATGAGTTACGAAAAATTAAATTCATCTAATTTAATATTTTTCTTGTCACTGATACTTAAAGAGTCCGATCTTTTGTTTTTATATTTTTACTTACTAAAGGGTGTTTTATAGAGTGATACAAATTTAAATGATAATAAAACAAGGAAGTATATTTTTAACAAAAATGAAACGGGCTTTATTGGAAAGGAAGCTTTATAAAATTAGTGTTTAAATATGATTTCTGCTATGTGGCCTCCACGGCTGGAGCGTAGAAGGCTTAATCTAGAATAGCAATTTCCAACAACTGTTCTGAAAACTCTTCGAATTTGGATTTCCAGACATTCCCAAAGAAAATAATCTAATGGGGTTAAATCAAACGATCTTGGTGGGCCATTATTTGGGCTATTACGTGAAATTATTTTTTCATAAAAAGTTTTTTTGAGTAAATCAATTGTAGCGCCCACTGCACGATGATTTTGACGAATAGAACAATTATTTTGATTAAAAATTTCAACAATTTGCATGCGTTGCTCTGGTGTAAGTCGATTCATAATGAAATTTCAAAGCAAACTAAACAAAAAGCAACTATCATCTGTTAGATGGGAGCTCAGTTAAAGCAGTGATGCCAACTCTAAGTTGTGACACTCTATAAAAACACCCTTTACAAGTACAAAATACAACTTAGAGCAAAATCTTGGGGCGGAAACGGGTGTCGCCTATACAGAGGAACTATTTCTATTAACATATCCGAGAAACTAAAACAGTGAATGTCTTAAAATTAAATGTAGGGTACTCCTACAATATGATACATTTTCCCACAAAAACTTTAAGTGATCGGTGGTGAAAAACGGGTAACACCATACAAACAAATTATTAAAATGGACATATCATTGCAAAATGATTAATGTGTTGAAATTCACTGTTCCCTACACCAATATCTTGATTGAGCATGGAAAGGTGTACCCCAATTTTTTAGTACTTGTCCATAACTTTCGGAGTTAATAATATGTGATACGTACAAAACTCTCATTACTCGTAGTTGGGTATATTCAAACCAGCAACTTTAGAATTTCGTATATCGTTTGCTAATTTATTTTTATAAATCACAAAAAGCATAATAAACTAAATAATTTGTACCTTAACCAATCTTTATGTAGGGGGTAAAAGGCAACCAGTCACGAAGTTAACTGACATACACACGTACACATGAAAATCGCAGCACTTGTTTGTAAATTATAGCCGTCTTTAAATAAACCATACTCAACGTACGAGTGCTACATAAACAATTGTGAAAAGTAATTTATCCTTAAAAGTTAATAAACTTTGCCAGCCTCTTCGATTTTTGTTATCACTAAAATTATAATCTTTAGCAATCAGTTTGGAAAAACGATTCGCGTGTCTTGCATCTGTGTAATCTCTTAAAGACTGCAAGATTCGATTTTTTTTCTTTCCTGAAACTCCAATAAAGCCATGCAAAAGTTTAACTTTAATAAAAAATTATGAATGTTTTCGTTGATTACAATCTTTTAAAAGCGCTATTTTTTTTTGTCTTAATAAATTATTTATTAAAACGCGTGCGTGATGAGTTTAAATGTGGAAAAGGCAAAAAAAAGCAACATATTAAGAATTTTTAGACAGGAACAGAATGGGAGGGTTCCTTTTTCATTGAAACAGGAAATAGCGTTTCGATTTATTTCTTGCTTAAGCAGTGGAAAATTTCTCACGCGCTCTTGCTATTCTATTGCAATGAAAGGCGAGCAAATCTACTGCATTTCAGTCAAAATCAATTTCATTTTAGTAAACGCCTTCTTAAATATTTTGTATTTTTCTAGAGAACTAAAGTTGCTGATTTAGTGGCCATTTAGCGTTTGTTGTAATTATAAATATTTAATGGTTGCTATAACTATTTCTTTGATGGTTTAAAATATTACATTTGTTGCAGGCAGGTTTTAGTTTAGGAAAATAAACTAAAAATCAAGCTGATTTTGATTAACGTCACAGGGAAATGAGGTTCACAAACTCTTTTCTAAGAGCTGCTTTACCTAAACTCTCGTCTGAAAACTTTTCCATTTAATTTCTTATGTTGACAATTTCTGGAATTAAGAATTGCTTTTTAAAACATTGTAAAGCAATTTAGATATTTTAGGTATATATTTTAGATATTTTTTTATATATTCATTTTGGTGCTTTTTATACTAAATTTCGCTAACAATTTTTAGAATTGTTAACTGTGAAAAACTTTCAAAATTTTCCCTTAAAGTACCGATAGAAAACCATTTAAGAGTCTCTAATATTTTTCATGCAGCAAAAGGAAAATAAATTTTCTAGTTTGATTAAAAATTACGTTTTTCTGATCGTGCCACAGATAATTACATACACCAAGTTTATCTATCTACCACCACCTCTTTTAATATGCTTCACATTGTAGACTTTTCATTTTCAAAATGTTGTTGCAACAGACAGTATAAAGCCGCGCTAATATTAAAAAAAAAAAAATAAAATACAAAATGATTTAAGATAAAAAAAGATATATACAATTTGATTGCAAAAGTGAATGAATTGCAGCAACTTAAAAGTAGAAGGTAACACATACACAAACTTCTATGTATTTTTTCTTTTTCTCTTAAGGATCTCTGGTTCGTGTGACATTAATTAAAAATAAATGCTTTGATGATGGATAATTTCTAGTTTATCTTGAAATATTAAAGAAATTGTTAAAAATAAGCACGAATAATATTTTTAAAAATAAAACACAATTTTTTTTCATATCAAACCTAAATAGTAAAATTAAAAATTTTTATAATAAAAATCATTTGATGAATGAAGTATAATTATCTCACTATTGATTTCAAAATCATCAATCAATAAATTTGCATTTGATCAGCAGTTGCCAATACATATCATCATAATAAATTTACATATATGTACAGTAGTCCCTTGATTTACGTTGAAACGAATTTCAAACGAACATATAAACTTAAAATGAAATAAACGCATGTCCTTACTACGCCAAATAACTATTATTATTACTCTGGCTCTCTAGCCTGGTCTAGACACTTTTGTTGAAATGTTGTAGCTAATGTCCTTGTAATGCTGCACGTTAATTTTATAATACTCCGGAGTTTATGTATAAATATCTAGAATCCGATGTGCTTCGCTACACCACAGATTTTTTTTATGATAAGAAGATTATATAGAAACTGCCATGCCCACAATTTTTTTTCTAATTATTTATTTTGATATTAATGCATTAAATCAATGAAGTAACTTTTAATATTCATAATGCGGTTCATTACTTCTCACGATATATTAAAACTATTCTGTGGGAAGTGTCACACCAACGTGTGTAATTGAAAATTTTAAGCTATTGCATAGCTTCTATCGCGGGCTTTGATGCAACCGAATCAAGAAATTTTGAATCGTTTGTTTCTTAAGTCTCTTGTTTTTGAAACGAAAAAACCTGTCATTTGTTTTTGAAACGAAAAACCTGACACTAAGTTTGTTTCTCAAGTCTTTTGTTTTTTAAGTATTTAAATCGCCCAATGTATGTTAACCCCTAAAGTATGCTATTGATTAACATTAACATTTGATATCATATTGATATCATTAACATCCAGTATTGCCAGAAAAACAAAGGAGTTATTAAACAAAACGTATAAGTTGATAAACAAAAATGCTTTGTAATAGCTTTACCGCGGCAGTCACCGAGTGCCACATGTCTTTTTTTTCTTCAAAACCATTCAAAACAAATGTAAGGGGTGTCCAAAATTAAAGTATCATTTAAATTTTATGAAAAAAGGCTTTTGTTTCAGATGCTAAAAATATTTTTAATGCAGTTTATTACAACTAGATTCCAGTTAAAAATTAAAAAATTATGTCGGTCAAGTGATCCCCCTACTGGCTCAGCTGGTTCCAACTCTTTTACCACAATTATGTTTGTTGTTATTTGCTCGATGATGTTAAGTTCTTAAACTGTTGTGGGGTTTTTGCTGTAGACTTTAAGTAAACTCCACAAAAAAATCTTGGTGGATGAATATGCGAGAAATATTGCGATTTTCGAGCTTATCTTTCAAAAGATCCATTGTTTCTCTTGCTGTGTGACAAGTGGCACTATCCTGTTAAAACCACGTCTTAATAAATTTTCCGCCACAAAAACCCTCGGAGCATCTTTCTGTAGCGATTTCTATAGACCGTAATCGAATTTTTATTTCTTCTGTAACACTTCTCCTAACAGCTGCTATATTTTCGGTGGAACGTAACAAAATCTGTTTCTGGTATCATGAACGCATCAAGTTTCTTTAAATTCCTCAACCATCAGCTCGATGGCACGATTTGTTGGAGCATTTCATCTACCGAATTTTGTTCGAAATTTCCTAATTACATCTTGACACCTTTTGTCATTTTAATTAAATATTTTTATAATAAAAACACGTTGATTCTTCGTGTAAAGTTCTATATATTAATTTTAAATACCTTCTGCAAAACCAACGCACACAAAATTTCAACTATTTACACGCATTAGTTTCATATATATTATCATGTAAAAAGTACCTCTGTATGGTTAGTGCCATGCCTATTTAAGATATTAAAAAAAAAAATATCCTATGGTTTTTTTACGATCATCTTAAGAATACTAAGAAAGTTTCAGAAAAGTTAATTCACTGGCCTTAAACTTCATGGCTTTCACACATCCAAACAGACAATTATATTTTAAAAGAAAAGAGAACAGAAAATTATAGATATCCATATACATGTTGATAAAATTTTAATTAATTAAAAAGTAATTTTGATTATACTTTTTTATGCCATTTTATGTATGTATGTATGTGTGCATACTGTACAAATTACATTTTATAAATAAACAACTTTTAGTTTTTCTTCTCACAACTGATATACTCTTATATATATAGTGTATCATTATCAGTAAAATTAGATTAGATTTTATGTATATTTGTTTGCCTAAAGTGAACCCAACCTACCTGCTAATACAGCAGCTCATGAAAAAATAAATTTTTTTTGTAACCATAACCTCAAAGTCGCAATGATAAGCAAACAACAAGCGGACAAATCAGCATCACCAACAAGGAAAACAATGAGAAGAAATTTTGCAGCAGCCATGTATGTTGATAAGGACATTATTAACAGCAAAAACAATTTTCATTTCACTTTTATATTTGTGTAACAAGTGCTTGACTGATGGACTGACTGACTGATTGAATGAATGAATAAATAAATGAACCAAACAAACAAACCATCAAATGCACAAGATGAATGATGAACTAAATGAATGAATGCGGCAAAAATCACACTGACCTAATTTAGTCTAAATTAAAATAAAACAACACAATATACAACTGGGATTGCATTAAAATTATGTCAAATTAAAAATTGCATTTCAAGTTGATTTTGTGGCGGGGAAAAAACCAAATTGAAGATAAAGTTGTTGTTATAACAAGTATGTATGTGGGTGCTAATATCTACTAATGGCTTATAGCTATTTTCATCAGTTTGTGCTTTAAAATTCCTAAAATTTTGTTGAGAGTTTTCACAAATTAAATCTTTTCTGGTTTGCAATATTTTGTTAGAAGATTTTGAATTTTAACCATGAATTTGAAAACTTTTGGAACAATTATGTTTAAAATTTGCTGATGAGTTGTCTTTAGCACCAACGAAAAACAGGCATATGCAATAACTGAATCCACTACAACACTAATTTGATGATATAGTTGTTGCTCCTACCAAAAGGATTAACAATGCCAATGAAAATGAAACAAAAATAGGTGTTAAATCAAGATCTAGATTTAAGATATTTTCACTAAGCTCGTTACATGCATATCGTTATATGGAAAGCAGAAAAGCTTAACTAATATTTTAGTTATTTTACAGGTGAAACAAAAAACAAACAAAAAAAATGTTAATATTCGATATATTTTGTGAGCCGAAATTGTTAGAAAATTTAAGTTCTTACAGGGTGCTAATTATGGTGGCTGCTCTAACCAATTAAAAAGCAGTTAAAAATTATGTTATGTATAGAAAAATAATTAACTGGTCAGAGGTCTACTTCCTTTGCAATGTTTCATTGATAAAATGGTTGTTTTTTTTTGTTCTGTGACGTATGGTTTTTTCTTGTTGTGATGTTGTTTTAATACATCAGAATTCTTAAAGAAAAAAGATTTTGTTTTTTTTTCTTTTAATTAGGGCGTGTTGCATTTTAGGTAACGATATCTTTGTAGCGCAAATATTGCAAAAGTTCTACTTTTTGTGTTTCTATTTTAAACAAACTTATATTTGCTTGTTGCAACAAAAACAAAAATCTTATTCTGTGCACAAATTCATCTTCTTTAATTTTTAATAGTGAAACTGAAAATTAAAAAGTTTATAAGTTTTCGTTAAAAAGCTTGCAAATGTATTTGAATTGATGTTGCTGTTGTTCTGTGTGAAAATTATGCTGTCGTTAATGTTGTTTTTTTTTCTATTTAAAAAGTGCTCTTCATTTGTTAAGGCCAAATATTAGTTATGAAGAGCTTTTAAAGGATTCAAGCTGAACTTTATTAACTGGATGTCGGTTTCGCTAAAAGATTGTAAGAGAAGTGAAATTTTTTTTTCAGTTTTTAAAAAGAAATGAAAAAAGAAATTTTACAAAAATATTTTTGGATTAATTTATTTTTACAACTGAGAGGATAAATTAATAGGTTTGGTTGGAAGAAAATCAAAGCGACTTTCATCTAGAATATATTATACTATTGATAACAAGCTAATACTTTCTGCATTACTTTGCTAGCAACTGCTACATCCAAGCAAGCTAACAGAAGCTTTGTTTTATTTATGTCAACATGGCTTAAAATATATATACAAACTCAAAAAAATCTTAATGATACGTTAATATTTATTATTAACTTACATACATAACAACATATGAACATATTTTATTATTATTGAAATTTCATTTATTATTTTTATTTAGTACATTTATCTCATAGTTGCTCTTGTCCCATTGCTTGCATAGTTTGTTAGTCAACTCTGCTACGAGTAGTATTTATAGTTTTCAACCATATATTACCAATTAACTGCTCAATAACCATTCATCCATACATGTATGAAAACAATTTATTTGTATTATTTATTTTTTTTTTTTTTTTTGATATCTTGTCTTGTACTTTGGTTTGCGGTTGTACTCAATTTATTTGTTAAACAAATATGAGGTCATTGGGATAAAAAGGCATTGTGGATTGTGTACAGAATGCGGTGGTAAATGTGGCATTCGATTTTGTATTGTGCTGGACTATTCTGGGCTGGGCAGCCACTTAACAAGAAACAAAGAAGAATAAGAAAATAAATATACAATAAATAAATGAAAACACAATCAGTTCCAGAACCAGTGGACGAAAGATAATTATTAAACATGTAAAGTTAATTCGATAAATATGTGAATACTAAAATATGCGAGGGTAATGCGGAAGTTCGGATTAACAATTTTTCAGCGGATGGAACAAGAAGACCACTGCAACAGATTCTAATACTGAGACATCACTATTAAAGTTGAAAATAATAATGTTCAATGAGGACAACAAAAATCTGTGCCTAGTTTCTGTAACTAATGTAAGAGTTTCTCGCATTGAAAAGTTTATTATCATTCTATGAGAAAAACGATAAGTGCTTAAAAACAAAAAAAACTTTTCGTGCCTTTATTAAGTTTACATACTCAAATAAAATCCTACTAATATTCTGTGAGTCTTCCCAAAAAAGATCGGGTGACAGGTTTTATTTCACATATTTTTTCGATGTGAGAACTTCTCACAAGTTACAGAAACGAGGTACTGTTTACATGCAGGCATGTTTTTATAACATTTATAAATAAAAGCTCCAATTTGGTTTGTTTTTTTAAGAAAATTCTCATTAATGCAAATAATGCCAAACGGATTAATTGTTTGGTTATAATCTTTGGAAAAGGGAAAAGGAAGTATGTGAAGAAAATGTAAAAAAGGAGCTAACTCTTTACTAATACTTTACTAATTTTACTAATGCGAATATTGTTTATTTTAAATCAGTGTTATTGCACCTCAAGTGTTAAGTAGACGTCGTAATTTTGTTAAGAAATATATTCAGCGATTTTATCAACTGTACTAAACCGCCGACTTTTCTACTAACAGACCACGACTGGGGCTGTGATATACGTTAGCACAACTGGGTATCAATCAATGCCGACCCAACCACACAACAACAATAAATAAAATACTTCACTATTGTATATTCGAGAAATTCAATAAACTGTTGCTGAGTACACAGCCAACACTACCATCTACTAGATTATATTTTTGAGAACAATGGTGTATGGAAAATTGTATGTATTTTCCAAAATGACTAGAAGTTTTATTGAACTATCAATTCATGTCTCTTTTCTTCATGGAAAACTTGATTTCAAATACAATGAATAGTGATCAAACAATAAGGCACTTCTTGCAACGTACAGCCGATCAGACCTCATCTAGACTAATGCCCATTCCTAATATACTCCACGTCTTGAACACTATTTATTCTCCGGACTTTTAATATATATTGTCTGTATATGGAACTAATTCTATTTCACCAACCCTCGTATAGTTATGCACACACATATTTTCCTGCAGTCCATGAAAAAAATATTTGTTTGTTCCATTAAGAACGCCACAATAAACAAATAATGGTTAAAGTTTTCTTTCATTAAAGTAAAAAAAATATATATGAAACATTTATTAAAACATGGTATTTAGATAAGAAATTGTACAAAAAAAAAAAAAAAAAATACAAAAATAACAAATAAAAGAAAAAGAAAAACCACAATGACGACTTAAGCAACTAACCTTAAGAATGACTATCACTGCTTTAAGGCTAATAATTTATAAACGATTAGTGTTTAGTTAAGATAAAATTTTTGAAAAGATTTAGGACTAAAATGACAATAACGAAAATGGTTATTTGCAATAAATTTTAATGTTAAACACAAAAACATTTATAGTTTTTATGTCTTTTTGTCTTTATCTTTTGTCATCATCTTCTCAATTCTGAAATGAAAAATTTAACAAAAATTGTGTTGTAGCAAAAAAACAAAATTTGCTTCTTTGATTTCTCATACGGCAAAAAAATATTTGAAAAATTTTAAGTACAGAAAAAAAAAGTTCAAAAATAGTTTCAATTAATTACGTAACTGATTCAATTAATAATATATTTTTAAAAAACAAATTTTTCCAAAAAAAGTTTGTGCAAACATTTTAAATAATTCAAAATTTCAATCCTAGTAATTGAATATTAACAATTTTTATCACAAGGTGGAACTTTAACAACGAAATTAATTGAATCTGCAGATTTCGTAATTTTTCAGTTGACTCAATTCTTATATTTTAAAAAACAAAATGTCCTGGCCATTTTTAAAAATTTTAAATAATTGAAAATTTTAAATTTAGTGATTGTGTCGACAATTTTTGTCATAGATTAAATATCAACAACACAATTAATTGAAACAGAAATTTCAGTATTTCAAAACGTACGTTAATGTTTTCTGTGTACGTTTTATATGCCACAAAACTAAAATAAATACTTTGAATGTTGTGGTATTTAAGTACAAACATTTAAACAGCAACTTTGTCCTGTTAAGAAATTGAATCTTTTTGTAATCATCATGCAATTAACAGAGCATGCGCACATATCTTACCAACTAAATAAACGAAAGATCTGAAAAAATGTTATTTATGTTTTGAAAATGACGCTAAAACAATTTAAATGTCTGTCGTTATCTGAGTTGCGACCACTCTAAATCAATTTTTCTTAAACGAACAGACGATGAAAACCCTTTTTTCACAAAATTAAAATAGTTTTAAGGCCTTATAAAAACAAAAACTTAAATGCATTAAAGCTCTACGGCATCATGACACAACAAGAGATCATCAGCTACCAAAATCTTCTTTGACTGCTTTAAATTGGAATATTATTTTTCTTGAAAGAAAAAATTAAAACGATTTATAAATAAAACAGAATTAAAGAAGGGGTTATAAAAAATTGCTATAAAATTGATTTTGATTTTATATATGAGTTGGTGAAATTGTTCGTGCATGAGTGTGAGAGTATTTGTGTGCTATTTAAACATACCATCATTTTATTTAATTTTTTTTAACAAAAATATAAAATAATTTATAAAGAATCGTGCGAATGTTTATTTACAATCATCTGGGCAACCAAAACTGATGTATAAAGACAGACTAATAGACGGACAAGCTGAAAGTAAGGCACACCAATGTTACAGATAAAACAGACATACTGGAACATTTTAAACTAAACAGACATTAAACCAGCAGGATAAGTGCCAAGTGCAACGAGAAGGCATTCAAAATTGCAACAGCAACAAAAAATAATAAATTATATGAAATTTTGTGTTGCAACTGGCAAAGCATTTATTGTCTTGTTAAAAGTACAAAAAAAAAAAAAAAAAAAAACGGCAAACAGAAAATTATGATGAGTTACAGTGCATCTTTTAAGCAGCAGCAGAAGACACATCAAACAGACATTGTTTGCTCTAAAAATATGTCGGGACTGACAAAAGAATGGTTGCAGAAAATAATAATATTCTTTTTGAATTAAACTAAATATTTTTAAAATAAATTTATTAATTCTTCATTTATTTTATTAGGAAGTCTTTAAGAGAAAATTGTTGAAATTATTTAGTTGGAAGCCGCTTTAATTTGGATGGGCGTTAAAGGCAATCTCAAAATTATGGGCTTTTTTTTTTGTTTGTTATAACAACTGACATAATTTTTTAAAACGTTAGGCAGCCCGCATTCGTGTGATGATTACTTCGGCTTTAAAGTTTACGTCTTTAGCTTTGAGCAAACAAAGAAGAACTTTTCTGCAAGCTTTACGGACCAGCCAGTGAGCTATGTATCCCTGAGCATCCCGGTGTAGGTTTTGCAAAAATCTTTTATCAGTAACAAATAAAATTTTTTTCTCATTCATTTTTCGCTTCTTCAAAGAGGATTCTACTGTAACTACGGAAGGAATATCATTCCTTTTTATAGTAAGTCGTAGTAATTTCCGTCACTTGTGCACACACAAATTGTTCAATTGTTAGTCCTACAACTGCTAAGTTAGCTCTTGAGTTTCTAGTGCATCATTTACATGTTAATTGCAGATTATATCAGTGCCGACTTCCTTAGCATCCACTCTTTATACTCATTTGAAAGTTCAATCAAGGATATATCAATACTACTTTCTGAGTCTCATGCAGCAAAAGCCAACTCTGCTGTTGCAGCCATCAGTCGATTCTTAACCCCAAAGGTATTATGCTCTTCCACTTTGGAGTCATGCAAACTACACCATATCCATTATAGTCATACCTTAAGTCACTTAACATTCAAGGTCACTCAAATCGTAGACGATCATCACTGAAGAAATAGATTTGATATAAACATCATGAGAAGATAAGTAAAGGATTGTATAAAACATTGACCTCATTACATGACTAACTACAAGACATGCTGACATATGCAACTTAGCCAAAGTTGCCGCTGATGCTATGAAATAATTATTCTATATCGTAAAAGGATGTTAAACAATTTTTCCTCCATTCGATCGTTTTTTCTCAGGTTAAGGCAACTAAGTTTAGTGCAGCTTTCACAGATGTACTATCGACGTCTTACGTCCAGTACAAGTTTTCATGGAAGAAAATATATTTTTTAGTGTTTCATCGGGAGATCTTTATAATGATTTTCGTAAAATCATTTCCAAATCGCTGCTGTAACTTAATCCTTAATTGGGCGTATGAAGAAAATAACACAATTAATCGCACGGGAAGTGTGTGTGTCTAGATAAACAATAGTTATGATCCGATAAGTCAGGAAAAATTTCCCTGCCTATTTCCTCTTTAATATCACTCTCCGAATCTCGCGGCATTGCTTTTTTCAGAGTCACTTGCAACATTGTGCTCTTAATGATAATGGAAAATATCGTGCTCATCAACGCTTACTTTCTCTTAATAATGGCGTTTTTGTTTTTTTGCGATTCATTTTTATTCCCTTCACCAAATATGGTAGGTTTGTCTTTATCTATGTAATTTCATATTTATAATCATATTTATAATAAAGGGTGTTCTTACTAGAGGTATAGAACTGTGAAAAGGAATAAAACCAAGTGCATTTTTTAAATTGACATGAAATTTTCTTTATTCGAAAGATAATCTTCTGGCATTATAATTTAAATATAACTAATGGCATTTGATCGCTACGGCAGGCTCGGACGTAGTCTAATCTGGAGGTCCAATTTTCGATGACTTTTTCCATTATTTGTGGCCGTATATCGGCAATAACGCGGCGAATGATGTCCTCGAAGTGGTAATTTGTTTTGGTTATCACAAAGGGACCGAATGAACGGTCCAAAGTGCGTGACTTCCAAAGCTGTAATGGCTCTCAAAACCTTACCTAACCTACGAAGGTACAAAAAAAAAACGAGTGCGCGCAAATAATCTCATATGGATTTTTCAATTTTAAATTCTCCCGACTTTCATGCGCTTAATAGGCGTCAAGTGGACTCTTTGACATATCTTCTTTCAATGCTGGACGGTAACAACAGATCATTTGAACTTTACACAACTCGTGTCTCCACATTTTCTGCAAGGACTTGCAATATTTATGGAACGATCGATGATATCGAACAATACAGTTCGCTGGATTTCTAGACCCAAAAACAGTAATTTGCTAAATAAATAAAAAGATATCTAAAAATATAGCGATCGATATGGTTTGACATCGTAGGCCAGGCCGTATGTAACACCCACATTAAATTTACACAATCAAGAAATATGAAAATCGCCATATATTTTCTTAAAGTGAATAAAAAACTATATAATTATTTTTAATAAAAACTTACTTAACATTTGTTTATGGCGACCCACGAAAATGTTAAAATTTCACTGAATTTTAATAATAGAAACATTTTAAAACTTTTTAGAAACTTCTCACACAGAGACTTCATGGTTTGTTGGCATTTTCCTTTCACTAAATTTAATATTACCGCGCTACTCCATTTATATTGATTTAAATGCTTCAAAGTCGTGACTTGTTTTCTTATACCCATACAGATGGATGGATGGATGGTGTTAAACTTTATTCAATAAATTTAGTATAAACCAATTTGAAAATAAGTTTATTTACATTTCAGTTTTATTTTTTCTGCTCCTTTTGTTGGTTTTTTTTTTCTTTTCAACCGTTTCGTAGAATTACTTCGTTTTTTTTGCTGTTCATTGTTTCGCTTTAAATTTTAGTGTATTGAGTTTAAAGGAAAAACAGACACACAAATATAAATATAGAAGGCGACATACCAGTATATAAGAATTATAATCATAAGCATTGTCTGCTTTATAAAAAGGATGTTTAATAATAAAACTCATTTTAAAAGTTTTATTTATGCATTGCGTGCAAAATTTTTTAAATCAAATTTAAGAAAATAAAAGAAAGTATTTTATAGTGTATAAACTTGAAAGATTTATGGCGATGTAAATATATATTTTTTTTTCTTCTGATATAGAACTTTGGTGAATTTAAATTTATGCAAAATAAGTAAGAACTAATAAAGTTTTTAAAAAACTTATTTTACATATTTATTATTATTATTATTGCGACTACAAGTAATTATGATTTGAATTATTTTAATTTTTATTTGGGAAATGAATATTATTTAATTTAATCAAATCTAGGTGAAAAAGTTAAGTAAATGAAATTAATACTAAAATAATTTTAATTGAATAGTTGCTGGAAACAGCCTCGTCATCTGATGATTGTGTTTGATAGGAACAACGTGCTGGCATCTTTTATTGATCAAATAGCACAGAAATAGTGAAACGCAAGTATACATTTAATAATAAATCTTAAATATTTTGTGCAATTGTGTTAATGAAAACTTAATAATTTTTTAAAAGTATTTTGTAATAAATTATAGTTAAAAAACCTAAAAACACTCTTTTATAAATAATCGAACTAAAAAGTAATATATATAATTATTAATATAAGAATGAAATCATTAACGAGAAAATTAATGTCAATATTCTAAAAGTGTTTTTAAGATTATAAACTAATTTGCAAATATTTTTATAGGACTAAACTATCCTCTCGGATTTTTACACTAAAAGTTCGTCAACGAAACGACATGCAAATTATTTTAAAGAAACAAAGCATTTTAAAAATCAGCCCACAAAAGAAAGAGTTATGCGGTATTTGTCATTTGGAGGGACAAGTTGCGTTATCGGTTTCCTAAATAGGGAATTGGTACAAAATGATCGAATTAGTGTAGTCATGCCTCTATGACAAGTGTGAAAAATTTTGAATAAATCTGGCAGTTCAAATTTAGTCAAAGCACAACATTTGAAGTTAATTTAAAAGCGTGTAAAAAGTGTTATTCATTAAAAGGGCAACATTTTTGTTCAACCTCATAAGAGTTTTTAGGAATATTAAAATATTGAATGAAAGCAGCAAAATACATCAGCAATTGGATTTCAAGGCGGCTACACTTGTCATGAGTGGGCGTTTGTACGCTTTTATGAAGGTTGATAACCAATTTTTCAATAGAAAGAGAAATAAAAATTTTTTGTTATCAAAGAAATTTTTATTAGTCAGGCATAAGTTCGTTTTCTTAAAATTAGCTTTTAAATAAAATTATTATTTTTATTAAACAGGAAAATCTATAAGCTCATAATAATTGAACAGCCATAGAAAAATTAGAGTCCACGAAAGGTTGAAGTGATATACATAATTTTTTTTTTCTATTAAATTTTTTAAAGGTTGAAACACTTTTTGGTAACTGAGAAATTCCCCTACTTTTGATTGATCATTACAAATATTCCAACAAACGCTCATAGCCCGCTACTTTCAAAGTAGTATACAATGAAAATATAAAAACTATAAATTAATTCTATATATGTAATTGAAAGCAGTGCTGTACAACAATTAGATAAACTGTTGAGTACAGAAATAACTGTTTCTCTATAAATTCTTTTAAAAGTATATAAACACACCTGCCGTTCATTCGTTACTAATTAACAAATCAAAGAACTCAAGCATCTTCTACATTTCACCACGATATCTTGAAAAATGTATTGACTTTGATAATAAGATTTTTAAATGATTTGCATTTCACTCAGAAAATGCAAATATATTTTTATCATACACTTAAGAAATGACACCTACACCTGATAGAATTTCTTAGTAAGAAAAAACACTTGACGTTAGACAGTGATGCCGACACTATTAAGAATTTTAATCTTCAATAATATAAAAAAAGTTAGATAAAATATATTATAAATTGTTAAGCAAACAGATGGAGATGTGGATGCAACAAGTATGCAGTAAGAAAAACTAAATGATAAAGATTTTATTTTTTATAAGCAGATAAGACCATTTCATGTTAGTTTAACTACAAGAGAATTGCTGGTAGTTTCATCTTTATCTTCCACTTGCATAAATTTTCTACACTTAATTAAGAACAATAAAGATGCTGCAGTTTATTTAATTTTTATTCACAATATACTGATAAACAAATCAAAAGCATTTTACATGCAAGCATATTTATATACCAATAAATAATAGTTTAAAATTCCTGGTAATGGATAAGATAAAAACAAGTCTGCACAGTAGGGCAGATAGAGAAATAAAAGATAATAAATATCTAACTTCCAAAGTGAGCAATTGATTTAAGCTAACATTATACAAACTGTTCTATAAAGAGTCAAGCTTTAGGATTAAGAGAGCTGTATATACGACTATAACGATTTTTTTTACCTTTCACCAAGCTACATAAACTTATATGAATTTGTTTTATATATTATAGGTTAAAATATATTAATTCCCACTTTTTGTTCTGATGTGATCCCATTGTGTGTTTATATTATTGGAAAACGTAATAAAAAATGAAACCAGAAATTTCGGGTGACCGCCATTTTGAATTTATAACGACTATGTTTTATTTCTCTGCTGCCTTCTTAGAAAACTCTTTCAATTGGGACTCATGACCTACAATTCTGCTACTATTCGGTAATTTTTCCCATTTGTAATTTTATATCCAAACAAAATTTTTCATTGTACATTACTGGCTATTTCTAGCCCAAAATAAAAAGAAGAGTTTGATTGGAAAAATAGCAGTGTGTTAAATTCTCGTCTCGATGATTCAAGATTCGATACTGGGGCACGGCCGCATATTATATAATTTATTACCGCAATGTGCGTTGTGTATATTTAATCAAATGTGAAATCCGATGTTTTATTAGTTATTCGCCTAAGACTCACACTCTTATGGTGGCTTCGGAAAACTGATTTAACGTACAGACAGACGGACATACGTACATGGCTCATTCAACTTCGCTATCTATATGGGTCCAGAATATATATACATTATGGATCTAATATGTACATTGTGGAAATTACACTCTGAATGGCAAATCGTTAAATAGCCTTAACATGAAGGGTATACAAAAGAAATGTATGTAATTTATACACAAAAGTTTAAGATATGTCGTACAAGTGACCAGCGTTGAAGAAAAAAAAAAACAATTATTATAATTTTAACTCTTCTGTGGGCCTTCAACTAAAACTGGAAACTAACTGAACCGCTTTTATGTAGTACGACATTATTTGTTTATATTAATTAGATTTATCCTGATTTAAGCGATAGCTTTGAAACTATTTACATATTTATGAATATTTAGCGATACGACGCACCTCAGTGCTGTGTTTTTTTTTCTATGTTTCAAAAACCAAAAATATCATAAAAAAGCTTAAAAATTATGAAAAAAAAATTTATTTATATTCCACATTTGATTGTACTAAGTTTGGAAAACTTATTTTAACAATTATGATAATCTTTTGTTGTATCTTGCCATTGAAATATTTATCGTGTCAACAGGTTTCTTTCAACCTTCTTTTACTGTTCATTACAGTTTTTCTATTTACATAAAATATACATACTTCCCTTTGATTCAAATATTCTACCGCAGCTGTGAATGTAACATATTTTTATTTAATTAAATTTTTGTTTTACTTTATCAACAATTTCAAAATTAAAATTTTTTATTGCTTGATTTAAGGAAAAGTTAACATAAATTTAATTTTTATTTGTTAAAAGAGCTTACACTCAAAATTTAAAACAAATATGAGAACAAAATTGGTCGCTTGCATCAGTTTGTCGCATGCCGACACAAAATAACATTTAATTTTGTGTTTTTTGTTCAAAACTGATACAATTTCAAAGTCTGGATAGTGAGTTAATTCTGAACAATGAGAAGGTAACATTGGAAAGCACATTTATCAGTAACAAAGCGCGCAATACACTTTTGTGCCTTATATAGTGAAAACAAAATTCTACGTACTGCTATATCCGAAACCAGGGAATTCACAAAAACCTTGATGTTCCGTTGGTGAAGACAGTATTTTCAAAACACGCGAAAAAATACATAAAAAAACTTGAGTTGCAACCAAATCCACTTGCGTGCTATAGAGGCCACACCAGGTTGAGAAAGCGGGATACTATTTTTCTCAGCCGTACACGAAATATGGAAATCAATAAAAATTAACCGTTGAAATTAAATATTTTGTTTAGCACTCTAAACATGTATTTAATATTTTTAGATTTAAGATTTGAAAAACTTATTGATGTTTCAATTTATAATTGAAGATTCAATATATAATAAAGTTTAAAAAAAACTAAAATACTGAAACGTGCTGCCAAAATTTAAGTACTCGTAGTTGAATATTTTCCTAAAAAATCTATTATCTTTAGTTCTGATTTGACGAAAAAAACATTTCCACAAAACCTTTGATATCACATGCCTTTTTTTAAACACACACACCACTTCCACTTCTATAGTTAGCCATTGCGAGAGTTTGTTATCAAGGTTGAGTTGTCAAGATCAGCAGGCTAGGGCTGGCTCTCCTATAAACGTTGCTGTCGTCGGTCCAGAATTTTCTTCAAAAGGCTGAAAAAATGTGGCTTTGCTACAATATTAGGCGATCAACACAATTAATAATTGGAAACAGTATCGAAATCTCAAGATTCGCCGCAGTCGTGACGGCACACTAAACAATCGGCAGACATGTGACAAAGATTACCCCGTCCTACACTAAACTCTGACGTAGTTGTCCTGAACAGATCAGTGAAGAGGAGTTTTCCGCTTTCTATGCGAGTTTCCTGTGCTGAATTTCTTGAGACAGAAGTTTTTAGACAAATATGTTCTAAATAACCTTTCAAAGTTATTGGAGAATTTGGATCCTGCATAGTTTGTCACCGACGACTGTCTGGCTTTTCATTAAGACTTTGCTTGAATGGTTGTTCATAGTGGTCAATGAAAGAATATATAATAGTAATCCTCTCCTAGGTCGCCTACTTTTATCATGCAGTAACGTGGTGTTTTAACTCTGAAATCCACGAACCTTTGACCTCCATTAATGTACTTGGCAATCAAGCGATTTTTGTGGATTGGAACACTGTAGCTTCCAAAACTTTTGATACTGCTTTTATGATGGTGTTAATTAGCGGGAAAATCTGATTTTGTTTGGAACCAGGATGATACTTTCGACTTTCCAGATATCTGAAATCATTAGGTGGCACATCGAGAGCTTTAGAATTAGCATGAGAAAATCCAATACAGTGCAGTTGATACTAATTTTTTTCAACATAAGCATTCTTACCAGCGAGTTCTAGGCCCGCAAGAAGTTTTGCTTCCAGATTATGTTTTCGCCTTTAGCGGGCAGTGAAAAAGTGAGACTCAGAGTGGCATTTCTCACTCTTCGGTCGTCGCATTATAGATTCTTTGGAGGGGTTTTGCTAGGTGGGGTATTCGACAGAATGTGGTTGCACATTTTTATGAATGGAATCCTCTATTTCAGAGATTTTACCGATTGTTAGAAACACAGAGAATTTTAGTGGTCGACCATAGCCTTTTTAAGTCTATGGAACATTGGTTTAGATTTGCTAACTATTTCCTAGCTTTTGTGTTGTAAGACTTTTATGGATTCATTAACCTTGTGACAGGCGTACAGGAAATGATGTTCTCATATGGGGCTTTCGAAAATGCATTGGCTGTTTTTGATAATTCCTGCAGGGATAAAAAGCTTAATTGCTTTGAAAATGGCGAGTCTCCCCTTTTTTGGCACAACTGTGACGTCATTGCAAGATTATAAAGTTGTCACACTTAAAAGCTGTATTAGCTTGCTAAGTGGTGAAGGTAAATAGCGGCGAGCGGACAATAAGATGTATGAGGTGCTTGTTCATCCAGCTCAAATCTCGTAGAGAAGTCTTCGGTAATGGAAGAAAATTCGGTCTCATTTATATGGTCGGCATTAAAGTCGCCAAGTATTATTCTATTATCATCCTCCAGGAGATGACAAGTGCTTGGATGGTAGCTGGATTCTATGGAAAAGGTCTCCTTCTACATCACTCCGAGCGATGTTGTAGTTCCCGCAGGACGAGACGGTTCATCTCTTGTGTAACTTTGCTTCTTGGATTGAAGTGCTTATTAGCTCCAATACTTTATTCAAGAGAGCATTAGAGTTTGGTTAAAGTTCTTGTGGTAAAGATAAGGAGATGGAGTTTTGCATGTGTCCTTGCTTATGGTGATCACGTGATCGTGTATACATAATCTTATTACCAATATTTGTTCTGTATTATACGATCGTTGCGAAATTAGCTTTACTCTCTTTCATTCAATATGTGCCATTCGGATGCAACTATATTGAAGTTAAGAAAATTTAAAAAAAATATTGATTTGACGGATTAAAAATAATGGATTTAAAGAGATAACAACGTATTTGAAATTATTTTTGCCGACTAAAATCAATTAACGTATTTGACTTAATGATCCGCAGATGTTCTCATCTTGAATAAAGGATGATTTGGAGATTTTTCTACTAAATTTATATAATTTTTTTTTAATAGAAAATCTGTGTAGGGAATTTTTATAATCTCTTCGTCCACTATTAACGCCTTAATATATATTTACACATACATACATATGTATGTACATAATTTTTTTTTAAATCTTAACTGCTTCATTCAACAAATATTTGAGTGAAGTGCTAAATAACATGGGCTTGATTGTTTGGAACACTTTGTGTTGTTTTCTGGCGCTTTATTTTTTTCATATTTTTAATTTTTTTTTTTTTTTTAGAAACAGACAAACAATTTAAATGCGAAAATATCTTGTCGTCATCATCGTCATCATCGTCATCAGCAGCAGCAACAGCATGTTCATTTTGATCTTGTACTCTTTAGAACGAGTGCTTCCTTATATTTTAGATCGTGTTGTAATTTTTGATTTACATTTTGTGTTAAATTTTTTTTTTTTCATATATTTTTTTATAAATGTCTTGTTTTGGGGGGCCCACAATACCCAAAAATAAATAAAGAACGAATACACTCAAGTGTCGAGTGTTGGAAGATGCACAACAGGAGTGTGTTGTTTTCAAACTTGTTGCCATAATTTCATTGTTGATCTTTTAACATTATTTTCTTCTTCTGTTTGATACAACTGTTGTTGTTGCTTTAATTTTTTCCCTCTGATTTCACTGTTTGTGTCAGCATGTTGTTGCTGATTATTTTGTGAATTGTTTATTTTTTTCAAGTTTATGTTGCATTCTGCCGGTTTTGTTTTTTCTCTGTTTTTTTTTCACTCGTTCATGCAGCCAACATTTTCGCTAATTGAATTGAACTTTTTTTGCGTTGCTGGATTTGTTGTAAGCTTTACATTTAATACAGTGATTCATGTGAATAAGCACGTCACTTTGTATGCAAAAACTTTTATATTTTTCCCTTTGTTATTTTAACTCATGATTCAAAGTTCTCATTGCGAATGCTTTCTTATATTTACCCAGTGCGCTTTCAATTGTTGGTTACTGTTTAATAAATTTTCATTTATTGCGTGCAAAATGTTCATAATTCAAAGTTTTATTTCATTAAAATTAAAAATAATGTGTGCGCTTAATTTAAGAAAGATTTTTATCAAGTTGCACGAGTATGTGAAGGAATGAGGGTGTTTTAAGGTCAATCTACTTTGTGCACTAAATTTTAAAGCGTTCTTATCTTAAAGCAAATTATGGCGGGTTAGTATTTTAATGGCTCCACAAAGTATCTCTTAAGAGATTTTCAATTACTTAAGCCAATGCCAGTCGAGAGGACTTTTTTTCGAGGTTTATTTAAAGAGACTTTTGCTTAAAGCTCTAAAGCTCCAGTATCTCCATTTTTTAAAATCATTGAATCGTCCGATGTCGTATACGTTCGTCATCTTTTATATACATATGTATATGCATTAAAAAAATAGAACTTAAATTTTAGTAATTTGACTTAATTTCTCTTTAAACTGTTTTTCGTTTGGCTTGAATGCCTTTTTTACAGCAATTGTGTAAAATATTTCTTGATGTTAATAAATAAAATGTTCGTCTTTCACAGGAAATTTTTCATAAAAAATACTTAAAAACTAGTTCAGTGTTTATCGAAAATTTTTTGAAGAATTTTATCATGGGCCTAGAAATAGCGTGTTCGTATAATTGTGCAGCGGTGCAGTTTGTTGCTATGTGGTTTACGACCTTGCTAACAACACTTATACCCAATTCACATGATGACTTTTGCGATGTCGTTTTTACTGAATTCTCTTTTAAAGTTGCTACCAAAATCTTTGTGTGTTCATACGATGTCTTTTAGTTTCATCGCTTTTTTCCCACTTTCGTTTTGAAAAAATGTAGTAACAAAGATAAATAACAAAAGTAAGAAAAATAATGAAAAGTAACAAAGAGAAATAGAAGAAAAGTCTTGAAAAACACAAATCGAGTCTTTTTTAACTCCTTTTTCTTCCCTACAACGCTCACCGACAAGCAAAAAGAGACGTCGAAAAAGCGACGTCGCAAAATTCATCATGTAAATTGGGAGTTATTGTTATATTTTCTCTTATATATGACGCTTCTCTGAGTGCTCATACGATAATGCCGAAGTTTTGGTGTCAAGAAAGCGCTGGGGTTGCTTCGAAAATGTATATGTATTGTCTGGAATGAGATGGATAAAGTTTTAATAAAACTTGAACCTTGCCACCAAACTACTTCACCTTGCCACCTACTACCTAGAGCTAAAATTTCGCAATTTCTTAAATTAACTAGAAATTGTTATTAAAACTGTTTCCTTAACTTCTTGATTTTTCATCGTGCTTTAACTACAAATTATAGCGTCTGCATTTTAATTTTCTAAAAACTGCAAAACCTTTAAAATTTACACACAATGTTTTGGTTCGTAAGCGTTGTTGTGAAAACTTACTGCACTCTGGCTTAAGAAAACCCTAAATCATATATTTGATGAGAGCCTGCTGTTTTTGAATACAACACGAGAAATGCAATAAATTATTTCGTGGCAACGTTATTACTTAGTGGCGCCTAGATTTCGGTTTTAATTATGTGGCAAAAAAAAGCAACTGAAATTTTGTTTCAAGATGTTATAAAATAAAAATTGAAACAATCTTATTGCAATTAAATGAAATTTAAATACTTACGACATCGTTCACAAAAAAATAATTGGTTGAACTTTTACTGAAAGCAAAAAAGGAAAACAAATTCTGTTGGCGATTAATCATAATCACAGTCTCATGATAATGTAAAATAATAAAATTTTCATTTGAAAAAAATAAGCTATGAACAGCATTTGTAAAATTTTAAATATTCTTCCAATTTAATATCAAAACGCTTAATTTTATTGTGGCTTTAGTTAGTCTAAGTTAGCCCAGCTCAAGCCACATTTGTTTCTTAACTAATTTCTATCCCTCATTAATTTGTGATATTGTAACAAAATGTCCACCAAACCCTTAACATACATATGTTTAATGATGCATTTTAAACATTAAAATTAATATATTTCCGGAAAAAGAAATTAAAATAATTTTAAAAAACTAGTCAACCATTCGAAATAAACATCTTGAAGCTGAAGAAATATTTCACTTTCGAAACTTCATTCACCATATGTTTAAAAATAGTTCCATGCTTAAAACTTGCAACAAAAGCTTAAAAAACTTAATTCAAAGATACTTTTATTCACTTCATTTAACTCATTTAGACAAATTACACGAATTTATATGCCTAAAATCATGAAAAAAATATGCAGAATATAAAACTTTTACATTGAAATAAAACAAGAATCAACTTTAACAAATTTACAGAACGTGTAATCATCATTATTACCAGCATTCTTTACAATTTTAATAATATCTGTGACATATAGGAATGACAGGCAACAATGTCGCCGATATGTCGTCACCAACAACAGGCATTTCCTCAACACAAAAAATGGTATGAAATCAATGAGGCACAACCACTAAAATTATGATGACGATGGCGAAGACGACGTCGAAGAAAAATCTGTTCTCATCGAAAGAAACTAAATGTAAAATATTTTAAATCAAGTCAGTAAATCAAATCGATGGCTTAATATAGAAAGGTCGTATCTCGTTTTATTTTTTCAAAATATGTTTTTTACATGTTCTGGTAGACAAAACTCAAATACACCTCCCTTAAAAAATTCAGTTTGCTATGATGACATATTTACACTAATTTAAAAAATCCCAAACTAACTAACTGAAGATTTTTTTTCTTCTCCTGTAAAGTAGCTAAAAGTTGAGATACGACCTTTTTATATTAAGCTATTGAAATACACATACACTCAAGGAAATTGTGGGAATAGCAACAAAACTTTTTATAGTGATACTCAAAACTGGACCTTTTAGAATTTTTTCCTTTTATTCTCACACTAAAAACTGTAAGTTATGGAAGAATAAGGATCAGCTGACAATGCCTGTGAAAACTAGAGTAAAGCGTTATAATATCGACGGTGTTCACAGTTTGATGCAAATGCTCTTGCGAAATTCAAAAAGCAAAACTTTAAAATACAGCAACAAAAAGGGAATAAAAAAATAGTTTAAATTTTATGCTTTTACACTTTCGCAAAACTATTTGCACTCAACACTGAATATCCCTATTTGTATATTTTCAAATTTCACAAAATTGGTATTTTTATAAGAATATCTCAAAATAAAAATAGTTTTTGGAACAAAATATTAACTGCAGGTCGAGTTCTTATGATGTATGTTATTGCATTAAGAAGCATTATCAATATACATATATTTCTTCTATATGATCAGATTAAATGAGGTATTCTATACATAGAGGTATTCTAATATAGATTGTCCAACCTGCCAGTATGTAGAGCATTTATACACATTGTACAACAGAACATTTAGGATAGTATGGATATGACAGTGTTTAATTTTGTCCGAATATAGTTTTTCATCAGTCCAGCATTTCTCAATGGCTTGGCATTTTAAGAAGAAATTATTAAACTGTTTTCATGAGTGTATAACCAGTGGACTGTTTAATACCAAATAATGTCTCTGACATCATCTTTCACGTTGCACACATACATATGTTGTTCTTGTTGTTCTAGCTATCGTTAATTTTGGCGTGGTTTTATCAAAAGAGTAACACATGTAAATGTTTAGCATAAAAGGAAATGCATATAATTTGTATGTGTGTATTTTATACCATGAAATTCATTAACAACAGAAATCAATGAAGCATATTTAACACAAGACAAGAACACAAACACCCAACAAACAACAGCAACGGTAACAGAATCTCAAAACCGGCATATGTACACAAGTTTGAGCCTTATGAACATGCCACATACAAATGCCGCCTCATGCTTCATCAATACATTTTGACTTGAAAACAAAATTCAAACATTTGTAACCGTGTCTAACAGTCAGCAAGTGTTTGTGGCATTGTGAGTCGTTTTATTACGGCAACTGTGTTTAGTGTTTGCGTTAATTATATGGTTCGCAAAGCGTAAGCGTGTTAAAAATCAAAGAAAACGTTAAGGAGTCCACAATCGAACTGTGATTAATACACCAATACATGTTGTACGTGTATGACTGTATGCACTACATAGTAGTGTGTGTAGGCTTAATGTTTAAAATGTATGTATTTAATTGACAGGTGAATATTTTCTCCAGCTTCATTCTGGTCTGCTGATGTCTTCAACTAGTGATTAATTAATAGAAAACGTATTCAAAAGCTATAGATGAAATTCATTAAATGTTGATAAGATCTATGCAACAAAAGCAGCAAAAGCAAATTAATAGTTGACCCAATTGGAAATGATACTAATTGGATGCAAATTTGTTTTCATGTTTTCTTTTCTTTTTGATTTAGAGACGACAGATTGCATAAATTTCTAATGCTGCTTGGGTTTGTCAATGCAACAGTATCTACAGTGTCTGATGTACGAATTGTGCCTGCTTCGAAGAACATTACAGAAAAATTTCACATTATAAAGAAGTTTTGTTATTTTCTCATCTTAAGAAAAATATTTAGAACTTTTGAGTTATTTTTTTTTTTATTTTTGTGAAAACTTTGATGCAAAAATTATAAGAAAATACATATATTTAATTTATATTATGTTGATTTATACTGTAGCCAGCGCCAATGATTGGTAAGATGTCAGTCAAAAATATATGTGTCATATATGGCGTCAAATAAATCTTTAATTTTAGATGATCGGTACGGCAAGAGTTTTGAAAATTTAATGATGTGCGTTACTAATGTCCCGATTTTAAAATCACCGCTAGCTTTAACCAAAAAGAAAATACTGACAATAATCCTAGCGGCGTTACAAGGTTAATTTTCCAACCTATTTTTATACTTTTCTCATTGATCCCTTCTCTTAGTCTGTATAATTTTCGCAGATGGTAGCAGCACTCTAGAGGTAAAATAACACATCGTAAGACAATGATCGTGACTGGTTTTCGAGGAATTAAAAACCCGTTCGAGCTCTAGATTTAAACATGAAATGGAGAACACGGACTTCTTAGGAGCAAGAAACCATTCGATAAAAGTATTGTATTTATAATTGCTCACCAAGTCATCGAGGTAATATTTTAGGTTTCGGAAACAATTCGCATTAGTGTCGGATTAATTAGTTATACTTTTTATTGACTTCTTCTGAGATGTATTACACTTTCATTGAAATCCAAGCAAAAGTAAAGCAAGGCGATCTTTTGCAACCTTTAACATGTCTATGTTGGTTTTTTACTTCACTTCTTGCTTTTTTATGAACATTTTTCTCAAATCCTTGAACGATAATAAAAGTATGTTCATGTTTCAATTATTTTTTACTGCTACATCGAATGCAAAATAAAACAGTGACTTAAATCTCAATGGAACGGAGCGTTTCAATCCGGATATAAACTACAGCTATTATTCTCTTCCCAAAATTGTGTTAAGTCTAGTAAAAAAAAACAAATTAAACAGGAAAGCTTCTTTGTAACGCGAAGCGATATTATTGACATATAAAAAATTGATTATTTGAAAGCTTAACAAATTTTTGACTTTCCTTGTTTTGCAGGAAATCGAACAAGTATAAGCAACATGTCCAGACGTGCAGATTTATTAAGCATTCAGCAGTTTTGAGTTCTTTTTTTTTTTTGTTTAAAAATTTGATTTTTTTTTTTTAAATTGTGCAGGTTATATATTTCGCCTTAAAAAAAGAATTTCAATTTTCAAATCCAAAAGAATTGTTTTAGTGGAGCGATAAAACAATTTATTATATCATCAATTTTTAGGGGATAATCCCCACCTATGCAGTGTATTGTGTCAGAACTTAGTGAAAGGGATGCGATAGAGAAGCTAGGTACTGGAAATGTAGAATGCTAAATTCAAGGGGCTGTATTGAAAATAACATTTTATGAAATTATGTTTAAATACGATTTCTGTCATGTGGCCGCCACGGCTGTCGCGTAGAAAGCGTAATCTGGAACACCAGTTTTAAACAACTTTTCGCAGCTTTTGCGGACGTATTTCGCCGTATTTGTGGTTTAGACAAGTGACTTAATATAAACCCAAAGAAAATAATCTAATGGGATTAAATCACACAATATTGGTGGCCAATTAATTGGACAAATACATTAACTTATTTTTTTCATCAAAAGTTTCTTTGAGTAAATCAATTGTAGCTCCCGCTGTATGGCATGTGGCTTCGTCCTTTTGGAACCACATATCAGCAAGATTAATTCCACGTAATTGGGGTACGAAAAATTTCGAATCATGTTTCAATAACGTTCACCATTGACTGTAACATTCTGACCATCACCGTTTTTGGAGAAATATGGGCCAAGAAATCCGCCAGCCCATAAGGCGCACCAAACAGAAATTTTCTGTGGATGTAATGGTGTTTCGACAAAAGCTTTTGGATTCTGGTCACTCAAAATGCGACAATTCTGTTTATTTACGTACCCACTCAACCAGAAATGGGCTTCATCGGAAAATAAAATTTTGAATGGAAATTCATAATCAATATCAGTTTATAACTTCAGCCTATTCGCCGAATTGGCGGCGCATACGATAGTCGTTTGGCATTAATTCCTTCACATTTTGAATCTTGAAATCTTTTATGCCAATATCCTTTCGTTAAATCTTCCATAAAGTAGAAGGACACAACCCAGTTGCTGAGAACGGCGGCGAATTGCTTGATTATGATCATCTTTAATGCTTTCCTGTATAGCAGCTACAGCTTCTTCTGTGCACAGTGTTGGGCGTCTCACGGGATACACATTATCAGCAACAGTAAATGTGGTCCGAAAACGATCTTTTATTCTTCGAATTGGGCGCTCTGAAGGACGATAATGTACGCCATAAAATGGAAGAAGTGCACGATAAATTTGACGAATAGAATAATTATTTTGATTAAAAATTGCAACAATTTGCACGCGTTGCTCTGGTGTAAGTCGATTCATAATGAAATTTCAAAGCAAACTAAACAAATAGCAACTATCTGCTTTTAAATGGGTTGTCAAATAAAACAGTGATGCCAACTCATAATTGTGACATTCTAAAAAAAACACGCTTTATTTTTAATTTTATTTATATTTTATAAAAATGGGGATAGCGCAGCACACCGGATATAGATAGTTTTATGCATATAATAACAACAAATAAACAAAGCAAGCATTAATTTACTGTTCATGTAGAGTACATGTGCTCGAATAGATTCCCAAAGAAAATTTTATACATGCAGCCATTTATTGTGACATAAAATATTTATAAGAAATGAACACTGTATTGTACCATAGATGTATGGCCAAAATGGAGTTGAAATAAGAAATAATAGTTGCAAATAAAGAAATTTGTTAGTATGAAAAGAATTACGAGATTAAAGTAAAATTATAAATAAATAAAAGCAATTTTATTAAAATTTTCGGACAGAGTCTGCAATCAATTTAAGACACCTTGTATTGTGGTGTGAGATAGGATAGTGCTAATCATAAGTAATTAAATGTCTTTGATTAAATATCAGTCAGTTCGACAAAAATTCATAATTTAGTTTTTGTTTATAAAATATAATTTATTGGTCTCATCTATGATCTGTTATTGCCACATGAGTGCAGGAGGAAAATTCTTTAGAGCCTGCTGTATGGTCCAGTGCCAAAGTGCAAACATAAAGGACTTTTAGAGGCTTTCGCTAAAGCGCAAGACAACAATTATCGTTATAAAAGTAGCAAATACATAAATGTTGAATTTAATTCTTTTTTCTGTGTTTTTATTTTCAATTTTTATTTTGACGTGCTAAACCCTGCCCCAGTCTCTTTTAACTTTTTTTTTTTAGCAAAATTGCAAAATATAAAAGGAATACAAAGAAATTTATTACCAAAGTGTGAGGCATAAGCACTGGCCCGGGTATATGATCCAACCATATTGAATATGAAATGAAAACGCATTCAAATTAAATATTTATACGAAAATGTCTGTATTTGTATTTTTACAGGTAGTTGCTTCTTGCTGTAGATGTTTGTTTGTTAGTTTATTTGTTTCTTTGTTTTTGTGCTGTGGCAGTTGTGTAGTTTAGTGGCAGTATATTTCAAATACAAATGGAGCACAAATAACACTGAAGTATAATTTTCCACTATAGTCGTAAAAATACAAAATACATACATACATATACAACAGTCAAAAGTTCACAATGGATGAAATAAGAAAAAACAAAACGAAAAATAAAACGAAATTTTTACAGATGAAATAAAAACAAATTTTATGACTAAAGCAGGTGTAACAAGCAGTCAGTAGCTGGAGTTTAAGTATATTTTTCCTTTTTAATTTTTGCCAAAGTTATAAACACAGTCAAAGTCGGTGAGTCGTTCGCTACCTGTGTGTGACTGTCAGTCTACCATTATTGTGTAAACATTTGCTGCAAAGTCATTGTAGATTTGATGTTTTCGTTGTGTACTTTTGATTTCTTTCTCTCTTTTTTTTTTTTTTTTTTTTTTGACATTTACTGTCTTGGAGTTATGTTACTTACGGTTGAGCGCAAAGTGAATAAAAGTTAATGCCATAGAAATAAATTTTACTTCTTTAATACATTTTTAAGCAAATTTTTATTCATACGTGATCAGAGTGGGCAATTGCAGATTGATAATGATATTTTTTGTAAACGGAAATTGTTGGTGGTGATGATGGAAGTAGTTGTCTATTTGGAAGAGCAGTTTTTCAATGGCTTTGTTATAAATCTCAATTATAATATTTATATACAAATTTATATTTTATCGTAAGTCTTGTTCTTGGTCCAACAATCTTAGTGAACAATTAGATTTTCAAAACAGCATATGTAGAGAGAATGAACTGATTTCCAGAAATCAAACATATATTTTTTTACAATAATATAATAAAACTAGCTATGACCCGGCATGCTACGCTAGACCATAAACTTGTCATCATGAGAAGAGGAACAAAATTTGGAAACTTTTTTTTTCTACTATTTTGGTTCCATTTAAAACTAATTAGCTTTAATTATTGTGATAAAAATAAAATCATGCTAATACCTTAGTATGAACAATATTCTTTGACTTTCCCTACAGGAGAATATAAGAAAATAAATATTTCCTCTGTGTAGGAGGTGTTACACCGTACAAATTTTCCGATAATATGGGGCAGGAAATATTACAGACTTTATATACTACTTTGTAATTCAACGTTTTTGTTGTTTTTACTCAATATTAGGGAAATTCTTATATTACTGTGATCCTTGTTATTAGGGTATGTATAGCTCGTGCCCAAGCGGAATTAATGGACAATTGAACGCTGATGAGAGGTGTAGCGGCCTTGATACATTCTGCTAAAAACTGATTGGATATAAATAATAATATTTTTCAACATAGAAAAACTCTTAGTAATTTTGAATTTTCATTAATTCAATGAAACTGAACGTGAGCCTCATAATATTACTTTTCATATGTACATCAATATAAGTTTAAATAATAATTACGTTTATTCGTAATAACAATATAAAACATTTAAATAATTATTTTTTTTAATTAACATACGTTCTGAGGGCTAAAATGCGAAAAACTGCTTTATATGTTACTTTTTTTTTTGCTTTTGGTATTCTTTTACTTTTGGTGCATTTGTACTTTTGGTACTTTTTTTCTTGAAAACTCTCTTAATGGATGCGGATTAAATTTTGTTAGACGAATAGCATATGACCGAAATTAAAACAAAGGGTACTCTTAATGTGGTGAAAGCGGGACGAATTTTTACTTTTAAGTTTTTTTACTTTTCATTTTTTTTTTTTTTTTTTTTTTTTTTTTTTTTTTTTTTTAATTAGGACCAGCACTCAGGGGATGACCCCTACGTATGCAGTGCACTGTGCCGGAACTCAGGGAGAGGGATAGGGTAGAGAAGATAGATGTTGAAAATTTTGAAGACTTAACTCTTTCACAACTCTGCTTTGCGCGTTATGTTAATTTTTAAGGCAGTGTTGAGGCGCCTCCGGTGTTAAGTAGACGCATTAACTTTGTTAAGCTGTATTAGCAGGCATTTTATTAATTGTTTTACTTCGCCGATGTTTCTGCTAACCGACGAAGGAGGGCGGTGTTGTGTACATTAGCTTGGAACAGCATCAATCGCTGTCGGAACCGTTTTTTAGTGACCAGTGCTATGCCTTCATCACTTAAATAGTCTGACAACAATTAATACAATGTCTCACTAATGAACATTCGAGAAATTAATGATGTTGATTGACTTGCTCTGGCCAGGGTTTGAACCAAGGCCCCAAGTCATTGTTTGCTTAGTAGTAGTCAACGCGCTAACCACTTCAGCCAACACCACCCTATTCATTCATATAAATTCATTGTTTTACTAATATGTATTTTACAATTTTTTTTATAAATTAATATACTTTATATAGGCTAAAATACAAAAAAAATTATTTTAATATTGGTGTTATATTAATTTAGGATCTTTTTCTTTTGATAAACTCCCTTAATGGATTTGTTTTAATTATGATAGATTGATAACCTGTGACCAGATTAATATTAAGGGATGCTTTTTATGGAGTAAAAATTGGGATATAAGTACTTTTTGTACTTTTTGGTACTTTTTGGTTATTTTTTTAGATTTATTTACCTCTTTGTTAGTTAATTAAAGGGTGTTTTTTATAGAGTGACACAAGTTGAAAACATAATAAAACAAAGATATATAATTTTTAATATCAATGAAACAGGCTTTAATGGAAAGAAATTTTATGAAATTAATGTTGGAATATGATTTGTGCCAAGATATTTACGTGAAATTATTTTTTCATCAAAAGTTTATTTGAGTAAATCAGTTGCAGCACCCGCTGCATGATCAGTTTTACGAATAGAATAATTATTTTGCTTAAAAATTTCAACAATTTGCAAGCGTTGCTCTGGTCATGAAATTTCAAAGCAAAGTGAACTAAAATAAGCTCTCAAATAAAGCACTGAAGCCAACTCAAAGTTATGACACTCTATTAAAAACACCCTTTACATTTGATATACAGACAGTTTATGCCTTCATTAAGAAGTAGCATAAATAAAGTCACAGCTACAAGCTAGTATCATAATATAAAATGTTCGGTTTTATGCGAATAAATTCAGATAATTTTACAAAGATTAGGATCCCATAGCTTTCAAACAAATTCACTTTTTTTTAGGTTTATAAAGAGATTTTCTAATGTAAAGCAAGAATATTTTTTGTATAATATTTAAAACAAACTCTCCTTTTACGAGCACTATTATGCATTTAATTTTGATTTAAAAAGGTTGAAAAATAAGTTTTCATATTCTCAATATAACAAAAGAAAATTTCTTAGAAAATCAGTTATTCATTCATAGAATTTTTAAAACATACTTCCGCTATTAGTTCCTATTTTAGTCACACTTTACTAAGTGCTGTTTGTATTCTACCTTTTTTCGTATTATAATTTTCCCTTTCAATCGGCTCGAAATTAAAGTAACTGCGGTAGTTTTCTACTGACATGAAATTGTAATAAAACTGTTAACAAAAAAAAAGCCACAAAATATGTTTAACCTAAACACGTTTTTGCATTCCAAATGAGCTACCAAATATAAATCAATAAACCAATAAAAAAAATTATAGATAAAGTTTTTAATAAATTTATAATGGCTATTTTACACGCTTTTAACGTAAAACAGGCAAATGGCGTATTAACCATTTACAAAAAAAAAAAAAAACAAGTGACAAAATTAAAACTGCTTTAAAAAATTCAATCCAAAAAATTTTACATATTAAAAGTCACATATTTTTATGAATGAAATTAAAATTTAAATGGCACGAAGTGTCGGCGATATGACGTGTGATTATAAAATCAAGTCATAAAAAAACTATATATTAAAGAAAAAAATTATGGCTAAAAGACGACAGATTAACTAAAAATAATTGATTTTCTGATGAAATAAATCATGTGTATATAAAAATGTATTGAATATCCAATAATTATGAATTATGTATGTATGTATGTATAAATGTTTGGACGGAAAGACAATCGTCTGTGGTGACAAACTAAACAAGTCAAAGAAAATATCATTAAATATTTGTCTTTAATTTATGTTTATTTTTATAATATTGATTGTGAGTTTTATTTATTAATATATGAAAAAGAATCTTAATTTAAAAAATATAAAGAATAAAGTATTCGTATGAAATTTAATGATAAATATAATTGGTAAAAATAAAAAAATAGTGACGGTACAACAGAATATAAAGATACATATATTAAATTTAATATTAATTAACAGTGGAGCACAAAATCAAAAGCAAAAATTTTATGAAGCAGCTTTTGCTTTGTATCTCTGCCATTCAGAGTCGTTTTCTTATTAATTTTTACTTTTCATAGGAAATTTTACATGATTTTAGTACAAAATTGTTGTCGTATGTCGTTCGTATTTCGTATATGTTCACTTTATGTTAGAAAGTTCGAATTTTCTCTTTTACAGGATATTTTTCATACAGCCTTATTTTAGCCAAATAAGGCTGTTTAAAATAATGCCCAACAAAATAATTCTCAACAAAATGGAACCTAAACACAATGAGATAAGTCCCAACAAATTTAATGAAATAAATCCAAAACAGAATGAAAATATTCCCAAACGTCAATTTAAATATTTGCGACTTGCTTCGTATTGAAATAACTGCGACACATAAAAATTAATTAACTGCCTATTTCACTATGTCGAAAGAAAATTTCCATATGATTTCATTCGAATAATTACATTTGAAGCAAAAACAAATTTTAAAATTTTGTTTTTGTATCAAATGTATTTGTACGAATGAAAATAAAATTCAAAATTCTTTCGACATCGTGAAATCGGCAGTAAGTCTCAATAAAATTAAACCCAAAAAAAAATATGAAATAATTGCTGAGTTTTTATGGGTAGTGAATTTTCAGTGATCGTAGCCGGTTATCCAAATTCTTTAAAGTAAAACTTCCAAAAACCCTTAGCTAGTACTATCTCCTCTGAGATATTTTTAAAACCTGCTTCGCTGAGTAAATATTTGCCTCTCTCAGTTATTTCCAAAGAGCGGCTTCGTTTACTGAGGATTTTCTACATTGACGGCGGTGACATGTCATAATGCCTATTTCACCTCTAAAGGAGTCCTTATTTCCTTGGTCATATGTCACTTTGTCCTAATGACTATGGCCTTTGTGACACTTTTAAATGTGTTCTAATATCCATACCTTTACAAATTAAAAAAAAAACACAAATTTTATGCACAACCAGCCCTTGGCTTAATCATTTGC
Source organism: Lypha dubia (assembly GCA_947311025.1). Taxonomy (NCBI): domain Eukaryota; kingdom Metazoa; phylum Arthropoda; class Insecta; order Diptera; family Tachinidae; genus Lypha; species Lypha dubia. The sequence continues at coordinate 109,454,416 of OX371261.1, read as the reverse complement.
TACACCATCGATTATCCCGGAACGGTGATGCTTGTTAAAGATTTTTCAATACTCGTATGTGCTATCCTCCTTTTTGTTGTGTGATGGAATAAAACCAATTTCCGTATTTGATACTAGATCTTAGTAGCTCATTTTACATTTCAAAGACAAACAACTTTTGATTTAATCGCCATTGTTTATACTTTTATTAAATACTAGGTGATTGGACCGTCTTCGACCGTAAGGTATTTTTTTATATGGGGAAACCATTCTTCCCACTCATCAACCCATTTTTCTAATTTAGATTGGCGGACGTAGCACCATCAACAACATAAATAATTTTGTTCTGTTTGAAATACAAATTGGGTTGATAGTTCAGTAAAAACAGAAATTGACCTCACCACCTCATGCCTCTAGCGGTTTAAAATATACTTTAAAACCTGATCTCATACCTACCAAATATACATAAAAAAATTTCATTAAAATCGGTCGAGCCGTATCGGAGGAGTTCGATAACAAATATCGTGACACGAGATTTTTATATATTAGATTGTATTCAAACATTTAATGATCACTTTTGTTTATTGAATTTAAACAATGCTCTCATATTATTAATTATTTACAAAGATTAAGAATATTATTCTTCCATTCCCCTGTCTAACCCACTGTCTTGCCCAAACATTTTTTCATATTCTATAACTAAATAAATTGTTGATTATAAATTTTGACACATTTACGATGCCATAAACAACAAGAGAAATAGCAAAAGCAACAAATACAAAAAAAAAAAAAAAAAAAATATAAAACCTAAGACCCCTTGACAGTAGTCATAATCATTGATGACTTCTGTGACGTCTCAGCACGTTGTCTTACAAATATAAAAAATATCTTAAACTAAAGACTCTTAAATGAAATGGAAAAAAAGTAAAACTAGAAAAAAGAAACCACCTAGAGAAACGAAAGAATACTTCCAATATACAACCAGAAAAGAGGATACAACACAGACCAATAATATTAAAGCAACAGTAACAGCAATAACAACAACAATAACACGACAAGAACACTTGCATTAAGTGCATCCAAAGGCAAAAAGTCACAGGTAGCAGCTACTAAGACACCCTTATAGAAAAACAGACAGAGGGACGGGCAAATGAAAAAAGTGGTAGCAATTTAAATTTATGCATAAAGCAAAAAAAAAAAAAAAACCAACAAACAATTGTAAAATAAACACAACAAATAAATAATTTCATATGCAGCACATATTTAGATGCTTGCCACCTTTCGTTGCTGTTCTTGTGGCAACAATAATGATTAACAATAAAAAATTAATAATAAAAACTATTAACAATAAAAACAATCTAGAAACATCATACACAAACAATACTAATCAACACTTCTGCAGCGATGATAATACCAGTACAATTAATTAATGATGATCCTAATAATAATAATGACAAAGCTGATAATTAGCTTTACAAAATAGATAAATGACTCTGTGATGTTCTATTATAACGATGAAAGACATCGATGTACTTGTGATGTTTCTGCTGATTCTTGGAAGTTTATTAATATTCCATTTAAGTGTCGTCAACACTAGATATTTTGAATATTTAATGCAGTAAAACATAATTTTTTCTAACTGCCTTAACCCTTTGGGGAAAGAGGAAGCAAAATCAAGATGGTCCATATACATACATATGTGACCTGAGGTCATCTAGTCATATATAACATATGGAGAGAGGATATTGAAAAAATTTAGATGTAGAATTGCTAAATTCTTCCATGAGCATTTTTTTTATCTAAATTGTTTAATAGGTGAACGTTTCAGATTTCTAAAATAATTACTTGCAAACCAAATCAATGATTTCCACAATACATATTCTGAAGCCTTAGAAAAAATACGTATTTGTTTTCTTTTTTTTTTTTGTTCTGCTATAATACACACAAAAAATATTGTTGGTTACTTTAACCAATTTCAGTTGTTAATGAACTGTTAATGTAATGTGCAATATTCAGTGTAATACTTAAAATATAACCATGTCACAGCAGTAATTGAACTACTGATGTAAATTGTTTTTGGAATATAGGCCCTGTTCAAAAATGTATCACTTCGCCGCATCTGATGCGCATGTATCATCTGTATCATGCATCTGATATGCAGCGTTGCATTTCAGAAAGTCCAACGCATCAGATACCGCGCAGTGATGCATTTTCGAACAGCCCCATACATACACTAACAAAAATATTTTAAATTTATTAAAAACACTGAAAATAATAAACATTAAAATAATCAGTTGTGTTACAACTCGTAGGAAACTAAGCATTGTTACGTTCTTTTTAGTGTAGCTCATTAATGTGTATGTGAAAATGACGAAAAGTAGTCGGCCCCAACACACTATGTTAAAATACACACATCTACGTATTTGATTTATTTGGGGATTTTAATATTCTGGATCTATCTAAGGCGATGTGTTACAATCGAGTGTGCTCTACGTTCAATACCAAGAGTGGGCAAAACTAAATTTGATATTTAAATAAGTAAGTAAACAATTAAATTTAGCGTATTAAAACTTAATTAATACAATTACGTTCCATGTTATATAATACAATAATTATAACTGTAATAAAAACACAAAAAGTGTGCAGTTACCATAACTTTTGTAAAATAATGTAATTTTAAAATTTGTATTGGTTGTTTTAACTATTTTTATTGGTTGGCGTAATTCTAACCAACAAAATTGGTTATAACTACCCACATTTTTTTTGTTATAATTTGCTTCAAATTGATTGGCATAAGACCAAATGCTACAAGAAAAAATCATTTTGCTTGTGAACATATAATTTTTGGGACCTTGAATTTTTGGTATCTTTTCCCATGGGTCAATACGTATATTTACATACGTATGCAAGAGAAAATCACACACTACACTTATGTAAATATGGTCAGAAATTATGAAAACATAAATTATTTCACAAATGTTTAATAATTTTTTTCTGTTTCAGTCTCTTCTAATTGATAACAGAAAATCTCACGTACAAAAGATAATTTAAAGAATTTCAAACACTATTTAATATTCATGTTTAAAATAACAAAAAAAAAACACATTTATTTTCTGTAATTGCTTTTCCATAATTTATTAACAATTATGTTTTCTTTCTTTCTTTTTTTATAAAAGCACACCTTCATTTCTAATAAAAGCTTACAGTAAATTAGCTTCTATGGAAAATAAAAGCTTAAACAAATAACACAGAAATAATTTTAATAAATAATTATTTACTTTTCATTAAATATGCAACCACCTGGTATGCATTATTAATGTTTGTTGTTGTTTGTTTTATTTTCTAAATAAAAATTTATTACATAATTACAATTCAAACAGTTAAACATATTAAAAAAAATTCCTCTTTTGGAATTTGTCAACCATTAAAACGGTCGCTTCGCCTTAAAGTGTTTAGAATAAATTTCAAATAATTTTGTAAAAATTTAAGCAGATTATTTTGTTAAAGTGGCTGACTTCCAAAACGTTCGTATACAAAGTTTGTATACAGTATTGCTACTGTCTTTAAATCACATACATATGCAAAGTTGCGAAACAATGAATCAACTATAAAACCGATGACTTATTTGCTTTCTTACTGCGTTAAAAATACTTGGCGGCGGCCTTTTGAAATGGTATACATTGTATAATTATTGTACTGCGGCGTTATGAAATGTGATGCTTTGTTCAAACACAAATCAATTGACGTTTTGGAAGTCAGCCAATATATCACTTTTTGCCCTCAGGAGTACGTGATTTTTTCCTTCTACTTTAGGGAAGAGTCCTTTTATTTCGATTTTTTGTGAAAAATACAGAGAATTTCATAATTAAGGGTAGTTAGTGTTCGCTGAAGTTCTTAACAAGATGACTACAACGCAAACTATGACTTCATTCATTCATGAATTTTTTTAATGTACACTAGTGTGGTATTGTATTCATTGTTGTTGTACTGTTTGAGTGATGAAGGCATAGCACTGGTCATTAAAAACTATTCTGACAGCGATTGATACAGTTTCCATCAGATGTATGCCACAGCGCCTTATTTCATCGACTGGCAGACGCGTTGGAAAAGTAAAACTATTAAAATGACCTACAAGAAGTTGCTGCCCAAGCAATAATAGGAATTAAAATTTATGTTATACAAAGATGCGAACAAAGTTTTGGTTAGTTTTCCGTATTGGCCTTTTAAGAAAATAATAGAAGTTTTGTTGCACGTGCTGAGCGAACGGTTGGTCATCACTTTCAGTCATGTGACCATTTGACCTATCGGGCATGTTGTTGTAGGTTGTCCGCTCATTTAGCTTAAGAAAATAAAATGAGTCCACATAGATCCAGAAGCGCTGCAACAATGCTCTAAAAATTACCAAAGCAGGCAATGGCACAGTTGCACAGGAAACAACCTTCTACATTTTAACATTGAGCAAATTGCATAGATTAGTAATTCGATGACCAATCCGATCTAACTATGACCATGTTTATATCCAAATATTTATTCAAGGAAAGAGGTTTGAAACACAAATAGAATTATGAAAGTCGGCAGAGTTATTCGAAATGTTATTCGATAATCAGTATTCGATTGTCGCAATCAATCCAATTGCTGGGAACGAACTGCTAAGCAAACACTTTTAAACAAAGAAAGAATTTTAAAAATAGGTTTTGAAAGATAAAGTGAAGGTAAGGTAAAAAAAATATGGGGGTGGCACTATCCCCCGAATTTAATAAGAAATTAAATAAAATATATAATAAAACAACAAGGAATCCCCTTCGAATATAAAAATAATTATGAAAATCAGACAATAATTCGAGAAGTTTTTCCATAATGAGTATTTTTAGGGAAACAACTTGTGTTAGATTTTTACATGAAATTTAAAGAATCAAACTGAAAGTATACTCTTTTATAAAAAGAAATTAAAAAAACCGGTTGATAAATGATAGAGTTGTGTAGAATTGATAACATCCTTTTTTTTTTTTTTTCTTTTTTTTTGAAGTCGGTTAAAAAAATAATTCTTAATAAAATCTCCTACGTAATCTCTCACAAACTTGGCAACAATAGCCATGTTGTTGCGCTTACCATAATTAAAATTAAAATCGTATATGTATTTAATTTTAGGGCACAAACGATACGACTAGATTTATGTTCTATTTATTCGTGCAGCAGCAAATCATGCTTTGAGAACATAGCTTTATAAGAAATCCTTTTTCGTTTATTTTATTTATTCTTTATTCATTGTTTTAATACTAAAAGATCCTTTAACCTAAATAATAAAGTTTTCATTACAAAAGTATATTAAAAGGAATATATTGCACTTTTAATTAGCATCGTTTGTATCACATTTAAATTTTGTCTTTCTTTACTCTCCGACTCGACTTTACATGTAAATAGAACTAAATATATAAATACATATATCTATATCTCTGCCTGCATTCGCAAAGATAAACCTTTTTCTTTGCTCTAAAGTAAGTTTGTCATTCATGTTTTCCTGACTCAATTAATTTTTTTTCTTTGTCTATTTTTTTCTTCATTCTTATATATTTTGCAAAACTTTTTGTTTAGCAAATTTCGAAATAGAAATTAAACTAGAAAGTGTTGTTCTGTCGTTGCATTTTGTTTTTTTTTCTTTCACTTTATATACGAAAATAAGTAAAACAACTCATAAAGAAAACTAGTTAAACTAAATGTAGCTTTTGTTTTAGAATATTTGTAGATTTTTGAAATACATATGTACATATGTACATACATCCATCCTGATATGTTAATGCATACACAGAAATTGTACAAAAACCATATAACTTTGAGTGTGTTAATGTTCCAGTTTTAAAGAACAAAATACATTTCATCAGTTTATTGAATAAAAAAAAATATATTAAAATCCTAATTTCTATATATAAATCCTTTGACAAATTATTTTGACAAACTCTTGTTTTCGTTTGTTTCTTAAAACGATTACTTAGAAGCTACACAAAGTTAATTTCTTTTATTTAAAAAATGCATTTAATTCATTCACAATTTGTCATAAAAAAGGGTTTTTGTTTTGTAAATTTTTGAATACAATTTTTCTAAATTTTTTAGCCAACGGCAAACACTGCATACCACACATTAAATCTATTTTTTTTAACAAACACAAACCGCAGAGCAATTAGCTTGTCTGCATAAAACATCCAGGATCTCTTGCCGGAATCGAACCGATAACCTTCGAGCTACTATGGTAGCAGTGCTACCTATCAGCCACGGCGGTACCTAATGATACCTGCCTCACTTTATGTTTAATACAGGCTAGCTTACAAAGTATACATAGAAGTGACTGAGGCGTCTTCTACATGCACACAAAGTAAGCAAGATTATGTATGACTGCTACCAGCTTACAGTGTATTTTAGGAAATACTGAGCCTTTGTGTTTTTTGAATGAAGACTTCAACATTTCGCTTACTATGTGTACAAGTGAAATGCGTTCACTTCACAAATTCGGCAATACATTTGAAAACGTATACTAGGTCCGTATTTGAGATGGTGTGTGTGTGCATTATTGTCTTACATGTGTGCATTGGATCATCGTTTCTGTAATTAAGATCCGCACAAAAACATAAATGTGAAAATAAGTCCAAGTTACTATCCAAAAAATTTCGGCCGTAAAAAGTACTGAGAACAAAATAAGGACCAAGTTCTTGATAGGTACAATTCCATCTCATTTCTAGGCCACCTGCAAGCTTTGCAAAATTTTTCCAAGAATTCTTTCCCATATTATAAAGGCCAAAATATTTCGCCAAGCTTACAGGTTGCCTAGAAATGAGATGGAATTGTACCTATCAAGAACTTGGTCCTTATTTTGATATCAGTACTTTTTACGGCCGAAATTTTTTGGATAGGAACTTTGACATATTTTCAAATTTATGTTTTTGTGCGGATCTCACTTCTTTTTTCTAAGTTGTTTTTGTATAAATATTTATATGTATTGCTTATCTGGGCCTACCTGTGTAGAAAATTTCAGCTTTCTAGCTATACTGGAAGTGCCCCATACAAAGAAGGGGGACCCTAGCCCCAACGGGTGGAAACTGCCAGTTTTAAAATTTATCTGGTTATTTTCTAACCAAGACCTACCTCTGTACCAAGTTTCAGCTCTCTAGCTTTACTGGAAGTGCCCAATAATATTGATGAGTCAGTGACTCAGTGAATATGTACTAAAATATGGACTTTTCACACCTTATTATCTCGAGAAACTTTTATGGTAGAACTTTCAAATTTAACCTGTGAGGTCACCTCTGTAGGGAAACCTTATGTTTCAAGTTTTATTTTATTATGATCAAGGGGAGCAAAGTTATGAGGGGGGTAAAAACAGCTCGAATGGTTTCGTGTAAATATACACACTATGTGGCCGAAATTGGCCTGGCGCACTACCGTGCGCCTAGATTTTTGCCGTTGCATTTACGCATGCAAGTACTGGCATGCCATTGCTGCATACGTATTATAAACGAAAAACGAATCTCTTACCATTTGCTTTTGTGTTTACACATTCCACTGCAGTTTTATTTTCAAAATATCGATGAAGCGTTAACTTTTGAACTTTCGATTACTTCTCAAATTAAAACAAGTATAAGTGCTATATTCGGCTGTGCCGAATGTCTGGACCGATATTTTATTTTTGCATTTTCAATTTGAATCATCTTAAGAAAAATCCTTAAATTTCAGTCCAAGACCCAAGTCTATAGCTCTTTTAGTGTCTTCGAAAAATCAATTTCACGTACAGACAGGCGGACAGACTGATAGACGAACATACGGACATGGCTAATTCAACTTCCCTATCTATAAGTATTCAGAATATATACACTATAGGGACCTCATATAAATATTGTGGAAATTACACACGTAATGGCAAACCTTGGTGAAGGGTATAAAAAAAATTAACCGGAAGGAAATAGAAGAGAGCAGAAAGTTACAAAGTTTATCATATACGCACATTTTTGAAGGCCAGTGTTACCATTCATTATTATTTGTATTATTATTAAATTATAAATGCGCTATAATTAACACTCTTCCATTTTTTATGCGTGGTTCCACAAATAAATCATAAAAATACATTTAAAATGTTAAAACCTCAATTAGAATTTTACAGCACTCCGGTAAAGTTGCATTAAATTTTGAACAAGGTAACACTGCAACATGGTTTTGGCATTTAGTGGCATGCAAGTGCCAAATTTTCAGTAGGAGGCAAGTTTTGCTGCCACTGGAGCTGCCATTGAAAAAAATGTGAATGGATTAGTAAAAAGTTTTTCGAACAGTGGCATGTATGTGTAAACGTTAAGTTAGTTCTTCAAAGGAACTTCTCTCGATCTCTAGTCTTTTGTTAGCCACCATGTACTCATTTTATTTAATTATCTCTTCCTCTTAATAATTATTTTTTATATGTTAATAAAATTATATTTTACTATGCCATTTTTAATATGTATGTGCATATATAAGTATATATTTTATTTTATCAACAAAAAGTATTTGTACTTCTTTTCACATTCTCCAACCACATGGTACTTATGTCGAGATAATTTTAACCAAGAAGCTTGACTAAAGTTGGAATTTTTACGGTGAGACAAAATAATTAATTTTTTTCTGCTTATTCATTCATAATTTCAATCTACTTAAGTAAATGAACTTTTCTGAATGACACTTAAGTTAAATGATAGAGAGAGAGAGAGGGTGGGTAGTGGACACTCACCACACACTCTGCATTCTCCAACATGTTTGCAAAAAAACGATACAATCCCATAAAACTCATTGCAACTGGATAAAAGTACATATTTGTGTACGAAATTGTTAGTGTGCCCCCTACAAGCACTTAAGATTTTACTGTCATCGCTATAACGGCAAATGAAGATGGGAAAAAATCTGCTAACAAAGTTAATAATAGATGAATTTCTTGGAAACTACAATGATACTACGAGTATATATTTCACTATTTCACAAATAATTTTTTTTATTAGAACCATGTTTTTTATCGTACGTTATGTATGGGGTGCAACCAAAAAAAAAAAAATCGAGTGACTCTAATAAATCTGTATTTAAAAGGAAGTATTTTTTAATTTTGTCATCTCTTACGACTGACTCTGCATCATATTTTACCAATTGTCTTTAAAATACTCGTTCTATAACTGAAAAAAAAACGGAATGGTTCTATATGATCCTGAGTCGTAAAAGATGAAAAATTTAAAAATTACTTCGTTTTAAATACAGAAAAAGCTGAAGCTTCCGCTGCAGGTTTGTAAGAAAGCTTTGAAAGAAGCTGTGGATGTCTGATTTTTGTTCATGATGTCCCACTTTTTAGTTTCTGGTTTTGACAGAAAACATCGGTTTGTTCGAAACGTTAAAAATGTAATGGTGTTTTTTTTGCTACGCTTTTCTGAAACAATTTAATCGCAACTTAATGCAATTTACCTGCAGGGAGAAAGCTTTCAAGCAAAATGTTTTCTCCCATTTGTTGTTTAATTTTTTTTTTTTTTTAGCACCAGCACTCAGGTAATGACCACTAATTATACCATACCATATCTGATGAGAAAAGGATTGGGTAGAGGTGATAGCTGCTGAAATGTAGAACGCTTAATTCTTGTATTCCTCTGCTAATGCGGGTTTTGTTTATTTTTAGAGCATTAATGCAGCGCTTTTGGTATTAAATAGACGCATTAAATTTTTTAAGCTGAACTGAGCAGAAATTTTAATAATTTGTTTACTTTCTCGATGATTCTGCTAAACGACGAAGGAGGGCGATGTTGTATACTAGATGTCGGAACAGTTTTTAGTGGCCTGTGCTATGCCTTCATCACTTCAAATAGTCCAACAGTTATTGCAAAACCACACTAATGCTCGTTTTATATACTTATGATGTTGTTTGAATTTCTCTGACCAGGGATATAACTCAGGTCGTAAGTAATAGTTTGCTTAGTAGTAAATGCGCTAACCATTTTCGCCAACGCCATTCTCTTAAAAAGAAGTTAAGACATCTTTATGCCTTCTTTTTGTGCGTAATCGAAAGCATGACATTTTGAACTGCTTTCGGAAGTTTACGACCTAACTAATTTGAATTTCTTTAATAACAGATTTTATTTAACATTTTATTTGTTCATAGGGACGAAAACTAAATAAGTTATAAAATAGATGCTTACAAGGTCGTAAATAAGTTTTTCTTTTGTTACAATTTCAGCATTATCGATCGGTCGACATTGTGGGGCAGGCTATAAATGATTGTGGTTGGGTACTTTCACTTTACGAGATAATTTTTAACGAATCAAAAACAATATTATTTTAATTAATATTAAAGGACTCAACACGACAGAAGTTCTTATGTTTGAATATAGAATCCGGTACGGAATATCTTATTACGCTAAATAAGCGGATATAATAACGATTAGGGAGTAATTCAAGTATTCAACAATATTGATTTTACGTAAATGAACTGTGCACGGCTTTGAATTGAATGCATGATAATGTTGAACGTGTCTTTAAGCATCCAATCTAAAAATTGCCTTCCTAAATTGATTCTTTTAAGTAATCTTTTCTTTTAGCATTAAATTAAGGATTTAAGGATTAAATAATCCGTATTTGATATTTTAATTAATTATAACATCATAAATAAAATAAGAACTAAGCAAGGAAATGGATTATATGAATATTGCTTCCGCTATAAAAAGTGTTGCATATGGTTGCACAAACTCAAATTACCACAACTTGTGGCAACATACTACAATTTGACGGATACTGTTGACGTAGTAATAAAAATGGTTCTACACAATAATAGTTTCGGCTAAAAATCACCAAAAAAATATATGATTAAAAACATTTCCTATATGTCGCTCTTGACTTTTATAGTCATTCTATTTACAAAAAAAAAAAAAAAAAAAAAAAATACTGAACACTGGATAAGAAAAACTGCTACTTTTAATGAAACCCTTATATTTGCCTGTTTGTAAAATGTGTGATCCTTTTTTTTATCTGTCCAGTATTTTGAAGTGTAGTTGTCAAATGATGTTTTCACTTTGTTGGGTTTGTTGGTTGCCCGGTTGGTTATTGCTGTTACTCCTCAAACAAGTGGAGTTTGAAAAAACTAAAGGAAACAAAAAAATTTTTGACATAAAATGAAATAGATGTAGAGTGGTAAATGTCTAAATATACAGTTTTTGTATTATTCTGCTGCTTCTCTTGTTGTTGCTGCAGTCGAAGTTGTCACTATTTGTTGCAACCGAAAAAGAGCAACACACAACATTGAGAATAAAAGTATATAAATAAAAAATTCCATTTACAGCTTAAATTCTTTGAATTGTCCTTTCAAGTTTTCGGTAGAACATTTCTGCCTTCACACAATGTTTGTTATTTTATTTACAGCTTTTTTTTTTTTGTAACACACTTAATCTCTTTTTGTTTTAGCTTTCAGGCCGAGATGGAAAGTTGGACTTGCAAAAGCTTGATTAGATAAAACAAATTATTGCCAATAATTCTTTCTAATGGCTTGATATAAAAAATTTTATACTTCAAATTTAAATTGAAAGAAAAATTATTATAAATAATTTTTACCACAATATATTCTTGCTTAAAGCATTTCCATCTCTGATTCTTTCTGTTGTTGATCCTTTAAACTGTTGGAAAGTGTGCACTTATTTTCCTGTACACAACTTTATATATCTTTATTCCTTTTTTTCATGTGGTTTCGTTAAATATTCTATCTGTTGCGGCAAATGTCATATAAAGTTACAAGTTGTCAAGCCTTCATATAAAGAAATAAAAAAATGAAATAAACAAATAGCGAGAGAAAAAATAAGAAGAAATAATATGAAAATATAAAAACACAACGTCACTGTAAATAAACAATGCTAAAATATTAATATGACATGGTAATTCTTGAGAAAAATATTAAGAAAATTAAAGAAAAATGTATGCAAATTTGTTTTAGGGTGAACAGGAGGAGTATTGAAAGGCAGGCTCACAGTACTCGCTTACACATACACGTACTTATACGTTTGTTCTATGTTAGCTGTTTAATATAATATTGAATATCGGACCCTGGTGAAAAATTTGTTAAGTGTATAAATTTGTATTGATGAAGCATTGCAGGATGGATGACAAATGTCTGGATCATTAAATAAAATGTCATGGAATTGGGAAGGAAGAGTAAAAAATAAGTTTTAATAGAGATTTAAAAAAAAAAGAATGCAGGTTTTATGTCGCCACTATAACCTAAAGAATGTTCAAAAGCTTAATTGTATTAAATTAAAATATTTAGTTCTTAGTTTTAGCTCTCAAAAGTCTAGACATTAAAAAGATTGTGAAGAGATATTTTGCTTAATACATATTTTTGCAGCGTACATATTTTCTGGGCTCATATTGAACAAAAAAAAATTTGCCAGAAAATTGCACAAGTGCAGGTGCTAACATGAAAGCGGTTTCTAATTAAATATGAAGAAATATATCAATGTTTCTACCAAAGGTTAGTTAGGAAGTCACACGCAGCACCGAATGCACCAATTCAATATAAAATAACTTTTCTGATTTAAATATTTAGAGCCATTTAGACGAAGAAAATAAAGATTTAGATTACTTCCTTATCTATGACTTATCTGTACTATAAGCTTGTCTACTTTGCAGTCTAAATGTCCTTCAGACTACGAAACGAATGTAGCTTCTAACAGCTGAAATTTATATCTGTTATTCAGAGAGCAATAAATAGAATAAGATATATCGGATATAAAGTAAATGATATCTAAAATATAACCGACAATCAACTGCCTAACCAGGCTCTACATCTAATTCGGTTTTAGAGCACCGCACATCACTAAAAAGAATAAAGAGTTGTTCAACCCTTTAATTTAGTGGGTGATCAAATAAAGCAACATTGTTCAGGACGATATTGATCATTTGTGAGCTCTCACTTCGTTTTGAACCAGCAGGTGACATAAAGAAGCTGCAATTTTTCAGCTGGCTCAAATTAGAGGGTACAAAAACTCAACAACGAGAAGTCTACGAAATTGACTCGACGGTAAAATAACTAGGCAACGACTTAATTTCGCAAAGTTGCAATTACGATGAACACTAAACCTTCGCATAGGTCTCCCCTTCTGCTTTCGAAGTAGAATATAAAGATATTATGCATTTTGTCTATATACTTTCTGGTCTAGAGAATCACTGACTTCGCAAAAGACGGCAAAGATCCTTTAATCGTTCCTCTTTGATATAACAAATGAAGCGCAGACAAAATATTTCCTATAAAAGAAGCAGCGTTTAGTTTTCTCGATTACCTTCTTAATTGGCATTTAACCACAACCCTGCAGAAAAGTACATGCGCTCAAATGAAATTTGCTCTTTATTAAGAGCCCTGCAATACAAATAAATGGATTCGTTGAGTACTAAAAAAAATAAATATTCCAAAAATATCCTTACAGGACACTGGGGGCTAAGGCGCCACCAGTATTATATTTGGAAATTTTGAGGCCAGGTCTATACAGGAAGACATGCCTGACACTTTCTCTGTGATTGTTCTCCGGTAGAGACGTGCAAAATAAAGTTCCTTAGAGATATCTTGAGAACTCCAAATGAGGTATACAATCTCTTACCATGTCTTCCTCGCAAAATACTTGGGGTGCTCAAAAAATCCAAAGCAAAGGCTACTACGTAATGGCGTTTTACATGTTATGAACTCTAAACACCTTCTTCATCTAAACTCTTTCTTCAGCTTATATATAAGAATTTTAATTTTATTCCATTTTATTGCCATCTTTTTCCACAAAAGCCATTATAAAAGGTGTTCCAATGAGAAGAAACAAACTTTTTGTTAAGGAAATTCAAAATTTTTTTATTTAATGTGAAATACAATCGATACAATTAAGTTCTAAATAAAACATCATTCAAATGGCCTCCACGACTTCTTCTGCAGGAACGAATTCAATGAACCCAATTTTCGAGCCCTTTATCCATTAAATCAAGTCGTTTGTCATGAATATTGACTTGTAAAGCTTGAAGAGTCTGGTCTATTTCGAAAGACCAATGTCTTCAAATAATCCCAGAAGAAATAGTCTAATGGTGTTAAATCACAACTTCTTTTAGACCATTCAATATTACAATTTCTTGAAATAATCGAATCTCCAAACTTTTCTCGCAATAATTCAATTGTTGCATTTGCTGTGTCTCACGTAGCCCCGCCTTGTCGGAACCAAATATTGTCAAGATCAACTTCTTTCAATTTTATACGGATGCAAAACCAAATCCTTTCTCAAAATCCGCCAGGTTGTGGTTTAAGACAGTCCCAATTGTTGAGAACGTTTTGGAATCGACAAATTGTGGTCTTCAGCAACACGGTAGCAACGGTGAACGGTAGCAATATTTGCATTACTTCGAGCGGTTCTTTGTCTTATTGGCACTTGATCATTATGTAAAGAATATGTTCACAATTTTTAACAATTCGACGAATAGCGAACATACTTGGACGATTATTACGACCATAAAATGGCAAAAGCGCGCGAAAAGTTGCAATTGGAGAACGATTATTTTGATAATAAAAGTGAATAATTTGTTAACGTTGTTCTTGCGGTTATCTCTCCATGATGAAATTGTAAAACACTACTGAATACAATGAAAAACAAATGACAGATCATGACATATTACATATAGCCGGAACGTCACTTCAAAATCATATCATCCCTATTGGAAAACCATATATTTTAGAATCCATAAAGGCTGAAATCTATCCCTTCCCTGAACCAAAAATCTGTCGTTCTAACCTAAACTACTTCACCTACAACAACCCAAAAATGTATGCATAGTTTAGTTCTCTGCACAAAGAAAAAAAACCAAAAAAACAGGCGATTCGCCAACAAAATGTTAATGTTGTTTTAAACCAACTTAATGATTTTTGCCTTCGGGTACCTCGAATAGTGGTTATATTGAGTAACGCTTTTCTACCTGGCCCCACCTTCATCTGGGCTTAAAAATTTTCTAATCCATGTATGAATAATGGGTACTTCGTTAGTTGGTGGGTTTTATAAATTCTTCAGCTGTCTGGTTAACATTTTTGAGTGGCTTAGAATATCTTGGGATGTCGTTCTTGCACCGTAGCCTCTTTCTTCAATCCACCGAAATGGAGTTTTATGGAAGGCACATCTAATGTTTACTTATGTTCTTCACGTTCCTCCTTCAGTTAAATAATTCTCGTAGAAAAGCCAGATATAAAAAATACATGTTCATGATGAATAAATATGAGCAAAAAATTATTAATTTGTGATCCAGTTGCAAAAATATTTTTCTCTCCATCTATGAAGATGTCTTCAAAAATTTTTAAATATTTATCTTTCACGGTCGGTTCCATTTTACCTTTAATCGAACTATTCGTGATATTCAGCCTAATTTATAAAATATTGCAAATGAAGCCACAATTTTCTTAATATTTTTTCCCAAAAGAAGCGGACTTTATTTAGATGTTCATAAATATTTTCAAAATATATTAAAAATCAATTTGCACGATATTGTATATATATTTTTATGACTGCACCAATGCGTGAATATCATAATTCAGCTGCAATTGTTGGCTTCATACTTGTTAATCTGAAGAATTTCTTAAACTAACAAAACTAAACAAGAAAGCAAAGTAAATTACAGATAAAGTCCATACATTTAAGAAATACTAACAAGAAACCAATAAATTTTCACTATATCAGACATTAATTGAAATAACAAGATAAACGTACACGTTTAATATACAAACATAATCATCGTATAGAAATTAAACAGAAATGCAAAAACTTCTTGTGAGTACAAATGTAGTTCCTGTTGCACTAAAAATTGTTTAAACAATTTCCTTCAACATGAATAAATATTCGTATTCTTGTTAGTTTAATGATAAAATTATCATGTTAAATAATAAATACCTTTAGCTGTTTGGATATATACAATTATTGTTGCTATTAAATATAAATTGTTTAAACATGACAAATATGATAAGAATCTTAATAATTTCATTATAACTTTTTGTTTAACTAAAACCGCAATGTGAATTCATCAATATGTGAATTTGTAAAATGAAGAAATATCGATGAATTTATTGATACGCAATTTACGTTTAGGAATTGATGATTTATAGTATGAAAGTTCTATACAAGTTGCCCTACAGTAGGGCATCAAGGTTTCGATGTTTATTTTTAATTTTAATGTTTTGTTTTATGAAAGAAACGTCTTAGCATTCCAGTGTCGTTGCAATATCTCAGTTAAGAATACTGTAAATCAAGAACGATCGGAATATGAAACTATTCTGATCCGTATGAGTAACCTGACCGGTAATATAACAAATAAATAAATTTCAAAGTTGTGAAAACTCTGGTATCGTCATGTTTAAAATGGGACTTATATGTAGAGCTCTTTCAGTTCAATGTAGTCTTTTACTTTTCTACTAGAAAATGCATGTTTGCGGTGTAAGAAAGTTTTATATCAATACCAAGAAAACAAAGTTAAAGGATTTCACTGTCATTTAAAAGGTGTCTGATGTCTGGCGTCTTTGGGTATTTTACAAAACTAAAGTAAAAATTGATTCTTCACACAGCAATGTGCCAATGATATACATTTTGTTTGTATATTTACTGCAACTCGTAGCATGTTACATTTTCTATTTTTCTTAAAACATATTGTTGCATGTTGAGTGTATGTGTGTGTGTGTGTGTGTGTGAGAATGCATGCATTTGATCATGTCATGGCGACATTGGTGGGTGATAATAGTATTTGATAGATAAATACTTTATGCCAGTAAATCGATAAATGTCTAGGTTAGGGTTTTGCTCTTGAAGGTACAAACAGCTTGGTGGTGTTTACTTTAAAATTACAAATAGACTGACACACACATCCACATACAGACAGTAACAAATGCACATTGCATTGCGGTATAAATAAAAATATGGTGTGAAAAAAAACATTTAGTTTTATTTGTCTTCTAATTGTTATAAGTGAGTATGTCTGTCTGTATGTTATGTTTTTAGTTTCTGTTTCATATCAATTGACATTTCGTTTATGCCACAATTTGTTTTCACATCTCTTTTGGGTGTTTGTTTATATTAAATATTTTTAGTTTCAAATTAGGATTTATTTACTTTTAAGTAAATTCTGTTTATATTATCGATATTTTTAGTTTTACAAAATATTTATCTTTTGCTTTTTTTTCGTGAAAAATGTTTTAATTTATGAAATAAAATTAATATATACAAACACCACATGTGTTTTGATTTGACAAAGATTATTCTAGTTATTTTTGAAATTACTATGAACTATTTATTATTAATATTTGTTTATATTTATACAGGCTTAAGTTCGTAAGATTTTCCAATAGGGATGATATGATTTTGAAATTACATTTCGGCCATTTGATCTGTCATTTGTTTTTCATTATATTCAGTAGTGTTTTGCCTTAGGACAACTTGAAAACGATAACGATTTTTTTAAGAAAAATTATTTACCGAGACACTTTCATCTGAGTGGTGTCGTAAATAAACAAAACTGTCGATTCTGATGCGAATAAAATACACAAATTATTCATAAAAAACCTTTACATTCACCTAAATTGACAGTTTGGTGTGGTTTTTGGTCTGGTGAAATCTTCGGTCCGTACTTCTTTCAAAATGAAGCTGGTAACACCGCTACTGTCAATGCAGATCGGTATAGATCGATGATATCCAAGTTTTTATGGCCGAAATTGGAAGAAGTTTATCTTGACAACAAGACGGGGCTACGTACCACACAGCAAATGCAACAATTGAATTATTGCGAGAAAAGCTTGGAGATTCGATTATTTCAAGAAATTATGATATTGAATGGCTTTCAAGAAGTTGTGATTTAACACCATTAGACTGTTTTCTTGTAGGGTTATTTGAAGTCATTGGAAATTGGAAGAAGTTGATCTTGACAAAATTTGGTTCCAACAAGACGAGGCTACGTGTTACACAGCAAATGCAACAATTGAATTATTGCGGGAAAAGCTTGGAGATTCGATTATTTAAAAAAATTGTGATATTGAATGGCCTCCAAGAAGTTGTGATTTAACACCATTAGACTATTTCCTGTAGGGTTATTTGAAGTCATTAGTCTTTCGAAATTAACCAGACTCTCTTCAAGCTTTACAAGTCAATATTTAACGTACCATTCATGGCATACGACTTGATTTAGTGGAAAAAGTACGAAAATTGGGTTTATCGAATTCGTTCCTGCAGAAGAAGTCGTGGATGTCATTTGAATGACGCTTTATTTAGAACTTAATTGCATCGATTGTACTTCACATTAAATAAAAAAACTTTCGAATCTTCCTAACAATAAGTATGTTTTTTTCTTAAGAAATCATATCACTCTTATTAATAAAACCTTTTATTTAGCCGTTTAGTTTTAATCTAAAGGGATTTTTGGATATAAAATTTATTCCTTTCCTTTATAACGAACTTTCCGAGAAATTTCCCGGAATTTGTAGGAAAACTGTGTCCTCCGTTGAGCACCAATCGGCAAAATGGTAAGATTAATATGCCGGTATAAAGCGATTTCCGCTGCCCACAACTGTCTGGCATTGTCATTATAATTCACATCAGATCAGATTCGACATAAATACACCTTTCTCGGTTGTAGATGAGGTCACACTGAATATTGTCTAGGAACCAGACGCAGACAAAAACAGTAAACACTTAGGGTAAGGAAAGTTGAAGTGTTGAGCGCGTTGACTACTAAGTAAACAATGACTTAGGACCTGGGCCCAAATCGTTACATCCGTGAACGTAGGACTCGTCACGTAATAACTGTATAATAGGATAAAAAATTACGATTCGGGCCCTGGGTTCTATCTCTGTTCAAAACATCATGATTTTGGCTAATGAACATTAGTGTCACCCCGGGGCATGTCTGTGCCCAAGTTAATCAACCAGTAACCAAACGCTAATACCACGTGAGACGGTTAGCCTTAAGGATCAGCGTCTACTGGCGTTTAGAGATGTGTTGCTCCTACATTGGACTCACCGTGCGATGTGATGCGAAATGTGTTCAATGCTCTTGGGGATGGGTATGATTTTGAACATACTTTATCTTATGAGTGCTTGTCCTATAAACAAAAATAGTGACTACTTTTTACGATTGATAACGTTATGTTCTGCTAATAAAAGCTAGATTTTTCAAGATTTTTAAAGGAAATTTCTTAAAATTTTCTAATTATATTAATTTAACACAGTTATTTCTGCACAATTTTGGCGTAAGTTTTATAAAATATTTAAAATTTTTTTATTAAAACGCTAGCCATGGCAAGCATTAGACAGGGTGTCCGCCGGGAAGATATACTACTTTGTTTAAGTTTTGATTAAATGAAAGATAATTGATCTTATATTGATAAATGTTTTATTTAATGTCGGCAATTATGTATGGAATACAAGATCGGATAAATGTCCGCCTCTTTCAGCCTCACAATTGCGAGCTCTTTCGAGCACATTTTTCATTACATTCTCACACATTTCACGCGGTATTTCATTAATTTCATAACGAATATTTTGTTTGAGTTGCTCACGCGTTTCTGGTTTGTTTTCATAAACCTTGCTTTTCAGATATCCCCACAAAAAGAAGTCCGGCGCAGTCAAATCAGGCGACCGTGGATTACAATCAACATCTTTTTCATCGTCACAGTAATCGATGATTGATTTTGATAAAATGTTTTAAAGATTAAAACACGTTGGTTTATCGAATATTTTTCCATAACAAATTTGCCACGTGTCTACTTCTCGACTGCCAAATATTAACCGTCAAGAATAATGTTTACCAAAATGGCGGCAAAACAAAGTAGTATACCTTCCTGGCGGACACCCTGTATTATTTATCCTGTTCCTATGCAATCATACTAGTTCGTGTATTCAATATCCAATTTATGTTACAAATCGGCTTATTTTGCACATTTCAAAAATATTTTTTTTTTTTTTTTTGTGGAAACGTGCTGTTGCATATAAATTGTAAAGTGACAAGGACAAAACCTGTTTCAGAACACCTAAAAGATTACTAAAAATCTTGTTACTTTACTATTTTGTTTAATATAAATTTCGGGGTTGAAAATTCGAAAATTTTTAAATATAGCAAATTTGTTGTTTGTGTGAATCACTCTGCTGAATTTTAGAACATTTTGGGTTTTACTTTCTCTAGAACCAACTACTTTTGCAGATCTTGTCATTAATCTAACCCATCTCATTATTAATACTGCTTGTCCAGCGTATATTAAAAAGTTTTTGAGATTCTATTAAAACCTTACAACAGTTGTCTTTATTTTCCCCTTTTAAACGACTATTGTTTTAACTTAATTGTGTATTTTTGCCACAAATTGTAACCACAACTGCACAAAATATACAAAATACAAACGTATAAAAAATCCTATTTCATTATTGGTTTTGTTTGAACAGCAATTTGCTAAAAATAAATACCAAATTAAAAACTGAAATTCAGCACGCGCAAAAAATCAAAATCAAACAGCATCAATTGAATATTTAAAAAAAAAATCAAATGCACACAAAAACAATGCATTCAAATGTGCAGGAGATTTAAAACGTGATTACATTTTGTAATATTGCTAGTAAAAATAGTTAAACGTTTTCCTATCGAAGTTACGACAAAAATGTTAATTTCAATTTAGTTCTTATATGAATGCAAAAAAAAAATAATAGGCAGAATAGATTTTTTTTCGTAACCAAAATACTTGCACGAATATCTCTGAAATACCATCCTTTGACTCATTAGCATCCATCACTTTACCAACATTCATGACATGAAAAACAAAGTAAGGAAAGAGAATAAAAATAAAACAGCGGAAAATTGCTCGTTTAGCTCATGATCCTACTAATTAATACCAGTATAAAGTGCATATTAATTACAACTGATAATACTATGGAGGTGGCAAAAATACAGAAAAAATAGTGTTTATTTTTCTTTTCGAGCGTTCTGTAATGTAAATCAGGTACGCAGAAGCAGAGGGTTTTTTTTTGCTCAGCCTCAGTATCAGCGTTGTCAACTTGGTGCGTTTCGCACCTTTTTTGGTGCTTTTTTAAATGTTTTGTGCGAAAAATTTCTCAGTTGGTGCGTGGTGCGTTTTTTTTTTTAAATTTTGGTGCGTTTTTTTCATTTCGGGTGGCACTAAAGAAACTTCAACACAATTTTTTGTTTCAGTTTGAGAAAAAAAATATTTTTGTACAAAAAGATACAACTGTTGTAATACCATTTCATTCAACATTGTAAAATTTTTACAATCAATTTTACAGACCGCAATAAGAACAACCAGTAATGATATTTAAGACGTGCCAAAACATATGCACAAAGTAAAACCGTCTTGTTGTAGATAATTTGTATTATGAAACATTTCATTATAGGGAATTTGCTGTCCCTTTTAGATTTTCATAGTACATAATTGGTTTTGTTGGTTTACGTGGCTGCCTGCTACGCGCAAGCATTCAAGTAGAATCAATGAGATTCCGTTTTGACAACAAATCAAAAGTTTAAGTTCGTATTCTTTGCCCTCAAAAAGCATTAAATCGAATTGTTCGTGCAGACTTTTACGGTAAGCACAAAACAAACATCAAATTGGTTTTGTAGTAAAAGTTTCTGTCTAGTCTGCTAAAGAGCTTAGCAAAAAAAAAAAGTATTCTCGAGACTAGCGATCATTGTTCGTTTTTTATAAAAAGCATAAATAATGCGGTTATATAAAGTGTTGTAACAATAAAATTAAAAAAAAATTCTATTTACTAAAAGAAATATTTAAAGTAAGTGTCAATAATGGAGTATAAAAAAGGAGATTATAAGTGATATATAAAAAGATTTGGGAATCACATGAGTACATGAGTTTAAGAAATGGATTCGGCCTTGATCAAATAATATCACAAAAGTAAGATGCTTTTATTGCAATTTGCGACGTCACGCCTAAATATCCACCCTTGTTCGGCATGCTGGAACACGGAAACACATTCCAGCTTTGAGCTCATTTAGCTACAAACGACATCAACAACCAATATTGTACAAAATGTTTTATCCCATTACAAATATGATATCATGCCATTAACAGTACAATTTGAATCCGATGTCGAAACATTATTTAGCATTGAAAAAGTGTGGAGAATGATGCACTTTATGTAATGGCACAATATTGATTCAACCTTAGAATTTTAAGCAAAAGTTAAATGTTTTAAAAACGCAAAATTAATTCAATAAAAATTTGCAATATAAAAAAATCTGAACTTGGTGCGTTTTTTGTTAAATGGCGCGCTTTTTGCTCCATTTTAGTGCGTTTTGAAATTTCAAAGTTGACAACGCTGCTCAGTATGCCTGCGTCTGTCTCTCTCTCTCTCTTCTCTTTCGATATATCTAATTCTTTTGATGGCCCTTGAACTTTATAATTTTAATCCGAAATACAGGCTACTTAGGAGAAACTCTTGATTACACGAAATTACTGGACATTTTTTCCACTAAAAAAAAATTTAAAAGGTTTTAAAGTTTAAACGAGAAATAAATCGGAAGGGAGATGAGTTTAAGAAATTATTATTAGCCGCCATTTTTTTGAAATGGTGGAGAGAACAGCAAGTATACGAGGTGGTAATGTTTAAAAGTCTTGGAAAACCTTCTAAGTAAAACTACAAGACGACTGCAGTAAATGAAACAAACTTGAAATGAAACCATACAGTTCGATAAAAGAAAAACTCATAATATTCTTAGAACACACTTCGCATTTGACCGAAAGTCTTAAACAAGTTTTGTTTTTGAATAAACTTTTATTTGGGCTACTTACACATTTCACTCGGATTGCTTTCAATTCCATAACTATGTTTCGATCATTTTTGTCTTCAGATTCCGTTTATTTCGATTTTACAATGCTAAAGTATGTTGTGTTTTCATAGGCGTTGGTCTATATCGCTTTTAATAGGAAAGCTCACATTAAGCTTTTGAACTAATATGCAAACCTTGATCTACTAGCGCTCCTAAAAGTAAAAAAGAAATTTATAGTCAATTTTATATTAAATTTTAAAAAATGTTTTAATTGCACATAAAATTTTCGTTTTACATTTTCTAAAGACTCAGCTTTCGATGGCAAAAACTTTCGTTCGGAATTGAAATCTGTTTCATGGCTAATTATCATTAACTTAAACTTTTATGTTTTGTTTACTTGTTATAAATAAAATTTTTTAAATTTATTTTATATACTTTTTTTGCTAAACAACCAATCCATCTGCCAAATCCTTCCTGTTACTGATGATGACTTTTCTCCTTCTGACTGTGATCTTTTCTATTCTAAAATGACGGATTGAAAAATCACCAAATTAAAACACACACATGCAGACATATATAGCGAAAAAAAAAACAGTAACAAGTATAAATCGGATATACAATAGCAGCTGGATGAATCCTGTTGTCCAGTTACATAACAACATGTAGAAATTAAATCGCATCAATAATTGATATTGAAAAACGTATGTTAAAAGCCAAAAATAGAATTTCTAATTGAGTTTGCAAGGATTTACGCCCTCATACCCGAGAAAATAAACTAAGTCAGACACCCATACACAGACCCACAAATATACACATTTACAAATGTAGTAAACGGAACAAAACAACAAACCAAATATAAAAACACACATGTATCATCCGTCGTCTGTCCAGAACGGCTGGCTAGCTAGCTGGCTGGCTGGTTTTAATGACAACAACACAAGCAGATAAATGAGAGTAAATATATAAAAAAAAAACAACAGGATCAAACATCAGCATTTGAAATTGTTCAATCATGTGTATACAATTCGAATATACAAATCACAATCCATCTATAACTGTATCTGTTACTTTGCTGCGATACATTTATATAAAATCAACTACTACGACCCCTTAAACTCACACATACACAGGCGTACACATGCAGACATACTGCTAAACTTTCAACCGGTCATTGAAATAAACTCTGGCAAAATTAAACCAAATAAAACAAAAAAATCTACTGGTCATCATCAAAAAGTACCATCATCGTTAACAATAACATCAGAAGGAGCAAAATTTAATAGAAGACTTATCACTAACAACAAGAACAACAGCAACAGTAACTGCACCCACCAGCTCCACCTATAGCTTTACTAACACAAATACAATTATAAAGATTTTGATGATGATGATGGCGTTGGTGTTATATACCAATAAGTTTTTACTGCTCCTGGTCTTGTTGCTGCCGTTGCCAAATCTGATGATGATGATGGTATTGGCATTGTGAATTGTACGAAATGTGGTCAATTAACACATTTGCTACAATGATGTACCAAAATATCATTTGATATGATGTGATATGATGAGTTATGATGTGTTGATACCTTTACTATGGTTTTACCATTTTTAATGAAGAAAACAAAAATATTCTGTCGCATTTACTTTTTGTTCTTATTCTATGAAACGAGTGCAGTTTCAAAAGTATAACTTCTTCACATACTCTAAGATGTAAACGATTAAACGATTATGTTTAAACAAAAACATTTTTATTAGGAAAGAATAAAAAAATTTATTTATTATTTAAGCTAATGAACTGTTTCCACGTATCAAATATATTTTATATTTCCATGAAGTCATTAGTTGCTGAAATCATTTGTATAGAAAATAAATAACGTCACCGATAATGAAAGCTCTTAGCAAAAATTTGTCAAAATGGTACTACGAATTAGTCTGGGGCAGTTTTTGCTAAAAAAAATACTTAAAATAATTATTTAAATTTTTACATAAAGAAAATTTCTGCAGGCTGACAGCTGCATGATAGAGTAAAGTAGTATGTACGTGACATAAAGGAATAATCAATTATATCCTTTTTCAAACTACAAGGATATATTAATAATGTGATAATTAGAATCTGAATAAGATTAGAAAAAGAAAAATTGAAACACAAACTAATACATTATCCTTCAGATAAAGTATTTGGATGTATTAAACAACATTTATTATATCGGTATTTTGACTCCAATACTTAGGTTGTACTATTCTGTAAGTATCAAATGATCCTCAATATAATAGAATTATTTTAGACTCCAATTTTCAAGATTTCTTAGCGACCGAAGACGCCTTTGAGAAGAGATTAGGGCTGAAGGAAAATATCCTATATCGGAGTAAAAAGCGAGTATCCACCATGTGTCGTATCATGAATCGCACCCAGAGGTGCCAAGTGGTTAACTGCTTTTTGGAGTCTTGATACTATACTTGATTTTCCTCTACTTAATTTTTATGTCTAGTTCAAATACTGAGGGTATCAGGCGAATTAATGCATAACTGTGTTGGACTTGGGAATACTCTAGATGACAATCACCGTGAAGGAAATGGTCTATCTGAGTCCAGTCATAATTTTTCTATAAAGAGGAAAGATATGATTTTTTGTTTGTTTGTTTGTTTGTTTGGTTGTTTAAAATGAATAGGCTCCAAAACGGCTGAGCCGATTTTGATGAAATTTTCAGGGAAATCTTCAGAATATTCAGGCGGGTGGTATGCCACCCTATGGGCCTATGCCTATGGGCTATATGAAGTTTTGATTGCACAAAGAGGCGTGGCACCGCCCATATCACACAAAAATTTAAATCGCCATATTTTGGGCATTTTTTGACCTACGTTGATGATACTTGGTACAGATGGTATTGGCATAATTTGGAATACGTACCAAGAGAAAAGTGGATGGGACCACGCCCCTTTTTAGAAAAATTAAAAATCGTAATATAGTCTTAACTACTGAACCGATCGTCATTAAATTTTCACAATAGGAATTTTATTTTATAACGAGGGAGTAGCGAAGCGCACCGGGTATATCTAGTTTTAGAATACTTTTTTACACAAGATACTAAACAGGGATGACTGAAATGATATTATGCAACTCAAAAGATCGCAGTTGGAGTTCTTACGGACGCTGTAGTAAATGAAAGTAGCATCGGTCTCACCTTGGTTAGGGGCTGTACACATATTACGTAATGCTCCAGGGGGTGGGGGGGTTACAGATTTGTTACGGATTGGAAATTTTGCACTGAAAAATTAGTAAAAAGCGTTACGATGGTGGGGGGGGGGGGGGGGGGTGGGGTAAAAAATCTCTGAAAACAGCGTTACGTAATATGTGCACAGCCCCTTACTAAAGATGAACTATGTCTCAAACAAAGAGCTCTCTTATAATCTAGGCTGATAAAACTGTTGACACTCTTCATTGGAAAATAGGTCGTGCATATCTTCCTCTTGGCATCTCAAAGTTCACAAGGACCTCCGAATGTAGTTGATAGCAACCATGTTGACCATTGAAGCAAACCTATCCGAAACATATGTATCGTTATGTAAAAAATCTGCCGAATTAATTTACTGGATTATAATCGAGCCATGTGAAACTTTATGGAACCAGTAATTTCTTTAACAAAAAAATGTTTACAAAAAAAATTTCCAGAATTTCTTTTAAAGCCTTTAATGTTTTCCCTCGTTGTTGTATGCTTACTGGCATTATAATCAGACTTCAAAATGTTTTTTTTTTTTTTTTTTTTTTGGCATTTGAAATATTCTTTGAGAGATTAATTGTTTTAAATTTTTCACTCATGTTGCTTTTCACGTTTTTTTTTTCACAAACGGCAAATAAGAAAAGTTATTATTATTCCTCTACATGAAAAAAAATGCTTAAATAAGCTTTAAGGATATAAAGTCTGTATTTAAATATGGTTAAATGGACAATCTGCTTAGACGAAATAATCCATTAAAGGATGTGTGTATTAAACACTAATTGTGAATTTATACATAAGTAGAAAATATTGGAAAAAGTTAAACTTTTCTAAATTTTATTTATGTAAAGCTGAAGCATAGTGTAAAGTTTAACACATAAATAGTTCTTTATTTTTAAAATTAGTTTTAAGTTTAATTTTTATATATAAATTCGTCTTACTGCCATTTATTTTAATAATTTTCCCATTTGTTATTAAAATTATGACAAATTAAGTTTTCGTTAAGTATTTACACGCACTCTGTAACACCAACATACACACACACATACTTCTCAACACAAACTCAACCACTTTCATTTGTTAGCTTTTTTTGTGGATCCTTATTTGCCCCTACTAATTTCAATGTACTTCGCTCCGGGGAGATTAATTATTATAATCATTATTATTCCTAATTTTTGTTAGAGTTTTTATATACATTTTTTATCATTATAAATATTTGTATTCTCTTCTCAACAAGATAATAATAATGTTTGAAAAACACAAACAACAGTAAACGCTGCTACTGTTACTGTTGTAGAGTTTTTAGACAATTCATTTTTTTTTTTTTTATAATTTATGCAAATGTTGTGATAATTATTCATAATAAAAGTATAACAAAATGTATCATAATTTTCTCTCTGGGAAATATTTTTGTCAGCACTTTAGTGGCCGCAAAATATTGCAATAAAGCATATGCTCTGTGGAACATATGAAAATATAATTTTTTTTTTAAAACTTATAAATAGGTTTTTTGCGAATTATTCAAAAGTTAAGTTATTAAACAATAATCTAGATTTAAAATCATAGTTTAGTATTTAAGCAACTTAATTAGTTGATAACATATTTAGTTCCCTAGTAATGATGTTACGAATATCAATTTTTAGTAGTCGCGAATACGAATATTTGAAACAATATTCGCCGAATACGAATACGAATATTATTTTTAACGTTTAAATCCACTTAATATTTAAAATTTAATTGGAAAAGATCCCTCCCTTTGCGTCAGTAACTATAAAAGAAAAAACAACCGTCATACTACTTAAGGTATTTATGCCAAATTTTAAGACCACCACTGAACATTTTTAAATTATTTTACTTCCATAATTTGAGATTTCGTATTTATTATTCTGTTTGTGCTTTTAATTCGTAATTCAGTATTGTTTGGGAAAACATATTCTCGCATACTGCGCAGCCACATGTCTCGGTGGACTTTCACATATTAAATTTTAGTTCTTCCATTTCTTAAGTCCAAGATTTCTCCACTGAGAATTGATTATGAACTTAACATGATATGAATATATGTATGTAGATATAAGACTTTAACTTTTAAATGCTAATCTAAAAATATATTATTCTTTGTGTCTGTTTTTAAGGAAGAATATTATCTTTCGTCAAAGATAAAGGTTTTCTTTATATAAACATTATCAAAAATTAATATATTTTGAACATATTATGTACTTTTTTAAACTTAATAAATTTTTTTTCTTTGAAAAGTATGTGCAAATTATTCGATAAATATTCGTTTGAATTTGATGAATACGAATGCAAATACGAATATCTTGAAAGAGGCGAATAGTATAATAATCGAATACGAAAAAGAGAGAGTTTGCTTGCGAGAGTTTTACGCAACTTTGCTTAACAAATAAATATCAAATTTTTTTTTTTGTCGAAAAAAATTTTTATTACAAAAATGTTCCTTTTACAATAAAAACATGAAAAGAGTAAAAGACTATTATAAAATCTGAAGATGAACTTTTAAGTGCCTCAGCAGACTTGAGCTACGTTCACACCTATCAAATATTTGTCGGAAAAAAAAAACGTGACCAACAAAGTAATTAAAATTGTATTTCCTTTAATTCCATTATTTTTTTTTTAATTTGGGCTGGCATTGATTTAAGACTTACTAAAATAGCTTCTTGTAGCATAATTAATTATCCATTTTAAATACAGAAAATATATATAAACGCAGATATATGTTAGAAATGCTGCAGATAATTAATATACCACCAGAAAAAAGAATTAACTTCAAAGCAGATACTGATAGTGTAGCTCAGAGTTATAGGCATTTAGTATATAAAGCTAAAGGGCAAAATAAATTATAAAGATTAATATTTAAATAGCATTATGTTTTCAAAATTTATAAACCCTTCTAATTTATTTAAAGTTTTTTCGAAAACTTTTTCATTTCCTCATGTTTCAAACTAAAATATTTTTTTCAATTGACAACTTGGAAAAAATTATTTAATTCAAAAACCATTTGAAATATAAAAAACAATTTTTAATTTATTTCAAAAACCGGAAAAAATTCAATTTCAAGCGAATATTGTTTTGTTTAAAATATTGTTGTTATTTTTTTGTTACTTAAAAATCTAATCCTGAAGAAGCTACACAAAGGAGTAGCGAAATATCGATAAATAAAAAATTTTATAACGTTTTTTATAAAAAAAATTGACCTCAAGCTTATCAATCAAATAAAAATAATTAATTTTATTTTGAAATAGTTTAACCAAACTAAAAAGCTCTACACCCAAGCAAAAGTAGTGGCTACGTTTTCTTGACAATTATTTGATATATGTGAACGTAGCTTTAGTTGAGGATAAATGGTATTCAACTACTTCTTTGCAGCTGTTGTCATTCCAAGTAAGGTGGAACAGTTTCTGAATTACGAGTATTAATTATTTATTATGGTAAGAAAATATTTTTTGAACTCTTCTTCCGAGCTAAAATTTGATCAAACAAAAAAGCATTTATATATATTTTCCATGCTTTGCGTGAACTAAAGCCTAATTATCAAATCATACACATATTTAACAGCTAAAGGTTAATTAAATCAGGAAATACTTAATTTATATAATTAATTAATTTGTTATAAATGGTATACATATTTTCTCATAATTCAGTTAAATTATAAAATATTTTTTAAATGGTTGCGATATACAAATTGGCGTTTAGTTGCATTTTCACTTAAATAAATTTTGAAAACATTATTAAAAAATTGTTAACAAACATGTGAACATGGTGAGAAAAAAATTACAGAAAATTCTATTTAAACAAATACAAGCAGCACATGAAGTAAATCTAACTAAAGGCTGTTATATAAATATTGAAAACAAGTAACAGCCAATAAAGTAAATAGATTTTCACTTAACAAGAAAAATATTTTTTAAGGGTATTAACGAAATTAAAATGAGCTACGTGTTTAAAAAAAAATAAAATATAATACTTCAGTTTACACAAAAAAACAGAAAGTTATTTGAAAATTTAACAAACGACGAAAAAGTCGGTAGAACTGATAGAATTTTGCAGATTAAGGCTTGATCGTATTACATTTCCTTAAAATTTTTATGAAATATATGTTACCGCCTATTTTAGCCACGTATTAGCCACGACCATAAACCAGTATGTGATAGAAAAAAAAAAAAAAAAAATTTTTTTTAAATGCCTTTGCATTTAAACTCATAAATATCCTTATATATCACTTGGTTTCATTTCAGAAATAATTTCGTTCAAGACCTGTGTAATCAGTTTTAGGCAAATTCTAGTTGGTAATTGTTAACAATTGGTAATGAATATGGTTTGGTTGACACTCTAAAATGATTATTCGGTTGCAATAAACAATAATATTGAAATTAACTCAATATTTGTCGATTATAAAATACTCATTTCGCTGACTTGTCTAAGGCGATATGTTTCAAACTTGTGAGTTCTATGTTCAATACCAATAATGAAGAAAAATAAATTCAAATGTGTTACTTAAGCAATTTAATTTAGTTAAATATTAAAAATATCAATTCAATTGTGTTCCAGGATAAAAATGACCGTTAATAATCCCGACTAACTTCAATTTAAGATTATATGGTGTTAACCTTTTTTATCGGTTTTCGTAACTGAAAAGCCAGTCGTACTATAATTGTAGCTATCGAATTCTGTGATAGTTGGTGCAACTGCTACAATTCGGTTGGCAACAAATTCGGTTGCTACAACTAATCTGTTTTCTCTCTGTAATAATATAATTTAAATGCTGTAGAGTACAAAATGATTCATACGCGTTCAGTTAACTTACTTACAAAAAAACATGAATTTTATAAAAAAAAATATATATATATAATAAATTTTTCAACAATACGTTTTACAGCTTTAATTATTCCTTGGAAATTATTTTTCTTTCCTCTTTACTGCTCATATCAAAATAAACAAAATTTGCATACTAGACGTATTAAATTTGTTAAGGTATCCCAGTAAGAAGTTCCATCTGATAGAAATCGACATATTGTTATGAAAAATAAGAAACGTAGTGAAACAAATTCAACAACACAACAGTCTTATCTCTTTAATTCGTTTTATATCTTAGAACAGAATAATAGACGAAAACGTAAAAAAATTACAAAGAATGATATTATGTACTTGTTCGTATAAAGTAGGTGCGTTAAATGTTTTAAACAGATGCAACATTAAGATATTAACGTTTACATGCTGTTTTCTCTCTTTCTCTCTCTCATATGCGAGTATGATGAGCTGTTATGAATAAATTGTAAATAAGATGCATATAAAAAAGAAAAGAACTCAGGCTTACCACTAAATTACAAAACATGTAAGTCTTATCCAAACACACGATAGAAGTAGTAGCAATATCTTTATCTTCCACATACAGAAAGAAAGAATAATATACAGGCTTTAGACAAACAAAACAATTGATAGATGCGTACGTGTAGTGAATATTTTATAAAGATACTTGTTGTATGCCAATATTTAGCCGCTAACCATAGAGTATGCTACTCAGCCACATATATATGGTTACTATTTAGCTCCACTAACCATTTGTTGTTAGCGTGTAAGAAGTAGTTATAATAGTATCTGCTTAATTTTTTTCATCTTTATTGTTTATTTTTTTGTTGCCTTTTGCCACACGTCTAAATGAGCTGCTGATGTGAGAAACACTTGCAGCATTATGAAGATACAATATAGTTATTTTTTTCTTGCTTGCAGTCTTATTATCTGCGAGTAATGAAAACATATGCAAGTATGTGTGTCTGTATGGTGGTTGCATGTATGAATTTTTAAAATTACCATACTCTATCATACACATAATTTATTAAGTCACTTTTGATGCTGAAGAAAAAGAAACGCATAAACGAGATAATGCTTAAACAAAAAATACACATACAAAATAAAGATTCTTGTTAAAGAAGGAACATATTAAAATCGCCTTTAGGTTTAACAAACATAAAAATATTAGTTAATATATGAAATTTAGTGTAACACAGAGTTGCAAGTAAATTATTAATCAAACACAGATTTTCTAAAGAAAAATAGATATAATTGCTTTAAGAACTAATTATTAATATTAAAATTATATTCGAAGATAATGTTACTTTTTATATAAATTTAAGATTGCAGAGAAATTGTTTGAATAAGAAGAAAATGTAGAGGGACGAAAAGCTCAAGGTACTTGCCTTGTGTTCATTTCTTTAATAAAGTTGGCGCTACTGTGGAGATTTCGGTCTGCTAAGGTGTCTGACCCTGGCTGTAGAATATAAAAAATCACGCTGACAGAGGTAATCTTAGCCAACTGGAAGCATGTCGTCGTTATTGCATACGGGATAGTGCCGGAAAGCTATTATAAAAATTATTGCAGTATTAACTGAGAGGCTGCATAGTTTTGGAGTCAAAACAACGACTGTTGCCTTAATTTAATATGTATTGAATGGGTTGGTCCCATCCGAAACTTACCATCCATTTGGCTAAACTTGATGTATGGAACGCATCCAACAGCCAACGATACTCTAATATTACGAAGCCTCACATCAGCAGATACATAAGATGAGAGTTAACTGCGATATAATACGCTACTCTACGACATACTAGATTAAAAAAATCATAACTGAATGTAATGATCCCAGAAGATATACATCTTGCAGGATACTTTGATGATATAATCGGGGGTGGCTTTAGACCGAAATACTGCTAACACCGGAAAAAACAGAATAAAGAGAGAAATAACATAATAAGGATTCAAATATAGCTTGAGAACCACGAGCTTGACCTTGTTACAAACACAAGGCCGATACTATCCCTATGTCGCAAGGTTATATGACACTTGAAGCTCTTATGCAGATAGTTGATGCGTCACAAAAACAGTGGTGAATTATTTAGGCACCAAACTTGACTGAATTATTGGGTTCAAATAGAGCAAGCGGCTTCAAAGGCAGAAAAATCATAACATATCTATGCAAAGCAGACTAATTGCAAGTATCAGCGGATTAACACATACCAAGGATTGTCGAATCGGCAACTACCAATTCAATTTTTATATAAGTACGAAAACCAAACGAAAAGTCTTGTAAGCAACACAATGCACAGCGGAATATAGGGTGGCTTCAGGCTGGTGGTTGAGTTGTTGGCGCCAAACCAAAAGGAGACATTTGATATATTGGTAGATGATCTTAGTATTATTGCCGCACAGTAGAGACTCCAAACTATTCAGAGGTTTGAGAACAGATGTACTAGAGAAACAACCAGAGAATCGACAGCGAGGGTCATCACTAAAATAAAAAGGTGGATCAGTCAGTTCATTAGAGCTCAATGATACTTTGTACATCATGAGTGAGGCAGGTGCCACCGGATGCATCTACTGCGAAACGGCAACACCAAAAATACATTTTTTAAATGCAACAGTTGGCTTGCAGAGATAAACGCATTGAGGTTGACAAACTGCTCGAATGCTTCAACAAATAGAACACTTTGAGAGGATACTGTTGTTTTACAGATTATTGTGGGAACGTGATTTACTATTTAAGCCTAAGTGATCTTAACACTGTGTTAATATACTTATGTGTTCAAAAGCATCCCCATTTTACGCCTAGAACACACAAGAGTGATCTCAAGGTTCAAATCAGGTGGCAAACTTTTATGCATGGTCCACTTTCCATACGTAAACGCCTTGCTTAAGTCTTCGGCCTAACTAATATCTTCTTCTGTTGTTTCGCAACAACACATATACATTCCCCATGGGTAGACTGACGTCCAACCAGCCACTAGAATTAGTAGAGCATCAGTCCGGAAACCAATATACTCCCAGCTTTTGGTAAAAGTTATAGCCACCACATTTACTCTTGAAAGATACCTCACAAATAACAGGTCACAGAATCATGCCACTAAAGATGGTAGTGCGATGGCTGCAAGCATAGTAAACCTCAGAGATACTGAGGACAAGTATGCATCTCGAAATGAGTCAGTCCAATATAGAAACAACATTATCTATCCCCCGGTAAGCACCTAAGGTACCTTTTCATCTTATACCAGACTAACATAGATTATTTTCTACCTTATATTACATTCGTTGCTCTGTTGTTTTAGAGATTACACAGTAAAATATGAGCTTTATGTAATTGGCCAAATATAATTTCAGCAAAAGACAATTTCCCTTCTCCCCAAAAAGCACAGCATCATGGTGTAAATATCACCCAGGGATACATCAAGGAAGAATAGAAATCTTGATGGATCACGGCGAAACGAGTCCCCACAAACTTACAGTACAAATGACTAATCAGCAGGATCGCGCCAGCTACAGGTGACAGAGTCAGAAGTGGGGCTCCTTTTTCATGAAATTGTTTCTGGGCACTCCCGAGGTATTTTAAATAGCGTTTCGTTTTTTTTTTCTAGAAAAAGGTGACGGATTATTTTTGAGAGAAAAACTAATCGACGCACCTAATGCCGGTCACCGGAAGTGAATTTGTTGAATTAACAACCTGAAAACTTAAATCCAAAAAACTTGCACAAGTGAGCTATGGCAAATTAATAAAACGACATTTTTGTAATTATTAACCAATCTTTAAAAATTTAACAGCATAATTGAAGAAAATTATCTTATTTAATAAAAACTTAACTTTAAGTAATCGTTATAATTAAAATCGAATATCAATCAATATGCCACAGACTTTATTTAAAAGAAAACGCAGAAACTTGTTTTATCAATATTTTAACTCTTTTATTGAATCAATTTATTGTATTTGATTAAGAAACTCAACAGTAAAATATCTTGGCTATTTGATCTATTTGTGTCAAATGAGTTTTAGTTTTATTTATATTTGATTATTTACAACAATAGTCGTATAAAAACCAATACAACTGCTACAATATTTATTATGTGGGCATGTATTTTATTTGCAATAAATGTTTGTACATACGTTGCCGTTTGATTGTCCTCATTTAAAGTGTCAACAACTTTCAGGAAACGAGAATTGCACCTATAAAATGCCGTTTAACAATTGAAATGATTGCTCATATCTTTGGTCATTCAAATGCATAACTAAACATACAAGGGTACAAGTATCGTTTGTACACTTAATGTTTGTTGTGTTTAGTTCGAATTTATATTAAATGGAACCAACTAAGATAAAATGAAGGTTTATAGACACAAAAACTCTTCTATATTCTTAAACTTGTTTGGTTGGTCACATAAACAGTTTTTGTCATACATAAATATAGATTGTTATTTATGAATATTCAATAATCATGTATAAATTAATATGGGCGAAATGCTGCGCTACAACTATTTGGAATACAACACAGGCATTAATCAAGATTTTCAAAACGATTGAGATATGAAATACACAAGCATACAAACAGCTGAATAGTCACTACAAATGGTGCGAAAACGACATTTATTATAACCAATACACACACGCACGCTCTATAAAAGCGTACATTCACTTAGGTGCGTATGTGTTCACATTAGGGTTTATCGGATTTAGAATTATTCAGCAGTTGGCATAATATATTTCATTAAATGTGTTCCACAGCCGTAAGCAGATCTAGGTGACTAGACATCATGAATCTCTAACAAAGTGATCCCAGTAGATCCCAGTTCGTTGATTGACCTTCGAGAGAACTACGTTCCAGTCTGTTGCATGTGATCAGTGTTTAGCTTAGACTATGCAGACAGTTTGAGTCATCTACAGAAAGGAATATGTGTTACAGATTATTGTGAGAACCAGTCATTCGGCTTAAGCTAACAGTGCTCTTAATACCATGTGAATATATGAGATGACAACCACTCCCGAGTCAAACACGGGACACACAAGTATGACCTCGTGATTCACATGAGGTGAAAACTTCTTACGCATGGTCCAAACCCCATGCGTAAAAACCTTGCTTAATTATTCGAGCTATCTAATCTCTTTTATCTGTTGTTTAGCAACAGCACATAGAGGCTTTAACTTGATAGACCGAAGGCCATTCAGCCACTAGCACTGGTCGAGCATCAGTCCTTAAAACAATACCTAAAACAATACGTATGGTAGCAACTGCAGCCACCACTTGTTCTCTCGATGGAAAATTCATCAATTACTGGTCATGAAATCATGACACCAACGAGAATATAGCGATGTACTCCCTTCTCCCTGGTAGACAATTTCCCATGAATGCTAATAAAGTGTTGATTAAATTTTATCAAAATCATGTACCACCCTAATACACATTCGTACAAATAATGTCATTCCCATATTTAAACGTATTATCATTTGTATGAGTTTATAAGATCATGCATTCTTTTTACAAGACTCCAGTCGGGTGCTGTGTGTATGAGAGTTTGTGTGACTTTTTACCCCACAACTCGTTTATCATTTGAAGCAGGTCATTTAAGAATGTTTAAGATTGTCATAACAAGGTATTAAGACATTTAAAAGGGATTATAAAGAGCTTATTGAAATTGAAATCTGAACATAGACGCACACATCCACGCACACACATAAACACACTCTTTTAATACCAAAATGCAACGAACAATACAAAAGTATCTGTCTCTTATTACCGCAAAGACAAATTGTTTTGTTTTATCTCCTTGTTTGTGCGCTAAGGCGCGTGAATATTTTATTTGTTGTCTGAAGATTATAAAGATACAATTAAATATAAATTAATTTTAGTATATGGAATGAAAGAAAAAAATTATGGTTACACAAAAAACATAAAGTGCTTTATTAAGTAACTAAGACGAAGGTGTGTGTGTGTGCTAATGAAATGTGGAGAAATACTACAATTTAATTATTTTTTTTTTAGTTTATAGGGTTTTTCATATGTGCGCTACAGAAGTTTTAAATATCGAGAGTAACGACTTCCGAGCCAGCATATTTTAAAATCTTTATACCAAACGAATAAATGAAACTAATTTTTAAACTTCTCTCCGAATAAATTTTTGATTGTTTTTGATATCAAACTCTCGGTCGGTTTGCAGAGTTTTAAAGTAACATTTTCCTGTCGTTACTATTTTAACTAAACTAAAAAATTATAGCCAGTAGATCTTCATCAATGATTTGCTGTTGTCTTCAGATTTGTATCTGTGTAGTTATTTCTGCTTAAAATGCTTCGCTAATGATTTTGATGAAAAAATTTCATTAAAGTTGCACAAAATTTAATCCAACGTTTTTAAATAAAATATTGATAATAGCTCTGCGAAAAGACTATCGTAGCACAGTTTTAGAAAGGTAACTATAAGATAAACCGCAAATATGTAGTTGGTTTCAGAAGTTAGTTTTTTTTTTTTTAAAAGCTTTTATTTGCAGTTTGGTATAATAAATTTTATTCGAAGTGACAAGCTTACCCCCAATCAATTCAAAATATTGATTTTCGCACACTCACATGATGAAACTTGGTCTCTTGTGAACGGGTTTGTTTGCAATTGGTCACACAATTTTGTTGGCAGGCGAAGGGACTTGTTGCTTATCGAAATATTGATTACTCCCGTTTAGCGGACGTTTAAAAATTATCGTATGAGTTGCAGACTCATACAGTGTAACCTCGATTAACGCAACTGTCGATATGCACTACAACTCAATAATTGCAACCCTAAAATTCTTAACGTTGGTGACTCTGTTAACGCAACTTAGCAAAAAAAAAGAACAATTCGTTATTTCCTTTCGGTTTGATTTTTACTTTAGTTTTTTATAAATAAATAGTTTTTAAAATCAACTCAGTTTGAAAAATTCATTTTGAAGGGTTAATTTACTTGAATAAGGAAAAATACTTGTAATGAAAAAATTTGTTAACCTTATAATAAAGCCAAAAAACGAAATTCTTATAAAACTTGAATGTAAAATACCTGTTAATGGTAGTTTTGATTTTGATTCAACACCTTTAAAAATAAAATGTCAGAATCCTATCGAAAGCTTTGTCGTTTGTTTTCTTCTTACAAAAGCTTCGAGAAATTGCATTTCAAAAACATGTTCTAAGACAAAGAGTAAAAAATTACACACTTTTTCCGTTTAACCCTCGTCAAGCGGTATAAATTAACAACGCTAAAAGGCGGTCCTTCATACACTTAATTTGCAGGTACATATAAGTTTTTGCAATAAATTACTAGTAATTTTATTACAATGTAGCAGTTTCAATAGAACTTATTTTTCATCTATTGAATGAAATCTCATTCTTTTTTTGGTAAAACCGTTGTATGAAATTTTTTAATTTGAACTGCCAGATGTTGCAAATCGCTAGAATTTCAAAAATTCAATGAACACAGCACTAGTGTTTAGATTTTATAATATCTATAGGATATGTAGAATATTGTTTTACCAGGTTACTAAGGCGCTGGAATATGACGTTAGTTGGTACATACAGAAAAAAAAAGTGTTTGCCAAGCCTACAGGAATGCACCAGAAATAAAGCAAATATAAGAAAATATTTCCTTCGAAGTTATATAGAAATGGTCTTGAAAGGACGTGTCATTACAACACCAGTAATTGAAGCTGGAATAAAAGCGCCTTATGGCAGCCGTGGAGCCACCAATAATTGGAAGATGTTATGTCTGCCCAAAATCTTACAGAGAGAAAAGCAAGAAAGTCAAGTTTAATATGTCTGAACCCTGAGTGCGATGAACACTCCATAAAGGAAAGAGACTGAATGAAAATGTTTTCAATAAACATATCTTATTTACATATTATATAATTTATTACATTTTCTTAAATATATATTTCCGTTTATTTGTTTAACCATATTTTCATGTTAATTTTTCATATGAGATATAAAAGGGTATATTCGCACCCCTATAAGCTCATAAAGGTGATTGATATAAAAAGGCCAATTAATTGCCCCTCTGCAATCACATCAATGCAATCAATTTTGATTTTAAATATCTTAAACTAATCATTATTATTAGATATAAGATGTCATAAAATAGTAGTAGTAATAGCACTTTTAAAATGAAAAAGTTACAATTGTACCCAATTCGCTTGACAAGGGTTTAAACCTGGGTCCAAATCGTTACATCCGTGAACGTACAACTTGTCACGTAATTTCCCATCCAATTATGCAGTTATTACGTGACGAGTCCTACGTTCACGGATTTAACGATTTGGGCCCAGAATCTTTAACATGATTTAAAATATCATTACAATTTTTTTACAAATACAGTATGTACTACTTATGTATTTTTTATTTAACTTAAAAATTTGTTTGTTTTTAATGTTTTATTTCTTTATTTTAATTAAATAAATGCATTTAAATATCTTAAAAGTTAACATTTGTTCTTCTAAATAAACCATTTATTTTGCTTAACATACATATACTTACATACATAAGTATGTACATACATATGTACATATGTAAGCTTTTTAACCGAAAAACAGTCACAGAAATTTTTGACTCGGTTTTTGCAACAAGTCAGATTTTGCAACGCGCCAACATTTTTATTGGTTGACTGTAAAGCTTAACTAATGCGTCGTTACTACAGATCACTTTATTGGAAAATTTCAGTTTTATATAGTAGAAATTATTTAATGAATATGAAAATTCTTTAATCGTACTTATTTTAAAATACAATAAGTTCAAACTTAAAATACCATATACTTAGGTAGTCAATATTTTGTTGTATCTTTCAGAGGTTACTACTCGTATACATTAAAATTGTTTTATGCTTAGGTAATGTTTTATGTTAATATTCTACAGACTTTATCTCTGTACAAAAATTTTGTCTGTTATTCACTGCTATTGTTTAACAGTTTGTTGCAGTAAACAACAATTGCGTATTTGTAATTGCAACATAATAAGAGAGTGGGAGTCTAACTAAAAAGGAACGTTATGAAAAATGAAAGTCTTATACGATTTATGAGAACGCAATTTTAAGAGAAAATTTATTTAAACAAACAATCAAGAGTTATGAAATTTATAGTTTTGCAGACAATCAACAGTAAATATACAGAAAATAACTACAAATTCAATATTTTCGAAATAGTACTTAAATAATCAATATTTCGTTAAAGAAGTGGGAAATTTATGCAGAGCATTTTCTAATGGTACTCTAAAATTGATATTAAGGAATATTAATTAAATATGAGCCTACATGACATAAATAGTATATAATGATTGTACATACATACTTACATATGTACATTGAAGGTATCAATAATGGGAAACTCTTTCCCATCCTTACATGTACATATGTATGTATGTAAAAGCAGCCTCAGCTTAGAATCTTATAGGTATGTAAAATGCTTCGAGATTGTCCCTAAAATTTAAAATTTATTGGTCTATCACTATTAAAATCGATCAATGTTCTTAATTAAATCTAAAGGTACACACAAAAGTTTTTATAATTGTATGATTCATTCAATACACTCAATTGTATTGTATATTTTCAGTTTACAATCATACTTTATTTTCAAAAATTTTTTTTTACAACTCCACATGCAATTATGTACATAAATTGTTCTTTGTTGAATCTTATTAGTCCAGCAACGAAATTCATTATCACAGGTGCAAGAACCTTTAATTCTATATTCAAATATCCTAACACCAAAATGTAGGTACTATTTATTATATAGTAATAATCTTCCTCCCGCAATCACCCTCTCTCTCTCTTTCGAATTTTATTGTAAACTGGCTCTTTGGTAAAATAATAGTTACAAACAACAGAAATAGTACAAAAAAAAGGTAGCATTACTTTTAAATAAAATTTGGACAAATTGTTGCTATAAACTGCTCACACGTGAGCCTGCACAAGTAGCCAGGACATACAGCAAGGATATACATAGAAGGTAAAGTAGTTCATATCTGTAACTCGTGTATTTATTTCTCTTTACCATAAACCATTAAAAAAAGAGAGAATTGGAGCAATTACTTCACTGTTATCACATACACATCAGTGATGGAAAATGTGTCACAATTGGGCCATTTGTGGCACTTTTGAATGCTTGATGGCCCTGTGGTACTTC
The DNA here is from genome assembly GCA_947311025.1 of Lypha dubia. Taxonomy (NCBI): domain Eukaryota; kingdom Metazoa; phylum Arthropoda; class Insecta; order Diptera; family Tachinidae; genus Lypha; species Lypha dubia. Next base: position 109,413,465 of record OX371261.1, on the reverse strand, counting down.
CTAATCTATTTTGGCCCTTTCAGCTCAGAATTCAACTAACAGCGTTCAGTATATTTTCAATATAATTTTCTCCATTTCCCAAACCCTACTTTTGTTTACAACATTGTTTTGTTTTTCAAGAAAAAAACTCCTTACTTTTATTTGCAAACCTGTCTTGTGCTAGTACCCAAGGCGTTTTCATTACAGGTGAACTTGTTAGTACAGCTGTTAACTTTTTTTTGCATTTTCATCATTGTCGGATGACAAAATACACTATTTGCCTCTTGAGTTTAACATTGTACAATGATTTTACAAAAACAAAATTCTTGTGGTTTTTGTTGCATGTTGAACTTGTTTTATTAGTGCGATGTTATGAATTCGCCTTGGCTAGCACCAATATTAAGTAAACACAAAAAAAAACTAAGTAGACTGTCTAACGGCAAAAAATTCTTGATGAATAAAATTTGTATTGAAAAATAAAAAAAGACATATGGCACTCGGGGACTGCCGCGGTAAATCTATTGGATATCATTTTTTATCAACTTTTGCAATTATATTATTACGTTTTATTTAATAACTCCGTTGTTATTCTGGCAATACTGTATGTTAATGAAATCAAAATCAATAGCATACTTTAGGGGTTAACATACATTGGGCGATTTAAATACAAAAACAAAACAAAAGACTTAAGAAACAAACTTAGTTTCATGATTTTTCGTTGACAGGTTTTTTCGTTTCAAAAACAAAAGACTTAAGAAACAAACGTTTCAAAATTTCTTGATTCGGTCGCCTCAAAGCACGCAATAAAAGCTATGCAATAGCTTAAAATTTCGTGTTGCTTTTGATTAATGGTATTAAATTTATTAAAAATAAAACACATATACTGTATTAGTATTACTACTGTTTTTATATAAATAAAAAGCTTGTTGGCCCTCTTGAAGCTACTTTGGCCCTTTTAAATTGTCAATTTGGCCCAAAACAAAAGAACTCAAAATCCATCACTGATACACATATCTGCATATATCTGTGCATGTGTGCTTCTTGTTTACCTTTACATTATTGTACCATGAGTACAAATAACTGTAAGTAAGTTTCTACTCTTATTCTCTTATTATCACACATCCCATTTCTCTTGCTGTGTTTGCAACCCCATAAAAAACACTGCTATATAAAATCTTTAAATGTACAACATGAATATTGGTGGTGTTCAAACAACATTGTATGTAGTTTTGTGTGTTGCTGAGTGTGCATTTGTTTTTGGATTTAGCGTAACCCAACTATACCAACAAAAAAACGAGAAAAATATATGTTGTTGTTGGTAATTTTTACAAGACTCGCTAGCATTTACAAGAACTCTAGACACGTTAGTCTCCATGTAACGTTTGTCGTATGAACAACATAGTTTAGTCGATGTCGCGTAACGTAAGCGCGTCTAACGGTACGGTTTTTGTTTTGTTGGGTTTTTTGATTTATTTGAAATACAATAATAGCAACAACAACACAAACAAAACAAAGTGTATGTGAGAAAACTAAACGCTGAAGCAATAAACCGATACGAAGTTTAAACAAGTAAAATGTTTATAACTGTTACGAATAATTAAAGAAAAAATTATATAAAATGTAACGAAAAGTTTAATATAAAAACGAAAATTTTGAATGAAAGTAAATAAAATTCGAATTCAGTGATTTTCAAATATAAAACAAAGCAACAAAATGTTTATAAATAAAAAAATATTTGAAAAAATTCTATAAAAGAATTTATACAATTTTCAGAAATATATGAATAATAAAATCAAGTGGAAAGAAAAGTGATGCCTAAACGTAAAAGTGAATTTTGAACAAAATGTTTAAAGTGTATGAAAGTAACAAGCAAAATTGAAAATATGTAGTTAATTTAAAAAACATACAAACAAAAGCATATGTATGTAACTAATTTGACATATCACTACTATATACATACATACATAGATATATGATAACAGAAAATACTAAAGAAATAAAACACAAAAAAAATATATGGCAAAATTATTAAAATATGTGAAGAAAAACTATTAGATCATATACAATATGATCTTTATAATACAGCTTTGAAATAACGCATACAATTAATAGAAATATTTATAAAACCACAATAACAATATTATAAAAACAAATTTAATATATTAAGTAAAACGTCACAAAAACTCCCCTTTCATTTACCGCTAATTGGATTTGGTTTTTTGTGAGCTTATTTCTGTGTGTGAATTTTCATTTCTGTTTCCTGTCTACATTTTTAACGATTTTGGATTTTTTTTTCTACTTTACCTCGTTTTTATTTTTGTTTCCTTGTTGTTATTTTTGATTTCCCAAAAATATACTCACCTGGAATAACTGCAACATTTGAAAATTCTTTTACGCTACAACATCATATAAACGGTAAGTTTTTAAAAAAAAAGGTAGAAGAAAATATAGGTAGGTACTTCACAGTTTTTTGTGTGGGTCTTTTTTTCTTTTTGCCTGTACAAGGTGTTTTTGTGTTGAAAATATGATGAGTAGGTGTTTTTTTTTCTTTTTTTTATGGTAAAAATTTTTGTTTGGGGTCCCAGAGGATATTTAAGTTCGTTATTAGGTTGTGTGTGAAAATTAAAAAAAAAATGAATTGCGAGTATGTATGTGTCTGAAGACGTTTTATCAAATGATCTAGCAGCAAAATTGTGACAAGAATAAAACATGAAATTAATTAAATTTTAGTTTCAGTTAAAAGTGTAATAAAAAAAATTAAATATTAAGTGGTGGAAAATATTTGTTGACTTAATAAGACGTGCATAAGTAAACAAAAAAAAAAAATAAAAAAAACATGCTTTCTTAATTAAAAGATGAATAATTTTATATTTATGTATGTATATGCCCAGCTGAAAAAATTTAGTATGAATCAAACATAAGCAGTGGATTATTTATATTTCATGCGTGTTGATTATATGCTGTTATATAACTGCATATACATATAATGACATATTTAATAAATATTATTTATGCATATATGAAATATAAATGGATCATATCTGGAGCATATACCCACTGATTTTGTTCACTGGATAAAGATAATAAATAAATAGAGATTTGGGTATGTTGGATCCAAAACAAAAAAAAAATGTGTAATATATTATTTGAATGTTATGTGGAGAGTGGACTATTAAATACTAAAAAAGCAAACTGATAACCTTTGTAATTTTTACTGTGGAAATACGACAACATCAATTTTAAATGAAATTACTATTTGTAGAAAATTTGATATTCGATGTTAAGTTTTTCGGAAAACTTTTTAGAATGTAAAATAGTTTTCAAAATAAGTATTTTAATTTTCAATTTTTGTATATTTGATCATATATTTATCCGACTTATTTTGAATGTTCGTAATATGAGTTTTGAAATATATTTGCAAAAACTGTTTAGAACTAAAAATTTTTTAAAATTTAATTGCAGGAATTATAGTATTGTAATTTTACAAAAACTTTTTTGAATATTTTACTTGCTGTATTTATATGCAAATATAAAGTACTATATACAACAACAAATAAAGTTTAAATTCTAAAGTTCCATAAAATATTATCAACAATAATAACAACTACAAAACAAAGCAGTGAAAGACTAAACGATACACAGAAAATAGTCCTGCTGATTTTTTTTATATTAACCACTTACTCAAAAAAAAAAAAAAAAAACTGCAGTCACAAGCAATAATAGCATTAGTTGAAAAACATATTTTTGGCGAAAAGGACTTTGAATATACATATGGGCAAATCCCAGAAACAGTCCACCAACCAAAATTTTTTTTAAATTTATCCAACTTATTTCTTATGTTTTTTTTATGGAATATTAGACTAGAATTATAATTTTATATATAAGAAAATTTATTTCGATTTTTGAAAGAGGAGGAGGTAGCACAAACAAAAAATAAGGTTAGATGTAAAAATGATTTTTTTATATACTACTGGAAAAAATGTAGCGTGCGTAACGTAGCGTGCGTATCGTTGGGTTCACGGCCATTAAAAAAAACTACAACATTTTTTGGCTGTATATAAGTTATTTTAGAATTCTCTTATATTCATCTTTCTTTTAGGTATTTCATTTTTCTGATTTGTTATGCAAAATTTGCTAAAAATTATGAAAACATACCTCAACCTTCAAAGCTACTTCCATTTTTTGTAGCGTACGTAACAATCAGCGTTGTCAACTTTGAAATTTCAGAAGGCACCAAAATGGAGAAAAAAACGCACCATTCAACAAAAAATGCACCAAGTTCAGAATTTTTTTTTATTGAATTAATTTTGCGTCCTTACAACATTTAAATTTAGTCCAAAATTCTAATGTTGATATAATATTGACATTGCATGAAGTGAATCATTCTCCACCCTTTTTCAATACTAGATAATATTTCGACACCGGATTCAAATTGTACTGCTAATGGTATGATATCATATATGTAAAGGGCTTAAAGCTGCAATGTGTTTCCGTGTTCCAGCATGCCGAACAAGGTTAGATATTTAGGCGTGATATGGCATTTGTAATAAAAACATCTTCCTTTTGTGTTATTATTTGGTCAAGGCCGAATCCATTGCTTAAACTCACATTGTGATTCCCAAATCTTTTTGTATTTCGCGTATCTCCTTTTTCAGACTCCATTATTGACACTAATTTTAAATATTTCTTTAGTAAATAGAAATTTTATTAATTTTAGTGTTACAACACTTTCTATAAACGCATTTTTTATGCATTTTATAAAAATCGAACAATGATCGATAGTCTCGAGAATACTTTGTTTTTGCTAAGTTCTTTAACAGACTTGACAGCAACTTTTTCTCTTATTATGGTCTGTAAAATTTAATGTAAACATTGTACACAATTGAATGAAATGGTATTGAAACAGTTGTATTTTTTGTACAAAATTCTTTTTTCTCATACTGAAACAAAAAATTGTGTTTAATATGATTTGGAGCTACCCAAAAATAAAAAAACGCACCAAAATTAAAGAAAAAGCGCACCACGCACCAACTCAGATATTTTTCGCACAAAACATTTAGAAAAGCACCAAAAAAGGTGCGAAAAGCACCAAGTTGACAACGCTGGTAACAATACTTTGAGATCAAATTTTTCGCAACTTATACCTGTTAAAAAAAATATTTTGATGACATTCGAAAGTGCACTCAAATCCCACTAAACACTGTGTATAACTTGAAGGTATGTCTTCTGAAAGACCAAAAAATTGTTATATTTCAATCCGAAAACGCGTACGAATGTAGCGTTCGTAACGCAGGATTTGCCCATATTTAAAAGGGTTTTTTGAAAAATTTAAAAGCTAAAGAGTAAATTTGAAAAAAATTAATGTAGAAACAAAGATTCTTACATCCGGCAATACTTTGGAAAATTATTATAAAAAAAGTTTTATTTATTAGAGAAATATTAAAAAAAAAAAAAAATAACAAATATCGATGCGTAATGAAACTCTGAAATATTAAATTGAAAAGTTTTTTTTTTGTAATTATTTGAAACTGAAAGAAATGATTCGAAATGTGTATAAATGGAATATGTAATCACGTTTAACAGAGCTACCTAACAAGTAGTGAAAGCACTATTCATATGAATACTGACGTGGTTTAGCGGCTTCTGCCGAAAACAAAGTTTGTTCTATTCAGCCGTGTAGTTGAAATCTAAAGGGATGTTTAGATATTAAATTTTCTCTTTGTTGCTTAAAATATGCTACCAATGTCTATCTAATATTTCTCTGATTATTCAATTTACGAACTTTAGCCTGTATAAATATAAAGAAATATCAAATATAATAAGCAGTTTGTAGTAATTTCCAAAAAAATTACAATTAATATACGAGTACATATACAAAATAAAATAATATTTTTATAAGTACATTTTGGTGCCTTTTGTAAATGTAATGTAGTTTCTCAATATGTTTCTTATTAATACATAAAAAAAAATTAAAAGAATGTTAGGATCGCAAGAATTTCACGAAAGCAGACAGTTCAGTGATCAGAATACGGAAGCATTTTTAACTGAATTCTTTCTTATGTCGATTTAGGCGATTATTGTTTGTTTTTTAAGAAAATACACTCCAGGAGCTAGAAATAATTAAACAGACAAAGAAAAATTGGACTATACGAAGGGTTGAACTAACAATGTGATGTTTTGAGACCAACCACGGTCTAATCATTAGAGTTGGCACGCTGGAATTAATTAGTTGAAGTTTCTCTATTATAATTTTATTCTGCTAAATTGTCTAAAAGTTTTACCAACAGATGGTAAAAAATGGTTAAAATGGTTTGAAAATTCACTATTTTCCTGCCTTATTATTCAATTGAGCAATTTTTGTATTTGTTTTGCTAACCTAGATGGCGATGGATGTTTTTAAAAATAAATTTGAATAATTTAATTTAAATCTTCACACGCCAATTGATTAGACTGTTTTACAAAACTTAAGATTTTGAATTTACTACCACCATCAAGCAATAATATATCAAGAAATAAGGTGGCCACATACAGTATCCTTTCACGCTGACTGAGAACAAATTCAACAGGTACTGGATAGCTTGTTTTACTTTAAGTTAAACAAATATAACAATCATGTACATGAACATTGGGTTTTGAAGATTGTCATTATTAGAAGAAGAAAATATTGAAAAGTTTTAGAAAGTCATATTTGAAACAAAACGTGCTGAAGCTTTTGCTAATGTAAAAAATCTAGAATATTAAATTTTGTTGGAAGTTGTAGCAGCTGCTAATGTTAAAAGTGCCAACATTGTGTCGATTGAACAAAAAATTTTTCCAAAAAAATATGTAGGTAACCAAAATTGCAGCTATTTGTTGCAGTAAACAGATAATGTCCATCCAATTCACCAAATAAATGTAAAAATCTTATTAACTTTTAATTGCGAAAAGAATTATTGATATTTTTCGCAGTCGTCAAAAAATACGTTAGAAATTTAATAAAAAATTTAAAAAAAATCGTGTTTTAATTCTTAAATAAAAAGAATCCAAAAGAACAGTTTGGATCAAAGGTAAATTTGTTTAAAAATTAAAAAAAAAAATTAAATTTAAAAGAAAAAGTCATACATTCGAAAGAGCTTAGTTTTAAAACTTTTTTTGATGCAGTTTTTTCAATTGAAAAATTGTGTTTTATTTCTTCCAAATCTTTATATAAAAAAAAGTTACGGTAATGCTGATGATTATTAAGTTCTAGCATTTAATTTTTGTTCATGTTAATAATAATGGGCGCGTTCATAACAAAAACTGCTCAGTAACAGCTTCTTATTTGATTAATTTTTCTGAATTATCTGTTCACTTTTTTTTAACAAAAATAACAAAAACATTGACATTTCAATTAAAATTAGATACATGTACATATGTATGATTTTATTTTGTGAAAAAAATTCTTTTAAAAATAAAATTATGTTTATTTTGAAATTTGTTTCAAAAGTTGTTTTGATAAATTTTGTATGGAAAAATATCGTTTTTATTTATTATTCTTAAACTTTATCAATCGTTCATGTATAAAAATAATAAAAAATTGTTACAATGATTTATGGAAAATATTTGACTCCATCAAGTATTAGTTTCGGAGTTACTTTTGCTTACAGGCAGATATTAAGAAAATCCGTATAGCAGTAAAACGGAAGTTTAAACTGTTCTTCATCGCGTTAAAATTTAATTTTTATATTGTTTTTGACAAAAGAGACGGACATACCTAATTTGATTTTTCAAAAATAAATCAAATTTTCTTCTTCTTATTATTTTTTTTTTTTTGTAATTTCTTTATACAAATTTTTGATTTCATTTTAAATATTATTTTAGGTCTCTTCTATTTCTATTAAAATTTATTACCACTAAATAACACACTTAAACATTTTTCCCCAAACCCCCAAGAAAAAAAATATTATCCAACAAACAAAATATTTAATGTAGTTTTTATGGTAGTGGAACCTTTTACAAGTGCATAAAATTTATTTACAAGGAATGCCAGCATTTTTACATGCTTGCTTGAGTAAGTGGTGCACACCCGTTGCCTCATTTAAACACATTCTACGTTAGGAAGAAACAAAAAAAAAATAAATAACCCAAAGTACTATAAACTGCAGTATATTGCATTGCAGCCGTACATTTAAATTTTTTTTACAAAACTTTTTAGAACATTTTTTATCTGTTAGATTTATTTTGCAGAAAAACATTTATAAATTTTATGCAAATGTAAAATTAATTTTTATTATGCTAAATTATGAGGCATAACAAAATAATGTAATTTTGTGTGAAACTAATAAAAATTATTGCTTTAATGTATTTAAAAGGTCTAGATTGAAAAGAATAAAACTTATAAATTCAAAAAAAAATTTAAGGAAATAAGAACAAACAAATATTAGGATTTTATTGTGGAGTATTTAAAGCCGGGAGGATTTAATTTTGCTGGATCTTAAAGATCTTTTTAAAAAGTAGACGATTTAAAATTCGCATTTAAAAAATATGTTATATTGAACTTTCTATGTATACGTCCGTCCATCCATTCGTTCATCCATCCGTCCATCCACCAGTCCGTCTATCCCTGTGTTCATGTTGCCATTTTACTTTCTACTTCATTTCGTTTTGTGAAAAATATATTTTCTTCATTTGTATGTTCATTTATAGTTCTTTTTAAATTTAAATTTAATGTTTTTTTTTTGCATTAAATAAAAACTCCTTCGAATTAATAGTTATAATATTAATCAAGAGAATGAACCTTACACTCATACAGAAGAATACATATTCCATAAATCAAGTAAGAAATAAATATTAAAATAAATGTTATTTTCAACTCACACGGCAGAACAAAAAAAAAAAAAAGTTATTCGTAAAAAGTGTTTTCATTTAATACCAATTAAAATAGAAATTTTTTAAATAGTTTCAATAAATTTCGATATTGAATCAACTACTGACAGGGACAAACAAATTGATACTTTAAATTTTTATGATTAAACTAGATGATCGTCCGGCTTCGCCCGGAAGCTATTGATTTATATGGGGGAACAATTTTCCCCACTCATCAACCAATTTTTCTAATATTAATAGGCGGACGTAGCACCATCTGTCCTTCAACAAAATAAATAAGTTTGTTCTACTTGAAATACGAATTGGGTTAATAGTTTAGTAAATGCAGGAATTGCCCCCTCCCTCCCCTCCTCGTGCCCTTAGCGGTTTATATATACTATAAAACCTAATCTCATACCTACCAAATATCCATAAAAAATTTCGTTCAAATCGGTCGAGCCGTTTTGGAGGAGTTTAATAACAAACATCGTGACACGAGATTTTCATATATACGTATACGTAATTAAATTAAGTATACGTAATATTTAAAAGAAATTCAGTTCAAAAGCCGGGCAAAAATGTTTGCTGGGAACACAATTGGAACGAACCACGAATTTTTCGTTGCGAACATTCGTCATATAAAATAAAACACATGTATGCATATGAAAATGAACAAAATACCGACGTCGTCGAAATTCGTCGTGCGTGACGAACTCTCTGATAGATTTATTTATATTTCATAAGCCGACGAACGACGAACAAATAAATACAGAAATACCATGTTTTTTTTTAGTTTTCAAATATATTAGTAAATAAGGTTAATTTTTACTTTCAATAATCGCTTGTTTTTATGATATAGAGCTTTTTAGTTAAATAAACATAAATATTAATGATAAAGTTTCACTTTAGTGCTTTTTCGTTAACCTTTATGTGCTCGGAAGTGTTTACCTACGTAGCCGGTCGGATGACTACATTTGTAGCAAGCATAAAATTGTAAGTAATAAACACCTATATGCTTTAATACTTCATGGTTATTTTATTTATTATGATAAAAAAATCATTTTACTTACTACAAAAGTTAAAAAATATTAATTCTTGTTGACTGAGCAACATTTGCTGAAGAAACAAAAACAACACTAGGAAAACAGGTTTCGACAGACGGTAACTAGAAAAAAATGAGTTGCATAGAAACTAAAGGGAATTTCTATACATTTTATATGGTGACTACATTTGTAGTCATCCGGCCAGGAGATGGTCATTTGAAAATCGTGATGTGGAGGCAACACTACTACTTTTTTAAGATGTTTTTAGAAGCTTAATCTACTTAAAACACTTTTTTAGGAAGCTACTAAAAATTTCGTACCATTTCGATACATAACAAAAAAGTTATACGAGTTTTTCGACAAAATTACTACAAATGTAGTCATCCGAGCACATAAAGGTTAATGTTTAATTTTATCAAAGAATTATTTTCTTTATGAGGTAACACTATCGCTGTTATGTATGTATGTGTATGAAAACAACATTTTAATAAGAAGTAAACATGGACACAACAGAAAATATGCATGTCACAAACGGTTCCGTGCAAACAAAAAAGCTTTAACCATCATAAACTTTATGTTTATCAATTTAATAATTTTCACAAGACGAAAAATTTTTTAATTCATGTTTTTATAATGTTTCTTTTTATAATGTTTATTTTTATGACAGCTGGTATTTGTTCGTCCCAATTGTGCGAAAAATTGCAAATTTACACAACGATTTTTTATCGACGAATTCGTCGTGCTAGATGAAATTGAAATATAATTAATAATCTTAGAAGAGTTAAAAAAAGAAACAACAGGACAAATGGTATTTTATGCTTCATAAGATATATTTTTTTTTATATAAAAAACTTTCTATGTTTATATATTTCAACTCGGAAGGAATCTTACAAACAAATAATAAAAAAATCGGTTGTTATTATTTGTTATCATAATTAGAAATTTTAATTTTTTAACAAGAGTTAACTCACTATTTATACAAGATCAAATTTTAATCAATAATTATATATATTTAACTCATAAGGACTATAAGGATGCCATTATGCATGCCTGGAGTAACCTATTCTGGTAGTTCTTAACTACTTATTAGTATGGCAAACTCGTCTACATCTGTGCAAAATACTAAGTTCATGTGGAACTTAATCATGATCATACAAACTGTCTAGAAATGGTTGATTGAAATTAAAAATATTGTTTCTCTACCGTATTATTATTATTATTATGAAAAAAATTCATTGAAAAATGTTTCCCTGGTGTAGACTTATTGATTTGGAAATAAAGAAACTTTCACTAAATTTTCTTCCAAAAGTCTTAATTGGATTGGCTTACATGGCCTACCACGTTAATTCAAGTAGAATCAAACCGATTTTTTGTTCGTTACTGCATCGTACTTAGTGCTAAATGTTGTTTGGAAATATTTAGCAAAAAATTTAATATAAATGTACATATATATTAGAAGATTGGATAGAAAACAGATTCGTTGTGACAAATGCTATTGTTCCCAACCAATCTTTTTCCTTAGGCGTATAATAATCAAATTTTTTTTAAATCTACTTAATAAAACAAAAAAGATAAATACATATTTGTTAAAATAAACGTCTTTTAAATATTAAAAAAAAGTTTAATCCAATAACACATCACATATTTTTTCGACTAATCTGACCGTACCCTTAAGCCTTTAATATTGATATAACTTTGAAAGACTCTATTTTGTTATCCAACAAAGTGAATTAATTCACAGCTACATATTTTCATAACTAATTTGTTTATTTTAAAATATTGTTAACCGAATTTTTAAAGTTATTAAAAAAAAAACAAGATTAATAATTAAAATGTTAATTTCATAAAACATTTATATTAAGCCGACACAAGTTTTGTAGTCTTTTCATAATTACTAATTAAATAACTTAATAATTAGTTTCTTTAAAAGCCTCAAAAAAATTAACCGTTGTTTTAAAAGCACAAGGCAATCAAACTGGTTTGTGTTTAATAATAAAATTTATGTTTTTATATGAATAAAATAAAAGCTTTTTAAAAATTTTATGTTTTAAAGTCTTTAAATAGTTTACAAAATACTTAAATATTTATCTTTGCATAATTAAACATTTCAAAAAGTGTTTCTTTTTTAATGTACACGGAAAAAATTAAAAATGATTTCTAGAGCAAAGAGAGAACTAGTCCCAAGACAAGTCACGTGACTAGCTGCCACTGATACGCAGCCGGTTTAAGTTTAAGAAGTTTATAGGTCAGGCACCATTTCACTTTTAAAAACTGTTTTTGCGTTTTGGGAGGTGTTGGCTGAAGTGGTTAGAGTGTCGACTTCTTAGTAAACTATAACTTAGTACCTGAGCTTAATTTCTGGTCAGGCCAGGTCTTCAATATCATAAATTTCTCTACTGTAACTACTGTGAGGCATTGTATCAATTGTTGTCGGACTGTTTAAGTGATGAAGGCAAAGTACTGGTCACTAAACACTCTTCATACAGTTCTAAGCTTATGTACACCACAGCACCGTCCGAAGATTTGTCAGCGAAGTAAAACAATTAAAAAATTACTGCTCATACAGCTTAAGAAATTTAATGTGTCAAGAATTTGTTTGGTGACAAGTCGCAATGTCTGTCCATCAATGATCACTGGAACTTCTGTTCTAGGTTACATTGCTTGGCTTTTTAAGCGGAAACGCATTCTATCGACATAATGTACATTCAAATCTATATTATTTATAGGTAAGACCGTTTTTTGTGATGGACTTCATAGCCACATTATTCAACCGATTTTAACAAAACTATACAAAATTAAAAACATTTATTCGCAGAAGTGAACGAGATATTTTGGGTTTTTGTGGGATTAGTATCTTGGTAGGTACAATCCTTTAAAGTGGCTACAAATACATGCATAGATACGTATTACTCATGCATGGAAATTTATCTTTACATGGTTTTATAAAAAAAATTTAAGGAAAGTTAAAGTAACAAAAGAGAAGAAAGCTGTGCCAAATATTTTTAGCTCAATTGTAATGTATTTTGTTTTTGCAATTAATTCTTGTGTTTAAATTTAAATCCACACAAAAACACAAATGTTAAAATAAGGCCAAGTTCCTATGCAAAATATTTCGGCTGTAAAAAGTACTCAGATCAAAGTAAGGGCCAAGTTCATGATAGGTACAATTCCATCTCATTTCTAGACAAAAATGACATGGAATTGTATCATCAGGACCTACCTGTGTACGAAATTTAAGCTTTCTAGCTATACTCGATGTGCCCCATACAAAGAAGGGGCGTGATAGTCCCCCAGATAAAAGTGCCCGTTTAAAAATTATTTTCGGTTATATTTCATCAGGACCTACATGTGTACCGAGTTGTAGCTCTCTAGCTATACTGCAAGAGCCCAAATAATATAGATGAGTCAGTGACTGACTCACTAGTGAGTGAATATGTACTTAAATATGGACTTTTCACACCTTAATATCTCGGGAAGCTTTTACGGTAGAACTTTCAAATTTACCCTGTGAGGTCACCTCTGTGGGGAGACCTTATGTTTCATTATATTATGATCAAGAGGAGCAAAGTTATGAGGAGTGTAAAAACAGCTCGAATAGTTTCGTGTTAATATACGCACTGTGTGGCCGAACTTGGCCTGGCGCACTACCATGCGCCTAGATAAATGCGAATTCATACAAATGTATCATTTAATAATTATAGTTTATTATATATTAAAAGATTATATATTAAAAGATTTTTTATGATAATTTCCTCGCTATTTTTCGACCACTCAATTTCCAAAATCAAATGATCAAGTTTTGTAGAGAAATATTTAAAGATCAAATGTCTTTTAGAAAAATTTATTTTTATATAAACAAATTTAAGTAAGTAAAGTCCATGGAGGAGTGTTAAGCTAAAATGTTCTGATATTTTCTCACAATATGTTTTCTGATAATATAATTTAATTTAAGTTTAAAAAAATTATAGGGATTGAAGAAAATATTCCCAAATCTTTAAGCCTCTAGAATTTAACTTCTTAAGGATATTTCTGAGATTGAATTTTACTGAGAATGAAATTTATTAATTTATTTCTTTGTAAAAGTTTTTTCGCTCTGTGTAAGTCATACAAAAAATCAAACATTCAGGCCAGCATAATAGTAATTAAAAATTTTCTGTCATCTTTTTTTATCTGTTTTATATGTTTCAAAGCACTTTTGTTTCACACTTTTTTAAATTAGATATTTCGAAATATTGGAATTTTTTTTACCTCAATTTACATAATATCTGTTTGAACTGCAAACAAACGCTAGAAATATATTAAAAAAATGAAACTGAATTGTGTGAACTTTGAATTTTCTCTCGCTGGTACCAGACCAACAAAAAAGAAAAACGGCAACATCTGTTGACGGCTTCCACATGATATGAACACTGCGATAAGAGAAGTGTTGAATTTATGTAGAACTTTATCAGATAAAAATATTATTAACAAATTAACGCTTATTAGAGCTTAATAAAAGGCAAACAAGTTGATTAAATTATTTTATTATTTTTTGTAAAAAAAAAAAAAAAAAAAAACGTGGTGACAACTGTTTAAGTAAATAAAAAATTAAAGCAAGAAAATATAAATTAAATAAAGAATAAAAAAATAAAAAGAATGCTGCAGTTTGATTCCAAACCTCCCCCTTTAATTTAAAAGCTTTTTAGATACCAATTCAGAATTCTTGCAGATATCCTGAAAAAAGGATATTTTATTTATGTTTTATTGAGGCTTAAGAAAATTCGCTTGGTAAATAGTAATTGCCAAAGCAAATTTAACAAAGTTATATGTAAATCAAACATAATCATAATAAGATCTTTTGATAATACATAATAGAATTTTTATTATAATTATAGTAATTGGGCATAATACGTCGTTTCTTGATCGAAACCTCCAGGGGCACATACTTATATTTTTTGTGTTATTTTTGCTTGGCTTCAATAATTCTACCCTAAAAATTCACTACATTTCTACTTTTCACTAATTCTTGCCTTCTTTTTGACAAATTATCTTTTCAATGTTTTTTAACAGTCTCATTTATTTTTGTCTGATAAGCAAATTTTTTTTCTTTAATGAATATTTATTAAACTCTCATACAAATGCAGGAAAAATAAAACAAAACTTTTGTACGAAATAGCTTCCCATTCTTATAGACTAAGTGGAAAGTCATTTTTGACACCTGGCGTATGGGATGTTCCTAAACGCATAAACAAAAATTCATTTTTAATTCATCATTTTCGAATAGAAAGAACTTAAAGTCTGTCATGGAATTGTAATTAAAAAAGCCAAAAACCAACACAAAACATTTATCTTCTTATTTTTAGCCAAAAAAAAAAAATAAAAAGAAAGACAGACAGAATTAAAAAGAAATTGTTTTAAAGTTTTTTGTTTTGTATTTAGTTGTGTTTATTTCCGTAGTGATGTGAAATGGCTACAAGTTAAAAGTTGAAACTTTGATGGCATTGAAAAATTACTTTGCATGTTTAACTTAATATGGATTTTTATAACTTAATTTTTTTTATTATGAAGGATAATTTTAAAATATTTATATATTATTTTTTTGTTACAGTTCCACATAAAGAATTTACATTTAAATGAAAAAAAAAAAAAAAAAAACACCACAATACTGTAAACAAAATAAGATTTTGGTTTGATTTAAGGCCTTATTAGTCTTGACTTTTACTTTCTGTTCTGTGCCGTTCTGTTGTTGAATTTTTGTAGTTAGAAGCTCTGTAAAAACATATCAGCTGTTTCTTGCAGCATATGCATAGCCGAATATACATATATTATCGGCGGCGGCGGCGGTGTTCACAAATTTAAAACGGCGCTTCGTCTTAATTATCAGGTTGAATAATTTTAAAAAAATAAGTTAAAAACGTCAAAACGGAATCTTATTGATTCCACTTGAATGCTTGCGTGAAGCAGGCAGCCACGTAAACCAAGTTAAAAATGTTATTTAATTAAAAAAAACTGTACTCACTATAAATTTTTCATGAATATAATTTTTTTATATAAAAATTGTTTTATTTTTAATGTGCTTTAAGTCGATGGCGGCGGTGATAATAAAAATTTATCAGCGTTACGCGGCAATTTTGAACCGATCGGCTTGGTTCACTGAAACAAGCAGCTATATCTTGCTGTCACTTAGAACTGCAAGTAAAATTTTGTTTTCAACAGAATGGTCCGTAACAGAACGGAACAACTAATTGAAAATACATGTTTTCCATAAACAAAAAACGAACAGCTGATACGGAACAGACAATAAAGTCAAAACTAATTCTTAATTAATCTTCAGAACAATTGTTATATACTACTTTAAAATAAAATGTTTTCCAATAGGTATGATATGATTTTGATGTGAAGTTTCGGCCATTTGTAATATGCCATGATCTGTCATTTGTTTTTCATTGTGTTCCGTAGTGTTTAAAATTTCATCATGGACCACCGTAAACGCCGTATTACGTTGTATTTGTTGATTTTGCCTTGTAAGAACTTGAAAACGATAACGATTTTTTTTAAGAAAATCGTCTTCTCCGATGAGGCTCTTTTTCATCTGAGTAGTGCGGTAAATAAACAATTCGATTCTGGTGCGACGAAAATTCACAAATTATTCATGAAAAACCATTACATTCACCTAAATTGACATTTTGGTGTGGTTTTTGGTCTGCTGGAATCATTGGTCCGTACTTATTTCAAAATGAAGCGGGTAACACCGTTACTGTTAATAGAGAGTGGTATAGATCGATGATAACCAACTTTTTATGGCCGAAATTGGAAAAAGTTGATCTTGAATATATTTGGTTCCAACAAGACGGGACTAAGACTAAGCAAATGCAACAATTAAATTATTGCGAGAAACCTTTGGAGATTCAATTATTTCAAGAAATTGTGATCCGCACAAAACCACAAATGTGAAAATAAGGCCAAGTTCCTATCCAAAATATTTCGGCCGTAAAAAGTACTGAGATCAAAATAAGGATCAATTTCATGATGGGTACAATTCCATTTCATTTCAGGCAACCTGTAAGCATCACCTCTCTAGCTATACTGAAAGTGCCCCATACAAAGAAGGGGAATCTTAGTCCCCCCAGGTAAAAAGTGCCCGTTTAAAAATCATTTTCGTTAATTTCTCATCAGGACCTACCCGTGTACCAAATTTCAGCTTTCTAGCTATACTGAAAGTGCCCCATACAAAGAAGGGGAATCTTAGTCCCCCCAGGTAAAAAGTGCCCGTTTATTTAAAAATAATTATCGGTAATTTCTCATCAGCATCTACCTGTGTACCGAATTTAAGCTTTCTAGCTCTACCGAAAGTGCCCCATACAAAGAAGGTGCACCCTAGTTCACCCGGGTGGAAAGTGCCCGTTTTCGGATTTTTCTGGTTAAGTTCTCACCAAGAGTTACATGTGTACCGAGTTTTAGCTATCTAGCTATAATGGAAGTGCTCAATAATATTGATGAGTCAGTGAGTGGGTCAGTTAGTGAATATGTACTAAAATATGGACTTTTCACACCTTAATATCTCGGGAAGCTTTTACAGTAGAAGTTTCAAATTTACGCTGTGAGGTAACCTTGTGGGGATACCTTATGTTTCAAGTTTCATTATATTATGAGCAAGAGAGCAAAGTTATGGGGGGTAAAAACAGCTCGAATTGTTTCGTGTAAATATACACACTCTGTGGCCGAACTTGGCCTGGCGCACTACCGTGCGCCTAGATATTGAATTGCCTCCAAGAAGTTGTGATTTAACACCATTAGACTATTTCTTAGGGGTTTATTTGAAGTCATTAGTCTTTCGAAATCAACCAGACTTTCTTCAATCTTTAAAAGTCAATATTGAACGTGCCATTCATGACATACGACTTGATTTAGTAGAAAAAGTGCTCGCAAATTGGGTTCATCGAATTCGTTCCTGCAGAAGAAGTCGTGGAGGCCATTTGAATGACGTTTTATTTAGAACTTAATTGTATCGATTGAACTTCACATTAAATAAAAAACTTTTGAACTTCCTTAACAAAAAGTGTGTTTTTTTTTTTAATCATATCACTCTTATTGGAAAACCTTTTATAAATTTTGCAAATTTTCCAATATGAGAAAAAAATTATGAACTTAAATTGATGGCAACAGTTTTCCGTTTTTAAGTATTAAATTTTTTTATGAACTATTCAATTTTCATAAAATAATTTTATTCGTATGACAAATTGTTCTTAAATTTAGTAAAATCATTCTTAATTTTAGAAAATGCACACAACTAAAACAAAAATGTCTTTGAATATTATATAAGTTTTTATTTGTGACATTAACAACATTTGATTTTCCTTATTATTTAATATAAAATAAATGTTTTTCATATTAATAAAACTAGGAACTTTTTAATATATTTTAAAAGAATTTTTTTTTTACTAAAATTTAGTATATGTCATATTTTTGTGTTTACCAGAACGATTATTATTAAACTTCACACACATTTTGTTATCGTGCTAATACAACATTATGGTAAAAAAAAGTAGGCAGTGATATGCCTATTGTTTAACCTGTTAGGTTTTTGCAATAGTTATATTCCTATTGTGTTGCATGTTTAACTACGAATAGTGATCTGTTTCACTGTTTCTTATGGTCTGCGGCTTGGGATTTATTCAGAACGATATGATGAATAACACATCTTTTTAAGCATAATTAATAGATTTTGGTATAATCTTTGTAGTCTAAAATAAAAGAAATCGTTTATAAAATATGCTATTCTCAATCTCATAAAATTCCCCTCATCACCTACTAAATTTTGTTTATTTCTATTTTAAATATTTTAACTTTCAATAAAAAACTATTCAAATTTTATTTATCTTAAAAAAATTTCTGTTAAAGAAAATCTTTAATTTATTGAAAAAAAAACAACAACATTTAAAACAGTATTATTTATTTCGATCATTAAAATGTTTTACTTTAATTTTAACAAAAACAAAAAAAACATATTCTTCATAATTTGTAACATAATCTTTTTGTTCTAAATTTTTATTATTTGTTGTCTGTCTATTTAATAAATTTCTCATAAATTTTCTTGATTTTGTTGCTTTATCTGTATTTATTAACTAAATGTGAAAATATTTTGTCGAAATATTTCAGAAACTGTCTAAATTATATGAAAATATTTTTAATGTCTATGATTGAAAAAAAATAAATGAAACGAAAATAAAAAAAAAGTTTTTAATGAAATGAAATTTCACAATAGAAAGCAGAATGTAAATGTAGATACAACATACAGATTTTAAAAGATATACATGTGCTTGAAACATTTTTAAATTTACAAACAAATCAATAGTAAGTGTAAAGCAAATATAATTATTACAAGTTACGAAAAGTGATATTAAAAAAAAAAATATGTATCAGTAATTTTAGAAACATTTGCATTAAAATAATATTTCACATCGTATCAGTAAAATATTTATGACTAAAGTAAAACAAGTTTCAAATTACCACTGTAATGAGGATAACAATAACAATAAAACAATAAAATATGAAAATTTGTTTTTGTTTTCAATATAAATTCTCACTTACTATTTTGTTTTCATTTTATAAAAACAGGCAGTAAAGCTTTGGCAGATCTTACAATAAATTTATCTGCCTACAGAAATTGTCGGTTCACACAGTTGTCAGATTGTTGTGTGGCAAAAATTGAAAGATGCGTCTTTAAACTTTGTCAGAACTGTCAAAGCTTTACATTAATAGTGGTATTTATGGACAGCGTTGCCAATACAAAAATTAATTTTAACACATCTGCCAATAAAAAAGGAGCTTATAATGTCTGATAATTATCTGATAATTGAAAAGTAGAGTGCTCACACGATTGTCAGATGTCTGACAATATAACTGTGTTATAATGAACTGACAATGATTTTTCTGGCAACGTTTCAAGTCAAAAATTGTAAGTTCAGACGGATGTCAGACATTTTCTGAACATTTTTCTGACAATATTGTAAGATCTTAGCTTAAGAAGCCTTCAAATGTTCTGAAAATTCAAAAAAAAAAAAAAAATTCTCAACAATTGTTGTCCTGCAGCGTAACTTTATATGGAAATATTATTACTGCATGTCCGACAAAGAAATTTTGTTTAAATATTATGCAACGAAAACGCTTTTTGTTGCACTTTTTTTTTAATTAGAATATCCTACAGGTTCTCCTAATTTCTCACTAATAATGTTTTAGAAATATTTAGCTGAACAATCAATCAATTAAAACAATCTCAACGTATATAAAAGCGACTGCTATTCTGTTTCAAAGTTATGGTCTCGTTAACCAGTGACGCAATATTTTCTAAAATTTTTACAGTATATTTGTGTTAAGGTACAGTCACATCTGACAAACATTTGCCCAAAAAAGCGTAACCACTAAATACCAATGAAAAACTTTTTAATTTATGCATTTATTTATGATGTTAAATAGGTTCCAAAAATATTGGATTCTATTACATTTTCTACAAATTATGTATGAAATTGTTTAGTGAAACAAACGCCCGTCTAACGCTATTTTGGGCAAATGTTTATCAGATGTGATAATAGATATTTAAAGTGGGCGTGGCACTTTCCATATAAAACAACTTATTATTTTATGATAATAAGGGAAAATTTTCCTGAAGATGCTAACAAATTGTTAGCGAAATATCGAAAATAAATATAAATAAAACAACAATATATATATATATTAAATCAAAAGACCTATTGCTTAAACAAACATTCTAATAAATATAAAGAAAAGGTCAAATAAAATAGAATATAAATATAATAAGGGAACTTATACAGCTAAATAAACGAAATTTTATGGGCGTTGCCCACTGTATATTTGCTTTAAAGAAAAAGTATTAAAAAATAGATTATTTTTAAAAATATAAATGGGCGTCGCACATGACAAACATTTGCCCAAAAAGAGCGTAACCACTATATAATAATGAAAACCCTTTTGATTCAGACACGTGTTTATTAAGTTAAACAGTTTCATAAATAACTTATAGAAAAATATCGTAGAATCCAATATTATTAGAAACTGTTTAACTTATCAAATATGTGTACAAATCAATAAGATTGTCATTGGTATTTAGTGGTTACGCTTTTTTGGGCAAATATTTGCAAATGTGACCGTACCTTAAGGCATTAACATGTTTTTGTTATAATCACAATAATTTAAACTGATTACTTTAAAATAGAACAAACATATGAAAATCTATTTCTCTTTAAAGCAAAAGTCTCCTTACTCTGGTGACTATTTTTGCTTTTTCATAGCATAGAACTGAATTTTTTAATTAGACTATGATTACCTCAACCATGTTTGTCATTCTTAGATTGTAATAACCTCAACTATATTTGTTCTTGGCGTGTTTACTTATATAAGATAATAATTGAAAGCTGATTCAATGAAATTTAGTATCGTCTATGTAATGTTCTCTATATTGCGAGATAGTCTGCTTCTCAAACTCATAGGTGGCTACTTAATCGGCTTTAGAGTGTCGTTGTCGTAATGAAATCTTGAAAAAAATTTTGTAAAATATTCACAATATTTTCTAAGCGAAAGTTAAATCGCAGCTTTTATAAATTTTATATAAAATTTATATATATTTATTTTAAACAAAAACAATAGCTTCCTTAATTACTGCGTGAAAAATAAATTGTACTAAACAATAGATAAATATAATAAATTGTCTTCCCGTAGACCGGCGCCATGTGATTAGTACAATTTCACTACTGATCATCTTTGAATCTTCAAAAGTTTATATTTTCACAAACTTGTAAATAAAACAAAAATTAAAATAAATCCCACTTTAATTTACTACCAAAATTCAACAAATCATAAAATTATAACCACAATGCTGAACAATGAACCACAATATTTTAATATTTTTTTTAATTTGTTTTAATTTTGACGTGCTGTTACACAAATGCAACAATGACAGTCAGCGCTATACACAGTGGGCATGATCGCGCTATTTACACTTTTTCCTTTTTACTTGTGAATAAAAATATCTTGATTTTATGGCTAAATTGTTAAGTTTGAAAATCTTATATTATAACTGAGTACATGCAAAATGAAAGGGAAGAGTTGCTGTGCTGGCTTTTAAAGCACATATGAGGCTATTTCTTTTCAGATGGCATTCTGAAAATGTAACTCCGCTTCTACTTATATTCCCAATTTTAAACCTGTTTGATTCTTTAAAACTGCTTAATATTTTTATTTTGATAATATGAGAAATCACATGCAATTTAGCCTACATTCGATCTTACAATACACAGAAAAAAATTTTTCACCAATTAATTCTTTACTTAAAAGTGAAAAAAATATTGGATTAAATATTTAATTTATTTAATTAAATCTTTAATTGTACTAAATAATTTTAGTATACAAATTTAATTGATACTATTAATTTGCACCAGTAAACAAATTAATAGTATCAATTAAATTATTATACTAAAATTATTTATTACAATTAAATATTTAATTAAATAAATTAAATATTTTATCAAATTTTTTTATACTTTTAAGTAAAGAGTTAATTGGTGAAACATTTTTTTCTGTGTACCGTGCAAGAAAAAAGTAGCTTAGTTCAATGAATTCGCCTTGGTAAATTATTCAAGTCCGTTTTTGTCATGCCCGAAAACAAAAAAGGGACTTAATACAATTGCCATAAATTATTTTGTAAGAATACAGCGTTAAAACTCTTGTATAGTATTTAAATGTATGCTATTTATTTGAAATGGTCCATTGTGCAATGTACATTTATAGGTCGCTCTGGTTTAAAGAAAACTCAACTTCTTCAGAAAAAGCCACTGAACAGTAAAAAATCTTTCTTTTCATCTTGTTTTCATCATATATTTTTTGTGAAATATTTTGGTTCGAACATTTTTTTATTAAAAATATACTACAAAGGTATGTATGTATGTATGCATGAGTTTATGACAGATAGACACCTGTAGATTTTTGAAGTGTATGCGTGTTTGTATGTTTGTTTTTCTATACAAAATTCGTTTTTATGGAAAACCAATAAATTTATATTTGGAGTTCATTAGTGACAAACAAAGAAAGAAATATAAAATTGATTTTATTTTATAGATAATTTTTTTTTTTTTTTTGTTTTTGTTGATTATATTTTTTTGTCAAATTTGGGTTTAGTTTCATTTTATGTCCATTTTTATTGAGCCAACAACATTATTTATGGAGTTCATTTGTTTTTGTGTTAAAAATGTTTCGTATTTTTTTTCTTCTGTTATTGGAATTTTAATTAATTTTTAGTTATTGTGGCTTGAATTTTTTTTCGAACTGCACGTATTTAAAAGAATACTACTGAATAGTCTTCAGCTATTAAAACTGTAATTGTAATAAACTTTAAATATGCTAAAAAATATTTATTATATTTTTTATTTGTGTTTTGTTAAAATTGTATAGAAATTTGATTTGTTGTAATAAAATTCCTACTGGTTTTCTTTTCTTATTTCTGTTTTTTTTTTTTTTTTTTTGGAAACAATATGTCTTTTGGTAAATTTTGTATTGACAGTAATTTAGACCCGTAATTTATGTTGAATATTAAAAATAAATTTAAATATTTTATTATATTTATTCTCACTTATTTAAGGTCCTTCAAGAGTAAACAAATTTCTTTTTAAAATTCCGCATACTAATTAATCCCTTTTCACACGCCCTTATCTGTTTGCATACACAAATACGAAAGTGACAAACCCTTCAATATGGTTTTGTTCTCCATAAAATACCATTTTATATGGCTCTCTTCAAAACAGAAAAATTAAAAAAAAATGGTTTTTGTTCTTGCTTTTAATTGCTTTAACATAATTACATGAAAAACAGCAAGAAAAAAGGGCAAGAACTCAAGAATTTATTATACAAAGTGCGAATGAGCCAACATAAGCTGTAATAAATCATTACTTACTGCTACACTGAACACTCAACTCAGTCTGAACTCTTTTTCTGTGTCTTTTTGTAAAAGCAATATAAGAAATATATAAAATTCACACAAGAAAATAAAAAGAAAACCCAGAAAAAAGTCCGTAAAGTACTTTGAATGAAATAACCATCAAATCAAAGTCTTTATTAGAGTGAAGACCAGGGGTCGTTTCTTGCTTTTTTGTTTTTGTTTTTATTTTTGTATACATTGTAGCTACAGTGTACATCCATACATACTCGTATTAATTTTTATTTGAAAGTGCCTTAAAGCAAAACGCTAATTAACTGCATAATGCATTCATGGCCCTACAGCTCTCTCTCTCTCTATTCAATTTTAATTTCTTTTTTTTTTTATAATTTTATTTTTTACTTTCAGCTGTTTTCTTCTACATACATGCATTAAACACAATGAAAACGACAGCACAGAAGAGTACTGAAATAATGTAAGAAAAGAAAAAATTATAGAAACATTTGCATAATTTTATAAATTTTTTTTCTACATTTTTTTCAATATTTTTCTATGAATTACTAAGAATAGAGGAAAAACGTTTGGTGTAGTTTTATTTAAAATTCTTCCTTTCTGTTTTTTTTTCTTTACAAAAAATAAAACTAATCATTTGTATGAATTGTTGAGAGCTTGTGCCAGTATTAAAAAAAAAAGTATATGGCAGAAACGGAAATGAACTATGAATAGAATTTAAAGAAATAGCACTGACACACAAACATATATTGATAATGAAATTAATAACATAAAAAGAAATTTTCTATGAATTTGTCATGGAATGTCTGCAAATAAGAAAAACTTATTAATGATAGACTTCAATTAGAATAGAATTAAATTTATAGTTTTTTTTTTTTTAATCTTTCTCAATAGAATTATTTTTGCTGTTGTGTGCGTTTTTTCTTTCTAAACATTTTTTTTTTCTAATCAGGACAAATTGCAGCTGAGTGGTTTTCATGTAAATTTTCAAAATATGTAATCAAGTTTGCAGGAGAATCGCAGGATTAGGTACCTTTGTGATACCTGCAGGTGAAAGTATAAATAAGTACAAGACATAAGGCAAGTGAGTTAAAAATTAAAAAGGCATGGGGAGACTAGTAGAGAAAGAGGAGCTGGCTGATCTATTGTAGGTCATAAGCATGGGATGATTAAATTTGAAATCACCCTCTGCACCTAATGCATGAGCTAATTTTGGTGATATCGACGTCTACCAACTGATAGGCTGGTCGGCTCATGTGTACCATTCGTACGTCTTTCAGGTGAAGGACAGATGCAGATGTGTAATTAATTCCCCCTCCTCATCATTCAAGCGGCATCTGAAGAATTCAAAGAACGGCAGTCCAACTTGCTAACAATGGTTGCCAAATTTGCATTAATGATCGCTGATATTAGACCGCCTTCAGAAAACTTACAAGAAAGTTAAAATGTTTCTTCCTGGTACGGCTCCAATCTAAATCAAATATTTCTGGAGGTCCAACAGGAAGGCTCTCTAAACTACCTGTTTTGGGCAAGATTTCTGTTTGTCAATATCTGACTGCAACAGTGAGAAAACTCCGCTCTCCAGCACATCAGCGATGTAATTTTACAACGTTTTGTAGCTTTCGAACTAATGAATTTTATGTGTATTATTAAAACACACTTTGAGTTTAAGAGTAAGAAAAAGAGTAACGATGTATTGGGATTTTTTATACCCTCAACGGCATAGTAAAACTATTGACGAAAATTTTGAACTTAGAAAATCTTTACCTACCATTAGTTTCGTCACGTAATATGTGAGTGCTCCTCATTATTACATGTCCATAGAAGATATGTAGTTTAAAAGTATTAAAAAAATATTTGCTATGATAATGACTCTGAATTTGTTTTTCTATTTCTTTTATTTATTTAAGGATGTTTGAAGTGTCATTCTAAGTTTCTGAGTGGTAGTGGCTTGATCGTGAATCTTATCTGAGAAATGATTATTCCATGTGCTGATGCTATCAGCTAGACCTACGTTGGTCGTTGCACATGTTTCTGGTCTTCAGTAGAGGGATCTGTCAGTAAAATAGGACCTTCCAAAAATTGGAGGCTAGTTTGATCAATACTGTATCAAAGTATTTTTACATTATCCTTCACGCTTGTCCATGGTCAGATACCACAACTGCTTTTGATTCATGGAATCAGCAATACAACAGCCATGATGTTTCCTTAAATTTCAAAAGGGTACGTTCTTAACTTTTTGCTAGACATACATACGTATCTGAGGCGTAAAGAATGGGGGAGGTTTCTATGTGGAAAACTTTGATGTTAAGGTTCCATTTAGGCTTCGGGATGACTGTAGCATCCTACAAGCTGAAGGCTCGGCCAACTCGATGATACGTCACTTCGTTGGCATTCCTCTATCTTACTGCAAGCGATTGATCCAACGGGAATCATACAACCGTGCTCAAAAAAAGTGGGAACAAGAGCATACCTAGCAAGTCGCCAGGTCGACTTGGCCCCGCTACAGCCTGCACAGAACTCGCGATCTGCTCAGGCTTGGTAAATGTCGTATAAGACAATTGGTAACAGTGCTAACAGGGGCACTGATGTTTCGGGACTCATGCCAGAAGGATGGGCCTAAGTTACAATGACTACTGCAGAAGTTGTAACGATGAGGAGGAAGAAGAAACAGTTCTTTATCTTCTTTGTTAGTGTCCCGCGCTTAATAGCATAAGGGTTAGTACTATGGGCTTCAACATTCTGCCAGACCTTGACAGTCTGGCGAACATGGGGCTTATCAACCTACCGTCCTTCTTGTAATAATCACGATAGTTTGAATCGGCAACAGGGCAATTACGGGAAATTGAATAATCAATTGATTGTGCCCTGCCTGCTGTAGGGTATCACAAAGGGACCGAATTAACGGACCCAAGTGCGTCATGTCTCAGATGTGGCGGCTCTCGAAACCTAACCTAACCTACGTATCTGTAAACAAAAGCCTAAAAATATCAATACAATTCTCGTGAAATTACTTCAAAGAAGTTCAATATTTTAAACACCAATTAAGCACTTTATTCCCACAATCTCCATGATAAATTAAGACTTTGAATACTTTCTATACTTCTTCATCATCAAGATTGCGAAATAAACCCGTAATTGAGACTTATATTCAATATTTATTTTGATGTAGGCCATTTTTTGTTTCAATTTCACTGTATTAAAAAGCTAATGATTTTTAGAGCTTCCTTAAAGAAAGATACAACTATTTATAGTAGAAGATAAAAAATAGATCCAAAATCTAAAATCTTATGCAGAAAACATTGCAAAATAATCAGTGTATCAGACCACAAATAACAAGTTAGAAGGAGTTCACCATGAATCATTGCCATATGTATGCAGGGCGGAATCTGTTTCTTCACATTCTTCTTCACATTCAATTGAATCTATGCACATACATAAGTGGTCTGCTTATTTCTTTTTGTGTCTTTTATTACTTTTATCGCTGTTTTTAAAACCTATCAAGGGATATAAGGCTTTGTCTTATATAATGATTATCAGTGGATTTATTTCAAAACCTGCAGTATAAATGTTTCGGTTGTCGAAATGGCGATGAACCAGCCATACTCAACTGAGAGATTTTTTCCAAATATTATTTTAAATAATAATGGAAAAGTTTCAGAAGACTTTGAATATCACCGAAATAATATAAACTGTATATGCTTCATCTATGAAAGTTTTCATAAATTTGCATTACGTTGTAAATTGTAGAACAAATATTTTCAATACTTTAAACCCTTCACAAAAAACGGTAATGTTATTTATAGGTTTTTCGATTAGTTTGTAATTTTCACATTATTCCGGTCTCATATAAATATTGAGGAAATTACGAGAATTCTGAATTGTATTCTGTGCCTCGTTTCTGTAACTAATGTGACAGTGTCTGGAGCCGAAAACTTTATTATAATTTTGTAAAGAACTGGATGAGTAAGTAAAATTTTTGTACTTTTATTATGTTTGCAGGGTAGTTTATATAAAAATCCTACTAATTTTATGTGAACCTCCTACAAAAGACCGGCCGACAAGTATAATTTCACATACTTTTTCGATGTGAGAACGTCTCGCAAGTTACGAAATCTAGGTACTGGATCCTTATAGATACGAAATTTTTTTTGTTAATTTCAAGTTTTTGGGAAATCGATGTTTATTTATTCAGTTTCCTTAAAAAACTGCATGAACCTGAAAATAGATGAATCAAACTGCCAGAAGTCTTACATTAGTCATTAAGGATACACAAAAAATGGCAGACTATGAAAAAAAGCACGTTTTGTTAAAAAAAAAAATAATTAAAACAGTACGTTTTGTTGTGCACCAATTTTTTAGAACGCATTTTCTTAGTAATAAAAAAAAATTATCCTGACTATATTTTTTCTAGAAGATTTCAATCTAAATATTCTAAAAATACCAAAAAAAACAATTTGTGCAAAATGCGAAAAAGTACGTTTTGTTCTGCGGCTACTCATATACAACAATTCCGGAAATAACAGTGTCCCAGTGTTGAATCTCGATTCATTATTAGATTATAATTGAAGACACCACATCAGTGGTACTGAGGCTTGTTGGTGTGTTGTACTTAATAATAGCATTTTTTTTCGTTTAAAACGCCCCTTCATTCACGGATGGAAAAGTGGTCAGGAATGGGAAATGTGAAAATTTTGTTTGGAGTATAAAATGAAAAATGGGAGAAACTTTCAAGAAGTATAATTGTATTAGGGGCTGTGCACATATTACGTAACGCTATTTTCAGCGATTTTGTACCCCCCCACGTAACGCTTTTTACTAATTTTTCAGTGCAAAATTTCCAATCCGTAACAAATCTTTAACCCCCCCCCACCCCCCCTAGAGCGTTACGTAATATGTGCATAGCCCCTTAGTGCAGGGTATATAAAATTCGTACCAGTCTTAGATCTGTTCTTGAGTAGTACTGAAGCTGCTTAAAATTCTTTGGTTCGATACTTAAAGCATTTACTATGTTTAACATAGGCATCTTAACCGATCATCTTTATAATATTGTCATTTTTCTTAGTAGCCAATGAGGGTCGACTTACAGTCATTTCTAAATTACTTTGTAGTTGTCGGTTGAGTTATCAAAAGATCCGATTTGGAGAATTTGTTAGCGATAACTTTTGCTCGTTTAGTTTGTGACCATCAATATAGACTTCAAGATGCAAAATAAAGGCAGTTTTAAATATTTTCTTTCTATAAATCAGATTGAAAATCAGCCTTATTGTGTTTGGCGTTTTTCGACTACGCCAAGTACTAGATTAAAGACAAACGCCAGATTTTTCTTTAATCTAGTACTTGGCGGTACTAGACTCCAGTACTTGACTCTAGTACGGTTTGTTGTTCAAAATTAATTAGAAAATTTTAATTGTTTTTTTTTATACATATATAATTTTCCTTATTTTTGCCTTCAGCAAATAATTGTGTCTATTTAAAAAAAAACCATTAAATAATTATGGATTATTATAATTTTTGTCATACACTTTATTACACTCTGGGTGTGGGCAAGTTTTTTTTTCCGAGCTCCTTTTGGTTTGTAGCAAATTAATAAGGAAATTAGCACTTAAATGTTTACTTAAGCATAAACGTTTAAAACGGGGGAAAAAATTATAACAAAATAAACAATATGTAGGTATTTCTAGAACGACCATTCCATATAATCACTCTCTTAAATTGCTAGTCCGTCATTCACTCACTCACTCAGTCAGTCAGTCAGTCATTTTGATGGAAAGAAACATAAATATTTAAATGCAGTCAAGCAAAAAACTTCTCATCATAAAAGACCCGGACATTTATCAAGAAACAAAACGGAGCCACTCACATTGAATGCATTCTGGTAGATGGGAAACAAAACAACAACAATTTGGTTTAATTAAAAATATAAAAAAGCAATACAAAACCCTATACATACATACATATATGTATATATATATATATGTATATATATATTTCTATATATGTAAATGTAAAATATATAAAAGAAACCATCCCGCATATGATTGATTCCCAAACAAAAGGTTGACTGAAGAGGCTCTTGACATGAAAGAAAATAAAACCAAAAGAAAAAAAAGAATTATAATAACGAATTATATTTTTCATTTTGACAAAATAACAAATTTGTAACGAAATTAAAAAAAAAGCTAATGATGCCTAACGAAAAGTAGCAGGATGGTCTTTGTTGGCATTTCTCATAAGAAATATGTTTTTTTTTTTTTTTTTTTTGTAAAAGTTTATGAAGCTTGAAATTTTGTTCTGACATTTAGGGAAACAAAATGCAGGAAGTATTCTAAATTACATTGTTATTTGTGCTTTGGACTTGCGGCATTTAAAAAACATTTAAAGTTATTGAGAAACTTTTTAATTATTCTTTTAATCATTATGACTTGGCGTTATTTATTGTTTAGTGCAAATAGTCTTGCAACAGATAAAATGTATTATATGGTATTTGTTTTTGAAAAATATAATAGCAAAATACAGAGTTGTATTTTTATTATAAATCGATTATATATTAAATTTTCGCAGTCGCAAGACCATTTGCAGCAACCAGTGATTTCAGCCAGTATAAATTAAATTAATGGATTTTAAGTTAAGTTAAATTATTTTAAGCAATTTTCTCGAAGGTATTACTTTTCTTAAAGGGTATTCTTTTGAAAAAGTGTTTTCATTTAGGGGTACTTTTTTTATGTACTTCTTCAAAAGAGATATATATTTAAAGCTTCTGAGTTTTTAAGAAATACCATTTTTATAAAGAACTTTTCACAAAAACTAGTTTTAAATTAACTTTACAATAGAGGTTGATTTTAGTTTATTACAATTAGGTTCCGGTTAAAATTAAAAAAATTGTGTCGGTCAAGTGACCTCCCCTACTGGCTCGGCAGGCTCCCAATCTTTTATGAATTTTATCAATCAGTTTTTTCAATAAAAAGTTATCAATGATTGATATCTGCTCGATAATGTTGGTTTTATGCTCTTGAATTATTGTGGGAGTATAGATGTACACTTTCGATTTCATAAAACCCCAGAAAAAAATCTAAAGGTGTCAAATCGCACGATATTGGTTGCCAATTTACTCCTCCTGTACGAGAAATAATGCAATATTCGAACTTATCTTTCAAAAGATCCATTGTTTGTCTTGATTTGTGACAAGTGGCACCATGCTTTTGAAACAATACATATTTTCTACTCCTAAATTATCAATATTCCCCGTAGCGATTTCCATTGACCGTAATCGCACTTTCATTTTCGTTTTCCAAAAATTTTGGTCCTTTGATTTTTCCGCACCACAAACCACACCGCACCGTAACTTTTTGTGTATGTAATGCTTGCTATAAGATAAGTTTTGGATTCTCTTCACCCCAAATGCGTTAATTCTGCTAGTTGACGTAGCCATTGAGCTAGAAATTGGCTTCGTATGAAGATTATTTTTTAAAAACTAATTTTCATTTTCTTTTTATTTTCCGATGTCCTATGAAACGAATTGCCGATGTAAAGCGTGGTCCGCTGGTTTTAACTTGTAGGTCAGCTGGATCTTATAAATCTTTAAATGGAATTCACGATGCAAAATGTTGAATAATATGGACCATTTGATATTTAATTGCTACGAACGATTTTCTTCAATACTTCTCTTCGCATTGTCTATAATCTCAGTTGAGCGAACACAACGTTAATAAATTTTGTTTCTTTTATCATAAACGGATCGAAATTTGTTAGCTTGATGGCACGATTTGTTGGAGAATTTTCTGTACCGAATTTTTTTCAAAATTCCCTAATGACATCTTGGAAACTTTTGCCAGTTTCATAAAATGTTTTAATAATAAAATCACATTTTTCTTTACTGTAACGTTCCATATTAGCTTACCAGAATGTATTTAGAATCTGAAAACAAAAATTTAAAATAAAAACTACAAGTAGAAAAAAAAAATGGCAGAAAAATTCAATTGATACCTCAATATTGGACAGCCTTTACAAACACATATTAATTTATGTATATGTTAAGAGATAGATAGATAGATACGTTTTTGGGTTATACTTTTTCAAAAAAGTACATCTTTGAGGTACTTTTCTTAAAACGAAATGTGTTTTGCAATAGCTTTAATTGACAGCTACCTCATTTTAAATTGTTTTTAGTATGTTTTTTGAATGGTCCTTTTTTAAGACGTTTATTTTTAAAATTGCAATGTTTTAAGTGAAATATTTTAAAAAAGTCCTTTTTATTGCAACTCGTTTTTTAAAATGTAGCTTTTAAAAATGCTATGTTGTAAAAAGGCAATGTATAAAGTGGACTTTAAAATAATTTTTTAACTTATTTTTTATAACAAATGCTTTGAGGAAGTTACTTTTTGCTAAAACTTCTCTTTCAAAATGTATTTTATTGAAGTACTTTTCTGAAAAGGTAAATTTTTTAAACGGAATATACATATGTACGTACATACATACACGCCCAAACATGTTAGCCGTAGACATAAAAAAGAAATTTTATTATATTTGTTAATGAAATCATAATTTTCAACTTGAATTCATATGATTGTTACTGATTTCAACTTGAAATAACATTTTGCGTGTGATTAAACAATATTTTTTTTTTTTTCTTTTGGCAATTTGTACTTGACCCATATTGGTGCCTTAACATTTTTATAAAATATTAGCCATGACAATTCCCTACAATTCACATTTTTCTTTTAACGAACATCTTCTCTAAATGAGTTCACATACCCTTAAATGAATCGATCTCATACCGAAGCGTCTCTGATTACATTTCATTGCTCTTGTATGAGTTTTTTTAAGGCGTATTTTGTCCACAATTAGTTCCGGTTGATTTAACTTAAATATCCCTGACACGTTTTGTTTTCTAAGGAAAAAGTGTCACACTTAATATTACTTTTCGTTTTAAGTTTGAAAAAAATAATGAAAAATAAATAAATGATTGCTGTTAGTGGCGACAGCTCGACTTGTTTTTAAAATCGAACACCCAGCAGGAATGGCAAGCACGTACTTCACAAATTACAAAGAAAAAAAAGGAATAGAAAGAACCGAAACCTTTTTTTCTTTTTTTTTAAGAAACTAATATTAAAAGGTTGTTATTTGTCGGTTAACGTTTTTTTTAATATTTTTTTTTTTTGTACGAGTGCGAGTTTATGGTTTTTGTAAGCACCCCCCATCGATATGCAGGTGTCACACTTCATTTACTGTTTATGGAGTAGATCTTTAGTGTGCTGGTTTTTCAAACAGAAATAAGTAATTAACAGCAATTAGTAGCCAATGTAGCCTCTAAAAAAGAATACCGAAATTGGTTACAAGTTTTGTTCCTGTTCAGAAACCAATTGTTTCGGTTTTAATTAATTCTAGTCATTTAAATTCATGATTTTTTTTTTTTTTGTAATAGAAATTATGATAAGAAATTTAATAATAATTAAAAAAATATCTAATATGACTTGTGGACATGACCCCAAGTCTGTGTTATTTGCCTGCTCGCTTCACTAAATATTTTTTTTAATAAATTAAAAAAAAACGGCTATAGTTATTAAAAGGTGTCGCCTAAACAATTAAAAAAATTCAATTAAGCGGCTTTAACAAAAGAATTCATATGTACAGAAATAAATTTAAGCATATTTAATGGAAATCAGATATATTTATAATATATTTGAAATAAAACATGATTCGTAGTACAAATCGTTTCTTAAATAGAAAAATTAATTTGTTAAGGAAGTCGTACTAAGTGCGCCTTGAGGAAGCCTTGTTATTAAAGAATATTTTTCATTTGCATTTCCAAAAGTGTTCTGATTAGAATTTGATATTAAATTTTAGTTCATATAAATTTTAGAAACAGTTTCATTTTGTAATAAAAAAAGGGGTGTGGCGCATCCCATATTATTGAAATCATTATTTTAATACATATTTCGAACCAAACCACTTAAATACTTCAGGTGTTTTGTTACTCATTCTTTATTCACAATATGATTGAAAAGAAAGTATTCAAAATAAGATAAAAGGGCGTGACAGCGTTCATATCAGGGACCACTGGGAAACGCTCCAAGACCTAAGATAAGCTAAACGATTTATTATGTTATCACAAAACAAGTCCTAAAAGCTACTACTAATAAACAAAAATGACCTTAGACTACAAGACAAGTTAGCTTAGCGGAACCTGCGGTCTCAGGACACATCAATTCATCATTGGAAACACTGAGACCGAGTTATGTAGATTATGCGAAATGCTAAAAGAGAAGACGGAGCACATTATCTGTTATTGCTCGGCGGTAATGGAGCTTAAGGTAAGAGCTTAAGGCGGTATCTTGATGACTCCAAATGAGATTTATAATGTTTCACATTGTAGAGTAGTTAGCTTTATCCGAAGCCGTAATTTACTTCGTCTAACGTTTGGGCAGCATAAAGGATGGACTTTATGGTCACATTATTCCACCAATTTTGGCAAATCCTATACGAAATCAAAAACCAAATATTTTGAGTTATTGTAGGTTCAGTATTTTTGCAAGGCATTTCGTTTTATGCATCTAATTCTTCTGTTTTATTTTTAATGTTTGCAAATTCATGCAAGTGTACTATTAAATAACTTTAGTTACACTTGTTGTATGACTGTTTTTTAAGAGATTTTTTTTTTCTAGAATACGGTCGATTGTGTCGTCCGTTGGTTATACTCATACCAATAAAGTTAACTGACATAACGATTAACTGCTTAACATTCGATGATGACAGCTACTTATTCAAATGGCCAGACAAAATTAATTAAACATGTGTAAATAATTTAAAGAAATTCTCGGAAAAGTGTCAATTTCTGTCTTGAATTTTTAATATCATCGTAAGCATTTAATCATTTTCCCTCAATCCCCTTAAGAAGAGTGAAGCCACCAAAGAAATAATATATCAGCTTACTTTCTTTTTTAATACACACACAATCTGGAGATATTAAAAAGGCTGCTTGAATAAAATATTTATCTTCGTTGCTTCCTTTGGCCTTACAGAAGCCATCTCTTGTTTCCGTTCAAAAGAAAAGCAGACTTTTGACGCCGGTTTTCATAGACATCTTTTTCTTGTTGCATTTGCTTTTTGCTCAAAATATCATGTTAAATAATTTTGGGGAAAACTCCCCCCATTAGTGTCTGCAGATAGAAAAACAAAAACTTTTTGTTACTTTTTGCACACACACAAACTTCATTCATTTCTGCACAAAAAGTTCCATGTGATTGTTTTTTTTTTTACATTTATTTCCCAACGTAGTCTATTATTTTCGTTTTGAAGAAATTTAATAGCACACGAAACTTTGTTGAGTTTTATTTCGGTGTTAATGAATAACTGCTAGATGCCAACAGTTCTTGCGTCTTGTTTCTTGCAATAGAATAAAAATTTAAAACTTTGCAGCCAAATATTTTAGAAAACAAAATAGTAATAAAATTGATATTTAGCAAAGAATTTTCATTGCATTAAATAAAAACTTAAATTCGCATGAAAAATGTAGGAAAAATTTTGGCTGCTAAATAAAATCGAAAGGAATCTTAAGACACTGTAAAACTCCAAGGCAGCTCTATTTTGAAATATTCTTACAGTTATTAGTCTTCTAAAAATCTAAAAATATAATTGTTTGGATTACAAAAAAATTCTCCACCATCACCATAAAACCAAAAAAAAAAAAATAAAAAACAAACAAAAGGTTATGAAATTTGTGGATTAATAAACTTCAGAGATAGGAAAATTCGTTGGTATTGTAGCAGAATCATTTCCGAGAAACTCAAGAAACTTTATTTGTCTACTTGACACCAGAAAGGCTTGACACCTTCTCTCGTTTCCAAAGGATTGCATTGTTTTGTCTTGGAAAATAATACATTATATCTTCCATTACATATGTAATCAATGACCAGTTTTCCCGCTGGGTAGTTCCCTGAGAGGAGTTGTTGCTTCATTCAATAAAAAAAAAAATTCAGAAGAATGAATCTATCGCTGACAGTCGTAAAGATCAGCGCATCCAATTTGCATACAATACATTGAACTGGCCTGAAAATGTTTGAAATTTGCATTTCTAACTAAAAATACTAACATTCGGGCGATTCAAACATTTTGATTGGACTGTTTTCAATTCCGTAATTGTTTCCGATCGTTTTTGATAAACAGTCTTTAGATTTCATACAGTGGTAAAGTTTTTTATGGCCGTAGGCGGTTGTTTTACTTGTTTTTACTAGCAAAGCTCACATAAAGCGCTTTTTTTATTAACATTTATCTTACTGAATTAATCTTACTGAAGCTCCTAAAAGAATGCATGTTTTTATAGTTCACTACCAGTTTAGTTAAAAGAAAAATTTTATTTTGTATTTTTATAGCGATTTAATTATAACCAAATTTTCGTTTTTGGTTTTATAAAGATGCAGCTTTCGGAATTGCTACCGCTTTCGATCAAAATTGAGTTCTGTGAAATGGCTGATTGATTGACCTGATATTTACCAATTTTTTTATTCACGAGCTGGCAAAGAAAAAATATTTGTGGAATGTAGACAAAGCAGGAAAGACGTAATAATGGTGTAAGCTACCATATCTTATTGTTTGAAATTTTAACAGTATATTGCGATGGTCTTAAGTGGGCGTGTCACTTTTCATACAGAGGAACTTCTAATATGATATGATGCTATTAATGGGGCTAATGCAGTGAAAAATGTAAAATGTTTTGAGAAATTTAAATTGACTTTACAGATAAAGTATGATGGAGTATGAGAAGTGGGCGTGGCATTTACCATATAATAGTTTTAATATGTAGTGGAAACTAATAAAGTCAATGCCTTGATATTTTCCCAGTTAATCCATCGATTTACTGCATTATTTAGGACAAAAAAAAAATCAGAATGGTGTGAGTGGGCGTGGCACCTTGCACATATGTACATATAATGAAAAATAATGGAGTATTTTTTGAGCTAATTACGAAGAAATTAAAGAGTTTGTGTAATGCTTCGCAGAAAAGAGTTTAGAGATTTGGTATGGCACCTCCCACTAAGAGGAAATATAAAATTTTGTTTCTATATGATCTTAGAGGAAAGTCAAAGAATATAAGAAAGTTGAATTAAATATCATAGTTTTATTCTTGTGGTGTGGCGAAGCACACTAGGTCTTAGCTTTCATAAAAATATCTGACATACAAAACTTTTGATAAAACATTACATTTGCTTTTACAATTAAGTTGTTAACGAATTTACTTTAAACACGTTTTCGGTAAAATTAGATATTTTGGAATTATGAAACAGTTGCAGTAAAGCCTGGGTATATTCTATGTCCTTGTATATAGAGATTGCGAATTAATATGAACTTGCTGCCATTTATTGGACTGTTCATCTTTCTGTACGTGAATTCAATTTTCGAAAGACCCTCAGAAAATTTATAGACAGCAATGCTGACCTAATTCGTCTCAAATCGATTGGTATTGAAAATATTAGGATCATTTATGATATTTGATTCCATGATTGCATTGTTTTCTTAGTGTAGCATTAATTGGATGAGAAAAATTTTTTTGTTGCTTTCTGTTAAAAATTCGGAGTTGTTTATTTTTATAATTCTTCAATATGTCTGGCGAGTCTTCACATATTTTCATCTTTAATTTATTTATCGGTCTTTTTCTTTCATTATTATATGTGAGACAATTGTTGAATTTAAATCGTTTACAATCTTTTATGTTCCACTTGTGAACAATTGTCATTTATTAATTCACTTGTCATCATTTTAATACCAGTTGAGTTTTTGCGCTTCACTACGATTATCATGTGAATTTTTGTGCAAAACTTTATGGTTGCTTAAATGATAAAGCTTTCATTAAATTAAAAAAAAAAAAAAAAAAATATAAAACATAAATATAAAGAGAGTACGACAACAACATAATTGATCAATTAAATTTGTTATTTATTTATTTTATTCACAGTGAATATTTATTAAAGTCTTGCAAAAAAAAAGAGGTGGGTTTTTAAAGAAACTAAGCTAAGACAGGCGGAGATGTTTATAGTTTTTATCCAAGAATTATTAACTTAATAGTAATTTTTAAAACAAATTTTCTTTTTACTCGTTCTTTTTCCAATTTCAAACCGTTAGAAAAGCATCTAAAATAAATGTAAAAAATATAAACCGCTATAAGAATATTTATGAATGGAAATTTTTCTCTAGCATTTCTTTCTTTCTTTTTTTTTTTTTCTTTTAACGAATATCAGTTAACCATAACAAACGTTGTACAGCTGGTTAGGAAAAACAAGGTAAACATCTATCAAATAGTGGCAAATAAAAATTGAAAAACTATAGCCTCAAAACACTAGACACATTACACCTTAACTTTGCCTGAGATCGAGAGATAGAGGCAGAGATGAAAATTGAGTAGACATAACACACCATACAGACACATCAACGACAAAAACAAGAACAGCAGCGTGTTGAAGAAACCCCATAGTGTGATTAAAAACTGCAAATAAGAAGAAAAATTATAGAAACAGAAAATATTTACGAATCGTTTTCTAAAGGCAGCACATACATAAATAGTGTGCAATAGATTTTTAATTGGGAAGCAATAACCGACTTAAATGGTACTCTAACTGAACCGTTTACTTTGAAAGTGGCATAAGTCACTTTGTTTTTAAGTCGAGATATTTAAAAATGTTTAAAAATATGTAGAAATACTGGGAAAAATATTAGTATCATGAGATAACAAATATGTACAAGAAAATCTTCTCGAAAGTTGGCATCCATATTTTTAAACGTGATAAAACGCAAACCCTTAAATATCTCGACTTAAAAACAAAGTTACTCATGCCACTTTCAAAATAAACGGCTCAAATCTATTTTTAATGAAGAAATAGGAAATATATCGGCCCTTCCAGGGTCATAACTCCAAAAAATTAATTTGCCGAAAACGAGTTTAAAGTTTTAAATTCGCTTATAACTTAAACAATTTTTTTTCTCTCAACATTTTAGTACATAACATATTTGTACGAAATTTGTTTACATTAAAGAGCGATATGACAATTAATGCTGCATTTTTAACTTTAAAATCACATGTTATGAGTTATGACTTTATCGCAGCAATCACTGAAAATTTGCTATATATATTCTATAACCTGCATTGAATGCGATACTCTCTATAGCAAATGTTGAATTTCTTAAAGAGGATTAAAAAGTATATAAGAAAATATTAGAGATTGTAAACTCCCATTTAATGAGTTACGCTGTTCTAAAAAAAATATTTTAATTGTCTTTATTAGAATTCCTGGTGATGCAGTGCCTTATACTGAAACTAG
Source organism: Lypha dubia (assembly GCA_947311025.1). Classification (NCBI taxonomy): domain Eukaryota; kingdom Metazoa; phylum Arthropoda; class Insecta; order Diptera; family Tachinidae; genus Lypha; species Lypha dubia. Next base: position 109,374,373 of record OX371261.1, on the reverse strand, counting down.
GCAAAGGGATAGGGAAGATAACAAAGATTCTGAACACATAGAAGAAATCATAATTCTGTTACAAATCTGAAATTAATGTTAAATCAATGTAGCAACACCTCTGTAGATGCATTAACTTTCTTGAACTGTGTGTAGGGCTATTTTGTGGCTGCTCACATATAACATAATTACATAATTTACAAAATTTCCTATACCGATCGGCGATTCCGTTAACGGGCGAAGGAGTTCGCTTTAATGTTATAAACACAGAAAAGTATTATTCACTTAGAATAGAAAAGTGGATAGATTTGGTCCAAGGACCGGCACTGCGACACTTATTGGATCTTTTATGCCATGGATCTCTAAAAATTAAACCAAGCTCTGAATGACTCTCCTTATGAAAGTCAGCACAGAGCTTGGAGAAGCCCGCCTAATATCATCCGAACGTACAAATTCAGAAAGAAAAACACGCCTTCTATTATTACATAAGACTATACATTCACAGAGAATGTGTACCGTTGTCTCATCCTCTTCCATGCATAAACGGCACAAGGGTGAGCGAACTAGGTTACTTTTCCAAAGATGGTAGTTTAGTCCATAATGAACGGAGAGGAAACCAGTAACTATCCGTAAGTCGTTCCTGTTGAAACTGAGGATGCCATTGTATGAGAATGGCTGTATCAATGATTTGGCCTGCCTAAAACCGGGAGAAGCCACCCAAACTCTCTCTCGTTCTCTCTGATGAGAGTTGTTACAATCGACCAATTTACGCCACAAAAGGCCTCTAGGTCTATAAGAGGAGCGGCAGAGGCCCTCTTGGCCAATTCATCTGCTACCTCGGTACCCGGATGACTACTATGGCCATGTATCCAGTAAATGGAAACCTTGTTCCATATCGATAGCTACTGTAGTGAGTCAAAGCACTCTAAAACAAACTTAGAACGGAATTCCCATTATTATTCACTTACAAAATAGATTAATAAAAAGTGCTATGCCATCATCGCTTAAGCATTAAAAGAACTATTTTCATACTTAACTAATATTGCCCATGATAGAAATGAAACATTAAAATAAATTACTCTTTTTTTAGTAAATATTCCAAAATGTATAGAAAATGGGTTTCTGGAAGCAGAAAGCAGCAAATGCTTTTATTTTGCACCTTTTTAAAATCCTTCCAGAGATATTAAAGATTAAGGCAAATATAATTGCAAGTTATTCTTCCGTTGATCAGCTTATTCGAAAAAGTGAAATCTTATAAATTTTATCTCCTTTTCTGTATTTATTTTACAGGGAATTTTTTTCCGATTAGGTTCCCTAATCCATCTGTCTTGGGAGAGATCTCTTAAAGTGTATAGTACTTAAATAATATCAGCTGTAATGTACCAAATTCAGTAATATTTACCCCACTTATGAATAGTGTGTCCCAGGTAATTTTTTTTCTTAATGTGACAACATATATCCTCCCATATTCCTTCCATTTATAATATTAAAATTGTTCCTTATTCCCCAGGAATTATTTCACATAATCGATCGGAATATTTCAGATTTTGTTACATTTCAGCTGAGTAAATGGTTGTATTCGATATTATTTAAGAACTGTATACTTTCATGGCAATTTCCCAAGACAGATGGTAGCCTACTTGTAGGATCTCCAGACAGATATGAAGCCAAGCTAAATGGTCTGACATCTCAGGTGTCCTGCAGAAGTTGTCTAAATGAAGGACGGCATCAGTCTTCTATTTGCTCTGCTTTCGTTTTTCTTTGGAGGGCCAAACACACTTCATCAGTCTGCCTGAACTAAATACCAAAATTGGAAAATTTAGCTTCTTTATCAGGAGTAGTGAATGGTTCAATTCTCAAATTCTACTTTTGTATTTTCCTTCTCATTACTTTCACTTTATTTGCCTTCAATTATACAAATAATACAAAGATACCTCAGATGGAGCCAAGTGTGCAGTGGTAGTCTGCTTATTTTTATATCTAAAATCTTTTATACTTTGAGAGTAGTGTCGGCTGCAGTGGTAAACTAGTTGACTACAAAGAAAGCTATTGCTGAGGTTATGGCTTCAATCCTGATCATAAATTTCTTTAATATAAATTGTTGCACTTTTTATTGAAAAATGTATAGGATTGGTAAAAATTATTCATTTAACGATTGAAACAGTTGCCAGCTAATGTAGACCACAGCGATCCCCTTCGTCGCGTCGGTTAGTAGACGACTCTACAGTGAAGTAAAATAATTAATTAAATTGCTACTCACACAGCTGAAAAAACTTTAATGTGTCTACTTAATACCCGAGGCGCTGCAACACTGCTCTAAAATTATAACAGAGTTTTAAAAAAGTTAAGCCTCCTTTCCTCACTGTCACCATTTTTCTTCACTATGCTATCCATATAAAGGGTGTTTTTTTTAGAGTTACACAAGTTTAAATCATAATAAAACAAGGAAATATATTTGTAATATCAATGAAACGGGCTTTATTGGAAAGAAAATTTTATGAAATTATTGTTTAAATATGATTTCTGCCATGTGGCTGCCACTGGTGGCGCGTAGAAGGCGCAATTTGAAACACAAATTTTCAAAAACTTTTTGCAGCATTTGCGGCCGTATTTATCCGATAACTCTTCGAATGTTAATTCCCAGGTGTTCAATTGTTTGTGGCTTATCGACGTAGACAAGTGACTTAACATAAACCCAAAGAAAATAATCTAATGGGGTTAAATCACACGATCTTGGTGTTTTTCGAAGTAGCCGCTCTGAATGATGATTATGTACGCCATAAAGTGGAAGAAGTGCACGATGAGTTTGACGAATAGAACAATTATTTTGATTAAAAATTTCAGGAATTTGCACGCGTTGCTCTGCTGTAAGTCGATTCATAATGAAATTTCAAAGCAAACTTAAGAAAAAGCAACTACCAGCTGTTAAATGGGTGCTCAAATAAAGCAGTGATGCCAACTCCAAGTTTTGACGTTGCATTGCCCCCCTGAGTGCTGGTCCTATAAAAAAAATGGATATGTATCACATTTTAACTTAATGTACTGCTCTTTATATTTTTAAATTAATTTTGGTGTAGGGAATTTTTTAAACGAATGAATTACAACGAAAAAAAATGTGAAATGATGTTCATTTTTCTTTGCAAGCCATTACAGTAGATGAAAAATGGTATTAAAACAAATATAAGCCAAGAGGCTTATGTTAAAAAAAGGTTGATGTGTAGGGACGTACAAACGAGTACAAACAGATCTACCGAGAAACTTAAAACTGGACAAAGAAGATATGATATGAAAATTTTAGAACTAATAACATTATTTTTTTCTTCTTTTCGTTATTATACTTTAAAAACTGCGCGCACACACACACGCACTAGTAAAAATACAATCATATACAGAGATTTTGAGAGGCTTTTTTATACTTTTACTAAAGTAGAGTAAACAGCAGAGTTTTTAAAAGTAGTTTTCTGAACTAGAATACTACTAAAGCACGGACGGCATGGCATAGTGGGACTTTGCAATATGAGTTTTTTAGTATTTAGCAGCAAAATGTAGAAGTTTTTAGGACTATTCGTGTAGTTACCACAAAGTCATGTATGTATGCATTTTATGCAACTTTTTATTATTATATGGATTCTTCTTTTTATATTTTCCTTTTACAGGCTTTAATTCATTTTTATAATTTTATATACGAGTGTATATTAAAGAGGTGGCGGCATTATTGCTTTGGTTCTTTCTGGTATTTTTTTTTTTTTCTTTTTTGCTCTATAGTCTTCTTCGTTAACTAACTCGTGGGTAAAAAAAAATCTTAGCAGAAAATAAAGGAGAAAAAAAAATCTTAAATGAAATAATATATAAAGTGTACAAGTGCCGTTGGCATGTTAGCAACATAAGCCAGCAAATATTGCACTTTTTCACACGTCCTTACATACATGCATATCTACGTATCTAAGCTTAAATATATGTTCATTTAAACATATGTGTATACAGCCATACATATACACTATATCTTCCCTAGAAAGTACATACATATATGGTAGGTACTTAATAAAAAAACAAAGGCGTTAGGTTTCAATAGACCAACCAACTTACTAAAGACAATTTCTTATAGGTATGTTGCCTTAAGTAATTGTAGTATGTAAGCCAGCAGAGGGAGAGAAATTGCTGCAACTCCTTCACACTTTAATATTAAAACAACCAGGGTGTCATTATTAATTTAACCTATTTTTTCCTCTTCCATCAGTGTTATAAAATAAAACAAAAAATAAAAGAAAATAAATATAAAAACGTATTAGCAAGGAAATTTAATATAGAAAATATGTGCTAGACTAAGTACATGTTGGCAATATGGGAAGCAAACATACTGACAGAAAATAAAATAACAACAGCATTAAATAAGTGTTTAAAACGTTTTAAATAAAATACTCAGCAAAGGAAAAATTCAACAGAATTTATGAGATTTCATATGAATTTAATGAAATGTTTTAGTTTAGTGCTAAATTAAATGTTATTCAGCGATTATTGTGCGGTTGAAATAAAGACAACTAAAGTGGGATTAAGGTTATATAAAAAGAATAGACAATCGTACGAGTAAGTAGAAATATAAGCTATATTCAAAATCTTGCGCACTTGAGATTGCAAATTTATGAACATGTAAATATTTTCCATCGATGGTGATTAACGTCTTTGGGTTAGGTTGCCAATCAGCCACCTGTCAGCGGTCGGTCAGCCACCTGTCAGCGGTCGGTATGTAATTAATTGTTACATTAGAAGACTAAATATTAACTATCGTCTCGGTTGCAAATTATTATCTTCAGCATGTGAAGAAGTAAAGAAAGCTAGTGAATGGGATAGCAGTAAAGATGAACTCCTAGAGAAAAAAAAAAATGCACATCTCCTGTAGGTCAAACAGAAAGACAAAAACAAGTTCAAATTGTTGGCAAAAACATTGAATCATTATATAAAATAAATACGGAATGTACAATAATTCCACCAAGTGCTGAGCCTCAGTTATGCAAAACTCCGACAAAATATTTTAAGTGATTTTTCTCTGATTGTGATATTTTGCAACATTTTGAGGAGCCAACGAATTTGACTGGACTCCAAACGAATGTAAGTTTAGATGTAATCCCTTATAATATTATATTTGTCAAGTAAACCTCAATGTCCCAAACTGCTATTTCGTTGTATGATAAGGAAACCGGTAATATGAATCTGTTTTACAAATTAAACCTCTAATAAAAAATTTATTAGCATGATAATGGCCATTATTTGCATATTTGAGGGTGATGTTGCCTGAAGTGTTTAACGCGTTGACTACTAAGCAAACAATGACTTGGGGCCTGGGTTCAAACCCTGGCCAGAGCAAGTCAATCAAAATCATTAATTTCTCTAATATACATTAGTGAGACATTGTATTAATTGTTGTCGGACTATTTAGCTGATGAAGGCATAACACTGGTCACTAAAAAACTGTTCCGACTGCGATTAATGCTGTTCCAATCTCATGTACAAAACATAGCCCTCTTTCGTCGTTTAGCAGAAATATCGGCGAAGTAAAAAAATTAATAAAATGCCTGCTTAACAAAGTTAACGCATCTACTTAATACTGAAGGCGCCTCAACACTGCTATAAAAATTAACATAACGCGCAAAGCAGAGTTGTAAAAGAGTTGTCTTCTACCTTATCCCTCTCCCTGAGTTTCGGCACAATGCACTGCATACGTAGGGGTCATCCCCTCAGTGCTGGTCCTAATTAAAAAAAAATCCTACCTTAAAGCGAAAAGGATCACGCACTTAAAAAGTGACAAGAGATACACCCTATGATGGCAAAAACCAACTTTCTTCTTGAATACAATAAAACTGATAAACGAATGCACATTGCGAAAAATAAACTTAATTTATGTGAAAAAGGGCTTCACTCCAAAGAATGCTTTAAGCCTAGTGTTACTATTGCCCAGTGTTATTTATTTGGGACTGTTGATAACTCCAAAACTAAAATTTATTTCGAATAAAAATTTTCTAAAACGCATAAATCAGATGATTTTTATTATTATTTGGAACAAATTCTTTAAGGAAAGTGGGCAGGGATCTTTTTCTACTAATATGTGGTGTTCTTAGCTGGCAACGTCCATAACTCCATAACTAAAACTTCTTTCGAATATAAATTTTCTAAAAAGTATAAATCAAATGATTTTTATTAATATTTGGAAAAAATTATTTAAGAAAAGTGGCCTGGAAACTTTGTCTACTAATGGGGTGGTGTTTCTTAGCTGGGAACTGTGACAATCGCTACCCGAAAAATTTTTTTGTGACCAGTGCTATGTTTTCATCCCTTAAACAATCTACCAACATTTAATACAATGCCACACTAATGTACGATAGATAAATCTATGATGTTGGGATTGAACCCAGTACCTCGTTTCTGTAACTTGTGAGAAGTTCTCTAATCGAGAAAAAATTAAAATTATACTTGTCACACGATCTATGGTAGGATGAATCATATAATATAAGTACGATTTTTATATGAGCCGCCCTGTTAACCTAATAAGAATTCGAACGTATATATTTTTGTTTCCCACTCAAACTGTTTTTCACAGATTGATACTTTACTTATCGATTCTAGAAACTAATGTGAGTATTGCAGAAACGACGCACAGGACTTTAAGTGATAGTTTGGTTTGAAAACAACACGATATCAACTTAAGCAACAAAAGTTGAAGCTTGTTAACCGGTATTCACACTAAGTAATTACTTGACATACGTAACTGCTTGCGAAATACTAGAGTGTTTCTAATATTTCTCTACTTTAACTTTGACACTTTTATTTATGAGTAAGTTTTTTTCATCCATTTTAATTTAAGTAAAATGCTATTAATTCTTAATTTATTCCACAGAGTTTTAACATACTTTTTCTTTCCAAAATAAGAAACATTTTTTTTTTCAATTTCTTTGCGTTTTATTTGCTTTTCAGTTGCTTTCATTTTAAATCTAAGAATTATTAAGTATAATCGTGTCAATTTTTTTGTTCTGTCTTCTAAATTGAATAAACATGACATTTCATATCACTTTGACATTTTAATGAATAAATGAAATTGTACGTTATGAACATTATTCGTTTTTATTTTATCTAGGGGTTTTATTTTCATTATTCATATAGGAGAACACACATACATACATACTCGTACATATATTTTTATTGTTGAAAAAGGGAACGGACCTGAAAAGAAAAATATGCTTTGAATTCCATGTCTTAAGATTTTAACGTATTTGAGCTGAATATGAAAGTGAGTGAATGATGATTTTTATTTTTGCCACATACTTTGTTTTTTGTCTAGAAATTTTCGTACATATATTGCTGTTTTGAAAACTGTTACGAAAAATAATGTCTAAAATGCCTGTTAGTTAGGCAAAAAAAAAAAAAGTTAACTATTTTGACGGCTGTCAGTATATGACATTGTTAGTATATATTTTGCTTGAACTTTTTTTTTTTTTAAATAGTTTGTTGTTAATGGTTTTTTTGGTTTTTATTATTTTTTTTTGTTGGAGTTTTAAAAACTTGCATGAGTAAATTTGTTTTCACTTTTTTTTTAAAGTTAAATCCAGGTTTTTTGTTAATAATTTTTGGATTATAGGGAAAATTAATTTAAACAGAGTAGTGCCCATTGATAGAAATTCTTATGTAAGCTACAAGAAGTTATTTAGGGTAATTAACTAGGCATTATAAATATAAATTACAGACCAGTTCTATAGAAACAAACAATATAAATTACAGAAAACTTTACTAACATCAAAGCTTTGCTTGTAACCATGGCTTTTTGAAGTCAAGAGCCAGTCATGCATGCATCGCTGATTTTGATATAATCACAACAATATTAATTTGAATAAAATGAATTTTGCAAAGTTTCTCCGTTGTCAGCATCCACGACTGTTGTTATTCATCGGTTTTAAAGGGTTCTGTTTCTCTACAACGAATAAGGTCCTGTATTGCTAGTCTCATTAGTCATTTAGATAATTATAGGTAACTTGTATATACTTGGTGTGTTCACACTGTAGTCAAATCAGTCATATTGTCATAATGTCTTATTATTTTACAATAGTTTAAAAAAAAATGTTGTTGAGTTTAAAGCACAAAATTCATATAATAATAAGTCTTTTTGAGGTATGTTTATGGTTTGTCATAAAACAACAGTAGAAACCTTAGGCGAACAGCTAAAACTCTTCAGTTGGTCTGGCGATAATATTTACAAGCCGCCGCTACTTATAAATAACACAAGCATTAGAATATGTGTTTATGTAAGTTATCTGCCTGGCAGCTTGTGAAAGTTTATCTACTTGCCACCGTCCAAAAAAATACTTCAGGTCATATTACCGGTAACACCTGCTTTTGTTTATATTCGTATACGAGTAGATAAAAAGCAATTTGAAAATGGAGATTTTAGATAATTTCCAAATAATTTATTATTTTCTTTATTAACAAGTCGGACTGAATTAAAAAATATTTACATTTAAGCCAAAATGCAAACGTATGCGCACTAATCCGACTAAAAAAATGTTTTTGCAATTATCTGCTGGCATAATTATGACATAGCACATTAAATTATGACAGGGTTTTCACACTTGTCATATTTTCGTGTGCTATTATTTTATTACTTATGACTTTATGACTACAGTGTGAATACCCCAACTTTTTATAATAACTTTGACACAAAGTTTATAAAATTTTGCTCCATGAATTTACAAAATTCTTCTAAAAATATCACTTCTTGGTTTAGGTTTGTTATTCCATGTGTTATTTCCACAATATTCATATGAAACCCATAAAGTATATATATTTTGGATATTTTGGATTTAGATAGGAAAGTTATTATGTCAGTCTGTACGTCTGTCTGTCTGCCTGTATGTGAAATCGGTTTTCCGAAGCCATAAGATGAGTTAGTAACTTGACGCTTAGACTGATATATAAGAATTTAGCGTAAGACGATGCGGATTGAAAACCTATAAACTATTAAACCATTGCAAAATATATTGAACCTTGAATCATTGGGATTTAAATACAACGCAATACAGCAGGAATACTGAAGATTACTAATGAGTTGTGTATTATTACTTAATAAGAGCATCGTGTTTTTTTTTTTTTTTTTCTTCAAACAACTTTTTTATTGAGGGATGGAAGTGGCAAGGAATGGAAAATTAATATTTTTGCTAAGAATTTGAAATGAAAAATAAGAAAACTATCAATTATTAGAAATGTGCTAGAGTACAAGAGATATTTTTTTTGGCCGTCATATTCGATCCGAAATGTAAATCGATATCATCCAAAACGAAAGAAAGCTTTAGCAAAAGAACAATCAGACTAAATTAAAATTGTAAATTTATAAACACCGGACAATCGAACTTCTTTTAATTTAAACGCATTTGACAGACTTCTAATTGACGCGTCAAACTTGTGCATGAGTTGGTAAAGTTTCTTTTTGTCGAATATTTAAATCATTCATATTAGCTGAGTATATTTTGACTAACACTACCATAAAATATGTGAGTTTGAGGTGTCAGTTTGATTTTTGCACAAGGCGCTTTGGTTAGGTTAGGTTTCGAGGTCCCTCACAGCTTAGAAAGTGACGGCCCCTTTGTGGTACCCTATAGCAGACAGGGCATAGAGTAATATAAAGAGTGATCCATTTCGAGGTTCCCTACTTTTTTAAAGAAAAAAAAAAACTTACAAAAAATATATATTTATTTGTTATAAATACCTTTCAAGCGTAAGCTGAAAAAGCAAAATTTTACACTGAATATTTCATAACAAACCCTTCGTGGCAAGCCCTTCGTTTCCCATACCATTGCCCAACCATTTATAACCACAATAATATGCTGATTCCACAATCTATTCGAAATGCAAAAACAAGAGAGATAATCCCTTTTATCCAACTAAAGTATTATCTTTTGCTTGTTAAATCTCTCATAAATTGCAATTATCTGTTTATGTCTTTTTCTTTTTAATTTTTGTGTCTTTTCAAAATTGTTTATTGTTTAATCACATTAAAGTTGAGCCCAAACACCACAGGAGCGAGACGTTAACAAACAGCTTCTGTTGCTGGGAACAACAAATAACTTTTTTTTTATTAAATTTATTTAACAGACTTTTACAAATGAGTCGCAATCAAATGTTACCAGTTCTTTATCGTATAAGACAACAAATATCCAGCTAATTGTTTAGCATTAATTAAAATACTTTTAAAATTAATATTTTTTAATACTCTAACTTAAGTTTTTTTCTCTTATCTCTTTTTAAACATCTTTTAGATCTCCTGCTATTTGTAAACCAAAATCTACTAGAGAAAATAAAAAAACCAACGCCTGCTAATACTACGAAAAAAAAAAAAAAACAAAAATATATATAATTATGGCTAAAACAAAATCTTTATCATCAACATCAATACAACGACTCACCTTTACTACCACCTGCAATATGTTCTCCCGCCAGTGCCTTTCCTATCAGCTTTTAACCCTTATAAGCATAGTGCTGTATCAATCTACACACATACATGGATTCGATATAGGTAAGTTCATAGACGTAGCAAAGCCATAATGGGGAAGTTCCAGGTTCAGCCGTGAATATTTGGCAACTTCCTTGTAAAAAAAAAACTTAATTTTTTTGCTTAATATCGAAAATTGGATGGACAAACGAAATAAAATAAGTTTCTAACGCCGCTACTGGCTAAATTCTTTTACATTATTATATTCATTTACATTTACCTGCCTTCTTCTAGATGATTGTACCTGGAAGCCCCGTAGAGATTTTAAAACTTGCAACATTATTTTTTAAATGGATTTCTTTATTTTTATGGTAAAATATGATCTTATGTTTAATTGTCATTAACTATTTTGTAAAGTTATAAACATGCCATGGTAAGCAGTTGCAGAAGCTTATATTTTGGAATACGGCCTGTATAAATTTCAAGTTTCAAGTGCAAATGCAAAACGAGATGGTAGAATATATTTTCTGATAAAATTTTGTAAACAGCAGGAGGGTGTCTTGGTGCAGGAAGAAAAAAAACTTATACTGCAACTTTTATGTAAAGCAAGAGCAAAATGCAATAACGAGGGCATTGAGATAATTTTTTTAGGCTAGAAAAGATATTATTAGATTTACAAATTAAATTGTAACCTGAACTAGAACTCGTTAAATAATTAACACTTAACAATTTATACACATACTCGTACGTACCTATTCAATGTTACACCAGAGCCAAAGGCTGTTCTTCATAAGAATGCCTCTCCAGTCTCTCAAAGTATTTAAATTTATGATGAAACAAATATATAAAGTTCATTCTCTTTTGGCTTATAAAGTTAAATTCTTGTTTATGTTTTCCTCTTTACTTGAAAACTTAATTACACTTAACTTATTAAGCCACCCTCGCTTATCTCTTGTGCTCTTAACAACATAAAAACCCTACTCTTATGGGTTTTTAATGGCCCTTACACGGTTGGCGGTTTTTAAATGTAAAAAAGAAAAACTTCTTGCAAAAAAAGAAAACGAATATATAAAAAACATTAGCAAGAAGAAAAAAAAGTGCAGCAAGTTGCACATTTTTAATGTAATGCTTTTCTGTGGCATCCATTTAACTATTGACATTTTTATGGGGTGATGTTTTTCATTTTTTTTTTTTTTTAATAATTCCCATTTGAAAGCTGTGAAGAAAAAAAATAAATGAAACATGAAACTAACGAAGAGTTATGATAATATTTATTCTCTGTATCACAATCAAAATTAAAGTTTTTATTTTATTTGAAATATCAAAAGGCTAAAATTTAAAGCGAAACTTTAGAAAAACTTTTGCAGAAACGTAAATCCTTTTTCTGTGTCTAAATATCCAAAATTAAGCACATCTTAATAAAGTCAGATTTGCATGAAAACGTTAGTGGCAACTATTGAAGCTTTTATATTATAGTTGAGTCAAAGCGGTTCAAATATCTGAGAAATCTCAATAATTTTGTGAATAGATTTTATGATTTAATCTCATGACCATAAAATCACTGCAAATCTGATGCAATGCTGTAAAGTATCCCGCCAAAATTTGTTTATAGAAAAGTAATGAGACAATATAATATCTTTCCGTAATTCTACATTCGCATTTTAACTAATTACTTTTACATGACGATGTAATTGAAAGAAAATACTTGCAACATTGACTTATTAAAAACGATTTAAAAATTTCTCTATTAAGAAGTTAATAAATATTCAAAACATAATAATTAGAATTTGTTGCTGAGTATTTAAATCGTAGCAGGTGCTTAAAATTTAAAAAAATATGGCGAAAAAATACAAGAAATTCAATTGGCTTCGTGAGGCGTTAAACATCTGAATATCTAAATGATGAACAAGGACTCTACTAATATTCTAATGAGAGAATAAATTTGACTTACCAGTAATTAGTAATGCGGATGGTATGTAGTTAGTGGTAGAAAAGTATGCGGTTGGGTAACAGCAAAACATTACCAAGTTTTTGATGGGAATATTTTCGTTTAATCTCGCTCATATATTTCAATTTGAGCAAACGGGCAAAATGTCCTTGTGTTTGTGATTAAGCAGTGATGATGAACTGGTTCTTCGTATTAAATTAAAACATGCATGATTAATATGTCATTGGAGATCATATGTTTTTGTGCACAAATTGCACCTTATTATTTTGATTTAAAAGTAATGTTAATTTATATCACTTAAATAATGACGAATATATTCGAATTTTAAAAAGCGTTAAACATGAATTAACTTCTTGCAATTTATTAGAAAGGCGTGAAAATTATACAACTTTTGAAGAGCTTCATATATTTTTGCTGGTTAATCAAGTCAGTGCTTTAAGTATCACAATCCTTTTCAAACGGTCATAGAGAATTCTAAATAAATAACCAGAAGGGTGTATCAATTTCGCTTGCATTATTTCAAAGCAAAATATATTGCTTCGCCTGAAGCATGTTTTTAAGCGTACGTTAATGATGTACATCCTGACATAACTTTTTTTTCATTAAAATTTTACTTAGGAAGTTTGCGCCGTGACTCAAAACTGCGATTCCTTCAAGGCACAACAAATGCGACAAAATCATCTCAGCCATAAAATTGCATATCTTTGTTTCTACATTAAGCAATACAAAATTAGTATCATCTAAAATACTACGAATCTCTTTCACTTTTTTGTACCCTAAAAGATCTATCTTAAACTTTTCGCTGCATTCTAAGAAGTACTTCGAAATAAACCTTATGGAAAGTACGGCTATTTAGGCAACTTCCCGAAAAATTTACTGCTGTGAGATTCTAAGCAAGCTCTCATCATTTTACTGCTTGGTTTAGGCCCACTATGGCTTCCAATATCACTTTTATTCCTGGAAGAACAATTTCTTTCAGATCAGATCTAGAGTCGAAGGAAAAATCTATATATGTATAAAGCCTCTTGTGGGCGAAATGACAATGTTGGTTGAGGACAAAGTGATTGAACACTTGTTACATTTTCTGTTTTTGAGGACAAGAAGAGTGACATCATCAGCTATTTTATTTTCAATCATACTCCGTTTAGGAATATTAAACATTGACAAGGACAAGTTGTTCTCTTTTTGATAACATGTCTTAAGTTTAGCTTAAAACAAAATCTTTTAAAGCAAAGCTTAAGAAAACTTTCATACCTGTTGACTAAAATCAAATCAACGTCTTTAGACATAAGCTGAGCAACGAAAAAATTTAATTTCAAATTATGATAAAATTGGTGGTCGAAATTGATAAAATAAACTTTAAATTTGATACTTTATGAATTTTTTAACAATAAAACTTTAAAATTTTTTAACAAAAATAAATGATCCCAAACTATTAAATATATAAAATATAATAATAGTCTTTGCACGTAATAAAGGCAGTCTCTTTAAACTTTGTCCTTGAGGAGTTAAAATAATCATTAAACTGTGATTGAGTATTTCTTCCGAACACAGTCAACCGGGTTATATGGGTTATATGGGAGGCACCAGCATTTTGCTTTATTTACATTATTAAAAGGCATTTTCAATAATCTCTTCGAAAATAAAAAATGGCGGATTACTTGTAGAAACTATTTCATATATGTCTACCTGTCCAACCTTAAAGAGGAGCACACACAGGCCCATAAATGCAAGAATGCACAGTGGGGTCTTTTGCAAAATAAATGGTGAAAAGTCTGAAACTTTAAAACTCTTAGTTGGATTTACTGAAACCTGAGGAGGAGTCAGGCTAACACATGTTTTAGTAGCCTCTTTATTTAAGCACGAGAATATCTACTGTAGGGAAACTTGACTAGCTTGGAATAAAAAAAAAATTTGAGATTGGGGGAAAAGTTGACCAGCTGGTACACTTTCTTTCTTTCTTTTAAGGAGCGTTAATTTTAAATTTTATCATATTTTAAAAGTTAAAAGAGAATGAGTTAAGCTAATTAATAAAAGAATTTGCTTAAAAAGAAATAAAATAATTAAATAATAAAAGAAATAAAAAAAGAATTAAAAAACAATTTTATCGGGTGTTTCCGTATATTTAAGAAAAAAATAACCTGCAAGAATCTAAAAAAGTCAAGTAACAAGTTATAAATTTCTTCTTTGAAGATGTTTCTAGTTTCAGCTAAAAATAACCAACAACTTATCAGTGCCAGAATTTGTAACATTTATTTTGCAAAAGTCGCCACTGTGCAGCATAACTATTGGATTAGTTTCTTTGCATAGTAAACGAAATTATGTTGCGCTCAGCCAAACATAAAAGATATAAATGCCTAAAAGCAGAAATATTAATCAAGATATTTTTATTATTAATTTTATAGTTCCTTAGAATTTCTCACAATTTCAATTTTCATTTATTAGTTATCTATATATATAAAATACAAAAAATGTTTGTACCCATGTTCGCTATAGACTCGGAAACTATCCAACCGATTTGACCCAAACTGGTGTCATTCAAAAGGGAATTTATAGAGGATGGTTTTAGGCTTTTAATATTTCAAGTGGGCGTAGCCCCTCCCACATAAATTGAATAACATCATATATCTTGACTATTGTGATAGCAAGAGTTTTGAAACATTGCAATAGTTCATATGTTACTAATGTGAGTAATCAGGACAAAAATGGGCGTTATCGGACAAGTGGGCGTGGCAGCTCCCATATAACCCAAAAATTGAAATCGCCATATTTTGGGCATTTTTTGACCTACGCCGATGATATTTGGTACATATAGTATCGACATAATTAGGAATACGTACTAGGAGAAAAGTGAGTGGGACCACGCCCCTTTATAGGAAAATAAAAAATCTTAATATAGTCTTAACTATTGGACCGATGGTCATTAAATTTTCACAATAGGATATATAAATACTTTTAATTTTATTTTATAACGAGGGGGGTAGCGAAGTACACCGGCATCAGCTAGTTCTCAATATTCACTCAAAACTTCATTTAACGTCATAGACTAAAGATATTTATGTATGAGTTCAAGCACAACTAACCTCCGACTACTTAATGAAAATTTAACTTTATCAAAATTTATTCCAGCATAATCGTATTATCTCATAAATTTGTATACGCTTGAATAATAAATATTTATTTAAATTTCATATTTTAACTTATAACCTTGTGCATATTATTAATATTGTAACATATTGAAAAGTCAATAAATAACTAATGAAGTTCAATAGAGTTGCTAAAATCAAAGAAATCATTCTTGGGCGCAGAGGATAGATGAATCTATAGTACAAAGCACAAAACTAGCATTAAAGCAAATAGTTAGTCAACCATTAAAATCAGCCAGTGGTTATAATTTCGTCAGTCATTCACTCATAAATACGTTATGCATCAAGTCGAAACCAATATGTTTCTTCAGATATAATCATTTATTTTGAGAGACTCTTGTTAAGTCGTTTGATCTACAATTCAACAAATATGTTGCAAGTATGTAATAAAGTATATAGACGAACATATCTTGACTTAATATGTAAATTCTCATCATATTTAAAGCAATTTTATTTACAATCCAGCTTTCATACACCAGACAACACTTCAAAGTACCTAAATCAAGGAAGAGTTCAGAGGAGCAACAACAAAAAACCACACAAAGTTAACTTCATTGAGTTTAACAAATTATGCAGAGATATCATTGTTACCAATAAATATACAATTTTTGTGTTGTTGCTTATGCATACAAACCAAAAAAACAAGAAAAAAAAACAATAGAAGGAATAAAACATCATCAACAGTAGTTACAAGTATAACAAACATCATATAGAGTTAAAGAAACAAACAAATACCAAAACATTATCCAACATGTCTGTATGTTTGAGTATTTTGTAAATATGTATGTCTGTCTGAATCGAGTTGGAGTACTCGTTTTCTTTTGCTGGAATACAAAGAGATTTTTGTTAAGAGTTTATCTGTACATGCAGTAGGACATACCTTCATACAAACAATAGCAAATTGTAAATGCAACAAAAATTTTCCATGTGAATGCACAACACAATACCTAACAATACAAATCTTATGTCTGTCGTTTTCTTTGGATGTTAGTTAGAGGGTTAAGCTAAAACAAAAAAAAAAAAAAAACAATATTTTATATCCACAAATCTATTATACATGATTATCGAATATGTGGGGAAGGAGTCTGTGCTATAAAACACTGACAAAAAACTATACAAGTTTGTCTTTATGTCTAAAAAATTTTACATAAGTTTTACATGGCGTCACGTCATTGCATTGATTTAATTTCCGGAATTATAGTATAATGCCACGAGACAGTTCATGGGTCTAAGCTTAATATGATGACTTGGTGACAGTTGCTATAAGCTTCCAGCTTTAATGTTGTATTAATGTTTAAAATAGGCCAGATATTTTTCTATTCATCTAATGATACTTTTGGCAAAAGTGATTTATCTCTTTTACGAACCATGAGCATAACTGGTAAGCAAATTTTATTATACAATGGGTTTTAGTTGCTTCACTAATAAAGTTAATAAAACTAAAAAGAAAATTGAAAACATATAAATTTTTTTTGATTTTCCCTTTAGACTCTTAAGAAATTACACGTGACACGAATGATTTTGTATAAATGACTAAAGCTATGTACAGACGATTGGGCGATCTTACAATATTGTCAGAAAATTGTTCAGAAAATGTCTCACAACCATCTGAACTTTTTGAACAGTTTTTGTCTTGCAACGTTGCCAGAAAAAAGCATTGTCAGATAATTTGTCAGACATTGAAAGCTCTTTTCTAATGGCAGATGTTTAAATTAATGCATCTGACAATGGCACCATTGTCAGATAATTTTTCTATTGGCAACGCTGTCCATTAATACGATTACCTTTGACAGTTCTGACAAAGTTTAACAACGCATCTGGCAATTTTTACAACACAACTATCTGATAACCGTGTGAACTGACAATTTTTGTTGGCAGATAAATTTATTGTCTGACAATTGTCTGACAATGGAATTTTAAGGTTTTCTTACAGTCGTCCGAACTGACAATTTACCTTTTGGTAACAATTTTTAATTTTCAGTACGTTGTCAGCATATTGCCATATCTTACAATATTGTAAGATCTGCCCATCGTCTGTACATAGCTTAACATTTATTGCATTGCACAAAAGTTGGATGTTCTATTCTTTATTCGCATTTTAAACATCTCATCATTCATCCTATATTTTAAGGACGCTGATTCCCAGGTCCAAAAAAATTGATAAAAATATATAGCGATTTCGTAACTAATCATTTAATAAACGAAAGTACTTGAAAACTATCGGAATTTATCAGTCTTTTATGGTATATAAGACATACTTAAGATTTAATTTTAAAGAAGTGACCTGACGTCTATCAAAAGATAAATTTGATCAACTCCAGCACTATTCGCCGTAAGCAATTACAAAAATGTAGTAATTTTGATTTAAAACTAATTTCCTGAATCGTTATCAAGCCATAAGTGAAATTTTAAAGTAATCCATAGGATCAAAAGTAATATTAGGCGCACTGAAAATTTCACTTGTCGTATCTAGGAAGAAATAGTTTCCCAAGGAATTTTAAAGCAATTTCAAATTCTATCAGCCATGTCACAGAGATCTATTCCGTTCGGAATCGAAATTCAATCCGTGTTTTGATTCTTAAAAAACGAAAAAATAAATGATTTTTCCAAATGAAACCTTTTTACAAACAGACAAATTTTATTTATCTAAAAATGGTTTTATTTCGAGAGCTATTTTCGATAGTCGCTTTTTGAAGAAACAAAATACAAATTGAATTCCGTTTCCAAACGGTATAGATCTCTGTGACATGGCTGTACATTTAACTTTTTATCGATAACTTTTACTTATGTTTGGTATTTTGTAAGCAAAATTGATGTTGTCTGTAATTGCCTTCGATTTTGTCGTTGACATTTTTGGTGTTGTTTTGCATTGCTTTGTGTTGTGTTTAAAAATTTTGAAAAAAAAATACGTTAAATTTGTCTTTCATTGTGCGTTTTTGGTATTTTTATATATTTGTGTCGTGTTTTTAATTTAAATAAGCTAATGAAAAAAATTTAAATCTATATATATATAAAACCGAATGGGTGTTTGTTTATTTGTTTGTTTGTTTGTTCCTTATAGGAGGCTGAACCCTTTTACCGATCTTCCTGAAGTTTTCACAGTATTTAACTGGAACACTCGGATGATTTATAGGCTATACGAAGTTTTGATTGGACAAAGAGGCGTGGCACCACCCATATAAACCAAAAATTTAAATCGCCATATTTTGGGCATTTTTTGACCTACGTCGATGATATTTGGTACATATGGTATTGGCATAATTTGGAATACGTACCGGGAGAAAAGTGGATGGGACCACGCTCCTTTTTAGGAAAATTAAAAATTATAAAATAGTCTTAACTACTGGACCGATCGTCACAATATGATATATAAATACTTTTAATTTTATTTTATAACGACGGGGGTAGCGAAGTACACCGGGATCAGCTAGTAATAAATAAATGCCAATTCGAGAAGCTTGTGCAATAACTTGAAAATAATCCATTACTAGCCAGAGGATTTCGCAGATGAATTGCTCCTACCAGTATACTCGTATGTTTAAAATATGGTCTATTGAACCGAAAATAACTTTCAAATCTTAAAAGAAATAAAAAATTAATGCTTAAAATATTTTACTTACTTTCCATCGGGCAAGCTAAAAATACAAGACTTCTGTCTAAGCGGTGTTATTTCCACTGTCAATTTATTTATTTTCTTCGTCACTTTAGTCCGAATCATTTTGATTTTAATGTATGCACAAAAACTTTATTTATTCAAAAACTCTTTTACGGAAAATAGTCAAATAAATGTCAGCTGACTCAAATATTAGATATGTGTGTTGTATGTTTCGATAAATAGTCAACATCGTGACAATACTATTAGGGAATACAAAATTAGTATTGACGTTGAATTATATTGGTGTTGCCTTAAAATTGCCGACGTTGTTGCCGACGCCTAATAGAATAAGCGAGAGTATTTAATTGTTATTTATTAGCTAATCTATGTATATGCTGCATTTCATTGGTAGCTAAATACAAAGTCGTCAGTGGATCTTTAAAATTTGTTAAGGTTAACATCCTTTTTTGCTATTATTCTTAGTGTATTTTCACTTTAGTTAGCAATTTTCCTAAAGATTTTTTTTTACTTTATTAAGCTTTGTTTTTCTTTACGAGCTATTTCAGAAAATTAACTCATGCGGCATATCAACTTTAATCAACATTCATACCGAGAAATAAAACCTTAATATACCATTAAGATAGAAAAAAAAGCATATTGTCAGTGATTTTATTTATAAACCAATACTACACTGAGAGAACCCTTTTTACATTTCAAAATACCAACAAAGTATGTTTAACAATATGGCAAAAATAAAACCAAGGGATTTATATCTGATTCCTTTTTCATATTTATTTCCTATGCTCGAACATATTTCCCTCTTGAAGTAAAAAAATTAAAAAAAAAAAATTTTCTATAAAAAAATTGTGTTACCTTAAAAAATATATGCACACATAAAATTTATTTCTAAATGAACGCTCCGCTCCCATTGAATAGTTTGAGATTTTCCGTCTCTCTGTCAGCCCGTCTGTCCTGTTACATTATAAATACATTCAGCTTACTAGTAACCAACATACCCAACCAATGACATGGCATACAAAGTTATTCGTTCGAACTCATATTAAGAGTCAATGATATGATGATGTGATGTGATGCGTTGTGAAGTCTAGTTGGCAAGAATTAAAAAAAGGTGACTTCTTTAAATCACATGAAATTGAAAGAGTAATAAATTTAGCAAGAAGTCAAATGTAGTTAAATAAAACGAATGACAAGACAGAAATAACTACTTTAACGAAAAGGCTTTGCTTTTTAGTGTTAAACTATATGCTATTCATTATTTCTACTAACAAGGTGTAGTTAAATTCTGACAGCATAATAGTTCTAGACTAAAAAAAAAAAAGAAAATCAAGCTAAAATCATGTTATTTAATTGATCAGCTAACTGGCTTTGACATTTAACTAAGTTATGTTTAAAAGACAAAAAGGGAAAAAGAAAAAAAGCGATGCTATTTATCTACTTAATAATGACAGTTGTACGACATTATGATGATAAATCGTTATGAAATTTGAGATTATTTTGAAAAAAAAAGTATGCTAAATGGTTTAAATTCTAAGTTATGACAGATTCAAAAGATGAAGTTATAACTAATATAAATATTTAGTTTATTTCCAGGAAATGTAAAACCTCACCTTTTGTAAAATGTCATAAATTAAAAAAAAAGCGAAAGTTTTTATAAAATTTGGTAAAAGTTCGGATGTACAAATAGAATTTAAAATTATATGTAACATTTTTATATGCATATCTTCTTTAACGTGTGCACTAATAAGATAAAGCAAATAAATAGTGCAATGTTCGGCTTTCCCTTATCTTATATACTACTAGATGACTCGGAAAACGTTGTTTTGCCATACAAAATATTTCTTGTGCATATTTTGGTTGTTATATAAAAAATAGCGAATGTGTTAAGTCTGTTACGCTGACCGCCGATGAAAAAACTACCAAACAATAATTTTGTTGTGTTTGAAATACGAACGACGACGATTCTCCTTCATGAGGCGGACATAGCGCCATCTGTCATTCAACAACAAAAATAATTATGAGGCGAACATAGGGCCATCTGTTGGGTTAATAGTTTAGAAAATACAGAAATTGCCCCCACCCTCCCCACCTCGTGCATCAAGCGGTTTGAAAAATAGATAGTAGCCGATTCTCAGACTTACTGAATATGCATAAAAATTTCCACAGGAATCGGTCAAACCGTTTCGGAATTACAGTAATTGCCCCTCCCTCCCCTCCTCGTGCCCCTAGCGATTTAAAATATACTTTAGGACCTATTCGCATACCTACCAAATATGCATAAAAAATTTACTTAAAATCGGTCGAGCCGTTTCGGAGGAGTTCGATATTAAACATCGTGACACGAGAATTTTATATATTAGAAGATTTACCAAGCCATACGTGCGGATAAAGTGTTGTACATAGACGTTTGGTCATACTAACCTTTTCTTAATTAACCAGATGGTCGATCCTAAATCTTTAAAACCAACAGCCAAGCAATAACTTTCACAGATTCATTATTTAATTACCAGCTTTCTTTGAACTTAACTAAACAAAAAAAAATTATTGAAATATAATGACTTATACTAAAATTTCGTTTTCGCCTTGCGAAAGATAATTGCTAAGGGTGTCACAACATTCTTAGCATTACACGAAAATGAACAGCACTTTTGCTGATTTCATTTCGTTTAATTTGAGTCGTATTACCATGCAACAAAAATCATCCTCTAACTTACACTTCTTACAACATTTTTTAAACGTTGCGTGCAAATATTTTTTACATAAATTTTTTTCCCCATTTTTGTAATCTGTTACAGAAACAAAAATGTCATGCCATATTTAACACTTGGTTATAAAAAAGTGACATGGAAAAAAAAAACGCACCCTACTCGCATGCATACACTCACACTAAAATTCAAAAACAGAAATAAAACGACAAAGATCATGAAATTATTTAAACTTTAAACGAAATAAAAAAAAAATAGAAGTGAACTGCATTCATTTAGTTTGAAGTTAGCAAGACAAAAAAAAATAACCAGCAACATGTTAGTCGGGGAAGAAATGAACAAAAAACCAAAAAAAATATAACTAAAAATATTTTCTAAATTGATGGCTACAACAACACTTACTCATGGCACGCACACATGACACCACATGTGTCACACAAATGGCAACCAACAACCAGATGAAGTAGGAGGTACGGTACATGCAACTCTGAATTAACAAAAAAAATGCAATAAAAAATATGCTTTCAATTAAATAACAAGTAAATTTAAAGATAATTTGAAAAATATTTTGAGTATTCTTTTGGAAGATTTAATTAAATAAATAAATAAGTTTCAAAGAGCTTTAAGAAAAGTTTATTTATAAAACAATTCAAGTTAATAATGAGCTAGCCGATTGTACTTTGACCAAGATAAGAATAGGCAACCTTTTGAGAAACATTTTGTAAATAATTGTGTGGGCGAAAGAAGCCTTAAACAAAAACCTGCTCTTTAAGAACTATTTTAATATTAAAACTGTTGTTAAATTGATTGAAAAAAAAAAAGGTTTTACAATAGGGATGATATGATTTTGAAGTGACGTTTCGGCCATTTGTAATATGTCATGATCTGTCATTTGTTTTTCATTGTATTCAGTAGTGTTTACAATTTCATCATGGAGAGATAAATGAAAGAACAACGTTTACAAATTATTCATTTTTATTATCAACATATTCGTTCTGAAATTGCAACTTTTCGTGCGCTTTTGCTATTTTATGGTCGTAATAATCGTCGAATTGTTGAAAATTTTGATCTAACATTTTCTTTACATAATGTTCAAGTGCCAATAAGACAAAAAACCACTCGAAGTAATGCAAATATTGCTGCCGTTCAGGCAAGTGTTGCTGAAGACCGCAAGTTGTCGTTTCCAAGACGTTCTCAACAATTGGGACTGTCTCAAAACACAACCTGGCGGATTTTGAATAAAGGATATGGGTTTGCATCCGTATAAAATTGTTCTAACTCAAGAACTGACAAATTTGGTTCCAACGTGACGGGGCTACGTGATACATAGCAAATACAACAACTGAATTATTGCGAGAAAAGTTTGGAGAATGGATTATTTCAAGAAATTGTGATATTGAACTGCCTCCAAGAAGTTGTGATTTAACACCATTAGACTATTTTTTGTGGGGTTATTTGAAGTCATTTGTCTTTCGAAATAAACCAGACTCTCTTCAAGCTTTACAAGTCAATATTTAACGTGCCATTCATGACATACGACTTGATTTAGTGGAAAAAGTGGTCGAAAATTGTCTGTGGAGGCCATTTGAATGACGATTTATTTAGAACTTAATTGTATCGAATGTACTTCACAATAAATAAAAGACTTTTGAATTTCCTTAACAATAAGTGTGTTTATTTTTTTAAGAAATCATATCATTCTTATTGAAAAACCTTTTATATAGCAGCGAATTTTCAGCATCAAAAAAAAGTTCATAGTCAAACCCGCACCACTTTTAGTTCATCAGATAAGCTTTTTAAAAAACCCAAGGACTGTTTTGATTTTATGAACTTAAACAACTTGGAATTGACAATTGGATCCTTTTTTTAGCAATGTAATGCTCTTTCGGACTACACGTTTACCATTCTTTCTAGATAAATCTCGAAGGTAATGTTGTCCCACAAATTTTGCAAATTCTTCTTAAGCTATTTAATCTAACACTACATTAGTAAGATATTTATCAAAAAGCTTTCACAAAATCAAACAAAACATAAAGTGGCTAATAATCTGACCACAAAGTAAAGATACCACATAGTGTCACTTTTAATTGTTCCAAGTCTAACTATCCATTAGCACTACTTAAACATCAACCATTAAACCAACATCATCCCAAAACATATCTTGTTTCAACCATACACAGAAAAAAATTAGTCGCAAACTTACTAAAATCAAACCCAAGCGATGTCAAAAATACGGTAATTCCTTTTTTTTTCTATATTAAAGTACGAATTATTTTATCCCAAAGTAATGAAATTAATCTTAAAAAAGATTAGATTAAGAAATCGTCGGGGTTGATTTAAGGTGAAAATTAGCGGTTTTAAATCCATATACAAAACCATCATGCATCTAAATGAAAGCCGTAGGCAATTATTTTCTCTACATTAAATCCTGGCACATACTAGAGTCACGTGTTTGTAGCACATCACCTCAGTCTCATTTTAATATTTAAATCTACAAATTAAAAGCCAGTAAAATAATGTTATTATTTTATATTTGTTAATATCTGGTATTGAACAGAGGCAGCTTAAAAAGTACTTGATTCCTTTTTGGTGTTGACTCAAATACTTTTTTGACTAAAATTTTTAATCACAACTAAAATTTTTAAATATAATATAAGTTTTAGTTTTGCTAGAAACGTAAACTTTCGGAAAACACGCCATTTCTGCATACCTCTAGAGGGCAGGTAATCTTCTATAGCGCTTCTAGCTAACATGGTACCAAAAACATACAAAACTCCTCTAGAGTTTTAAAAATTGTTTTTGTTTTACCAGCAAAATAGCGCAGGCCATTCAATTTCCCTGTGCATATTATATTCACGACCGTGTTCTGTGTTCTGTGTTTTTTTTTTTCGAAATTGCGTAGTAATCTAATAGCTAAGTGGCTATAGGTCAAAGTCTGGAAAAACGGAAGATTTTTATTGCAACAACTAGACAAAATAAACATAATTTTAACCAACTGATTTCTTTTCGTTTTTGAACTGCCTGTCTACTGGGTCGTAAACTTTGGGAAATATCTTTCTTTTACAAAAAATATACATCATTATCATAAATGCTTGAGTTAATTTGATAAATTATAAAAAAAAACCCGACTTTTCATGCTTTCTTTCTACTGTCTAAACAGAAACACTTGATTTTAGTGAAATTTTTTCCCAAGAAAATTTATGACTTTTTAGAAGAGAAAATAAAAGGCCGTTCGTTTATTTCCAAACAGTTTGTCTTCGTTGTTGAATTTACAAGATGATGTAAATTTTCTTAATTAATTTTGGTGTTAAATTGTTTTTCTCTTCATTCTTCGGCATTAATTAAGAAACTAAAGAGAAAAATTTTTTTTGTGTTTTATTTTTGTGATTAATAAATTATGATTTTAAACATATTTTAATATAAAATTTTTCTTTATTTGTTTATTTTTAGCCACTTGTAATATGCCACTAGGCATGGAATCTGGTGCAATCACAGATGCTCAAATCACCGCCAGTTCAGCACACGATACAGGTTTTGTGGGGCCGCAACATGCAAGGTAAATTATATAAAAGTTAATAAATTAAAATAAATTAATTTAGAAAAGCAAGAAGATTTTCGTAAATTTTATGCAAAATTATAAAGAATCGTATACAGCATTGATTTTAGTGGTGATCTTATCACTGTTGAGCGCACTTCGTAGCATATTGTGAAAATATATAATTTCTTTTTTCTTTTTTTAAGATTCATTAAATTCAGATTTGCCCAATCATTTCCTCTTATCCATAATCAATGTATATCTTTTCTTATACTATGAAATTTATCATAATTAGTTTATGAAAGAAAAAAATCTGTGAAATATTTAAGTATTCTTGTAAATTTC
Organism: Lypha dubia; assembly: GCA_947311025.1. Classification (NCBI taxonomy): domain Eukaryota; kingdom Metazoa; phylum Arthropoda; class Insecta; order Diptera; family Tachinidae; genus Lypha; species Lypha dubia. The sequence continues at coordinate 109,348,634 of OX371261.1, read as the reverse complement.
TGGCGGAATAATGAAGGCAATTTTCTCAACATAAACCCGCATATATTTTGCTTTCTGTTTAAATGAATAAATAATCATGGCCTTTTGTATACAAAAAGAAGAGAGAAAAAAAAAAAACTCACACACCATGAACTTTAAATTTTTGAACAAAACGTTGATTTCAAATATTTATACAAAATAATCATTATGATGAAATTTTATAGACACTTGGCTTTAGTAGAGTTTAAGCTAATTTAATGTAGGGGAGCTGTGTTATATTACTATATACTATGGTCATTTCCTCTATGTGTGTGTTCGTGTGTGTGTGTGTGTGTGGCTGTGTTTGAGTGTATTGTGGGCAAAGACGACGACCAGTATAAAAATTTTAAATTAAATTCATAAAAAAAAATCTAAGAGTCAGCAAAAAAAATTAAAACAGATAAAAATAAAATGTAGTGATTTATGTGGAGGCTATAATCCAAGTAAAGATGAGGTAAAATAGAGTAGAGCTGAATTATTTTTATAGGTCATCTTTATGGTTAATTGAAATAAATGAAAGAAGTATTTTATTATTTGTTAAATAAGAGAACAAGAAATTTTGCTGCGAGAAAGGGCTTCAATATCAAACTTGTTAATTTAATCATTTTAAATTGAAATCTTAGAATGTTTTCAAATAAATTATTAAATATGAACGTAAGCTTATCTGTACGCTAAAATGTGGTATGGAATGAAATATAAATATTTAATAAATCTTCTTGAAGGCTTAGAAGAAATAATTTTAATATTTGAAGCAGTAATTTTTTCATAATAAACCCAAATCTACTTGCGCGCAATATTCTACATTATAGTGACCATACCCAGCTGGAGCGATACTCTTTTTCTCACCCGTACACGAGACATGTAAAACAACATAAATCTACCGTTGAAATTAAAAATTTTGTGTAGCAGTGGCTAAACATATGATTAACATTTTAATATTTATATATATATTTCTTCCTTTTACTCCTACAAGGAGCATAGGGCCGCATTTTAATATTTAAGATTTGAAAAACTTATTGATGTTTCAATCTATAATTGAATATAAAATACATAATAAAATTTTCAAAAAAAAAAAAAAAAAAAAAATACTCCTTTTTAGTGCACAAGTTTCCTTTAAAAGTATAAATCATTTGAATTCTATACATTAATTCTTTTTTCACTGACAAAGAAATAGACTGTGAGTGAGTGATAATTTTTAAGGACTTTTTTTTGTTAAGTATTATAAATATTGTTTTTAATCTACGAATAAAAGGTTTTGCATTTCGAACTAGATTTGACTTCCCCATTGAAATAGCAGTGGACCGAGGTAGATAGAACACATAAAATTTTAGTTATTTTAGTGGAATATCTCCTAAACTGTAGGGGTAAGCCGATTTATCTACTTTCAAAAATTTCTTTTTACCAGATCGAAAATGAAAGTAGCTTCGAAATTTTCATAATTCAGAGGTTACCTACTTTGGGTTGTTATATCTCTGACCCCTTTGCAGATATAACACCTAAAGTTCAATCTTAAAATTACAGCTGCTTAAATGTCTTATGGAATTTTATAACAATCAGACTGCCCGTTGAGAAACTGCAGATTTAGTTCCATTTTTTGTTTTTTCAAAATCCCCCTTTGTGTGTAGTAAGGAAAATTCAATATCGAATAATTTTCTTCTGTCACTAAATTGTGAATATAATCAATATTTGTGAACTACTTTCAATGAATTGCTGTTTTAAAAATGTTATAAAAGGCAATAACATATTTTTAATTGAAAACAAAAGATACAGAAGTGCAAGCTAGAATTGTATATGTAATCAGTATCAATTAATGTTTATTGATAGGTGTTACCTTCGGGCTAGTAATGGTCATTCCAAAATTTAAATAAAACAAAAACTAATTCATTTTATTTTCAGCACCCAACGTTTCGTTTGTTTGTTTCAAACTTCTTCAGGGGTATTTTTTATTAGCTTAATCTAGCAACAAAACACAATAATTTAATAAATTTCATATCAAATAATTAGTAGGTATAATATTTTGACTTACAAACTTTTGTTGTTTTAAATTTCGCTGTTGTTTTATTTATTCATACTTTAATATATCAAAACTGGACTTCACGACACATAATTTGTATAAATAAAATAAATAAATAAATAAAATAGAAACAATACAACACAAATTTATTTGTCAAACTTAACGCTAATATCACAGTACTTTTTTAACTAATTAAATTATTGCAGCAGAATATTGTAGCTTGGTATTGTCTTTATCTTCTTTTGTGTTCATTGTCCTTTGTATTTTTTGTTGTATCCTGAGACTTTCCAGAGTGTAACGTTTGTTTTCTTTCTTTTCCCTGTCCAATATTTTAATGTTTTCTAAATCAATGCTATGTTTACATTCTTTTGCGTGAAGGGATAACGCAGTCGTCTCCTTTCCCTTTTCGATGTCAGATTTATGTTCCTTTACTCTCGTCCCAAGCTTTCTTTTTGTTGTGCCAATATAAACTAAGTCACAGTTTTCTTTTTCATTTCCATTGCATTTTATTTCGTAAACAACGTTGTTTACTTTTAGTCTGTCCAGTTTTGTTTTATTATTTGTAAACAGGTTTCTTAAGGTTCTGTTTGATCTATGTGCTATTGTTGTTGTAGGATCTTTAATTATATTATTTAATGCTCTTGTCTCAGTAAGCTTAGGTATGTAGGGTACACTGTAAAATTTAACTTCATGTTTTTCTTGTTGATTTGTTGAAGTTTTCTTATCGTTTTTAAGGATTTTATTTATTAAATTATTTATTATGAAAGATGGATAGTTATTTTTACTTAATATATCCCATATTGTGTCTATATTTTGTCTTCTGTACGTTTTGTCACTTAATTGGAATACTTTTTTAATAAAATTGGTAGCTGTGTTTATCTTCATTTGTAACGGCTGTGTCGAAAAATAATTCATCATTCTTCCTGAAGAAGTAGGCTTCTTGTACCAATTTGTTAAAATTTTGCCATTGTTGTTAATTATATAAATGTCTAGATATGGTATTGCACTATTTTTCTCCGTTTCTGTTGTAAATTGTATTTTGTTATGGTATGCGTTAAGTGTTTTTAGTATAATTTATAAACAACAACAATAGCACATAGATCAAACAGAACCTTAAGAAACCTGTTTACAAATAATAAAACAAAACTGGACAGACTAAAAGTAAACAACGTTGTTTACGAAATAAAATGCAATGGAAATGAAAAAGAAAACTGTGACTTAGTTTATATTGGCACAACAAAAAGAAAGCTTGGGACGAGAGTAAAGGAACATAAATCTGACATCGAAAAGGGAAAGGAGACGACTGCGTTATCCCTTCACGCAAAAGAATGTAAACATAGCATTGATTTAGAAAACATTAAAATATTGGACAGGGAAAAGAAAGAAAACAAACGTTACACTCTGGAAAGTCTCAGGATACAACAAAAAATACAAAGGACAATGAACACAAAAGAAGATAAAGACAATACCAAGCTACAATATTCTGCTGCAATAATTTAATTAGTTAAAAAAGTACTGTGATATTAGCGTTAAGTTTGACAAATAAATTTGTGTTGTATTGTTTCTATTTTATTTATTTATTTATTTTATTTATACAAATTATGTGTCGTGAAGTCCAGTTTTGATATATTAAAGTATGAATAAATAAAACAACAGCGAAATTTAAAACAACAAAAGTTTGTAAGTCAAAATATTATACCTACTAATTATTTGATATGAAATTTATTAAATTATTGTGTTTTGTTGCTAGATTAAGCTAATAAAAAATACCCCTGAAGAAGTTTGAAACAAACAAACGAAACGTTGGGTGCTGAAAATAAAATGAATTAGTTTTTGTTTTATTTAAATTTTGGAATGACCATTACTAGCCCGAAGGTAACACCTATCAATAAACATTAATTAATTGCAAATTGGTCAAAAAACAACTATATATGTAATCAGTATCAAGTTGATGTCAAACGGGAAAAAAATTTTGTTGGCTCAAGAACGACGCCGTTGTGACTTTTTAAGTGGTTTTTTTTATTTTTTTATTTCTAACTTGTTCTTTATTAATCCGTCCTTTAATTTTTTTTTTATTTGTATGTAACGTATGAGGTTTTTTTTCCTGATTTTAATAATTTTTTTATAAAAAAATTGTACCATAAAATTAAATAGAAACGTTAGAGGTTTAAAGTGTTAAACAAAGATTATCCTTGAAAAATGCTTAACATGTATGTATCATATTTTACAAATAATTTAGAGTCATTTTTTCAGTTTCTCTTAAATAATCAGCAACTAAAAGCGTGATATTTTTTTTTTATTGTTTTTCAAACACACTTTGTTTCTTGACAATATTGCCTTCCGAAAAACCGCATAATAAAAAATGTCCCTTCTTAAAAATATGTCTTACTTCTAGTTTTTTTTTTTAAATAAAACCAAATTATCGTAAATTTATATTCATAATTATAGAAAACCATTTATTTTAATTATATACAATTACTTTTCAATTAAATACTCAAGAAATCATTTAATTAAAAGTGCCATTAGTTTAAGAAAACCAAGAAAAAACTTACAGCCTTTACCCGGGGCCAATACTTACTTGTTATTAAAGTCTTTTGTTAAAAAATATTTTTTCTTTTTAGTTTAGTTTCTTCACTTCTAAACTTCCATTTAAATTAATTCCTTTACAAATAGTTTTAGATAGAAAGAATGAAAACAACTAAAAGTATGAAAAAAAAAAAACAAAAAATTGGAAAGAATTTAAATTTTGTAGCTAAACTCAGCAGACATTAGAGTATCGTCGTCTTACCCATGATTAACTAAATGACAGTTTGTTTTCTGATGTTACACCAAATGAAAGGCGCAACAATAAAAAATCTCATACTCTTCTTACTGGCCCCGAGGCAATGAACAAGAAACTCAAGAAAAGACATTAAAATACTTTGGAAAATTAAAAAGCAACAGCAGCAGCAGCGGCAGAAGAAACTAAAACCGGCAACTGTGTGTGCATTTTCTAAAACTAAAGGAGTTTTTTTTTTCTTTTTTTCAAAAAACGAAAAAAGGCGGCTTTAAAAGAAGTTGAATTAAAATCTAAGGAAAAAGTAAAGTTAGAAAAAGCGACAACAAACTTTGATTAGATAGTTGTTAGTCCGGTTGGTTAGTCAACTAAATACTAAAGGAAGTGCACGAGAAAATGATAAGGTAATTTATGAGCAGAAAGGATTTAATTATTTTTATTTTAGAGAATATCGTAAAATTCTTGGTTTGTGCGAAAACTGTTTAACTGAGTACTGTTTGAAGATTTCTTTGTATTGCTGGCTTTTGGTTGTCTGATGGAATTTCCCCCCAAGAGAGAGGAGCCCAATAGTGGGATCAATGAGGTTTTTAGCTTTGAATGAATTGTGGCTCTAATGCAAAATATCCTTTGGCAATCAAAGGAGCAAAAACCAGCTTAGTCTGCTAACCGAGAATAAGAACTTTTTCATACTTTTTACTTTATAATTTGCTTAGACGTTAATTAATTTAGGCGATATCTTATAAATATTTTCTTGGGTTTTTTTTTTTGTTGTTTCTTGACCAGTATTTCAAGCAGCCGAAAGATCTGCTGCTCTTCTAATACTTTTTTGCACAGATGTGTTACAGATTAATGTGAAAACCTGCTTTTCGGCGTGAGACCACAGTGCTGTTAACACCGTGTGAATATATGTGTTCACAAGTACCGCCAAGCCATCCCAAGGGTACACATGTGTGCCTCGAGGGTCTCATCAGGTAGCAACTTCTTACGCATTTTCTGATGTTTCGCAACACTACATAAAAGTTTTACTCCGTAGACCGAAGTCCAGTCAGCCCCTAGCAATGGTCGATCATAAGTCCTTAAACCAATAACTCTCTCAAATTTTGGTAGCAACCATAGCTACTACGTGCATGGAATCATGCCGCCAATGAATGTATTGTGATGACTGCCAGCATATCCATTTTCAACGAGAAAGTAGTATGCCAAGCAGCATACCCAGCCCCAAGAGAACAGATATGCATCTCGCAATATCAGATTGCAATGTAAGTTTAAAAAAGGAACAACACTCCCTACCGCCCGATAAACATTCTCCCGTTGGTTTTTCCGGTCCCCGTAAGAGTTACTGGTTAAGCCGCGAAAGGGAAACCCTAGGGATTAACTTGCTACAGACTTTAGTATATCCGTTGCTTTGTTGTTTCAGAGATTGAGTAGTAACTTTTAAGTTGTATAGGTCTGAAAAAGACATTATCCTTTTCCGCAGAAGGCACACCACTAAGTTGTGGAAATCACCAAGATAAAAAAACGCACCCACCGGAGGCAGTGTTTTGCGCAAACATCAGAATGAAAATTATTACAGTGACCGTATGACAATAACGCTCACCTAAAATACTGCATTTAATATTGCAGAGTCTCAACCAAGCCGCTCTTAAATTGTTAGAGATTTTTTCCATAGTTCTACTTTTACATGAAAGTATGATTGTTTTTCACAGAAGCAAAATATATTTTCGTTTATTTACAATAATTTTTTTTTCATTTTAATTTTTTACTTCAATGTTGCCTGAAATGAATGTCGTTGTTGATGTTGTTGGTGTTATAGCTGCTTTTGGTTTTAGTTGTTTTTACTACTTATTTATACTGTCTTGTAGACAGACAGATTGTTAACTTTGGCAATAACAATAATTAAAGTCAAAATGAAATGGGTCTATAAACTAAGTATATTAGCATTTTAAATGATTTTTATAGCATTTTAGTTGTAGATTACAAGAAATAAATAAAACACACATCACACAGCCAGTCAGCATCACCAACAAATACAATAAACAAAGAAACACAAAAAGAAACACAACTAACTAACAACCAATTCCGTGATATATAGTATCTGCTATAAATGAATATAGGAAATGAAACTTGTCTTTAAATGTTTGGCGGTAGTTTAGTTTATGAAAATTAAATTGACCTTTTTTATTTATTTGATGGCTGTTAAATGTTTGATATTTTTTTCTCGTCTAAAGGGGTCGTTTCAAAGTAGAAGTTATAAAAAAATTATATTTGTTTTAGGTTTTGGAGGTAAAAGAAATTAGTTTCCGATTTAAAGATATAAAAATTTAATTGAAAATGTGCACAGGTTTTTTAATCAAATTTTATAGAGTTTGAGGTTTAAATATATTCGAAAGAATTTAATGTTTCGATTTGATTTGCTTAAACCTTAGTTTATAATAGCAAACTTTTTTTTAAGAATACTAACAGATATCAGTGATTTACGATTTTTGTTTTCTAAATGGAATGAAAATAATATTGAGCTTTTTACCAAATGTATTTGATTTATGTTAAAAAGTTTATGTTAAAAAGTTTGTCACATACATACAAGGAAAAAATTTCCATTCAAATTGTTTTGAAACTTCGATCAATGTTGGCTGCTAATTGTTGTTCACAGAACTACCTTGAATGGTTGAATTGACGACAGCTATACGGAATTTAATTTCTAGCTGGACTCATTAAATGTCTTCGTTATCTACTAGTGCTGGTATTCAATTGTTTATATCTGATATCAAATTCCATCCTTTGGTCTAGAGGATGTCATCGTGGCTGCTTGCCGTCGTATGAATTTTATTACTTCACCAGTTTTTTTCCCAAATTGTAGAGCTTGTTTTATTTCCTTCTATCAAAGAGACCTTTAATATCACTCGTTAAAAATACCCTTTCATCAGTGAGCTACAACAAGTATGATCAATCCTACTTAATCCCTAACGTTGAACTTTAAGAACAATACAAACGAGTATTATTTAATTTTATACTCGTTCGCTTTTTATACACAAGCAGAAAATTCATCAACAAGTGTAAATCATTTCGATCATTTGATGAGAATGTGCATGTTCTGATTGCATGACACAATGAATATAAGGCATATGCAGAAATACAAAAAACATCAAGTCTGTGTATTTTGTTGGTACAAAATTTGATTCCGGATGTCAAAAGTATGAATATGTATGTGTGGATGTTTCAAACTGTGACAAAAATATAAATAAAAATTATTTATTCAAATCCGAGTACAAAATTACTTTGACAACTGAATAAAACACTTTTCCCGCTAACAACACGTTGGGTTCGATTCAAAATGAGTTCCATGCTCTTAACGACACAGTCAGAACATTCATCTTAGCGTAAAACAACAAGTGAATAACACTGAATGTTTGAAAAGAACGGTTGAGTAAAAAATTGTTTTCTGTTATTGAACAAAAACGTTAAGATCATAAAAATCAATGTGCATAACCAAGTATGCCCGAAAATTTACCACTTGTTGCTGATGTCTGCTCCCAATGTAGCTGAACGACAATCATGAATACCTTAAAATTGCTGGTGAGCTTACGTAGTTGCCAAATACTCGCAGGTTTAAGAAGAATTTAGATTATTATTTTTTACAGACTTATTACTCGTAGTTGTTAAACTGTGCAGAAACATATTGTGATATCTTATAAGATCGCTTTGTCTGATCTCTGATATCGGTTCTCTCAAAAAAAAAAATTGTAAAACTATCTCTTTCCAGTGATCATTAAAAGACAACCCAATATTATTGGCATGTATTGCCTGGCGAAATTCGTCGCTGAAATATTTATGCTTCAAAGGTATATTCTCAGGCATCCAAAATTTGGAATCACTTATTTTGAACTCCAACCATGTTTCATGCAAAAGTTTAAGTATATTTTTGTAATAACTGGTTACTTTTTAGCTACTAAGTCCTTCTTAATCCTTTGTCCAATCTGCCTCTTTATTCGATACAAATATTTCAGTGATTTCTATTCTGTTTAAAGGAAAAGTTCTTGAGTTCTACGTTATTGTAAAGTAAAAGAGAAAATATTCAAACTGTGAGGTATTTCGGGAAGCACTCAATGCATTTGTAGCCGCTATAATTTCTGTATCAACTCGTAATTTTAGTTGGGATGTATTACGTTTCAAAGTCGTATAAATCTCATTTTATTTATAACGAATATTTTTCATTAATAAATTGTTTATTAAAGGTACCAATACACTACATGTTTTTGCTTGTGTTTTTTCAAGTCTACAATTCACATGTTTTTTTGTGTCTGTCAAACTTGATTAATTTACATAAGGTTTTTAATTTTTGGGTACCAACTTGTATGTATAATTACACATGACATCGGCCATGATTGTTTAAAACAGCTGATATGTTCATATTATTATGTATATTAAAGCCGCTGAAAATTTCTTTGGTAGCGTTGCTGAAGTGCCGGCGTCAAAAATATTTTTACACAAGCAAAGTTTTTGAGGTCACCAACTACATGTTTTTACCGAATTATGTAAAATTTGACAGGTGCAATGTAAAAAACATGTAGTGTATAGGCACCTTAAGTTAATTTCTATCTAAATCCTTTTAATCATTAGCAGTTCATTCATTGTGTAGAATGGTTGTAATCCACAAATTGTGCGATGCGATTCTAACCAAAGACCATGGGATAAAATAACATGAAGATAAGACAACATCTTCGTAGTTGATGTTTGTGAAGGAAAAAAAATATTTCATTGTAGTTCTGGGACTAGATCGAACATATTCATAATTCTTTGCAGGAACACTTTAGTGTTTTAGAAATAAAACCAAAACCTGACCAGAGGCGCAGCAACACTGCTCTAAAAACTTAAAAAAATAATCTCTCCCATTCCTTTCTACCTAGTTGTGACACAATGCACGGTATACGTAAAAACACTGATTTCATACTCCTAGCAAATAAAATATATATAAAATTCAAATTCTTTATGTGCAATTATCAACAAAATACTCATAAAACTAGAACACAGTCGTATAAAAAAATAATAAAAAAAACACAAACTACAAAAATAAAACACTTCAAAACATCAAACGTTTGAAAGCCGTCAACAATTACAACGATTTATGATAAAAAAAACACATCTTAAATATAAAACAACCAACAAAATATTTTAGAGATATACAAAGAAAACCAACAAAATTTCTTGAAAAAGGCAAAAACTCAAAGTGGTGGAAAATTTTAAGTGTACAATTTCTTCAAAAAGAAATGCAGGGCAAGAAATTACCTGCTCTTTTTTCTTTTAATTGCAGATGCTCAGAAAAATATAAAAAAAAGAAAATTAAATACTTGAAACTTTTTGGATGAAAACTTAAATTTTATAAACAAAAAATTTTTTCCTTATAATTTCTCAGAAGAAATTCTTACAAAATTTTGTGTTAAACAAATTTTTTGTTTATGCTCATACAGATAATAAAGTTTATCTTTATATATTCTGATTCTTTTTTTTTTATTTTAAATGAAAAGTGTTATTATCGGCTTATCACCACATCATTATTTAGTCTAGATGATTTTTTTTATTTTTTATTTGGGGGCTAAATTCAAATCTCTTCATAATTGTTGTGTATATGATGTGTGTGTAAGCAATTTCGGTTTTTTTAAAGCACATCATATTTGAGTTGTTGGCTAATAATTTTTTTTTAAGAAACATAAATATTAAATCAAATAAAACTAAAAATTTTTATATGAAAATAAGTTTAATTTTCTTTTTATTACAGTTTACATATCAAACGAATCTTTCTAGTTGTAATACTCTTTGAACGTTTTTTAATTGCATTTATAGGGTGAATTAAAATTATAATTCACAATAATCTTAGATAATAAAATATTTATTTAGCTTTTATGAAATTTATAGATGTTTTTAATGTAAATTCTGTTGCTTTAAAGCTAATCGTATCTTATTTCAATGCCAATATTAACAAATAGCTTTAAAAAGGCGGTTTTTTCTCTGCAATTTAGTTGGAAAATAATAAAATTTATATTGCTCTCAGGTAATAAATTTGAAAAAAACATTTAACCCATTCACGACCTAACAAAACTGCGAGCAAATAATATGGGGTTTTTTGAAGTTAATTAACAATTAAAGTAAGTAAAATTAAAAATATGTATATTTATCTAAAACATGGAGTTTTATGGGAAATATGTTTTTTTCCTTAGGGACCATAAATGTAATAAATGTGATTCTAATGATTTTGAATAAATGGCTAAGATTTATTGAGAGATGGACGTTGCCAATTGCAAAAAAAAAAACATTTGTTTTGTGTTTGACTGTGTGCCAGCGAAATGTGTCCCATACCAGTTTTCCATGAGGTCTCTTCCTTAACCGTACGCATTAGTATTATCCTAGAGCTAAAATTATTTACCAATTTCTTACTAGATTTTGGTGATATTCGAGAAAGCTGGGCTATATTTACTTTAAGCTTGATGTAATTTCTGCTATACTCTACACAAGTTATTTAAATCTATTTCCAAAATATCATCGAATAATCCGTAATTTTTTTAATTAATTTTAATATTTTGAACTGCTTATTAATATGTTATGATTTTTATAGGCTATAGTTTACAACGTTATGATCAAAAAGATTTAGACTTGTTTATAAACGGTGTTTTTTATAGAGTGTCACAACTTTGAGTTGGCATCACTGCTTTTTTTCAGCACCCATTTAACAGCTGATAGTTGCTTTTTTTAATTTGCTTTGAAATTTCAGTATGAATCGACTTACACCAGAGCAACGCGTACAAATTGTTGAAATTTTTAATCATAATAATTGTTCCATACGTCAAAATCATTGTGCAGCGGGCGCTACAATTGATTTACTCAAAGAAACTTTTGATTCAAAAATAATTTCAAGTAATGGCCCAATTAATAGGCCACCAAGATCGTGTGATTTAACCCAATTAGATTATTTTCTTTGGGGTTATGTTAAGTCACTTGTCTACGTCAATAAACCACAAACAATTGAACACCTGGAAATCAGCATTCGAAGAGTTATCGGCGAAATACGGCCGCAAATGCTGCAAAAAGTTGTTGAACATTGGTGTTCTAGATTGCACCTTCTACGCGCCAGCCGTGGACGCCACTTTGCAGAAATCATATTTAAACATTAATTTCATAAAATTTTCTTTCCAATAAAGCCCGTTTCATTGATATTCAAAATATATTTCCTTGTTTTATTACGATGTAAACTTGAGTCGCTCTATAAAAAAACCTTTTGTATCAAGCAACAAAGGAATAATTTTATATCTACTCGTAAACATTAATTCAGATTTCAACTATACGGCTGAATAAAAAGAACGTTGTTTTCGACAGAAGCTACTGAACCTCGTTAGTATTCATGTGTAAATACTTTCACTTGCACTGTTAAGTAGCTCTCTTGAACGTGAATATATATTCCATTTATACACATTTCGAATGCAAATAGAATACGAGACTTCTCACTACTAAATTGATTATTTTTCACCACATATCAATTATTAATATTTTATTTGGGATTTGAAGATTTCAAAACCACCCATATATTTGCTATATTTTGTGACTACTTCAAAACAAGTCAGGTTCAGTTTTTGATCATACGTTGATTGCCTTTCATAAAATTTTTAAAAAAGTGTAGCGATTTTGCACACATCTGTTTGATAAATGCAAGTTCTTAAAACCTGTCGAAATTCATCACCACTTAAATGGTATACATGATGTATATACGATGGATTTCTTTATCTAAAAATAAAATTACAATTCCATTGGAGTAACCTGACATCTATCCAAAGATAAACAACTTTATTTTCTTGATGAGTGTTCTCGATTTCCATCTCAACGACGTCATTTTCAATTCCATCTTTAATGAATTCATCTTCTTTATCCAATCTTCTTCATCCAAACGAAGTTCATCTTCTCTATTCCCAGCAAAAAATTATTATGTTTCTGGCAGCAGTAACAAAATTCCATGCTTTCGAAAAGCGCAGTTGTGAAGCGCTTCCGAGGCAGCACAAAAAGAAGGCAGAGAGATAGGCTATTTACATTTAGTTGACACAATTAATAAAGTAAACAGCGACTGGAAGATAAAATTTCATTTAGATGCTCTCTGCCTATCTCTCTCTCTCTTATTTATTTTTACTTGTGTACCCAGCGGGAAAAGGTAATGAATAGTGAACGAGAGTATAATGTACAGCATGTGTAATTTTTCATTCCAGAATTCATTATTGTTAACACAGAAAGTAATGAATTCGTTTATTTTTTTGAAATATTACTAAAACAAATTAATGAGAACTCCAAATAAAATCTTGCAAACGTGCTTCAATATATTCTAATATATGTACATACATATGCCGTTTAAACTTTTTAAATTTCTGCACACGTGATTATCTCTCAAAACAGAGTAAGTGAAAAAAAATCTTCTTTTTACTAACTCCCATTATCCTTGCTAATAAAATTTAGCTCATTTATTCTTATTAATTTTATTTCTTTGACTCCTTAATGACAATCTAGTTAAAATAATCAAGCCCCTGAAAGTAAAACCTCCTCTTTGTTTAATATAAATTTTTATAAAATAAAATTTAAAAATATCAAAAAGACAGCTTAAGCCGAAGGATAACTAGGAGACCAAAAATTAACATATCAATAAATGTTGAAAACATTTACCCATATAAAAAAAAACATTAAAATCCTTAGTAATATATTAAAAAAAAAAAATCAACTGAAATAACCACAACCAAGAAACGTAAAATTAATCCTTAATTACCAAGACAACATCCTGCTGAGTCTAGCAAAATTATTGAGAAAAAACAAACTTAAAAATGAATACAGTCAAGCCATAAAGAAGCTGTTGCAGACCAGAATAAGAACATTTAGTTAAGCTGAGATGAGCAAAAGAAAAAATAAAAAAAAAAAAAATTTCAAAATCCAAATATAAAATAAAAATCATCTTAACGAACTTAACAAGTCACCAGAAGCGATTTTCAGCCGAGGGGGGTTTCAGTGATTTTTGTTTCTTTCTTCTACTTTTTAGCTCTTGAGGTTTTCTTAAATGAATTTCAAAATGATAACATGACTAAAAGAATTGACGTTTAAAACGGCTCTTAAACGCATTTACATTAAATGAAATAACGAACAAAAAAATTTAAAGAACCTTTGATGGCTAAAAAAAAGAGGAAACAGAAAACAAATCTTAAAAACGCCACTTAAATAAAGCTTGAGCAAAAAAAAAAATTGAAACAAATAAAGTGGAATAAAGAGTAATATATACCAATTCAAATAACATTTGGCTAAGAATTACGTATGATAAAAAACAAAAAAACTGATAGGTCTTGTAGACTGTATGGACACTCTACTGATACGCTTTGTATTGTATATGTTTTTTGAAGGATATAAAAAGAAATTCTCAAAGTTCCTTGTAGTCAAATAAAATCAAGTTTAAACTGCTAGTAAACTATTTAACACAACCTTTTCACTCTTAAAACTACTTTAAAACATATCCACACAAAAACATAAATGTTTGCCTAGAAATGAGATGGATTTGTACCTATCAAAAACTTGGTCATTATTTTGATCTCAGTACTTTTTGCGGCCGAAACTTTTTGGATTCGAACTTGGCCTTATTTTCACATTTATGTTTTTGTGTGGATCTCACTTCTTTTTTCTAAGTTGTTTTTGTATTAATATTTATATGTATTGCTTATCTGGGCGTACCTGTGTAGAAAATTTCAGCTTTCTAGCTACACTAGAAGTGCCCTATACAAAGAAGGGGCACCATAGTCGCACCAGATGAATTGTGCCGGTATAAAAATCATTTTCGTTAATTTCTTATCAGGACCTACCTGTGTACAAAATTTCAGCTTTCTAGCTATACTGGAAATGCCCCATACAAATAAGAGAACCCTAGTCCCCCCAGGTGAAAAGTGCCCATATAAAAATCATTTTCGTTAATTTCTTATCAGGACCTACCTGTGTACGAAATTTAAGCTTTCTAGCTCAACTAGAAGTACCTCATACAAAAAAGGGGCATGATTGTCCCCCCAGATGAAAAGTGCCCGCTAAAAAATCATTTTCGGTAATTGCTTATCACTACCTACCTTTGCAGGAAATTTCAGCTTTCTAGCTATACTGGAAGTGCCCCATACAAAGAAGGGGAACCCTAGTCCCTCTTGGGTAGAAAGTGCCCGTTTTCAGATTTTTCTGGTTATTTTCTCACCAAGACCTACCTGTGTACCAAGTTTCAGCTCTCTAGCTTTACTGGAAGTGCCCAATAATATTGATGAGTCAGTGAGTCAGTGAATATGTACTAAAATATGGACTTTTCACACGAGATCAAAATATAAACAGCGAAATTAGGCGAATTTAATAATTAAAAAATTTTGAATTTGTTTTTGATTTCAAACGAAATAAAAAGAATTCCTTTGATAATAAGAAAATCAAAGGACAACCAACCATTCAACAAATTTTTTTTTCCACATTGATTGATGAACCCAATTATTATGACTTAAAAGATCACACAAATGTTACAACTTGGCACAACAACTAAAAATCAATTCAAACTTGCTGAGTGTAGCAGACAAGTTTAAGCGAAAATAAAAATATTTATTACAACCGCTTCAAGTGGTTGTTGGTTGTGTTGGCTTTGCTGATGATTTCGTATGACCAAAAAGCTCAATTTACTAAGCTGCACGTACCATTTAAGGCCATATTAGCAATAACAGCAGCAACAATAACAACAAACAACAGCAACAACAAAGTGAAAGAGAAATAAAAAATAAATACATTAATTTGATTTTTGTAGACGATGACGTTTGGTGATATTGAATATAAGGTGGTTTCTGCTGTTTGCTATGGACTTGCAAAACCCCAAACAGTTGATACCAACAGCAAGCACCGAAGCCCAATGTGGGGCCTGTCATTTAATGTCAATTAATTTATAGGAATTCTTAATTTTTTTTTTCGTTCTTTTATTTATTTATTTATTTTCTTTGCTTTCTACTACGTTTTCTGGTTTTTAGCTGCTTGTTTTAGTCGCGTTTTCGTTTCTTTTTTTTTGTTTTTTTTTCGTTTGTTATTCATTTTTATTGGTGCGTTAAAAAGTTTAGTTTGATTCATTTTGGTCTTGACAATAATTGTAATTTATGTGTTTTTTTTGTTTGTTGTTGTTTCTTTTTAGACTGAAAACCGATAATAATGGCGGTGCTTGGTGTCCCAAACATATGGTGTCTAATGCTTTAAAAGAATATTTACAAGTTGACCTTTTGTCGGTACATGTGGTAACGGCCATACGTACACAGGGTCGTTTTGGAAAGGGACAGGGTCAAGAGTATACGGAAGCATATGTATTGGAGTATTGGCGTCCCGGTTTTACTAGCTGGAAAAGATGGAAGAATACGCAAGGCAAAGAGGTAAGTTTGAATAAAATAATAGCATAAAATAATAATAATAATTTTCTTTTGTTAATTTTTGGGCTAAATTTATTTATTCTTATATAGAATTTTAAACTTTAAAATGAACTAAATATCGGAGGCTTGATATAGAAAGGTCGTATCTCAACTCTTAGCTACTTTACTGGAGAAGGAAAAACTCAATAAAATCTGAAAAAATAATAAATTTTTTTTTTCTGAAGCAGATTTTTAACAGCCAAAAAATTCAATTCTGTTTTAATTTTTTTTTTTTTTTAAATGAGTTAGGCTTTTTTTTTACTTACTGTAAATCTGTTGTTCGTCAATATATGAAACTATAATTTTTAAGGAAGGTGTATTTGAGTATTGTCTTCCAGAACATATAAAAACCGATTTTAAAAAAACAAAAAAAAAACGAGATACGACCCTCTATATTAAGCCATCGATATAAATAATAATAAATATGACAAAACTTTGCCTTCAATTATAACCACGTTACAAAAACAACAAGTGTTTTGTTAGTATGAAATGCTAAATGTTTGTCAACATACAGATAAACAAGTCGCAGGACTAGCATCAAATACATCCACATGATGTTTTTCTAATTCGTTAACATACTGCACACTTTTTCTTTACAAAAGAGAATTTCTTGTTTTTCATATGTACTTGTTTATAAAAAGTTATCCGTAACTATAGTCAGGATATATGGGGAAGTGTGAAAATAATAGGACAGTTTCACTATTTTTTTAGACTCTGATAGTCCAGACTTTTTCAAAGAAGTGTTTAAACGTATCTGCTGCTGATAATATCAGCATAAGGCAAATTATTTATTATTTTACTTTTCCAAATATTCTGCTACAATATCGAAAGATGGATCTGTGATATACACAATCATTTCAGTATTAATCGGCTCCTGTAGCCTTTAATGACCAGTGCTTTGCCTTCGTCATTAACCACAATGGCTAACTATTGACAAATTCTTGATAATGATGACCAGCCAAAAACTAGGCTAAAAGCCAAGACCAAAGCCATTATTTGTAGTCAATGCTCTAGCCACATGAGAATTATAAGTTTTTTCATTGCCTTGTGTCTCTGCAGCAGTAATATTGACTTTTGAAGAACATTAGCTCACCAGTACAGCTGGACAAACCATTTTACAGTTATTGTACCATATTAAATATATTATGTCCTGTGGGAACAAAGGGCCACTTTTTTTATGTTGTTTGTTGTGGTTTCAGTAATCGCTTGTGTTTAGGACGTGCGACTGATTGAGCCTCACGTCCAATCCTAGTGTTGGGGCTGCCAACAACCTCTAGGCAGGATAGCCAACTAATGGCAAATTAAACAACTGAGCTTGAGTGACTGTTTGTATTGTTTGTCACCTACTTACTGAGACGCATCGGTGTTAGCATGCCACTCAGGTTACTCAGATGTGCGCCTTCTCACTCTAGCTGCCGACCGATGGGTGTCTGTGCGGCATTACCAGGGGGTACATGGTATAAGACCGGAAGTAGTGAGCTGCTTGGGAATTTCAGTGGGTGACAGGCAGATAGCTTTCAACCTCTGCGAAAAACCCCACCCCCTATTGTACCATGGGTAAAGATTTTAATAAATTTTTCTAAAACTTTTAAATATTAAAATTAACTTAAAATTGTTAATAATAAAATCAAATCATTAAATTATTAATTACAAATACAAATTTAGCATTAAAATATGTATAGTTTTTTAAAAAGGACAGATGGAAAATGATATTCTTTAATAATAATTTTATTTTTACGACATCTACTATTATTGCGATTATAGACCGGTGGTAGCCAGAAGAGCGTTGAACCTCCCTATTTGTAAAAACGATGTCATTGTATTCACATCGTTTCAGTTTATAAAATATTTTTTCTTGTGTTTTAAATAAAACTTTTTACAACATGCTGGTTGTAACCATTGCAAGACTGTTGAACGAAAAAATTCAACATAGTAGAGAAGATATAGAACACCCAAATCATAGTGAACATATAGATCAATGATGCCAGTTATTTAAAAAGTTGCATTATTAGGTTAGGCTTATCGCTGTTGAACGAAGACAATACGAATTAGTAATGAGCGCATCATTCACAAAAAGCAAGTGCCATAGATCAATATAATTTTGCAGTTAATTTTATGATCAGGACGCAGTTGATACTTGGTTACAGCTGATGAAAATAACAGTTGTTAATGATCAAACGTAATATGCACTTTAGACATGGTGCCAAGAGTGATCAAATCCTCAGCAACATTTATTATTGTTTCGGAAAATTTTTATTTCAACGCATCTTGCAAGGGTAAAACATCTACTGATGAGTTGGTATGGCTACCTACAAAATATATATTTAGATATTGCTAACCCGCAACAAATAAATAAAATTTAAAACATAAATACTCAAATAAATGTAAAAATATTTTCAGTTATATTAATTTATTATCTTGTAAATATTGAGCCCATATTTAATTACACTAAACTACAAAGCTTTACTCTAATATAACGTTAATTTTTAATCACCTTTTTTTTCTCATTTTGCACTTAGATTTTACCAGGCAACATAAATACCTACAGCGAAGTGGAAAATACCCTACAACCCATAATATTTGCTTCAAAAATACGTATTTATCCATATGGCCAATATGATCGCACGGTATGCTTGAGAGCTGAAATTGTAGGATGTCCATGGGAAGGTAAGTCTTTTATAAAAAAATTTTTTGCACTAAAATAGTTTATTATTAAAAACCAGCTTTTACATTTTGAAATTATTATTTATGTTAATAGATAAAAACCAAGAAAAAAAATTATATTCAATATGAATCTTAAGAAAACACGATGGTGTGTAGAAAGTTTTACAAGCGATTCAATTTCAAAAAACAAAATTTATTACAAAGAAAAGCAAAATGAAAAATTGTTAGATACAGATATTGCCTAATGGCCATCAAGTCTGTATAAGGCTGTGATCACATTTCAAAAAAAGATATTGATGATCATAACTTTTCCAGCAAGTAGAACGAAAAGAAAAAAAAATTCCCATAAACTTTACATTTAAGTAATAGATAAAAGAAAATTTATTAAACAAAAAGTATAAAAAAAAAAAATAAAAAGAAGGTGTTGAATACGTTTCTTTTTTTTCGTTTATGAAAATTTAAATCTTATTTATGGCATGGCCATAAAAAGCCAACAAACAAACACACCTAATAGCCGAAAAATAAAAAACACCAAGAACAAAGTTTATGTGTCCCGACGTCTGGCTTAGCCTGTATCTCATATTCTGTGCAGACATGAGTGCGACTACGTCCACCTCTATTACAAAAAAAAAAAAAAAAATATATAAAAAATTAAAAATATTCCTTTTATAATCATAAACCAAAAATGCTTGAATAACAGCAGACATGCCATGTAAAAAGTTTTTAATTTTTCTTTTTTTTTCGCTCGTTGCTTTGTTTTAATTTTACAATTTTATTTGTAAAACATGCAAAAAGGGATTTTTTCTGCCATGGTACTACAAAGTTACCTTGACTTATCACATTATACCACTCCCATATTCGAGTTTTTCCTGGGCACTTAAATATATTTGCCATATACTCACATGCATTCAAGATAATTTCACAAGTACTCATAATATTTTAATGCGGTGTGATTTTTTTAAGTTCCATTATATTTAGTTGTTCGCTGTGGTTCATATTCATGATAAATCTTTTACATTAAAAGTGAATTAAGTTGAAATTAAGGTTTTGTTTAATGAATATTACTAATAATAAAATGGGTTAAGGACGACTTGAAAGTAAAGTACGTCACATTAACAGAAGCTACAACTACTGTAACGTTGCGAAGATTAAGTGGCAGTACAATTGTTCCCTAAAACATTTGAAGAAGACGTTCAAGCTAAGGAAAGTTATTAACCTGAGCTTTAGATTTTATATAAATCGTAAAAATTATTACCAGAAAATATGAACTAAGACATAAACTTTACCTAAATACCTAAAACCAAAATAAATTTGAGGCCCTTTTTCTTGGGTTTTTATTTAAGGACCTTCAATAGTACAAGTTTTTTTTTTCGCAAGACTCATCATCACTCTGGAGATGACTCTTACTTATGCAATGCATTGTTCCTGCCACAACTATAGATAAAGCGGTACGGTAGAGAGGTTAGATAGAAAATATGTAGAAGGCTTATTTATTTTTACAACTGCTCTGAAGCGATGTTGAAGCATTTCTGGTGTTAAGTAGATTCATTAAATTCCTTAAGCTGTGTGAATAGTCATTTTATTAAATGTTTTAATAAGTGACCACGGATGATACTTGGGTTTATTTTAGTACAAGAACAATATCAGCTAGATCAGGTTTTAGTAACCAGTGATATGCCTTCATCACAGTTCAGCAACAATTAATGATGTTGATTGATTTGCCCTGACAACCAGGTCCTAAAACATACAGAGTTTGCTTTGTAGTCAACGCGATAACCACTTTGTCTAATACCATCGTCAATTACTCTACATGAAGAGGAACGTTACAAATTGTTGGAATCAGCAATATATTATTGTAAATCTTTATAAATCTCATTAATCGACTGCTTTAGAAAAATCGCATTTAGGACGCAAAATTTTGGGTCTTTTTTGCGATCAATGCTGGTAGAACAACAGGAATGCCGTGTAATGAACTTTAATATTAAGGAAGACAGACACATTAGAGACGCTGTAGTATTGTTTTTTATCCCTTGAGTAGTGTTTTTCATTAAGAGACCAACTGAAAGTTGTGTTGGTCTTAAAAATATAACCTCTAAAAACTTTTTATTAATCTATTCAAAATTTAGTGATATAAAAAATTAGACTAATAAAATTCCAAGTTTTTTGCATTTTAAATCTCCTCATCAATGCCATGGATTATTAATTTTCTAACAGACATTTGTTCTAGGAAATTTGAAATGGAAAACTTATCTTAAACATTAAGATAATTTAAAAAATTTTTCTCGGTATATTAAATGCTTAAATGCAACTTTATTGAGCTAACAACATTAATAGCAACAGCAATATCGGCAAGAAAAATACACACAGCAATTAACAATATTAAATTGCTTGTTTTCTAGTTGGTTAAACATTTGAATTTGTGGCTGATTAAGTTTGCCGGTCTACCGAAAAGTCTGTTTGTATGGATTTTTTTTCATTAATATAAATGCATACATACACACATACATGTGTACACAAGTCTTTAAATTATTTCAGAACGTGTATTTAGTTTTAATTTAAATTAATGATTAATGATGTTGGCAGAGGTTTAGTTAAAAAAAAAAACAAATGTATAAAAATATACAAGAAATCGAATTTTAAAATAAGTTGTAAGTTGTCTTAAACTAGAAATAGGTGCAGTTTGTGGTTAAACATTTTTCATTGCTTTTCTGATTTAATTGAAATTCAATACTTAATTTGGAATAAATTTAAAGGAGTTTATTTTTTTTTTCTGTTTTATTCGAGTAAAAAACATTTCCATTATGGCAGTAAAATAAATTCGAATTTCTAATCTTTAAATCTTTGTTGAAATAATGCAAAATGACTTCGTTAGAAATGTGTAGGAACTTTAAGAAAAAAAAAGGATTTAAAATAATTGCGGGAAATAAATAATGGCACGAGTTTTCTTGATTCCATGTATTGTCAGAAAATGTGTACTAAGTAAAATTAATTAGTGTGGAAAACACGGCTAGGAAATACATTGGAGTCGTTTATGTTTAAACAATCACCCTACACTAAGAAACACAACCAGAATAATATTTTGTTGAAACTATAAGTTTTAAAAGCAACACATTTGGGGATCTTGATAGAGGAGAAGCAAAGCTTTATACAATGCACTCGCGAAAATATGAACACCCAAAAAAATTAACACTTTTTTTCTTCCATTGGCTACTCTAAAATATGAATTTAGTGCGAAAGGCTTTAAAATGTGAACAATTTTGCATTTTTTTAAACGGATTTTTATCGAAACAGTGATGAGATCTTTGTAAACAGGGTTGTAGATAAATTCTGCTTCAATACAATAAACAACAATAAAAAATGTAACATAATTAACTTTTGTTTTTATGGGCAAAATGTTTCTAAGGGGAAACTAGATGCCATTCGCAAATATGAACAATCTTGCAAAAGTAAAGTGTCTTGGTTTTAATTAGTTCATTTTATCGTGAGCGCACTGTACTTCTTTTAGCATTTAGAAAGTTAACACCGAGGATTCATTTTCTGGAGAGTTAGAGTCAATCAGTAAAATAATTTTGCAGTAAAATAATTGAGGTATAGTATCGAGAACCGTTGCGATAACAAAACTTATTTATTTTGCATGCAGTCAAATTTTTAAAATATATTTAAAAAAAAAACGAAACTAACTTAAAAAACACTTTCCCAAATAATTAAATGCCACTCCTTGTATTTTCTTAAACATCAATTAAATATAAATGTTTAAATATTTCAATAGAACAATTTTTTTTTTATTAAAACAACGTTAAAAGCATGTCCTTCATAAACTTGTCAATCAATTTCTGATGTTTATGTCAGCCATTGTTGCTATAAGGATTATTAGTTTTAAATAATGTATGAAGTCATTACAATTTATAGAAAATAAAAGTTACGCACGCAAAGACAGATTAATATGCGAAAACGAGACCCAATAGTTTTGAAAATAAAGTATTTAAGATCTATTTTAGACAGTAGTGAGAAATTCCCATTTTGTAAAATTGTCGAAGTTATTTCTTGTAGATTATCCAGGAATGAGTTAAGTAATCTGCTCATGAAAATCTAAATACAACCAGCCATACTGTAACCTCATCGATCGTTTGGAAGTGCTCAAACCACATGGCGATTTCTGGTGCACCAGAACTGTAAGGACATGATTGATGTTAGAGTGTATTTAAACGTTTGTGCGTGCGTGTAGAATATGATTATCGTAATTACATGCGTGTTTTTAATTTCATTTAATTTTTAATTTATTTCTACCATTTATCCAATTTTATTTATGCAGTATTGTTTTGAAAACAATAAGTAATTGTTTTAACAAAAGGCGTAACGTTCAATATTTTAATTCAGAACAAATACCGAAAACAATGAAATTTTTGAATACACGCGTGCCATTAAATTGAAAATCTATAAAAAAAAATACACGAACACACGGACACAAAACAACATTTTGTTGTTTTTAGTTAAACAAAAATATTTTTTTTTTTTTACCGCACAAATAAACCTTCCTATTGCAGGCCCAGCAAGCATTTCAGTATAACAATATCCTGGTGCAAATGCAACATATCGTAGTTTTTAATAACATCCTACAACCAAACACTCAGATTTTTCCTAAACCATCATTACAAAAGCACAACATTTTGGATTTGCACTTTTACAAGACTTTTGACAACTGAACACTGAATATCGGATTTTTAATTTTATATATTTACATTTTTCATTTTCTATTTTTTCCAACATTGTTTTGTGACCCTCATCATATCTTTATCAGAAAGAAACATCATTGTGGTTTATTTGCTTGTATTTCAACAATTGTCTTGCTACACTCCTATAACAAGAAATAAATTCGTTGATTACACGAATTATTCCCAATTTTTTACCCAAGGTTTTGGTTAAGTGTAGCTGAGCTACATTATCTTATAGTTGCATGTACGCTGTTCTTTAGCCTTAATTCGGAATTAAAAATTATACTTTAAACAAGTCGATCTTTGAATTTGTGACACAACACAGACATCCCTTTACAGGAGCATTTTTGTCTTCCTTGTCACTGCGGTACAAATTTTTGTTTGTCCAAAATGAAGATTATCTAGTATCTTCAATTTGGAAATAAAATTTTATTTAAATTTTCGTTTTTATTTTATACCAATCAAGTAAAGCTACGTTCACATTTATCAAATATTTGCCCAAAAAAACGTAACCAATAGTTTTGCTTAGGGATAGTGTCATTTAACATGATTTTTATATCACAAAATAAAATTAATTCTTCTCCAAAAGAGTATTTTTATACAGTTTTTAAAAAATTCGAACCCAAAATTAAAAAAATATTGGAATTAAAGGAAATAAATTGTTAGTTTTTTTCTTGGTTACGTTTTTTTCGACAAATATTTGATAAATGTGAACGTAGCTTAAGACTTTTGTCGGTGTTTCGTAGGTTTTTCAGAATAAACTAGAAAAGCTTAAGTAAAAAATTTAGACCCACTAATTTTTTTTAGAGATTTCTCTATATATAGCTTAAGCTCATGCCTACTGCTTGGATTTTATAAGCCATACTTAACGCAATATTAAAGAATTATAATGTAACGCATTAGAAATGTTTTTTCTGATATAATAGTACCGACAAAATTTTTTAATTGTGATACACAATCGATTTTTGAAAACAACTTTTCTATCTGAATTGTAAAATCAAATGATTCTGTTAGTTTTGAGTTATTATTATTATTAAGTGAGGCCATAGGCACTGTGATCCAATGATCTTCTTTACAGCCAGTTTTTAGTTAGTGCAAGGGATATCGTACATACGATATAACACTGCCTAACTCTGATATAGAAAAACTGTTAAGGCTAAAAAAACAAACATTTTCTTGTGTGAGTAGTTATTTTATCTTAAAAAAGAATTGCTGTTTCACAATTCTTTAAATTAAAAATTTAGCTTCAGGGGGAATCAAGTTAAAATATTTAAAAATTTATCTATATTCCGAACTGTATATAGTAAATTTTGAATAAGATTTAATATAAAATAATATAAAAGGTTATAAAATATTGAAATTAATTGAATTCTAAACAACCAAATTGCTTTCATAGTAAAATGTTCGCTAGGTTATGGCGAAAAAACACTATAAGTGATGTAAATATAAACCTACATTGAAGTAGTAAACATAAAATGGTCCTAATTTAAATAAATTACAATAAACTATTTGACAATGTTTTTAAATAATTAAGGATACTTATAATGAATGTGTTTAACAATAACAGTGCAAAGAAGGTGTTCAGTGATTGGTGCAAACTACGGCTTTATAAGCCTGACACTTTAATTTTTAGTTATTTTCTGCATTTTGATGAGAAATATTATTAGGAATATATTTATATTATACGGAAGATTTTTGCCTCTTTTCTATATTTTTTTTTTACAAAAACTATATAAACTGAATTGTAACATTAAATATTTAGCGAAAATATTTATTTTACATTCGAGCCACAGTATCGCACATGCGCTGTGGTATAAAAATTTTCGGTATAAGTCACACTATAAAACCAAAATGATAAACGTTATTTGTCTTAACTTTAATTTTTGGATTAACGCGATTTTTCCTTAACTAAAACTTAAAATTACCCCCAAAATTTTGGTATTGAAAACAACAACACGAACTTTGGTAAATTTTCTATTTTTTGGGGCCATTTTTCATTAAAAAAAAAAAACTAAAATAATCCAAAAAATAAAAATGGCACCAAATTAAATGAAATAAAATAAAAAATTGCACAAAAAAAAAATTAAAACGGCTCCAAATTTCGTGTTGGTATTTTTAAAACAAAACTTTAGTGGCAATTTTCATTTTTGCTTAAGGAAAAATCGTCTTATGCTGGGAACACTATTGGGACGAACGACGAATTTTTCGTTGCGAATATATGTCATCAAAAATAAAACACATGCATGCATATGAAAGTGAACACAACACCGACGTCGACGAAAGTCGTCGTGCGTGAAGAATTCTCTCATAGACTTATTTCTATTTCATGTTCAATTTTTATAAGAATTATTTTTATCTTTATCCGGTAACACTATCGCTGTTATGTTTGTACAATAGAGCCCCGATTTGCGTCGTTAATGGGGACGGGAAAAATGCGACACCAAACGAAACGACTCAAATCGGATCGGTTTTTTGTAAGTAGAGAATAAACGGGGAACTGCCATTTTTACATGCTAGTTAATAAACTCTTCACTTGTAATTATGACTTCAGTTAAAAAGTTCAATCATGAGTGAGTATGTTGCGACACAAAACGGAATTAAAAGGACGCAAAGCGGGTTCAACCAAATTTTAAAAACCGATGCAAATCGAAACGACGAAAAAAGGATCGACGCAAATCGGGGCTTTAGTCTATATAAAATCAAGTTTTTAATAAGAAATATACACAATATTTTTGATTATTATGACAGCAGTTATTTGTTCGTCCCAATTGTGCGCCACACGACAAATTTACGCAACGAACTTTTACTAACGAATTTGTCGTGTTAGACGAAATTCATCGTTCGTCCCAATTGCGTTCCCTGCATTAGTCCAAAAATTAAAAGTTTAGAAAAAATTACCCCAAATTTCAAAACGAAAAGAAGTAGGATTTGTCATAAACTAGAAAAAATTTCCCCACAATTATTTGTTTTTGTTGATTTTAATGTAATAATTTTTATGTAATTTTTAATTTTTCAGTTTGGGGCAATTTTTCATGGAGCCCTTATATACATATTTTATTTCAGGAAAGTTTCAATGAAAGAAGGCTAATAAAGAGAAGAGTTTACACTGTTTTCCCTTATTTAGTGTTTACCACATATTAGATAAGACTCCTTATGTAACGTTAATTTTTCTCCAATACCAATGCAAAATAGCACTTTTAATTGTTTCACCAACTACACAAACATCTGCTGTGTTTTCACATTAATTAATTGAAGTATACCTTAAGGTGTTCAAATTACCTTAACTATTTAATAGCCTTTAATTTCGTTTAGCTTACTATAATTTTTTTTTTTAAACTTTAAAATTTATAGTTCATTTTAACGTAATTTTGTACACATGTCATGGTAATAATAAATTCTTCTCTAACTTTATTTTTCAAACGAAACTATTTTATTTAACTAAAAATTTCACGACACAATTTATAGTAATTATGGTTGATATAATTATATATTGTATTGTAATTTGTGGTAATTATAATGCAATTTAGTTACCGTGGAAAAAATATTATAAAACCAATAAATACTAATGAAAAATATAAGCAACTCTGCAGTGGTAGAGTAGCAAACACCAAAAGCAATTAAATAGTAATTTTGTTAAGAAAAATATAGAAGGAGAGATTAATTAGTTTAAATAAAATAGCGTGGAAATAAATATTAAAAAAAAAACTTATTTTATATGAAATCGTTGTATATTGCAAATTTATTTACATCCAGTTTTCTTCATCAATTCAGATGAGAGAAAGAAAAATTCTAATAAAATTGAGTCAGCTATTTTTGTTGCTTCCTTAAAACAAACCTTTATTTCTTCCGTGGAAAAAAAGCTACCATCAGACATTTTTTTAGTTTTCACAGCATATTGAGAACAATTTAAATCGAAGACCAATTTAAACTGAATTGTAGCATTGCCTAATTGGTATCTTGGTATAATATAATTTTATACTTATCTGTTGTTAATTTTTCTATGCCATGACATAATTTACTCTGTCTATCCTCCTGTTTCGTCGCGCGAAACATTTGGGGCATTCACACTGCAGTCATAAAGTCATATTTCATAAAATAATAGTACACAAAAATATGCCAAGTGTGAACACCCCGTCATAATTTAATGTGATAATTATGCCAGCAGATAATAACAAAAACATATAACAACACTACATTTTTTAGTCGGATTAGTGCGCATACGTTTGAATTTTGTCTTAAATGTAAATGTTTTTAATTCAGTCCGACTTGGTAATAAAGAAAATAATAAATTTCCTGTAAATATTCTAAAATGTTCTTTATTAATTAAAATTTTCAATTATTTTTTATTTATACGAACTTGCTGAAGTAAATTTAATCAAAAGCAGCTGTTACCGGTAACATGAGCTGAACTATTTTTTTTTTTTTGGACGGCGGCAAGTGGAAAAACGTTTACAAGCTGCCACGCAGATTACTTACACAAACAAATACATATTTTTATTATTGTTTTATTTATAAGTAACGGCAGCTTGTAAATATTATCGCCGTCTTATTGTTATATGACTTTTTTGCTTGAAACACAACAACATTTTTTTTAAAGTATTGTAAAATAATACGACATTATGTCAATATGACTGATATGACTACAGTGTGAACACCCCAATACTTTTATATTTTGTTTAAGTTAATAAAATAAAAGTTATATTCATATCCTCAATTTATATTAAAAATGTTTTCGTCTATCAATACTACTTTGAAAAACAGTATTACTTTTTAGAACATTGTATTGTTTTTTAATAAAATAATGATAGATAAGGTTTACGATAATGTTTGTTAATCTTTCATTATCAGCATTTTCCTTGGGAATTTTTATCTGCGGATTCGCACGAGTTAAATTAAGTCTGCAAAGGCATTGCTTTTCTCTATGCATTGGTTCCTTATGGATTTGTCCTTTCGTATTTTAACCATAGCTTACAATGTACGAGTACAGAGATGTATGCAGTGTAGAATATTAAAGAATGAAATAGTAGAAATAACTGGTACAAAAACCATCACTCTGATTAAATCAAGCTTTGCATGGGTATTCATATGAAAGGTTTGCAGAAGTCCCCTTAATATTATCAGAACAGGAAGATACGCTTTCTACTATTGCATAAAACAATGCACTCTCAGAGAATGAATACTGTTGTCTCATCTTCTTCTTTAAGGCATAAAAGCACTAGGGTGAAAGAAGTTGGATATATTTCCACAGAGTCCAAAGTGACTAGGCAGAACAACAGTAAGTAGCTCTAAATAATTTTTATTAAATAAATTTTATTTGAGGATGCCTACTAAATAAAAATGTTTGCTTTTATGATTTGTTCTACCTACCGATGAAGCCAGCCAAACTTTCTATACGGTTGAAATGTTACTTATCCTGTTTAAAGTCGTACCTTACGCCGCGGAATAATGATGCCCCATAAGGGAATCCTCAGAGGACCTCCTGGCCAATACATCAGCTTTCTTTTTACCCATTTGACTGCTTTCTTTCTTTAATTGTTAGGAACACACTTGGTTATCACCTGTATTTTTTCTTCAATGGCCATAGATATTCCCGACGCTGAGCCCACAGATGCCAGCCAGCTCCTCCTCTATCTTCCGTACATCTGTATATCAACATAAACGTTGGAAATAGACACGAAAAATGTTTCCATCCAACGTTTCCATCAGCAGAGTAGGTTCTTTAGTTTCCTGTCGAGACTAAGTTTATAGTTTATGTTGCCACTTAGCAATAGTAGCAGCTGTCTGCAGGACAATTTATTTAGAATCGAAACGAGCATAGTTCCTTAAAGTGCTGTACTTATCTACAACTATATTTTGATTTCTATTTTTCTGTTTTTTGGACGGCGTTCAATCTACTGGAATGTAAAATTTAAAAGTATTATGAGCTTTAGCGTATTGAATTTTTTTATCAAAGTTTTTAATATAAGTCATAAAATTTGCGAACTTGAACTTTAAAACATGAAATTCTTTTTTGTAAACAAAAAAACATCCTCATTCAAATCATGCATAAAAAGCCTTGAGGAAAAAAATTAATAAAAAACAATTTAACTAAATTTATACCAAGAGTATATATAACCTTAGTTAAATCGATTATTTATAGTAAAAGTTAGCTCTCCTTTCAATTTGTGCTCTTCTCACTTGCCTTGATGGACAACCATATTCGCAAGAAGCTATTGTTTAATTTTTAATTTTATTTCTAAACATGTCTGAACCGTTTTCCTATTTAAAAATTACCTTGCAAAGTCATTAGATTCAAGGTGAAACTGGACAATTTTTGTTTTGATTTGAAAAAAATTTCACGTGATTTCCTAAGCAAATTAACAACATCCCAAATAGTTTTTTTTTTGTAAGAATTATTTATTACTCTGCCTAAAAATGTAATATGTATGGTAAATTTTTGTTTTGCTTTTTTCATGTCAGCATAAATTTTATATCCTTAAATAATTTCTTTGCTTAATATTTTATCTTTTTTCATCAATCTTTTGTTCAAACACAATTTTAATGGCTTCCCTTTGAATTGTTGCCTTTTCTTGGGCCTCTTTGGCCCACTCCTTAAATATAATTTCTGTTTTTTTTTTTTGCTTTCTTACTTTCTTTTATAAAACTTTATTTTACAGGATAATGTAAGTAAGTGAGTGAGTGCGAAAAGAAAAACAACAAAATATAAACTGAAATAAAAGAAATGTCTTTACATTGTTTTCCTTTTAAGGCCATAGAAATATGGAGTACACATTTATGCATACCTAAAACGTATGTACATACTTTTGCATGCAGATTTTCCATGTGTAAAGTACAACATGCCACAATTTTCTTTTTTACCTTTTTCTTTTACAACATTTAGTGACATTAGGCACGTTTTACAACATCATAAAATTATTACGATTGTTTACCATCCCACCTGTTTTAAGGTTTATTATACATACATATACATACACATAAAAATTTTTTTAATATATTTTTTTTATTTCATTTGTCAAAGGATATATGAAGGATACACAAGAATAACGTGCTATCTTGATTAATTTGCATATGAAATAATGCACCTCATAAAGGCAAATAAGCTAAAGCTGACTGAAAATAACGACTCCTTACCCAAACATTATGAAAGGCAAACAAAACAAGGCACTTTCTGATGAAGTAGAAGGCAGTTAATGATAATCAAATGACATGTCCTTAGAAACCAAATAATAATAAAAAAAAAATATTTTAATATACACAAATACTAAAGAAAATCAAGAAAAGCCTCATGTTGAATGAATGTTCATTTTAATTTATTTTCTTGCTGCTGTTTTCCAGTTTTCCTTTTTTTATAGCTTGCCAAGATAAACTTTAACTAAAGAACCTTGTTTTTTTCATAATTATTGCATTTAATAATATATTTTGCTTCCATTAAGTTGTTTCTCCAGCCATCTTGACTAGAGTTTTTTAAAATGCTTTATATAGTCAAGGTAAATTTTTTGTGCATATAGTGCTACTTAACGTTATATTTGTATAAGTTTCGAATTTTATTTTTTTATAATTCGTTTCAAAAGTAAATATTTCAAGTTGTTATTAAATGTTGAATTTTTTCTGTTCTGCTTGTTAGCACATCATTTCTATTAGCGATGCTTCAAATGTTGCTTTAAATTTGGAGTACGCATTTGTTTATTCTAAATAAACTAATTTTGTTTCTATGCTGAATGTAACAAAGATAGCTACGTGATTCTCTTATCACTGCACATGGGGGAGAATTAATTTCATATGCAAATCAATCAATGATTTATAAACAAATAATCCGATCAATATAAAAATTTTTATTAATTTTACATGTGAAGATGTGCCGTTCAATTTTTTTATTAATACTACAAGGTTTTCCAATTGGGATGATATGATTTTGAAATGACGTTTCGGCCATTTGCAATATGTCATGATCTCTCATTTGTTTTTCATTGTCTTGAGTAGTGTTTACAATTTCATTATGGAGAGATATACGCAAGGACAACGTTTACAAATTATTCAGTTTTATTATCAAAATAATCGTTCTCTAATTGCAACTTTTCGTGCGCTGTTGCCATTTTTTATCGCAATAAGCGTCCAAGCTCGCTATTCGTCAAAATTTTGAGCTTACATTTTCTTTACATACTGTTCAAGTGCCAATAAGACAAAGAACTGCTCGAAGTAATGTCTGGTGGAATCACCTTTCGAAATGAAGCTGGTAACACCGTTACTGTCAATGGAGAGCAGTATAGATCGATGATAATCAACTTTTTATGGCCGAAATTAGAAGAAGTTTTTCATGACAACATTTGGTACCAACAAGGCGGGGCTACATGCCACATAGCAAATGCAACAATTGAATTATTGCGAGAAAAGTTTCGAGATTCGATTATTTCAAGAAATTGTGATATTGAATGGCCTCCAGGAAGTTGTGATTTAAGACCATTAGACTATTTCTTGTGGTGTTATTTGAAGTCATTGGTCTTTTGAAATAAACCAGACTCTCTTCAAGGTTCATAAGTCAATATTGAACGAGCCATTCATGACGTACGAATTGATTTAGTAAAAAGTGCTAGGATATTGGGTTCATCGAATACGTCCCTGCAGAAGAAGTCGAGGAGCTCATTTGAATGACGTTTTATTTAGATCTTAATTGTATCGATTGTACTTCACAGTAAATAAAAAACTTCTGAATTTCCTTAACAATAAGTGTGTTTTTTTTTAAGAAATCATATCACTCTTTTTGTTAAGAAACAAATTCCAAATATTATCATTTCCTTTTGATTTGCAAAGAAAAGCATTTTAAAACATTTTTTTTATGATTAATAAAAAAATTCTTCTTATGAATTTAAAAATTTTAATGTAGTTACATATCTCTTTTAAACTTTTAAAATTAATAGACTTAATTTGTGAAGTTTTTATTCGAACTGAGTGATGTTTAATCAAAGAAATTTTTAATTTTTCAGGCTTAAGTTCGTTTTCTCTATATTTAATTTTATTATAAATTAAATTATTATTTAAATTAGAAAGAAAGACAAATCTAGTGGCTCTTAATACTTGAAACAGACAAAGAAAAAGTTTTTTGACTGCGCGGAGGGTTGAACTGACATCGATGTTTCGAATTTTCGACTTACTAATAAAAATGTGTACTGCCTTAACAATTGTAATGTTTCTCTATACGTATACTTCATAATATTAAGTATACGTAATTTTTAACAGAGGAAAATTGGTTTTTTGTGCAAATGTATTAAATCTGTTTTTAATGCTATTAAATTCTAATTTATTAATATTAACAGATGGAATTATCTGTTAAGAAATAGCTAATGTATTGGCGAAATATTTTGACTTTGCCCGCCCCACTGTGCAAATATTTTAATCCAAAAATAACAAATTTTAAAATATTTTTAAATAATATATAATAAAATAAATAACTTTGTATATTATTTTGCGTTTTATTCCTTTTAATTATGTCCAGATAAACCAGCGACAAAAATCTATATTAAGGATCAGGATCGAAACTATGGAAAATTTAATTTATTAATGCTCCCATATATCATCCATTAAAATTTCTTATAATATTTAACGTTGGAAATTAAATCATGACGCCGTAATCAATTGAAATTTATCAAAAATAAAAATGGAATAAGTTTGGTTTTAACTGTTTAATTTTTCAAAGTTCTTTCAACTTGTAGCTTCCACTGTCTCTTAATAATTTGTTTAAAATCAAACCAAAATACGATTTTTTTGCACAGGGCTGTTTAACGTATTTCCTTATATTTATTTTTTCATATAAATATTTATCATACTCCCCTTTTTCTGTATATTTATTTATTTATTTATATGTTTTTATATCGCCAGGACAACTTGCATGCAAACTTTTATAATATGGCGCCATTTAGTTTTATTACAAAAAGGTTGTTTTAATTCATGAACATAAATATTTGCACTAGCATGTATCTACGAATGTTGTTTAGTGGCAAAGAAAGGTTAACACAAGAAAATAGGTAGATCTTTGAAACGACATTGGCGGCAGGTTATTGTCTGATTTAATGTCTGCACGCAATGTTTTCAAACAAAAACTTCTTTCTAAGCACTCGCATTAAACATATTAAATTTTGCTGCTTACATATGTTAGAAAAAAATCTAATTTTGTAATAAAATTTTTATATTAAATATGTAACGAGTACATATATACTACATACACATAAGGATATATAGTATAAATACAAGTTTTTTAGCAGAAAAAAAAATTACTTAATTATTAGGGATTTTTCATAAATTTTTTGTTTTCACAACTAAATTGCTGTAATTATAAGCATATGTTAATAATTATTAAAATCGACATAAATATGTAAACACATATGGGTATTTCCACATGAAAGAACCAATGCTTTCATTATGACGATATTTTTGTTTTCATTTCCACTTTTAAAATTCGAATCAGCTTTCACAATGAATTTTTCTAGTAAGTTTATTTGTAGTAAACAATAAAAAAAATGCCTACTTTTAGAAGCGTCAGTGTAATACGTTTTACTTGTGAATACAAAAACTTAAAGAGAGCTTTGTTAGCAGCGTTGTCAACTTGGTGCTTTTCGCACCTTTTTTTGGTGCTTTTCTAAATTTTTTGTGCGAAAAATATCTGAGTTGGTGCGTCGTGCGCTTTTTCTTTAATTTTGGGTCTTTTTTTTAATTTTGGGTGGCTCCAGATCATATTAAACACAATTTTTTGTTTCAGTATGAGAAAAAAGAATTTTGTACAATTTGTGTACAATTTTTACATTAAATTTTACAGACCATAATAAGAGCAACCAATAATGATGTTTAAGAGGTGCCAAAACACATTCACAAAAACCGTTAAACCGTCTTGTTATTATAGATAATTTGTAACATTTCATTATAAGAAATTTGTTGTTCCTTTTAGATATTCAGAGTACTTAATTTTTTTTTTTTTTTTGTCGTAAAAGTTGTTTTCAAGTCTGTTAAAGAGCTTTGCAAAAACAAAGTATTCTTGAGACTTGCGATCATTGTTCGTTTTTTATAAAATGCGTAAAAGTTTATATAAAGGATTGTAACACTAAAACTAATAAAATTTATATTTACTAAAAGAAATATTTAAAGTTAGATTCAAGAATGGAGTCTAAAAAAGGAGATCATAAGAGAAATACAAAAGGATTTGGGAATCACAATGTGAGTTTAAGCAATGGATTTGGCCTTGACAAAATAATAACACAAAAGCAAGATGTTTTTATTGCAAATGCGATATCACGCTTAAATATCCAACCTTGTTCGTTATGCTGGAACACGGAAACACATTGCAGCTTTAAGCCCATTTATCAACAATCGATATCAACAACCAGCATTGTACAAAATGTTTTATCCCATTGCAAATATGATATCATGCCATTAGCAGTACAATTTGAATCCGATGTCGAAATATTATCTAGTATTAAAATAGGATGGAGATTGATTCACTTCATGCATTGGCACAATAATCGTATTATATCAACATTAGAATTTTGGACTTAAGTTAAATGTTGTAAAGACGCAAAATTAATTCAATAAAAATTTTCAATAAAAAAAAAATCTGAAGTTGGTGCGTTTTTTGTTAAATGGCGCGTTTTTTATTCTACTTTTTGGTGCCTTTTGAAATTTCAAAGTTGACAACGCTGTTTGTTAGTAAAAAATTTTGTATATGGGTATAAAAACTTTATTACTGTAAAATTGAATTACAAACTTAAAGGAATGTGAACGGCATTAAAACAATTTCCATCGGAATGTAGGACTTACCCGATATACATTTTCAAGTAATCAGATCAATTTAAAGGGAGTTGTACTTGCCTTGATTCGCCTTAAAAAATTTAAATTTTTTGCCCGCACATTCGAGACAATAAAGAATGAATTGTGCTTATTTTGTATAATATTTTTGTATAAGAGTATTTCCAATATAAGTTTCTTAAAATTTTAAGTATTTTTTTGTTGCGAATGGCTTAGAAATCAGATATGGATTATAAACACATTGGGTGCGTTCAGCAGACACAGTTTGCTACACAACTTTTGCTCAACAACTTGCTGAACGCTTTGATTACTGAGCGCTGAGCGAAGATGTTGACTGAGCGCTCACTGTTTTGGGTAGCAAAGAAAAAATACGATACATTTCATCAAATTGCTATATTTCAGTTCAGTTTGACTTTTTAATCAAATTTCATAATATATTTTTAAATTTTAATTCATTTTAATTCACAAATAAATATTATGAAATCTTTTTACAAAATAAAATTCAATAATTTTAATTGAAAAGTAATTTTTTTTTTTAATTAAAAAAAAGATCATTCAGAAAAATTAATCAAATCAAAAGCTGATACATCTAAACTGTTTAGTAGCAAGTTTTTCTGCTGAACGCGCCCATTGACCTGATTTTGAGTCTCGGTACTTTTAATGATCGAAATTTTTTAATAGAAACTTCACTTTCACATTTAAATTTTTGTGGTGCGACATACATATGTATGTATATTGAATTTTTTAAAAAATTATGTTTAATGAACATTTTTGTACAACACTTCAGCTCATTATAGCTGTTAAATTCTGTATATTTCAATTAAGAGAAAAGGAAGATCCATTTAACGATGAGTTTAAGGGTTAACACTTCGCATTAAATTGATTATCGTAGTGTTTTACATAAAAGCTTTATTGTCAACTTATTTCAGTATACGTACGAATTAAAAGATTACTTATACAGTTTTTTTAACCAACAAAAACAACCCGCGAAGCGATTAGTTTGTCTGCCGAAAACACCCAAAACTTTTATCTGGAATTGATCCGAAATGCTCTTGACTAATCGGATTGCATGGCTTTTTATCAGCAACGGCGAGTGATAGAGGAACATTGTTAAAGGAAGGGAAATCATTAATTTTTATTCGGTATGAAGCTTTTTTTCAAACAACTTGTACACATTTCGTCAAGCTTCTGGTTTTTAGTAAAAGTGTTTTAAGGCAACTCAAAAAAAAAAAATTAACCTCCCTTTTACAAAATGTAACAATTTATTTGAAAAATTCTCAAGAATTTATCTTTTAAAAAACGTAAAGTGAATACTATCTCATCCAAAAATTTAATTCACCCCTATCGTGAATAATTTTCCACATGAAATTTTTTCACTTTTCACGTATTTGCAATCGTGAACAAGTCGCATAAAAAATTGTATTCAGTCCAGAATAACAACGTAAAAACTGTTCACTGAAAAAAATTCCCCTTATCGTGAATAAATATTTCTGTCGGAATTTTTTCACTTCTCACATTGATATTTTCACTTTATTTTTGATGGGGAATAGAACAGAAATTACATTGATTTCTTCTTATAATTCCAATTTTAAACTTTAAAAAGTTTATTTTAATGAAAAAATCTGATAAGAAGGCACAAACAAACTGATGTATTGCTCAACAAAATGCAAAAAACAGGCCGATTGCCTGCAGATGTGTGAAACTTTAATTTGTTGGCATTTTTTCGTTTTAGTAGACGAATTATTTTACCACATAAAAGATGGAATGCAATAAACAAACGGATCTACCAAACTAAAGCCCCAACACTGAATATTTAACTTTGATTTTTTAAGATTTCTTTAAAATAAATTTGTCCGTGTATATTTTTGAACAAAAAGTTCTATGATTTCTTATTTTTTGAATCTTCTTCCCTTTTTTATATTCACTAAGAACTGATAGCGGGAATAATTTTTCACGGGAGATTCACGATACAATTTTTTCCTTCGAGTGGAATTAAAATTTCACGTGAATAAAAATTTCACTTCTTATTCACGATAGGGGTGATTGTGGTTTTAATTTCTGAGCCGGAGTCCGCTCTGAACTAGCAATTATGGTTAAAGCCACTAATTCTATATTGAAATTGAAAGCATTATTTTTTAATTTTTTATCGTCACTAAAAAAATTTAGAGAAATCCAACTGATGGATTTCTACAAATGCTTAAAGCCAAAGTTTATTATTATTTTTATTATGCCTATGCAGCATATAATTGCGAACTAACAAACAGTTGGCAATAAGAAATGAAAATAAGATAAAATTATAAAACGTATAATAAGGCGGAAAATATTGAATGCATTTTTTAGGGGAAACTGAAACATCAAACAGCATTTTTCACCAGCCAGCCGAGAGTTGTTTCTTTGCAACAGATTTAGTTTAGAACTCAACCAAAAAAAAAAAAAAAAAACACCAATTCTCCATTGATAGCAAGAAAATTTAAAACCGCGCAAATTTGTAAAATCGAATTGACAAGATTGTGAATAAAGCTTTTATATTATATAAGTTTACAATCAGATAATTCATTTCTTTATTTAAAATTATAATTTTTCGTATGAGTATACTTTTCAACGGAAATTCTCATATAAATTTTTTATACATAATTTATTTCATTCTTCCTGCGGTTGTTTTTTCTATCCTATATATTTGACAACTTTATTTAAAACCACAATTAGCATTAATTGTAGTGTGTGTTCAATACATAAAAAAAAAATTTTTTTTAGTTAATTTTATGGAATATGTGTATGGAACGTACAACTCGTCACGTAATTACTGTATAATTGGATGGGAAATTACGTGACGAGTTGTATGTTCACGGATGTAACGATTTGGGCCCTGTTGATGCTATTAAGTGTGGAATATTACACCGTTCTCAGGGTGGGGAGCGTCCGAAAGATCCATTTTTCCATGACTTAAGCTCATAAAGCGGTGTGAACTTGATCGATGGCGTGGGCTATGGCTTATTGGTATACACCTGCGATATAAAACACCACAAGAGATATTCTAACGGGGTCAAATCGCACGATTTCGGTGGCCAATTCAAATCATAATCATGCTTTCAAATCGCTCGTTTAGAATATCTAATGTTGAATGACCTGTGTAGCATGTATTGCAGTCCTGTTGAAACCAAATTTCGTTGGTGTCCAGATCATCCAATTCAAACCAAAATAAGTGGTTAATCATCGGCGTATAGTGTTCGACCTTGACAGTGATTGTCTGGCTAAC
This sequence comes from Lypha dubia, assembly GCA_947311025.1. Classification (NCBI taxonomy): domain Eukaryota; kingdom Metazoa; phylum Arthropoda; class Insecta; order Diptera; family Tachinidae; genus Lypha; species Lypha dubia. The sequence goes on along the minus strand of OX371261.1, from coordinate 109,309,936 downwards.
ATCGTTGACAACGCTAGCCCAAACAGTGACTTTCTCGGGATGCATTGAACGCACTTGGATCTCATGTGGATTGGTATCGTACCAAATTCGACAATTTTGTTCATTCACGTACCACATCATCCAGAAATGGGCTTCTTCGTTGAAAATAATTTTTCGATGAAAATTACGGTTAGTTGACTACTGTTTAATAAAAGAATTTCATTATATGTGTTTTTAATTGCTTTATCGGTCCATGTTGGTTTGGCAAAACAGACAACTAATAAATGACAACTAATTTGACAGATGTAGCTTCCACATGATGGTCAACTGTGAAAGTTCAGAACCAACATTTTACTAATTGTAAACATTCTATTTTGGAACTCAAAATATAACGTTTAATGCTTCAAATTTTATATAAGCGGGTAGTTCCAGGAATTGCGTACAAGATCAACCGTATTTTATACAATTTTTCATAAAATTACAGAGAATAACAATTTTATTTCTTTGTTTAATTTAAAGCAAAAATAATTTATGTCTACATCACACGTTTGTCTATACATAAATCAGTTTTTCTTTATTATAGTTTTCAATTTAATAAAATTATTTTTTATATTTTTTTTTTTTTTTTTTTCAAACATTTAAAATGACATTGATGCATATTTAAGTATGTACAGAAAAATTTCTTTAAAATATTTTCCCCTTTACTTCTTCTTCGATATGACTAACCCAGTATTCATAAAATATCAACCATGAAAGCAATTCACAAATTATTTATTACAACTCATTGTATAAAGTAATATGATCTTCTGTCGTATAAATATGAGTACTTATTCTAAAAAAAGGACATGTTTAAATGAAATTTTTTACTAAATTAAGAATTTAAATAAATTAAAATGGAACTATGAAATACTAAACTAAAAACGTTGTACATAAAACACTAACTAAATGCAATAAACTATTTGTGAAAAGAAAAGAAAAAAACTGCGCCTTAAAAAAAACAACGCGTCAAACTACATCATCATTATCCCTGCAGTTTGTTAGTCGTTTGTCTTCGTCATTGTTAAATTTATAAAAGAACCAAATGAAATACACACTCATTTGAATTCAGCAGAAACACATACGCAGCACTCATACTAACACGACAACTCAACATATGTTCAGATATTAAACAAGAACAAAAGACAACAAACAAAAAGTTTCAAATTACCATTAAATTTTGTCTCCCTCGCTTTTAGCTATTTGCTTTCTTTTTTTTTTTAAATACAACAACAGTGCAATAAACTAAATCACAATTCATTTTATAGTTTTAAATTTAAATTTGTGTCTGTAGAAATGGAACAGTACAAACAAACAAATGAACACATCTACATTTACATAATTTTATATTTCCTGTCGCAAATGATTAATTCAGTCTAATTTTTACAAAAATTGTTTACTCTTTCCAGAGGGCATTGTTTCGTACAGTATACCGAAAGGGGTCCAACGTGGCATGGAAGTTGATTTATCGGACAAAACCTATGATGGCTATGAGCAGGGCGATCGTTATGTTGAAGGCCTGGGTCAACTGGTTGATGGTCAAAAGGGCAAAGATAATTTTCGCACAGATATACATGGTTTTGGCAAAGGTAAGTCGTGATTTGGATACCACTAGGTCCTTAAAATATGCTGATATTGCTTATCGACATTATCCTTCTGTTAAGATTCTTGTGACATCTTTTGAAGTAAAAAGTATTAATCGCCATCATCATTGAGGAAATGAAACATATCTAGTTTTACTTTCACAAACTCAAATCTAATTTAAAAAGTTTTTAAGATCTAAAGCTCTTAACATTTATTTGCTCAGCTGTAATTTGCAATTTGCTTGTCCTTTCAATCATGGACTCTGCAAAAAACAAAAAAAAAAGATACTTCCAATTCCAATATTCTTGTCTTCGTTTTTTTTTCTAATATTCTCCGTTAATGGCCTTGTTTAACAAAATATATTTTTGATTAATAACAAATGATTATTTTCTTATACAGAAACATAGAAAAATAGAAACTTTATGAAAAGTTCAAATATTTCTTTGTAAAATTTCTTTCCATCTTATAGTTACTGCTTTAAAGATTCCTTTTAAGTAAAAAACAAGACTTAAAACGAAACTTTTTTTTTCTTGTGGTTTATTTGCCTTAAAGGACAAAGAACTTTCAAAGGATGTTGTTTGGCAAAAAGAAAAAAAAACAGAACTTTTAGAGAATAAGAAATCCCAAAATAAAATGACATCAATAGTACATTAACAACTTTTTAGCTGTTAATGTTTTCCTGGCTCGATAGCTGGCTGGATGGTTGGATGGCTGACTGCTTTAATGTCTGTCCTTTTAAAGTTATATCAAGAAAAAAAAAGTTATTAAAATATAATATTTTATAGCTTTCCTAACAATTCAATACCATAAAGAAAAAGAACAAGAAATTTGCATTAACATCCTATTTTTTAGCTGACATTTGTTAGTTTTGTGCCTCACAGACTGACTGCTTAACAATATTTTATTTTGATAAGAAAATATTGCCATTAGTCAGTTGTTAAGTTGGCTCGTTTTGGTTTTTATTAAAAACCAGGGAAATTAAAAAACTTTTGTATATTTATAGCTGTGTGTATGTGTATGTGTATCTGTGCTTGCTTAGAAATTCTTGGTAAATAAATAATTTCCTCATCAATAAACACTAGAAAAAAAATTATTGTAAATATTTGTTTGGAAGTTTTTTTTATCTATTTTTGCAAAAATAATATCTGGCGAACAAATATAAATAAAACTCTAACGCCAAAAAAGAATTATATTTTTAAATATATTTACAATACGATGGTAGAACAGAAAAGTATTCATTCATTAAAATTAATATTTGAGTTGTTACCACATTAAAGTATGACCGTGAAATGCGATTGCTAAGCATTGGATCCATTGTGATTTGCTTTATTTTACTTTATTGACTAATTAGTCTCCTTAATTCCCAAGGAGAAACATTCAGCCACTTAATTCCCATGATAAAGCCCCCGATATCCTCAAGTTTGCACTTCGCGATATCGCTAATGCCTTCATGGAAACGTCTGCTCGGAAATCTTTGCCTATGGCGTTGCAGCCTTGGACAATGAAATGCTGATGATATGCTCCATAGTTTCTTGCTCCTATTCATCCTCACACATCCTTCAGAAATTCGGAGTGCCATTTTCTCATATGCCATTTTCCGAGCAATGGCCAGTAAACGCGCCTACTAAGGCTCACAAAACCTTTCTATTCATTCACAGAAGTAGATCAGATTTACCTGAGTTTAGTTCTGACCATATGGACCTCGAGACTCTACAATATTCTCTATTCTTCCAGGAATTATTGGTTCTGCTAATCACCCAACCGATTGGAGGTTTAACCAATCTAATGCTGACCATATTCTTGCTAGCTCAACAGCGATATCGTTTCCCTTAATATTGCAATCTCCTGGTACCCAACATAGCCCTACGCTAAATTTTTCCATAAGTAAGTTGAGGATCGCTAGGATCTCAACCCGAAATACACTACATTCATTCGGTAGCCTAAAAGACCTACGAATGTCTGTTCCTAAAAATTAGATGCCAGCACCCGTGCCTATTTACATTTTCGATCCATATGTAAAGACCGCGCAGCCCTCGTACAGCCTATCAAATTTGACCCAAAGATCCCTATTCGGAACGAATAGTGATGGCGTTTTAATAAAATTAAACTCAACAACCTTGAAGTGCGTCTGCTGAAACTAATCTTTTTCAAGAGATCTGTAAATCATGAGCTTACAAAACCCGCTTCCGTAAGCCTGAGCAAACTACTTGCCGCCGTTGTCAACTATAAATTAACCAATTTTTTTAAGATAAATAGGAGTACTCCTCGCAGAGGTTAATGAAAATGTTTATACCGATCAAATAATTTGTTTAGATTAAGCGAGAGCCCTATATCGTTAGGGTTCTCTTCTTACTAAGAAGGAACTATTTAAATTGGTACCAATGTGTAGCAGTCCGTTGCACATGGGGGCATTAGTAGACACAATTTATCCATCCTTTATTATCAGCACAGTCCATAAAATTTATTTTACAGATCTATAAATTTTTATATCTCTTTGTACTCTTATATTTACAAAGTGATCGTGATTTGATACGATGAATACCTTTTTCTGCTTGCTTCTTATCATTTACTATGGAAGAAGAAAACTTGAATTATTCTCATCAGGTGTCGTTGTAGAACAACACAAAGAGTGCCAGGTCATCTAGTTATTAATATTGAATAATTTCGTTGAACTTTCAGATGCATCCGAAGAGTCCTGTAAGGATGTTTAGTATTTAGCAGAACATATTTTAAAGTTTCATTTTGTGTTGACGACATTCATGTGACCTTGACCTAATAAAGATCACGAGATAAAGTATATCGATATAGAATTAAAATAAGCTTATGATTTCCATATAAAATTTATTTTGTAAATGCTTTCGTTTTTAATTAATTTTGATAGCACTCTCGCTCATATTCATCATCAAATTGTTTTACATACGAGTAGTTTACCCTTTGCAGTCTTCCCTTGAATATTTTGTTTTCGTTTTCTTTTTTTTTTTTTTTTGTCTCTTCAACCAATATGATAATTTATGGCAACACTGACATTCAATTCATGCTTATTTGGAATTTGTGAATTCCTTGTATAGACAAACTTCCGCAAGTTTAAAGTTTTTTTTTTTCGCTTTACTTCATTTCATTTGGGTATTTATAAGGGAAGCCGGAATATGTAGTAACTGTTGGGTTTATAGTAAAAGAAAAAACCAAAAGCAAATAAAAAAAAAAATACTTTAAGAACTTCATCGATTTCATTTGGCATTGTGCCAATAATCAAAAATTATTGTAAACTTTACATTTTAAGTAGAAAAGTTTTATATACGGAGTACATACATATATTTTTTTTTGTTGCTGCCTTAGTCTGTAGTTATTTTCTCCTGTGCTTTTCATAGCCACTATGACGGTTTATTACGCTTCATTCTATCAAACTATAAACGAAAAACTTTTTGAATGTTTGCAAATAAACACTGGTTAGTTTAGATAAATACATTCCAAAACAGATTCAAGACTACATAGTTAAATTAGTTGTTCTGTATGACTATTTTGTTGTATGTACATGTATATGTCTCTCTATCTGTCTGTCTGTCTGTCTGCTTAGCGTCTGATTATCTGTGTGTCTCTCTGTATGTCTGGACTTAAGTCATTAGCACTAAACCGTAATGTACAACCTTGAAATAATATTAGATTGTAAGAGGGATGAAATACTATAAATTAAAGCTTGTTTGTTTGATAAGTAGCAGGAGGAAAGTTTTCAAGTGCTTTGGCTTAAGTTTATATGTGAGATTATAGTTTGTTAAACTTGAGTAGAAGTGGCAAGATCATATAAACAGTGTATAAATGCATCATAATTTTTATAGAAGTATTCTTTTATATTAATAAATCGTTGTCGAAATAACCAAGATCAAAGTGAGATTTTTTTTGTGCTGCTGTTTTGAATGATTTTCGCTCAGGCATTAACAATTCCAGAATGTAGACGAAGAGTAAATAAATGTTGATACGGCTACTCTTTCTGCCTGCAACCAAAGCCTTCGGTGGCTTGTTTAGATTTTCGTTAGGAAACTTTTATAGATACACTTTTATTTGCAGCTTGAGTCAACTCTGAATTTTATCACACACCTACGATTTAATTGCGACAGAAGCTCGTGGTAAATAATTGATATAAAGAGAACATATGACTGATCATTTCTTACAGGCCGTCCACACCAGCAAAAAGTTTGGCAATTATTGCCGTGGCAGCCTTCAAATTTGATTGCCGACACAAGATATTTGCGTGTGGACCGCACGAATATGTGTTCAAACACATGTTTAGCAACAATTGCTAGAAGATATTGCTGAGCAATTATCTCTGAACACATGCTGTCAAATTCAATTGTGATTTCTATGAAAATTGTTTTTTATGGGCAAATAGAATAAAAAAATTAAAAATCAAATGTATAAATATATGAAAACCAGAAAAAAGTGAAATATTTTTAAAATAAACATTCATACTATTGATAATGCTGAAATTTTTTTTTACAATTAAGCCCGTAATTAAAATTTACCATACAAATAATATACAACCTTCTTCAGTAAAATTTTCATATTTGTGTTCTAAGATATCTACGATTTCCCTACCACAAATACATATTTGAACACTGGCAATTTGACGTCTTAATTCTGCCGACGTTATTGACACATGAAATTGCTGGTCTGGACGGGGGGTTAGGGAATATACAGCTGAGAAAGACATAAATGATTGCAATAGAAAATTCCAGTTGAATCTAAGGCAGTCTGTTCGAAATGTTAATTGAAGCAATCGACAGAGTAGACATAGCAAAATTTATTCTGTAGCTGTAGAACGGGTTTTTCCTAAAAACGTGATTTAAAAGAGTATGACGACGTTACAGTTAAAAATTTTACTGATGGAATATAAAAACCTTTTAAGTCTCATTTCATCTCTGATTAACTATTTTGTACAAACTTGATACGAAAGCGATCAGCTAATGGAATATAAAAACTTTTATGACTGATTTCATCATTTCATCTCTAATTAACTCTTTTGTACAAACTTGATACGAAAGCGATCCGCTAAAAGACCAGTGATTTAAAAGCCTCCCTTACAACGTTCAAATAAAGGCCGGGCTGAAGCTATTGCGAAAAAAGGACTCGTTCGTTAACCATTTGCAAAAGGTATTTACACACGTTTTACTAGGATTTACTGTTAAATACTATTCATTAATAAGATGGTCTTAGAGGTTCCAAATCCTTGAAAAATTATTTAAAACAAATTTTTACGACTAGAATACTATCGTATAAAATGCAAGTTCGTTTTTAATTAAATATACATATAAAATAAAAAATTATTTCCTTAGTTTTGGCTATAGAATTGGATTTTAATTTGTGATTTTGACAAATCATCATTGGAAATTTTATTAAAATTTTGTATTTTAAATTTAGAAACTTTATTTACATTAAAGTGAACTGTTCAAATAAGAAAATTCCATATCAATTTGCTGGTGATCTCTTATAGACTTACAAAATATTTCTTTAATTTTTATATTTTTACTTTAACGAACCAAACTTCCTTTCTTTTTTGTTTTATTGATTTATTTACGCAAATTATTTAACACTCGTTAAGAAGAAATAAAGTTACACAAATTGATTGCCAACCCTTTGTATGCTTGCTGGCGGTATTGGGAAAAGGGAATATAAGAGAATAAGACAAACTAAATTGCCGTTTTAATTTATAACTTAATATATTTTCAATACATAAGGAATATGCATGAATGTATGCATGTACAATGTGTGTGTGTGTATAAGCACATTAAGGCATAAAACCTTTGGCCTTTTGCGCGTAACTTCTTTATTCTGTAATATTTTATATATTCTTAATAATTGTAATGCCTCCTCAATTCCCGAATATAACGAAAACAATAATTTAAGCTGCTTGTTTTTCCAAAAATAAAAAAGAAATAATAATACTTAAGGTACGGTCACATCTGGCAAACATTTGCTCAAAAAAGCGTAACCACTAAATACCAATGAAAAACTTTCTGATTTATGCATTTATTTATTAAGTTAAACAGCATCTAATTAGATAAGATTCTATTACATTTTCTATAAATTATGTAGGAAACTGTTTAACGTAATAAACAGGTATCTAAATCAAAAGTGTTTTCATTAGGATTTAGTGGTTACGCTTTTTTGGGCAAATGTTTGCCAGATGTGACCGTACCTTTAAAGTAAAGAAAATTCAAACAGCAAGTGTGTTTACGTGTGTGTGTGTGTGTATGTATCAAAAATTTCAGTATACATAATATGGGAAGGTAGTGAAGAAACAAAGAGTGCCAGAATTAGAGGTTTAAATGTCGCGTTCATAAGGTAATAATTTTCAGTTGGCGCATTTAGATGTTTATTTTTGTTCGCTATTTGAAACCATTTGAAGGCAACAGAAAATATTCCTTTTGAGGGAGTGATTTTGATGGCAAAGAGGTTGCACGGCTTAACAATTGAAACAACGTAAAAACATAAATTTTATTTTAGCAATGAAGAAAACAACAACACAAAAATATGTTGTTTTCCACACACAAAAAATAAAAACACATACACATACAACAGCAGTTACAAGCACACACACACATACTCTGCTGTAAAAGCATACTTGTGTTTAGAACAAGGATAAAGGAATTTTTCTGTTTAAATGAAAATGTATGTATGGGAATCTGTGTGTGTGTCTCTTTAAGTTGTGTATTTAGACTGGTGCGTGTTTGAAATTACTTTTCATGAATATTGAAAGCAAAAATAAATAATTTTATACATAAAGATTTTCCTCGAAGAATTCTTTAAGTTTTATTTAACTTTATTTATATGAAATATGTTCTTATTTCTGCTTTGTTGAAGTTTTTATATTAAAACTATAAAACCGATTTGTTTTTCTTTAATTTTAGTAAACGAAAAAAAAAGAAATTAATCAGAAATCATTATTCATTCATAATTTTTGTCGTTTCTCTTTTTAATTCATTAATTTTAATATTTTCCAGGTTATGAATGGATCGGTTGGCGCAATGATACTCCTGGCTTAATGGGGAAACCTGTTGAAATTGTTTTCGAATTTGATACAGTACGAAATTTTAGTGCAATTGTTTTGCATACAAATAACATGTTTACTAAGGATGTTCAAGTAAGTTTGAAATCACTAATGAAATTCATAAACAAAAAAAAAAAAAAAAAAAAGTTGGAATGAGTTAGAAGTTGGGTAAAGAATATCGAAGAATATCGAAGGAAGGCTGCCTATCAGTACGGTGATTGTAGATTTGATTCCAGAACAAAACTTTGGGTGTTTTCTAGAGACGTTATTATTGCTTCGCGGATTGTGTTATTATATAAAAAATTATTTTTGAATTTCACTTCACAAACCAATTCATTTGAATTGATTTTAATTTAAATTGGATCATCTCTGTTTCTTTACAGGTGGTGTACTCTATATTTCGATTCGAATAGAAAACTGTTCGAACTTACAACTGTTATTCTTTCGATTTGAATTACAGAGTAGCAGTCCAGAATTTCGAATGAGAGATTTCTCGTAGGGTAAATAGCGTTTGACTGTAGAGTGTTGCAGTATTGTTTAATTGTTGATTTCTTTTTTTTTTGTGCGGATATGTTTCCCTACATTTTTTGTATCAAGGATTTTTTTCCGGCAACATGCCCATTATTTTGAATGGGTGATTAACAGTGACCCTAAGAGTGGAAATTTAATCTTTTAATCACCCGCTGACATTATAATTGAGTGAGACCATTGGCCCTGTCATCCAAGGTATATTTTGTGCAGTCAAGCCTTCAGCGAAGTACATTAAGGTTGCGAATAAAGCTAATTGCTCTACACGGTAAAAGATTGCAAATATCATTTGAAGTCATCTAGATACCTTCAAGAAATTTGATTCCGCGCTCCGTTACCGAGGGACAGTCTCAGAGAATATGCTTTGGCGTCCTCTTTTGCATTTCGCATAATCTAAATAGATTGGTCTCACAGTTTTCAATGATGAATTGGTGTCTCCTGAGCACACAGTGTTCAATAGTAGTAACTTTTGCGCTTTGCTTTGGGTTAAAGTAATAAATCGTTATGCTTTTCTTAGGTCTTGGAACGTTTCCCAGTGGCAATAAACTCCATCTGATATCATGAGCTGTTCTGTTCTTTGATACATCCGCGCGCGAAGATGATTTCCGGTCTTATAAATTTACGTTGTGTTTCTCTGTTGGCTAGACAATCAGTGCAGTCCGTTCATTTCCAGCATGTGCTTCGTGGCCTGGCACCCAGCATAACATTAGTTAATTTTTGGCAGTAAGTTCGTTTAGAGATGTAACACAGTCCGTGACGTCCATTAAGGCGTTGAGAAGTGCCTGGTTATCGGATATCAAGATACGAGTACCACTTTTCGCACTATAAGACATATACTTTTTAGGACCAGCTTTCAGGGGATGACCCCTTCATATGCAGTGCATTGTGCCAGAACTAGGGGAAAGGGATAGGGTTAAAAAGATAGGCTTAATTATTTTACCCATGGTAATGGCCTGTTGGAAATTGGGGCCATATGCCCATGACCGGAATCTTCATTTGCCTGTTGAAAGCCATCGGTATATCCTATTGTTCGGTATCTTCGTGACATGGGATATTATTCTGCCATTCATAGTATTTGTTCAGACCTAGCTGACAACAAAATGGTCAGCATTAAGCTTGAGTAATCAAAATCTGGTAAGAGAGTAAATCGATGCTTGAAAATAACATTCATTAAGGTCACACCATAAGTAGTATTGTAATCACACCTTTCTTAGTATTGTCGATCCTACAGAAGTTCAACTTTGGCGGTCTTGGGTGTCGTAGAAAGTTTATGTATGAATTTTGTAAAAAAGTTTTTAAAAGTCGAACATTTATGTTGAAATATTTAAGGTCGTTGTAGGTTTTTCTGCGGAACAAGCCATTTGTTAAATTACTTTAAAATTTTCTTGGAGAATAAAATTATTTTTTATATAATTTTTGGTATACATTTTAGACTCTAAAATCTATTATTATTGTTTGCAGGTCTTCGTACATGCCAAAGTATTTTTTAGCATTGGCGGTCGATATTTCTCCGGTGAACCCGTCCATTTTTCCTACATGCCCGACACTATTATGGATCATGCCCGCGATGTTACGATTAAACTACACAATCGTGTTGGCAAATATTTAAAAATAAATTTATATTTTGCTGTTAAATGGATAATGCTGTCAGAAATATCATTCGTTTCAGGTAAGTGAAAAGAAAACATTTTTTTTTGCCCTCTCTTTTGTAGTTTTATTCTCTTTAAGTCTTTTCATTTTATTTTACGATTAATCTAAAAATTATTTTAAGCTTCATTTCACTTTCAAGTGTCAAACACTTGAAAATGCATTTTGCATAAATATATGTGTGTTAAATTGTTTTTTTTTTCGATTGCAGTTTTTCTTTCAAACTGAAATCATTCATTGCACTTGAATGCATTCATGATGCCTGCCCGTTACATGGCATAGTTTATTTTTTTTTTTTAACATTTTGATTATCAACAATGGCCAACGACATTTAAAATGCATTCGAAGCCAGATATATCAAATGCTTTAAACACTAGTTGAAGAGCATTGTGCTAAGGGAAAAGAAATGGGAAAACAAGTAGAGAAATAAAAGAAGTCAATAAAAATGTCCATACAATTTATAATATAATACCACTTATTTCTTTTATTTAAAATCAATAGAAAAAAATTTTAAAAATTAGAGAAAAAACTAACCCCTGGTTTTGAATGTTACTTGAAGTTGTGTGCGTATCCAGCAAAAAAAAAAATAGTCATTTTTATTTATTGTCATGTCATCGTAGCATTTGTATATGCAAGAATGAATGAATGAGTGAATGAATGAATGAATAACTGAAAAAGCATTGAAAGCATTGAATACCTTTGGGTTGAAACTTCTGCAAGGGATGGGTTTCAAACAATAGAAACGTTTAAGTACAAAAAAAAAAAGAAAACAAGAAATATTATTGCGCACTAAACAAATATATTGATTCATATCAGTTTAAAAATAATAACAACAACAACAAAATAGCTTCTGTGAAATATTAAAGGGGATATGCTCATAGCTTTAAAGGTAAATAAAATCCTTAGATTTTTTATTTTCTGTCTCTTATCTTTAAGATTTTTTCTCTTACAACCTCAACTGGCTTTTGTAAGAAAACCTCAAAACACTTGCCATTGCGAATTCCTTTGAAGTCTATTTGTACTTTGTTTTCTCCTATAAACCCCCTTTTTCTAAAAGCTTTATGCTTGTCATTTATCTACCAGCGTTAAAGACAACCTTAAAAGCTGCTTATCTTTAACCTTTTTTCTTCTTAACCCCTTTTTTTTTTTGTTTTTTTTTTGTGTTTTTTTCTTATAAAATATATTTACTATGGAATAAGAATTAAAAGGAGCAGACAAAAACTACCCCTTGGCATGTCATAAAACAAACCATGACAGAAAAACAGCCTTTTGTTTTAATTTATTCTTTTTAGCTTAATATGCATTTGTTGTTATTAAGGTATTTCCTTTTGTCAAATAAATCATATTCAAAACACTGATATTTTTTTTTTACTATTGAATTCAGAAAGGCGTTAAAGATTGCGTTATCGAAAAGCTCTTTTATTAAACGCACTAAGTGCTCTAAAATATGTGCGTGTAAAGTTAAGAAGGGTAACAGTAACACGCAACTAAGAAGCTTCAAAAACGGATATGTTATAAAACGAAGATAAAACTAAAGAGACCTCCAATTTAAGGTGGAGAATTTTGAATTGATTTTGAATACGAACCAGCGTTTGAGAAAGGGTCTTAAGCACGTATCGTGTAATCTTGAGATATTTTTTGGCATAATTTATGGATTAAAATTCTTATGTCGAAGTTGTCATCTCCTATAAAGGGTTTTCCAATAAGGTTGATATGATTTCTTAAAAAAAAAAACACTTATTGATAAGGAAATTCAAAAGTTTTTTATTTAATGTGAAGTGCAATCGATACGATTAAGTTCTAAATAAAACGTCATTCAACTGAGCTCCACGACTTCTTCTGTAGGAACGAATTCGATGAACCCAATTTTCGAGCATTTTTTCCACTAAATCATATAGTATGTCATGAATGACACGTTCAATATTAACCTGTAAAGCTTGTAGAGAGTCTGGTTTATTTCGAAAGACCAATGACTTCAAATAACAATACAGGAAATAGTCTAATGGTTTTAAATCAAAACTTCTTGAAGGCGATTCAATATCACAATTTCTTGAAATAATCGAATCTTGAAACTTTTATCGCAATAATTCAATTGTTGCATTTTCTGTGTGGCACGTAGCCCCGTCTTGTTGGAACCAAATGCTGTCAAGATCAACTTCTTCCAATTTGGTTATCATCGATCTGTTGACTTTAACATCGATCTGTTGACTTTAACAACAAGGTGCAATGCTCCCCGGGGTATAGGGTAATCTGACTTTTATAGATATGACAGAGCAACGGGAAGTGCATATATTTTATAATGGTGGAAGTGGGTTGCCACGTAAGTCTATATAGAAGGTGTAAGGGTACCTAAGGTCTAGCCCATGACCAAAACCAATAGAAAGCTAATCCCTCAGCATTTACTTTCGAAACTTTACCAGTAGTTTGTTCTGGTAAAACGGAGACCGGCAGCCCACATGGGGGATTGACTAACACCGGGAAGTAGAGTTCTCTCTCTACTATCGCGGTTTCATGATCCCATGGGCCGGTTGTTGGTTGAGGTCTCTTTCGAGAGTTCACTTAGTGCTTGTGGTTGTTACCAAAAGCTGGTAGAGGTGTTGGTTTAAAGACTGATGCTCAATTAGCGGACTTCATGTCAACCAACGCGAAGCCTCTATGTGCTGTTGTGAATCTACAGAATTCCAGAGTTTAGGTACCTCGCTCACTTTAGCAAGGTGTAGTAGACATGACGGGCCTTGGTCATATCATGCCTTCGGGCTTCCTGAGAGGTTTGGCTCGGGGGCGATGGTGAACGCTTAATCTACACTAAGTGTTTAAGTACACCGCCAGATGATGCCGAAAGGCCGGTGCTGGCGTTAACTCTAACACATCTGTACCGCTCTCCATTGACAGTAACGCTGTTACCAGCTTCATTTCGAAAGAAGTACGGACCGATGATTCCACCAGACCAAAAACCACACCAAACTGTCAATTTAGGAGAATGTAATAGTTTTTCATCAATAATTTGTGGATTTTCTTCGCACCAGAATCGACAGTTTTGTTTATTTACCGCACCGCTCAGATGGAAGTGAGCCTCATCGCAGATGATTTTCTTGAAAAAATCGTTATCGTTTTCAAGTTGTTCCAAGGCAAAATCAGCAACGTAGTTCTTGTGTATATCTCTCCATGATGAAATTGTAAACACTACTGAATATAATGAAAAACAAATGACAGATCATGTCATATAACAAATGGCCGAAACGTCACTTCAAAATCATATCTTGGAAAACCTTTTATATTTAAATTTTTCTAATTAAGCTATAAATAGTTTTGTAAAACTGAGTTATGTTTAATAAAAGAAATTTTTTTATTACTCAGGCTTAAAGTGAATTCAGTACCTTATCAGCCCTAATGATTATCATCTGTTTTATTTCGCCTTAGCTAAAATAAGGAAACTGACAAAAGTTGTGTTTGTATCACGAGTGCTTACAAAAACTTAAAGAATAAAGTTTTAAAAACAAATTTTTATTCAAAGCAGAAAAAATAAATATTTTTGATTTTCCTAGAATTTATTGGAGTATTGTTCATAAGGCTTTTGCTGAAAACATTCAAAATATTATAATTAGAACTGTATTGCCTAAATTTGTTTTATTGTTTTCGACAAATGTACATATCGCACTGCTTTCTCTAAAGAGAATCAACTCAAAATTTTTAAATTTTCACTTTTTACAATCGATGTACAGTGGTCATATCTATCACTGCAAAAATATTACACCATTTTCTCTACTCTTTTAACAAAAAAAAAAAAAAAATAAAAATATATAAAGGGTCCGCCATTTAACGTTTTTTTTTTCAACTAGTGCTTATTTCGTGAATGGTAACACTTAACTCATGTCTGATTTGACAGATAATTAGTTTTATCCTACCGCTGAACAAATATGGTTGTGTATACGCTTGAACAACGCTTCGCTAAGTAGGCCTGCGATCGACTTACAGAAGATGCCGATTTTGCCAAAAAAAATCATCTTTTCAGATGAAGCTCATTGTGATCTTGGCGGGTATGTAAACAAGCAAAATTGTCGCATTTGGGGCACAGAAAACCCGCACGCATACATTGAAAAGCCGACGCACCCAAAACGAGTCACTGTTTGGTGCGGATTTTGGTCCAGAGGCATAATTCGGCCATTTTTCTTCGAAAATGAGCAAGGTGTGGCCGTTACGTTACAGTCAATGGCGATCGTTATCGGGCCATGTTGAACGAATTTTTGTTCACAAAAATTGAAGAGGAGGATATTGGCAACATTTGGTATCAACAGCGCTACGTGCCACACAGCCGAAGCTACACTCGATGTTTTGCGCACTGTTTTTGAAGATCGCATTATCAGCCGCAGAGCTGATGTCGTTTGGCCACCTCGGAGCTGCGATTTGACACCGTTGAACTATTATTTGTGGGGTGCCGTCAAAGATAAGTGTTACGCCGACAAGCCAGAGACAATTGACGCTTTAAAGGGCAATATTCGTGAAGCGATTGGTGAAATACAGCTGCACACAATCGATAATGTGCTTAAAAACTTGACTTATCGTGTAGGCTACTGCATGGCCGGCTGAGGCAGCCATTAAAATGAAATTATTTTTCATTATTAACCGGAAGGATTGTACTTTCAAATAAAAAAAGAAATTTGAGATTTAAAAAAAAAACGGCAAATGGCGGACCCTTTAGTTGTATCTCTCTTTGTGAGACAAGAGTAGTTTTAAAAAAAATGTTTTTTGCTTCCACTGAAAATTTGTAAATTTTGAGTTGACGCTCTTTAGAGGAAGCAGTGCGTTATGTGTATGCAGGTAAAGTTTTTAAAATTGCGAATTCGCTTGTTAATTTTGAGAGATTGGTTTTAAGGGCCAATTCTGTTAAATGTCTTGGTCATTCTTAAGATCGTTTTCTTAAATTTAATTTTTAACTTAAATAATTATTTTTATTAGAAAGGAAAATCTAGAAGCTCATAATAAAAATTATTATATCCACGGTCTGGAAGGAACAATAACAATTGAAGAAAAGAGTAAATGCAGCACCAGACCACCACGAGAGGCATGTCAGAAGTGACATTTTAAGAACTCATGATCGAGAGCTACAGACACATCAGTTCGACACTCTGCAGGTTTTAAAAGTCGGCGTTCTAGAACGTTCACTTTAAGACAAAAAAGGTGTCAGACAAACGTGAAAGACCTTTCAGAATTCAAAATTCAATTGAAGTTATTAAAACTAAAAGAAAGAAACACTTTAATTTACTTTTATTTAAAAAGTTGTTAAATATTTTAGTCGCTATAAAATTAATGTGAAATTGTTTGATATCATATAAAAAGCAGAATTAAGTTTAAAAAATTTTTTAACATAAAAAATCTGTTAAAGCCCTCGTAGGTCCTTATTCAATTCATGTTGTTCTATTTTCACACATTTATTGTTGTTTTTCGTAGAAATTTTTGTGTGGTATCCCTTATTATTTGTGTCATAATCTTTAGAAATAATTTAACATACTGAATATCTCTTGGTTTCTTTTATTGCTGTCAATTAAAACTTTGAAAACCATACATATGTACATATGTATGTATATTTTTTTAATTGAATTGAGGTGTAGAAATTTTAGTTCAATTATGTATGTATATGTATGTATGTGTTCTGTACATGCAGTCATTATTGGGAATCGAAAGAATAGAAGAATAATTCAAAGAATTAAATGAAAACAAAATCTTTTAGCTCAACAAAATTTTAGCACAGCTGATGGTAATTTTCATAATTATATAAATTTTTTTCTAAACAAAACCAATTATATAAAAATGGAAATGAGAGATAAAGAAATACATGCATACATAAATACATACATACATACATATTTTAAACAATCCCAGCGGCGAAATTTTGGAGGCCTTCATATATAAGGCCCTCCGTAAGACCTTCCTAGAGCTTCTTTTCGAATTTGTACTCATGCTCGCTTGACTTCTCACGAAGGCATTATAGAAGGCCTACCTACTCCCTTCTAAAAATATAGTTTTTATTATGGGTATGTATACATCAATAAATAAAGAAATAGTTAACCGTGAAATTCAACATAATACAATAATCACTATTTTGTAGAGTTGATATTTTGGCACTTTCATGGGTTTTTACTTCGTTTTTGCATTTCTAAAGGTAATTTAAAAATAAATTTGTGAATGAATAAGGCCTTCTATCAAGCCTGTCTAAGAAGAGAACTTAGAAGGCCTTGGCTGGCTAGGTCATCATGTGTAAAAAATGTATGAGTATGGAAAGGAGCAAGCGCCCACATAATGAAAGAGATATCGCTCCTTTATTGCAACATAGTCATATCTGAAAAAACTAAATTTTTCAGTTACTGACGAAAAAGAGTTTCTCAATACCTTCTTTATTTGTAAAAAAAACTTGCATAAACATATCTCTATCTAAACCCAAGTTATAACCGCTTACATGCTCAAGCCGTCCATATAAATGCTTACGCTTTGAAAACTTTAAATGCATTTTGCCACGTTTGATTTTTTTTGAGATATGACTACGTTGCAATAAAGGAGCGATATGTATGTATGTATGTATACATATATATAATATAGAAAAAGTTCAATTATTTTAAAAGACTTGGATGAAAAAGTATGTACTCGTATGTACAATAATTCTACTGTAAAGTTATTTATTTTTTTGCTTTTCTCTTGTCTCTTTCTAGTACCAGCTGTGGGAAATTTTACAGACGAACAAGAACAGCGTGGCGCCTTGTTGCCACAGGATACCCGTGAATATCCTTTACAAAGTAATGAATATCATCATAACAATAAAAATGGTGGTAAAATGCCAACATCAAATGTTAATGGCGAACGCAACTATAATAATGGACCACAATGTAAGTTTTTATTTTTGATTTTTTATGAATTCATTTTAACTTTGATTTTTTGCAATAACCCTTTTTTTATATGCATTTTTCAATAAACCATAATATTTCTGAATATTCTTTGTTTTTGTATATTCTAACAAAATTTCCATTCATGAAAGATGATACTAAAACAATTATCTTCATGAAAGTCCTTTGAAATTGCCAAGTACTTTTGAAAAGATAAAACTTTGAACAAAGTTCTTTTTTTTAAAGTACCACATAAAACTTCCTCTCACAATACCTCCATCTAAGAAATAAATATATATTTTAATAATATAACTTTTTAAAAATTTTACTTGTAATAAAAGAATCACACAAAGCAAGTACATTAACTCAAGAACGTATCGCTGAGAAAAGTGGCCTTTAAAAATGGTCTATAAAAAAAATACCTTGTCAAAAAAGTTAAACAAAAGGTAGATTTTAAAGAAATTCCTTCTGAAAAAAAATCGATAAACGTAAATTTAACAAAAAATTAATTGCAGTAAATTACGTTTAAAACAATTACATATCTGAAAAAAGGAACGTTAAGGTACTTAAAGGTACTTTTAAAATATAAAAATTGTAATTTCATTTTTTCAACAATCATTAAAAAGATCTTTTTGAAACAGGCAATTAAAAATATATGATATATTTTATAAAACATTTTATATCCTTATAGATTTTTGAAAACATTCTACTAAAATAAGGACACCTCCAAAAAAGTACATTTAAAGAAATTTGCCTTTAAAAAGTACTTTTAAACAGTATAAGACTTTAAAGAAACTACATTGAAACAGTAAATTTTAGAAAAGTACCATTCAAAGTAATTAAACTTGGTGAATTGTAACTTGTGAAAAAAACCACCTGCTAAAGATACTTCAAAATATTAACGTTTCTATAAAAATATATAAAAAAAAAATCACCAAATATATTTTAAGAATATTTTTCATTGAATTTTTACTTTAAGAGAATAAATCTTAGTCGCTTGCAACTTCTTTAAAAAAAGTTTTATCATTAAAATATTCATAAATAGTTTTGGTTTTATTAAAAATTTTATGGCAGTTTCTGTATTTTTAATCTTCTCATTTGTTTGTTTTTTTTTTCTCCAGTAATCGCACCCAAACCCATTGATCAAGAGCCCTCCGAAGAAAATTTCATTGGTGTTGTTATCGTTGTTCTTACCACCATCATTATCCTTTTGGTTGCCATCATACTATTTATTGTATCAAGAACAAAACGTGCTCGTGGCAGCAATGTTTTGGACGCATTCCAATATAGTTTTAATCCCAATACACTGGGTGGCAACGTAGATAAACATCGACCAAATGGCACAGGAATTAAAGTAAGTACTAACTACAAATACTACAGCTACTACAACTTGTACAACAATAATACTTAAAGTCCTGCTACTAAATACAATTTCGCAATAAAAATATATAAATGATAAAAGTAATAAAAAACAGATTCTAGAGTAGGAGCAACAAAAATAAAAAAAAAAAAAAAATAACCAGAAGAGGATATAAAACGACAGAAAACCATCGAGCTAAACAAATAATAATTATTGTAAACAAAATAATAAAAAAGAAACTTGGCGAAAACACAGACGTACGTACATACATACTCGTAGATTTATCCATAGAAGTCATAAACATTGGGATTATAGAAAAAGTATATCCTTAAGGCAGTGGATGGAAGAGAAAAATTAAAAGTTGTATTCTAACTTTTTCTCTAGAATTTAATAAATAATTTTGTGGAATTAAGTTAAAATTGTCAAAAAAATACAGCAGGTGTTGAAAATATCTTGCGGCTTTTAGTTTTTAATATACATTTTTCATTATATTGAACAATAAATAGCGAGGCATGAACAGTAATTATTTTTTTTTTAATTATTAAATGTGTCTTGATTTCGATTTATCGCAATAAAATGATTTACTGATCTTAAATAGCCATCAGATATAAAGTAATTCTCGTGTTAGTATTTCTAAAAAAAAAGAAACTTGGTATCTATATGATAAGGCATATCGAATTTTGAACGTTATTTCGTAAAAAATTATATTAGAAGGATCGTTTCCACAATTTAAAAACTTATTTAGACTACTAACGTAGACAGATCAATAACACAATCCTCTAACTGCAGCTATCAAAACTTTCAACCATATTCCAAAGATCTTATTATTTTTAAAAATATTCGGTAGTGACTTGACTAAAAAAGTATTCGACGGCGAAACTCAATTTGTTGCAAAGGAGTCTTTTACGGACGAAAAAAAAAACATATCCCCTGAGGTCAATATTATTAAATGATACACCATCTCAATTAGTAAAAAAATCTCTAATATAAGTTGGAGTGCCAATCAAAAAAGTCGATATTTTAATCAACAATTTAGTCTAAAATTGGGTTTTACTGATTATTTTATAATTTAAAAACAAAAACTGAAAATTATAAGACAGTGTAGTGTAATGGTGCAAAATAAACCCAAATATGATAATACATATAGGCTTGACTCTGATACAAAAGGATTTACTCGATTTTTTATTTGGCGATTTTCGTGACCATTTTCTTGGGTGCTCCATGCCACACTCCGTCAAATGCCTTGGAAATATCTAGAGCCAGAATTTTACTTTTGCTGTGTTGACGTTGTTATCGGTCGGTAGAACGAGCATTTTTATAAAACGGCTTTAAAAGTCTCGTAGCTGATTGTGAGATGAAGCGAAGATTAAAGAACGAAAAACACCGGAGATGGTGCAATTATCCGAGATACCAAGAGATGCATTAACACTCACTATATAAAATTTATACTTGTCAGGGATGAGAAGCGAGAAAAAGGTATAGAGTTTTGTTTTAGTACCCCTCAACACACAATATTCGTATATGTATTGGCTCATTCACTAATTGAGTAAGTTGGTTATTTACGTTAAAAAGCGTAACATATTGGCCTTCTTGGGTTGTAAAGGGTGTTTTTTATAGAGTGACACAAGTTTAAATCATAATAACACAAGGAAATATAATTTTAATATCAATGAAACGGGCTTTATTGGTGAGAAAATTTTATGAAATTAATCTAATATATAAAAACCTCGTGTCACGATGTTTATTATCGAACTCCTCCGAAACGGCTTATAATGAAATTTTTTATGCATATTTGGTAAGTATGAGATAAGGTTTTAAAGTATATTTTAAGCCGCTAGGGGCATGAGGAGGGGAGGGAGGGGGCAATTCCTGTATTTCCTAATCTATTAACACAATTCGTATTTCAAACAGAACAAAATGATGTTTGTTGTTTAACGACAAATGGCGCTACGTCCGCCATATAAGAAAATAGCTTCCGGGCGAAGCCGCTCCAATCATCTAGTGTTTAAATATAATATCTGCCATGTGGCCGCCACGGCTTGCGTGAAGACGGCGCAATCTGGAACACCAATTTTCAAAAATTAACTGGGTCATTACGTGAAATTATGTTTTCATAAAAGTTTCTTTGCGTAAATCAATTGTAGCGCCCGCTGCACAATGAGTTTGTCCAATAGAACAATTATTTTTATTAAAAACTTCAACAATTTGCACGCGTTGCTCTTGTGTAAGTCGATTCATAATGAAATTTCAAAGCAAACTAAACAAAAAGCAACTATCAGCTGTTAAGTGGTTTCTCAAATAAAGCAGTGATGGCAACTCAAAGTTGTGACACTCTGTAAAAAACACCCTATATGTCTCGAAGGGTTATGAACATTGAAATAAAAAAAAAACAATATCACTGTTCGGACCGCTCTCAAGCATCTTTGAAATTGAATCGGATAGGGAATCGAAGTTGAATTAGATTTTAGCCTTGCATCTTTGTAAAGAATCCCAAATGCAAATAGTATGTCCTTAATTTGGAATTTAATGCAGATAAAGCTAAATTCAGGATCAGACGTGTGTAATGATTTCTGGTACTGGTAAACAACTTTATTACTTATTATTGTATTGCAAGACTCCTATGAAGACTAAAAAAATTATTGAAGTTTATAACCAGGTATAGGGAAGTCCTATGAATTAGAGTTTTCAGATACCTGAGTCTCACATAAGGGGAAAAAGTTCGGACGATAGAGTCAGATGTAACCAGATAATAAATACTATCTTAGCTCCCGTTTGCTAAAGGACTCTATGTCGACCGTATATACACAATAATTAAAAATTATGTTGTTTAAATTTATTTAAATTTTTAATTGTCAGAATATGGCCCTAACATCGGAAAAATTTTTTAGTCCTTGAATATGTCATTTAAAGATATACACACATACATGTTTATAGATTTAATTGAGTTTGAAAACACAAAAATTTAAGTGGTGCGCATTAAATACGGAAAACAATTTTCCAACAGATATTAAAGCTTAAAAGGAATTTTTAGAATCGCATAGTAGGCACTTGTGCAAATTTTATATTGATATTGAATTATTTAAAGGTAATGAAGACCACTTTTAATGTACCTAAAAATAAAATTATTTTTAAAAAATTACCATAAAATGTTCGATGCTAAAATAATTAAAGCGATGATTTTCTAATTTTGATATTAAGAATTGAACAAAACGCACATACTTATATTTGTTAAAGTGTTTTAAAAGTTTCAACACATTTTCTTTAACTTTGGAATAAATTTAAGGCAAATCAGTGTTATCATTAAATGCCAAGCTTCACCATCCTACACAATCGTGCGATCTGCCAAATAGGAGATGTGTGCTGCAAAAGTATGGTAGAGTGGACTTAAAAATGCAACTGTGTGATAATTTTTTTTGGCAAGTTGTGCCAGTTGTAATAATTTACAAAATTTTTTATAAAATAATAGTTTTCATGCGATCAGAGGAGTTCTTACTATCAACCAGCTGAGAATATTAACTTTGTCTTCATTCGTAACACTTTATTATTTTTTTTTATAGTTTTTCGCCAAGGCTTTTAAGCGGGTTTCATAAATTATAGTTTCCACTGTACTAAACGTACTTGATAATTGTATTCCTCAATTTAACACTTGGTTAAATTGTAAATTAACTAACTGGAGTACTCCGGCCAATTCGAGATTCTTATTAAATGAATTATCGTAAAAAATAGAATTTTCATGCTTTGCACGTGATTTTATTTTTGAATAATCGACTTTTTAATGAAATTTCAAGACTTTCGATTTTTTTTTTTTGTGCCACGACTTGAGGCAATTCTTAAATAGTACAAATTAAATAAATGTGTAGCTTATTTTGTTCTCTCTTGTGGCGCCATTAAGCAATCTTTTCTCGAAAAAGCTTTTTTAAATAATTTAAACATTTTTATACATATTTATTTTTTAGTTTTCTTTACAAAAAAAATCGTTGCAATATTCCCTTATAATTATAATATATTGATTTATTCTCGTTTTGAAAATTTAGCTTTAGTAATTTCCGTATAGATATTTGTAACTTTAAATTTAAGGTGTTACTGTTTGCGCGGCGTTTTTGGTATCTCCCTCGTAGTTTATTAAATTAACTGTTCTTCGTATATCAAATTAACCACAATTCTTAAATTCTCTTAAATGTTTGAAAAATTAGCCTTCTTCTTTGTCTAAATAATTTATTTAGTTAATGACTGTTTTCCCTTAAATATAGTAACGAGTTTTTTTGTGGCATTGTTTTTCGTCTAACCTTTCCCTTAGCTGCTCTGCTAACAATTCATCAAAAATAATTATTTTCTTAAGAAATAATTCTCCCTTTTGCTACTGCTCCCTTGTTTAGTTGTTTAGTTTCTTATAATTAATTGTTTGATATAAAACATTATTCTTTTCATAATGATTTTTTTTTTTGTTTATTTTCAGGCCAGCGTTGATGATAATGATTCAATTGGTAAGAACAGTCTATATCATGAACCCTTTAATGTAAACATGTATACGAGTGGAGTAAATGGTTATGCGGCCGTTAATGATTTACAATGTAATATGACACCAGACTATACAGGTAAGTTTACAGAAATATGAGTTTCATAATAAAAACCGCCAACCAGACAAAAACTCCCCCTTTGAAGGCCACCATTATTTAAAAGTCTATAAATTTAAAAGCCATTAATTTGCAAAAAAAAAATAATTTTGTCTTGTGTAAATTAAAGAAACCTTAGAAACTTAATAAAAGTGAAATAATTAGAAATATAAAGTTTAGTTTATTCTCAAACTATTCGTGGCTTGTATGATGATGACTAAACAACAGTGTTGTCTCTAAAATTGCATATGAAAAGAATAAAACTACAAAAATATTCATTGACACACATTTATATGTGAACGACTTCGGTGATTTTTGTTTAGCTATTTTACGTTTATCAAATCTGACTGAGTGATGTTTTTAAGAATGTAAAATAACTACGAAAATTAGCCAAAGTGGTTTACGGGTTCAGTACAACTCAAACTGTAAGTAAGGACCGGTGTTTGATCCCTAGTGGGGGCATGCAAAATATTTCTCTTATATGCATTAATTGCTATTGAGCTAATTAAATTTCCGGCAGCAAACTTCTTCATTAGTTAGAAATTAGTATTGATTGAGGCTGCCTTTTTGAATTTTGAAATCATAGACAACTCTTCGCCATGTTAAAGCATCCTTAAAATGGCCGGTTATAAAAATGGGCATTCATCAAGACCTGCTTACTTCCAAGTCAACAACGAAGCCAAAACACAAGTACAGTGTATATAAGGGATTTTACAACACCTTCTCAAAGAACGGACTTTAATTCTAACCAGATTAACATGACACACCACATTCCTGCAAAAGGCTGTGTTCTGCCATAATAGTGGGAGAACGTAATGAAATATCGAAATAAAGCTTGACCATAGTTGTCCGCTTATTTATTTTCCATAATAGAAAGTAAATAATTTCCTTCATAAGAGACGAAAGTTTGGCCAAATTACCTCTGAAAAAATACTCAATTTAATGTAGATCCAAATTACCATTTAAATTTTACTAAAACTTGTATCGATTTGGCCTACAGGTTGCCTAGATTTGAAATGGAATTGTACCTATCAAGAATTTGGTCCTTATTTAGATCTCAGTACTTTTTACGGCCAAAATATTTTGGATAGGAACTTGGCCTTGTTTTCACATTTTTGTGTTTTTGTGTGGATCTCACTTTTTTTTTTCTAAGTTGTTTTTGTATAAATATTTATATGTATTGCTTATCTGGGCCTACCTGTGTACGAAATTTCAGTTTTCTAGCTATAATGGAAGCGCCCTATACAAAGAAGGGGCACCATAGTCGCCCCATGTGAAAAGTGTCCGTTTAAAAATAATTTTCTTTAATTTCTCATCAGAACCTACCTGTGTACGAAATTTAAGCTTTCCAGTTCAACTAGAAGTGCCCCATACAAAGAAGAGTCACTCCCGGGTGAAAAGTGCCCGTTTTTAGATTTTTCTGGTTAGTTTCTCACTAAGATTTACCTGTGTACCGAGTTTTAGCTCTATAGCTATACTGGAAGTGCCTAATAATATTGATGAGTCAGTGAGTCAATGAGTGAGTGAATATGTACTAAAATATGGACTTTTCACACCTTAATATCTCGGGAAGCTTTTACGGTAGAACTTGCGAGGTCACCTCTGTGAGGAGACCTTGTGTTTCAAGTTTAATTATATTATGATCAATAGGATTAAAGTTATGAGGGGCGTAAAAACAGCTCGAATGGTTTCGTGTAAATATAAACACTGTGTGGCCGAACTTGGCGCACTAACGTGAGCCTAGATTATCGAATTTTCTGATTAGTTATAGCGAATATTAAAAGTTGAAAAATATTTAATTTTAGTCTAATAAAATGTTGACATTAAATCACTTCTTATATGCGCTGCTTTTTGGCAACTGGTTGGCACACAGCCTTATACACAAATTTAGATTTAATAGATTTTATCATTAATTTTTATATGCTGCATATTGTATTTTTATTTCATGAATCTGCTTTTTTGCAGACGTCCCTGAAGGTGGTTACGCTGTGCCACATATGCAAGATTATATGCCGACTAAAATGTCCAACTCAACGCCGGGCGGTTATGTTAATGTACGCCGAACACCACCACCACCCTTGAGTAGCATATTTCCAAGGCCACCGCAAGTGCCACCGCCACCAATGGAAAAATATTATGCGACTACCGCGATATTTAAGCCCATCAAGGGTCACAGTGGCAGCAACACAATGAGCAGCAAAGCCAGTAGTAATCTAAGTAATGAACATAATTACGATGATAATATGGGTACAATGAATTCACAATCAACGGCACCCATGATAAACAATCCCTATAATACATCCACAATGGGTGGCAGTTCTGGCAGTGGTGGTGGTGGTGGTGGCGGTGTTATGAATACATCAAATAATAGTGATAATATGCAGTTTCAAAGAGCTAGAACCTATAATTTCCGAAGCTATCCAGACAATCTTTAGTTTGAAGCACACCTAGAGCAACAGCAACAAACAACTGTTGTCAATAATGAAATACATATGCAAACAAAGTGTAAAGAACAACAACCCCATTTAAACAATCATTTTAGCCATAATTTAACAACAACAAACAAAACAATTAATAGTGATAATGATGGTATAACAAAAGATTTAAACAATCAGCAACAAAAGCAACTACAAAAGCAACTACAAACACAACAACAACCATTTTATAATAAAGTGAATAAAATGAAAAGACTAAGTGTTTTATGTACGACAATGCCTAAACAGCAGCAATTCTATCAGCAACCTAAACAGCAACAACAACAACAACAACAACAACAACAACAACAACAACATAATTTAACAAAACAATATTGTCAACAATTAGCGTTATTAAGAAAATCTCCCAAACCACATTATAGTTTGACACTAAATAATAAATATAATATTTCAACTGCATTTACAGCACCCAACCCACCACCACCACCACCAACAACAACTACAGCAGAAGCAGCAGTAGCAGCAACACGAAATAGTTTATCTAGCAAAGATTTAAACACTTACGATTTCTCTAATTTAAAAGACTGTGATCTTGATCATATAAATGATGATTATTATTTACCGTCATCTACAGAGATTTTGGGTATACAAAAATCCTTGCAACATGACAATCATGTTAATGATGCTGCTGATGACAATGAAGTTGCAAATTTGCATGATAAAGTTAAGAATAGAGATAATATTGCTGACGACAATGCTGTTAATGTTAAGAAGACAATTGGTGATGAATACGATAATAATTTAGAAGAGAAATCGAATGATAATAGAAATGAGCTTGTAGTTGAATTAGATAATAAAAGTGTTAAAAGGCTAAGTGGTAATTTTAATGATTTAGAAATAACAAAAAATGCTACAAATAACTTATTAAAGCAACAACAACAACAACAACAACAAACAAATAGGCTGTGGTATCATTGATGGAACCAATGGATTTGAGGTGAGTCGTAAAGAAATATTTTGTTTTGTTAGCAAAAGAATACTTATTTTAAAATACTTTTAAAGGGTACTTTTACAGACATAATTCTTAAAAGTACTTTTTAAATGGCTACATTTTGAACGCAGAGTATAATATTTTTTAAAGCACATGAAAGAAGTAAAAAGGGACCCTCTTCAGAAAAAAGAGATTTTATATATTTGTTAACGGTACTATTTTAGGAAGGTACTTTTTCCAGGTTCGTTGCTTTTAGTAATACTAAAAGTACTTTATTGAAATACGTTTTAAAAGGGATACTTTTATAGCATATGCCATTTTTATTGGTGTTGGCTGAAGTGGTTATCACGTTGACTACTAAACAAATAATGACTTGGGGCCTGGCTTCAAACCGTGGCCAGAGCAACATCATTACGCCTTATCACGAGTGTCGTAGTCGTAGTCGAACTTCAACGACTCCCATGTAAAACATATAGCGAACGTTGCCACATTTTACAGATTTCGTCACGACTACGACACTCGTGATAAGGCCTATTGTATTAATTGTTGTCGGACTATTTAAGTGATGAAGGCATAGCACTGGTCACAAAATAAAAACTCTTGCGACAGGGATTGATGCTGCTCCAAGCTAATGTACACAACATCTCCCTCCTTCGTCGGTTAGGAGAAACATCGGCGAAGTAAAACAATTAACAAAATGCATGCTAATACAGCTTAACAAACTTAGTGAGCCTACTTAACAGCAGAAACGCTGCAACACTGCTATAAAAAAAAACATAAAGCGCAAAGCAGAGTTTTAAAAGAGTTAAACCTTCAAAATTTTTAACATCTATCTTCTTTACCCTATCCTTCTACCTGCGCTCTGGCACAATGCAGTGCATACGTAGGTGTCATCCCCTGAGTGCTGGTAATAATTAAAAAAAAAAAATTACAAAAAGGTACTTCTTTTAAATTGAATCTATTAAAATTCCTATTTTACACGTAGTTTTAAAGCTCTTTTTTTATGATACTTTTTCAAAATTTTATTTTTAAAACTTCTCAAAAGAGCATATTTCAAAATAGTCTAACTGTTACGTTCTTAAGCGCAATTTCTCGTCTAGTTTTTTTTTCTAAAATTTAAAGAAGGAGTTGATCAATGCGAAGGGTATTTTTTTATGTTGGAAACTCGATCACTTGTAAACCAACTTCAAAAATTATTTTATCGTTATAAGAAATTTTCTCGTACTTTGGTCCCATCTCCCTCCAGGAAGAAAACTATTGCCCATTGCATAAATAATACATTTATCGACCAAATACGGAAACTGTTACGCCACGCCCTTTCCATTTCCTCCGCATAAATGTTGATTATCTTATAACTTGTATATCTATTCACTGATTTAAAATATGTTTTTTTTTATCGGTTTTTCTTACAAGTTGGTTCCATACATCGGAGGGGCAAGTGTCCTTCAAATGTTTTTATTTTATGGAAATATTGATTCATTTCAAAATCCGCTATTAATAGGCCGATTAAGAATATTTTATTTAAAGCAGGTGCTTTAATCTTTCGTTGGAGTTAACTAGGCTTTTGCACGCTGCCTTGATTTTCAGTTCGATTTAGTGGCTGTATTGCAGACGGTTTTTTTTTTTTGGCAGAAATATTTTATAGAGTTATAGAACTTTGATGAGGAATAAAATAAAGATAAATTTTTTATATTGACATGAAATTTACTTTATTCAAAAGATAAATTTCTGGCATTATAAATTAAATATGACTTCTGGTATATGACCGCCACGGCTGACTCGGACGTAGTCTAACAAGGAGGTCCAATTTTAGATGACTTTTTCCAACATTTGCGGCCGTATATCGACAATAACGCAGCAAATGCTGTTATCCAAGTGGTCAATTTTGGAGGTCAATTAACGGGCCTGAAACGTGATACTCTGATGTTACAAAACCTTTCCTTCAATAAATTAATTTTGCTCGTGCCACACATGAACAAAAAAATTCAATAATCATAACTCTATAGCGGTCACCATTGACTGTAACGTTCTGACAAGGATCGTTTTTAAAGAAGTACGGACCAATGATTCCACCAGCCCATAAAGCACACCAAACAGTAATTTTTTCTGGATATAACGGTGTCTTAACGTACACTTGGGGACTATCATAACTCCAAATACGGAAGCTTTATTTAATTACGTAGCCATTCAAACAAAAGTGAGCATCATCGCTATACAAAATTCGCTAATGAAAATCGGGATCAATGACAATCTTTTGTTGGGCCCATTCACCGAATCTATGCCTTGCTTTAATTCTTGTATCAAGATCTTTTAGCAAAATCTTCCATAAAGTGAATGAACACATAGCCATTTCCTGTGTACAGTGATTCGGGTATTCCTCTACGCTTCGCTCTACAGCAGCAATAACTTCTTCTGTACGCTCTGTATGACGTCTTAGTAGATACCTATCATCATTAAGAGTAAACGTGGTCCGAAAACTTTCCATAGTAAATCGAATTAATTGCTAGATGGACGATTATGTTGACCACGAAAAAGGACGTAGTGCGCGTATTTCGAATAAAATCATGATTTTTAAAATAAAATTACACAAATTGGAAGTGTTCTTCAGGAGTCAGTCTATTCATGTTGAAATGTCAAACCAAACTAAACCTAAATCACTTGACAGCTGAGAAAATGCTTAAAGTGCTATACCTCTATAAAAAACACTCTTTACTAGTACTAGCCGATATCATTTTCATACAGAAATTATCATGCAATACAATTATTTAATGATACATTTGTAGAAAAGTAAAATGCAAAAAACATTTAATTTTACTACGATGCTTCCACATCAAAACAGAAAAAAAAGAATTATTTTTGTTGTTACTATTTTTACAAACCCCAATATGTCATACCATACACATGTGTGTTTTTTTTTTCTGAACTCATCAGTAATGCTTATACCTCCAAAAATAGTATAAAAAAAAATAGTAATAAAAAATATTTTTCCAAAATCAGTTGTATACTGTGTGCACAGTGTTCATCATAAAACAACGTTTGGCCTATTTATTATGTAGATAGAAACGTTGTTAAAGATGCCTTATTTACACTCAATGTTTGTCTTTTGGAAAAATTTTTTCTTTCGCAAAATAATACTGACAAGAAATTTAACTTATATTAGTTTTTCAAACAAAGTGAACTGTAATTGAACTTATTTCAGTAGTTACTGTTTACAAAGTTTTAAAAACTTTTTAGTAAAAGCAACTTAAAAAGAAAACATATTAATTCTTAAACTGCGTCTAGTCTAATTGTTTACACATAAAATTTTTTAAATAATATTTTTCAAATTAGCTTTTTTGTAAGCCTTTTCTGGACTAGTTTATTTATTCCTAATATTTAGTAATTTTCTTTTATATCGGTTTCTTCTCGTTCTAGCGCTTTGAACTCTGAAAAAGTTAACGAAAACAAAAGTTTTCGGCAACAACTCAACTTTACCAACAAACGAAAATGTACTTTCGAAAGATAAACTCAAAAAAGAAAACAGCTTTCTTAAACCAAAAAAGAAAAGAGCTTTAACATGAACACAAAAGAAGAAATAGCTGGAGATCTTATGACGGTAAATTACAAAAATTAAAGAAAGAAACGAATGTAAAAAAAAAATAACTAGAACACCGTACACTTTACCTTAAAACAATAAAGAAAATATACGAAAAAATTATAGGCTTCTAAGAAAATGTTACTACCGTTTTCTAACTGGGCCCACTCCACTTAAACTACACTGAAAGAAAAAGAAAACTCTAACTTTTTGGTAACGAAAATTTAAATATCCTGCAAATTATAAGGAATTTTAAACCTAAAGTAGTGAAATTAACCAACAAAAAGGCACCTATAATTTTATAAAACCTAAACTTGTAGAACAAACAAACAAAGAAATCAAGAAAAGTACTATTAAAAACAGAAAATTTGCCAACGAAAAACACAAACTAAAAAAAACAAAACCAAGAAAATATTTAAGTTTTAAACTAACAAAGTTAATAGCAAAAAAAAAAAAATCATATATTTATATAAAAGTCAAGCACATAGTTTTCTTTTTCTATCATTTTGTAAATATTAACAAAAAATTTAAGGAAAATTGGTAGTAAGACTATTAAATATAGAAAAACATAAAATAAAAGTACTCTAACTTCAGTTT
The DNA here is from genome assembly GCA_947311025.1 of Lypha dubia. NCBI lineage: Eukaryota > Metazoa > Arthropoda > Insecta > Diptera > Tachinidae > Lypha > Lypha dubia. The sequence continues at coordinate 109,278,675 of OX371261.1, read as the reverse complement.
AAGCATAAAGAAAAAAAAAGTTCATACAAAAATAAACCATAATAGAAAATAGAATTCATACAATTAAAAACAATTTAAAAGTAAACGATTGTTTTCAGTTTAAACTTTTTTGCCAGAGGTATTATTTTTTCACCTTGCAGCTCGTTATGAAACTCTTTATTGCCTGGAGATGTTGAAAAAAATCTTAACTTCATAAAACATTCAAAACTGCTCTCGAAACGTATGGTATTTGGCTGGCATTGTATTACAAATACCATGCCTGCTTCCTTCAACAGAAATTATTTTATTTAACAAAGTTTGGTTTTCTCGATAGCCTAGAAAAACTACAAGTGAAAAATTTAACAAGTTTCTCTTCTAAACTTCTTATAAAAATTGCGTTGTCCAGCAGAAAAGGCAAAGGGAGTTGTTTTATTTAAAAATAGAGATCCATCAAGAACAAGCTTAAGCACAAACTACAATAGACTGGCAAGCCTGAATTCATGCTTAGTAAATTACTGATAAGGTCTCAATTAAAATGAGAATTGGAAGCAAAGATTTCGATCTTATGAAAAACTGTTAAGGAAATCACCAACACAGAAATGTACTATTCTGGCTTCAGCAAAAAAAAAAAAAAAATGGAAGCTGTTTAAAATCAGAGATTTTTCGTTGCATATCAAGAAGTAGACTCTAAAATTCTTGTTGTCCGTATACTGTAAACCACTTTCTGTCAATCTTATACCATGACAACCGTGTCTTAAACTCTTTAATAACTCACCCTAAATGGAACTACTTTAAATTCTGGCTATCTAAAACCTCTCCAATGATTGGTAGTGTGAGTCTCAATTAAAAGCTTCATTTTTACTTGCAACGAGGATAATAAAGCCTCTCTTATAATTTTTGTCAATACTATTCAATCACCCAATTTGCTATAACAACTTTTAATTTTACTCCATTAAAATTACATCCTCATTAAGATATACAATTAGGAAACGTAAAAGCATTTACAATACATCAGTAACGAATTTAAGTAAATTAATTAATAAATAAATAAATCATACATATAAAAATAACTTTAAAAGAAAACTTATAATCTTAAATATTAGAAAGTTTATGTGATACAAAAACAAAAAAAAAAAAAAATAAACTATTATTAAAATTATGTTGATCGTCGAATTTTGTGCTTTTCTGCTGCAGAAAGTCTTAACTACCATTTTTTTCTTAAACAATAACAGCACTATAAGGAACTTGATTAAAAAAAAAAAAAACAATCTTAATCTGTGCTCTATGTACATTTCCCTGTAAAATCCTGTAAAAAACTTTTTAACAATATTTTTGGTTTGTGTGTAATTTTCTTTTCTGTAAAAAAAAAAATACAATTAATTAAACATACATTTAAATTAAAGTTAAGAAAGAGTTTAACAATTGTAGGAACTTGGGGTTTAAAAATTAAGCTCATACAGAGAGCGAGAGAGAAAGAGAAACGGAGAGAACAAATAACTAAAGAAATTGTAATGAAATATTTATATATTCTTGAAATATTTTATTATATCCAGTGTCATGGTTTATTATACCATCATCCTCGTTCCATGCCTCGTTTCTGTAACGAATGTATGAGAATCTCGCATCGAAAAGTTTGTTATCATTCTGTGAAAAACAGGATGAGTGAGAATAAAAATGTAAATTTTCATAATATTATTAGGTTTGCAGGGTGGCTCATATAAAAATCGTACAAATATTATATGAGTCATCCTACAAAAGATTGGGTAAGAAGTAGTGTTTAAAAAAACTAATATATTTGGTAAAAATTCCCCTCATATTACATAATTTTATGTGAAAACTAGAAAAATATTTACTAGATAACAAATAAATTTCCAGTTTTGTAAAAAAAAAATTGTACTTGACAACTAGTAAAAATTTTTACTAGCACACAAAATGAAAATAAATTCTCTGTAATATATTTTTCAGCAACAATTTCTTCTCAATTAAAACTAGCCATACAAACGAAAATGCAAAAACACACATATACAAAATATTCTTTTCATACAATATGCCGCTATCAAACATACCAAACAATAAAATATATGCCAGTCCAACCAAACACAACTTCGACTAGTTGACAAACATGCCGATCTTACAATGACTAGTATTTAAAAATTTTTCTCCTTGAATCATCAACCAGCAACCCAAGAAATTTCTAAAAATATGCGTTGATAATAGCAGATTTCAAAAATTAAATCATTTTTACCGAAATTGAAAGACTTTCCCCACCGTTAATGGAAAAATGGAAAGAAGTGCCGAGTATCTCAGGCATGCAGAAACTTCACTACTTATCATGCGAAGAAGATTTACAAATAAAAGTAGCTCGAACCGCAATTTCGTCAAAGAGAGATATTTAATAAATAACCTTTTCTTACTATTTTTTTTATTCTTATGTACTTTTCAAACACTGACCTGAAGTTGAAGTTTCATTTATTTTCGTTGAATTAAAACTTTAAAACCAAACTACATCAAAAATTATTCGAGTTTATCATAAGGGAAAAAAAGTCACGTAACTCAATGTCATGTCACGCTTCATATTATGGCTTGTATCAATAAAACTAAACATAAAATCATCAAAAAAAAAAACAGTTATGAAAATAAAGCTAAACTATCCCTTAATAATATCCAAATAAGTTACACAAAAGTTTTTAGCTTATTCCGCTGGTTTTTGCACTTTGATAAATGTAGAAAATAACCACTTCTATTTTTTGTCACGTCACGCAACAGCTTTTGTTGACCAATATGTCAGGACCGCGACTCTTACAGCACCCATGCTTTTCACTAAATAAAGAGCTCTAAAATTGCTTCCCAAAAACCTAAATGAAGAAAAAAATATTTTGGCCTTAGTTTGAATTTCTTCATGTTGAGTACGTGCGACTGTCACGTGCGCAACCATGAAAATACCCATATACGATTTCAACATTTAATTCCACTTCATGTTTTTGAATTTTTATCAATGATGGCTTTACAACTTAAACCTTTCCAAAACTCTAAAGATATGTTGGAATGATACATATCAGTTGCAAAAATATACTATTCAAAAATCCTTAGCGACTTTAGACGTATAATTGCATGTTTAGTTCTTTGCAAAGTGTACTACCGCAGCATCGAGCAGCATTACTGTGTTATTTACAGTTTTCACTAACTTGTCTGTAGAAACTAAAATATTTTCTTTGGTTTGACATTAACGCAGTCTTTCTGATAACAATATTATAATCACAGCTTGTGTATAATGTAGTAATGTTTTTACGGAGTCTGACCTTAAACGAGTTAGCTTAAGAATGAAAATTATTTCAATAAGCCACTGATGAATCTAAACTAAAATTAAAACTAAACTCTGGAAATTAATAAAAACAGAAAATTTAATTTTACACCGAAAATGTACATTTGACAAGAGATAGATTACCTTATGTATTTTCTTCCGCTGAATTCAAAAATCAAGGTTAAATTTTTTATGGAACAGTTTTTAGGATATTGTATTGTTTTAAATTTTCTACCTTTTTTCACTTGACAAATCATATCTCGAGCTAGATTGGCCGATTGGGTCGTTCTTGGTAGTCAAAGGAAGGTATTGAGATGACGAACAAATATGTATAATGGGATCTGATTTGTAAAGCGGTACAAAATATATAGATGAAAATAGGGCACTTTTTAAAAAAATGATATTTTACAGTGATTCTGTGCCGACGGAAAAGTACAAATCGTTTAAAAAACGTCTGGTTTCTCTTCAAGTACGCAAAGATGATGCTTTAACGTAAGAACTAAGACCAACCAGAAGAAAATCTACCTAAATATGACAAAGTACTTTGAAAACACTTTGTAAAAGTCCTTAGTTGTCTCTCTCTTTCTCTCTCAAACACTCTTACCCGCTAGCTGTGCCATCCTACGAAAACTCCTTCTTCAAACAAGTAACATTAACGGACCAAAAAACAAACCCCCATTTAAAACAGAGTCGCCTAAATCTATTGAAAAACCTAAATGATTAAAAAAAACCTTATAAAACAATCTACAAAAAAAAAAAAAAAACAATCAATGATTTTGTGATTAATTAAAAAAAAAATTTTTTTAGTTTATATTTTTCTTATTTATACAAATAATTTTAGATTTGCGAGATAATTTTAATTTAAGTTTTTCAATAAAAAAATTCTAATACTTTAATAATGAAATAAAACAAACACATGTAAAAGAAAATAAAGAACTCTTAAAACTCATAATAAGAATAAGTTCCTTTTTTTAGTTAAAAATAGAAAAAAAATAAGTAAAAAAACGAAAACAACAAAACAAAAATAACCAGTTTTTTATACAAACAATTTTGTTAATAAAAACTATGTAGCAAGTAGTTTGTAAACTATTTTTTCTAATTTAAAGGATCAAAAATTTCCAGGAAAGTAAAACAAATTTTAAAGAATCAATTTTCCAAAAATTTCTTAAAAATTTAATGGAATATTTACCAAAAACAAAACGTAAACATAAATTTCGTCAACTAGCCTGGCGCGTAAATTTCAAAATTACAAAACGATTTATTCTGCAATGATTGTCGAAATGTTTTGCTTTAAATTTTAAGCGTACGAAAATCGTTTAAAAATACTTAGCATTAATTGAAATATTGGTGCATATATCAGTACCACACACTGATATGTCTTATCGAATATAAGCTAAACTTGATATAACGTATACGAGTACGCCTAAAATTTATTCTTAGTCTTCTTATAGTTTTTACAATAAATTAATGGTCAATAAAATCAGTTGATAACATCATACTAAATACGATGAATACAATCACCCTTATTTTATAAGGCGTCGGCAACAACGTCGACAATTTTAAGGCAACATCAATAGAACACAACGTCAATACTAATTTTGTCCCTACTTTTGTGACGATGTTGACTGTTTATCGAAACATACAACACACATATCTAATATTTGAGCCAACTGACATTTATTTAACTATTTTCCGTAAAAGAGTTTTTGAATAAACAAAATTTTTGTGCATAAGTGATAATAAAAATGATTTTTCTTCTCGATTCGGACTTCAGTTGCGAAGACAATAAATAAATTTAAACCATAAACTCAACACAGATGTATAAAAATACCAAAAACGAGAAGGAAATACAACTTTAACGTTAATTTTTTCAAAGTTTTAAAACACAATCCAAAGCAACGCAAGACAACACCAAAAATGTCGACGACAAAATCGAAGGCAATAACAGACAACATCAACATCAACATCAATTTTGCTTACAAAATACGAAACATATGTAAAAGTTATCGATAAATGGCAATATTGCCACCTAGAATACCGATTGGCAACAAAAGATAAAAAACGGTGGTGTCTTCTATTGCCATTGCCATAAAAATTAAGGGTGAATAAAAGTAGAAAGTCAAATTTAGCTAAAGATGATCGGAGAAGAATTCTCTTTGCGGAAAATAAATAGGCCAGTAGAATTTTTCTGTTAACCATTTCGCAGAACATATTTGAGAATATTTTAATTCTCTACCTTTCTGCTGTGTGGACCTTTTTATGAGCGCTTCCTAAAAAAGGGACAAACAACTCCCCATGAAGAGTAACTTTAATTTTATTGAGGCTGGTGTTGACTGAAGTAGTTAGCGCGTTGACTACTAAGCAAATAATTACCTGGGGCCTGTGTTCAAACCCTGGCCAGAGAAAGTCAGTCAACATCATTAATATCTCTAATGTACGTTAGTGTGGCATTGTATTAATTGTTGTCGGACTATTTAAGTGATGAAGGCATAGCACTGGTCACTAAAAAACAGTTCCGACCGCGATTGATGCTATCCAAGCTAATGTACACAACATCGCCCTCTTTCGTAGGTCAACAGAAAGATCGGCAAAGTAAAACAATTAATAAAATGCCTGCTAATACCGCTTAACAAAGTTAATGCGTCTACTTAACACCGAAGGCGCCTCAACACTGCTATAAAAATTAACATAACGCAAAAAGCAGAGTTGTAAAAGAGTTAAGCCTTCTAAATTTTTAACATCTATTCCTCTCCCTGAGTTCCAGCACAGTGCACTGCATAAGTGGGGGTCATCCCCTGAGTGCTGCTCCTAATTAAAAAAAATAATAAATGAAAATCTCTTCTATTGTACAGTATTGTGCCGAAAGGAGGGAAGGGTTAGAGTACAGATGATAGATGATGAAAAATGTAGAAAAAAATGATAATTATTTTATAACCGTGACATTTTTTTTTAATTCATTTAAGAGCAATGTTGCTGCTCATTAAATTTCATAATCTGTATATGCAGTCAGTTTAATAATTGATTTACTTCGTCGAAGTTTTTGCTAACCCACGAAGGATGGCGCTATAATTAACATTGCTGTTGAAACATTTTAAAGAACAGTGGACCGCCATCATTACACAAGCAGTACAATAAGAATAAATAAATACAATGCCACATGAATGCGCAGTTATTATAATGTTGATTACCTGCCTTGACGAGCGATTGAGCACTAATCATTTCAGGTAACAGCTTTTCTTACAAAATAATATCATCTTTTAAAGTTTTGCTTAAAAGTTTCCTAGTGATCTACATTAACCACAGTAAAATATAAATATTGATTGTTAATATGTAAGGAATTATTAAAAAACTTTTGTTTCAGTTCTGATCAGAAAGTTAATTATATAAATTTGGTTATTAGTAAAACGCATGTGATACTACCGTATGACTAAAAAATGTGTTATATTTAAGAACTACCTAAAACCACACAAAACCACCTCCAGCTGCTTGAAATTTTTAATAAAATCGGACTGCTCTTTTAGAAACTGAAGAAATATTTCAAATTTTTTAAACTCCCCATTTCTAATTTTTTTAACTTTTAGCTTTTTGTCACCCCTTCAAGAAATTTTTGATCTTTGTATGTTTCTTTTTAAATAATGCGCATAACAAACAAATTATTAACAAACACTATATATCGTCTTAACAGCATTTATTAGCTTAATAAGTAAAACTGAAAAGAATCTTACAATTATAATAGAAAAACAAAAATACCTTTAACACACGTTTAAATTGTTTCACTTAATACAAAAACCAAAAAAAATTGTATAAATATAAAAATTAGAAACCCTGTTCAAACGAAAAAACAAAAAAAAAACTTGCTACCTCTGCTTAAAATCCTTTTTTTTTACTTTTTTCGTTGTTTTCTATGTTAAGCTTTGTTTGCAAATACTATTAAATAAAAAATTTTTATTTAAAACTCCCTTAAAAAACTGCGTGATCCTGTATGTATTAAAAAAAATATAAAAATAAATAAATGGTGAGCATTGAAGAGAATTCTGAAAAAACAAAGTTTAGTATTTTAGTTCTTCAATGTTGTCACCTTGCACCACTCACAAGACTTGTAAATATTTACATTTAATTGCTAGTTGATAGAGAAAAAAATAGAAATACTAAATTAAAAGGGCAAACTTTACAATTTAGTTACACAAAATAATTAGTTGTTTAAGATGAAATTTTGTAAAAAGTTAAATTAAATGCGAAACAAACAAACAAACAAACAAACAAACAAACAACTTAAGTCAAGACAACAACCACCCTGTGTACACTGTAAAAAATAATTTTTATAAATAAAAATTTGTCTTATCATATAAAATGTATTATAATTTTCTACAATTGTTCAATAATTTTTGTATAAATGTTATATTTTATTGAAAATAAAAAGCGAATAAATTAAATATTTTACAATTAGAACAAAATTGTTTTAGACTAAATTAATTTTTAAACTAAAATTTTACTTTCTACTTGTTTTTTTTTTATTAAATATGAACATGAAAATAAGTTAAGGGTAAAAACATAAAGATTTAATTTTCAATATTGGCAAATGAGTAGGAGTGAGCATCATAGGGTTAAGGTCACTGTGGCTTTATCTTGTTTAGACAAACATCAGTGGGACAAAGCACTCAAAATAACCCAAAAACACTGTGTTAAAAAGATATACCGCAGCCAGCACCAACTAAATTGGAATAAAGTAGGTAACCTTACCAATTGGTCGCTCACCACCTAATGCATAGGTTTTAAAATATATCCTTTTTCTTTTTCAATTATTACCACTACAATAAAAATAAAATAAGAAAAAAAAAATAAACTACAGACGAAAATAAAGAAATCAGATTTAAAAGTAATTTATATGTAATTGCAAACAATCGTTTTAGCGCAAGAATATTATTATAACGATAATTATTTATAAAAAAAAAAGAAAACATAAAAGAAAAATTAACAATAAATATAATATTAATATTAATATAATTAAAATTATATGTAAGCAGCAGACAACAAAAAAAAAACAATTATTTGCATTAAATGTAATAAAACAACAAATGAATGCATGTAAAACACGATTTAAAAAACTGGAATTAAAAAATACAACAACAAAAACCACTAAATAAATTGTGAAAAATAAAAAAAAAAATATTATTAAAAACATAAAAATATTTTTGTTTTCATTCTTCAAATATTTTTCGGTAAAACAAACAATAAAATTGGCATCAGCTATTTTTACTAATACTCTGCATACAGAATGTTTCAAAACTTGGGATTGATCAGTGGGCACCAAAAATTCAATTTATCTTTCTACATATCTACACCCAGAAAAACAGATGGAAAGGTTGGAAAACGGTGATGCCGATAGTTTCAAACACTTTCAACTAAATCTATTAATCACCCCTATTCTGCGTTTCGATTAAGTCTCCGCATTCAGTTCCGTTGCGATCGAAAATTGGTATTCTGAAGAAAAACGGAATCGAAAGAAAAAGAAGAAGACAACAATGTTAACAAAATTAATAGCATCACTGTGGAATGTGGAAATTAAATAGCAAAATAAGCAAGTTTGTTATTATTTTCATAAACAAATGTCAAATTTAATACAAAAAGTTGTATGTATACATAATTAAAAATAAGTTCTTGATAAAGTTAAATAAAAAAATTGTTAAATAAAATAAAAAAAACTAAAATTAGTTGTTCATAAACAATTTTTCATACATCAGACTCCGGTCCAAAAATTAACAATTTAAAATAAAAAAAAATTAATTTAATTAAATAAATTAATTAAAAATAATTTCAAGTGTTTTTTAATCGTTTCTGAACATTTTATCTCATTTTGTACTTACATTTTTTTCAATTTTAAACTTTTTAACTAAAAAACACAGATAAAGAAAACCCCTTCGTTAAAAAAAAACAACTGAGAAAAACGTAGCTCCGATCGGAATGCAGAATACATACAATCGAAAGAAACTGAGCGGAATCTAAACGCAGAATACCAAAGCTGCCAGACGGAAAAAAATTCGATTCGAATCGAAACGCAGAATAGCCCCCAATATTTTATGGATCCAACTAACATTCCATGATTAAAACCATAATCCTAAAATTGTAATCAACTTACGGTTGTGACAATTCTTAAATTGGTTAAGACAACTAAATGCATTCTTTTGCTGCTACTAAATCCCAAAATAGCAAGCACAACTGAATAATTGGTATTGAATATGGTTTTGTACATAACGCTAACCAATTCTTCGGTTGGCATTACCAATTATAATAAAATAAGAACTTACTAAATATATGTCGATTTTAAAATACTCATGTGTCTGAGCTGTCTAAGGCGATGTGTTTTAAACATGTCATTACCAATAATTGAGAAAAAAATTTCAATTCAAATAAATAAGTAAAACAGTTTAATTTAATTAAATATTAAAGATATTAATTCAACTGTATTCCAGGAGAAAAATAAGAGTAAATAATTCCGATTAGTTTTCATTTCAAATTCCTGGTTGTTACGATGCAATTAAGTTCTAAATAAAACGTCATTCAAACGGCCTTCAGGAATTCTTCTGCAGGAACGAATTCGATGAACCCAATTTTCGAGCTCTTTTTCCACTAAATCAAGTCGTATGTCATGAATGGCACGTTCAATATTGACTTGCAAGTAAGGCTTGAAGAGAATCTGGTTTATTTCGAAATACCAATGACTTCAAATAACCCCACAAGAAATAGTGTAATGGTGTTAAATCACAACTTCTTGGAGGTCATTCAATATCGAAATAGTTCAATTGTTGCATTAGCTGTGTGGCACGTAGCCCCGTCTTGTTAAAACCAAATGTTGTCAAGATCAACTTTTTCCAATTTCGGCCATAAAAAGTTGGTTATCAGGAATCTTTACCGCTCTCCATTGACAATAACGGTGTTACCAGCTTCATTTCAAAAGAAGTACGGACCAATGATTACACCAGACCAAAAACCACACCAAACTGTCAATTTAGGAGAATGTAATGTTTTTTCATCAATAATTTGTGGATATTCTTCGCACCAGAATCAACAATTCGACAAATAGCGGGCACACTTGGACGATTATTTCGACCATAAAATGGCAAAAGCGCACGAAAAGTTGCACTTGGAGATCAATTATTTTGATAATAAAACTGAATAATTTGTAAACGTTGTTCTTGCGTATATCTCTCCATGATGAAATTCTAAACACTACTGAATACAATGAAAAACAAATGATAGATGATGATATATTACAAATGGCCGAAACGTCACTTCAAAATCATATCATCCTTATTGGGAAACCTTATACATTGGGACTATATGATAATTCTATAATAGTTAGTGCAACTGCCATAATTTGATGGGCAACAAATTCGTTTATCACAGCTAATCTCTTTTCTCTGTGTACGATGATATTTATGAAACTAATGAAGCTAAAAATGTAATATAGAGTAAAAACAACAAAAACGTTAAAATACAAAGTAGAATACTTTGATGATAACGGACTATGAGTTTGTGTTGATTATTAGTTCCAAACAGTAATGAGGGAATTTCGTACTAACCAGCACTGTTTCATTGTAGAATAAAAATTGAATTAAAAATTAATTCTCATATTCTATTTCTGTTGAAAACTGGTGAAATAGTTGATATTCTTCTCAATTAGTATCCACTTTACGAAAATTGTAAAAATGGACAATTGAACGCTGATGAGAGGTGTAGCGGCCTTGAAATCAGTACTGATACGTTCTGCTAAAAACTGATTGGATATAAATAATAATATTTTCCAACACAACAAAACTCTTAGTAATTTTGAATTTTCAATAGTTCAATAAAAACTGAACTTGAGCCTGATAATATTACTTTTCATATGTAAATCAATATAAGTTCAAATAATAATTACGTTTATTCGTAATAATAATAATATAAAAATATAAATTCCGCTTGGGCACGAGCTATGAATACCCTAATAGCAGGGGTCACAGTAATATGTGAATTTCCCTAATATAGAGTAAAAACAACTAATGAAGAACTAATAAAAATGTTTTAAAGAAAAATAAATTAAAATTGGACAAGTAGGAATGGCATCGCCTACATAATAGTTGTGATGTATCTTGGAAACGAATGATATTGTACAAGTTACTCCGTTAAATTAGAGCATTATATTGATGAAAAATATTGGCTATGGTATTTCCATTAAATGATGTTTAGGGAACTAGTAAAGTTAAATACTTAAATACTTAAATTTTTGAAATTGTATATTTGTTTTGAAGAAAAAGTATTATAAAAGTTGCAGTGGAGCATCCGAAATAGCACTTTCAATATATGTCGGAACTAATGAAGAAAATATTCAAAGATTTTATAGGAGTTTCAAACTTAATATTGTGCGTTTTTTCTAAAAGATTTTAAAATATAGTTAAGCAAGATACTACCTATATATAGAAACTTTATATATTGTCTGCGTTAAACTTTTTATAATGGTTTGAACAACTTCAACAATATAATTTTGATATATTTTAGGAACAAATGTTATAAATGGCAGGAGATTTGTCAATAGTCAATCCGTTGTATAGTGAACTAATTCTTAAAATATATGGAGTGGGCGTGACTTCCACATACAATGCTGTCTAAATTAGAAGCTTTAAAATTTTGTTTAATTCTTTTCAGAAAAGACCGCAGTGACGTTTTACGTTTATAAAAATGTTTTTTTTTTACAAAAAAGATGTAAAATTTATTTCTAATTAAGCTACATATATGTGCATGATCCAACTGAATTATGTTTAATTTAACCATTCAGTATTATGTTTGTAAAATTTTATTTGAACTTTGACAAGGATTATTAAATTATTTTTTACTAAAAACGAAACTTTAAAAGGTCGTATATAATTGCATCCAAGTTGAGTTGAAATTGAAACAACTCAACTTTAAAACAACTCATTTTTGGTATTATGAATTACAAGTCATTCTACTTGAAGTTGTATAGATGTTGCCATCCTCAAAAGCAACGAGTTGATAAAGCAGTTAATGGCATTTCTTGAGGCAAAACTAAAAAAAAAAATTGGTTTCTTGTTAAAGTGTGCTGTTTGTATTGTTTAACCTATACCCGCGCGTTGGTCTGTGAGACCGACGAAAAACTTTTTTATAATAATAATTTTTTTTTCGAGAAAAGCTAGAAAGTTAAGTTTTTCGTTAGCTACCGGATTTTTTACTAGCTTTATTTTAATGCATAATACGTGTTTGTACGAGACCTACATGTTGGTGTATTCATTAACATTCGGTCTATGAGACCGAATAAGTGCTACTTTTTGTGAAGGTATTCATTAATTCGTTTTTATTATTTTATGCATTATTTTTGTGAATTTTATTGTTTTATGGGTATTTTTTTGCATCAGAATGAATCAAGAACAAATCAGGTTACTTTTGGAGGAAGCTATTTGGCGTTCTGAGTATGATGATGAAAATGACAGCGAGGAGGAAAATTTTGTTGAAGTAGAAGAAGAAACATATTACTCTGAGCAGGAAGGTAACGAAGAAGGATATAACGAATAGTTGGATAAGGTAAAAGATCGTCAAAACTCCAGAAAATTTTACCTTGGAAAGGATGGACACACTAGATCTTTTTTTTTAATACATAAGAAAAAAAAAACACCAGCGATTTTGAATGCTGTTTTTACAGGCTGTTGTGGTATGTCTTTAATTTTATAATGAGGCTAAAAACTAGCACAACTTGTGATTTATGTTTAAGATAAAAAATATTTAATTTTTGTTTGTTGAGAAAAATATATGTTTAAGTTTTGTTTTTTTTTAGTATCAAATTCATGAAAACAAATTTATTGCACAGTTTAATTTTTTTTATCATATAGTGAAGTTCCTTAAACAAAATTCATCTGTTTAAATTTTGTTTCAAAAAGTTATAAAATAGGACTTCGAACTTTCGGTCTGTGAGACCGTGCGCGGGTATTATGTGTTACAAAAATTAACGCGGGTATAGGAAGGTTAATAAATAATAAAATTATACTAAGTGAAAAAATGGATATCTCTTAGGATTTATTTGACTCTGACGAAAGTGTTGATGCTAACATTGATGTGTTGCGCATACGAAAAAGTCTTCGTGATCATTCCAATCCCTTGGAACTTACCGATGCTATGTAAGAAAAGGTTAAATTTATAATTGAATGGCTTTTTAATATAAAGATAAATATTTTCAGATTTAAAAGTTACTTTCGTTTAAATAAAGAACAATTTTGCTTTCTGTTAAATGAGCTGAAGAAACATTTCCAGAAGCCTTTGCCAGGTACGGCTATACCTCATATACTAAAACTATGTGCAACTTTTATGTTCCTTGCTGACGGCAGTTATCAAAAAATTTGTAGAAATGATGTTAACGTTGTATCGGCACAGCCTACAATATGTGTAGTGATTAAAGAAGTATTAAATATCTTCGAGCAATATGTTTGTGCAAAATATGGATAATAACAGAAATAATTGAAAAAGAGCAAAACGTTCTGTTGTCTCGTTGTAACTCTATTTTTTTTATAAATAACTTATCTATCGTTAATAAATTCATATAAGGCATTTAAAAAAACTTGGCTTGCCCCCTCTCCATTTCATTTCCTTATGATTTTTTTAACAACTGCTACTGAGCAGATGTAATTTCTTGAAATTTTTGTCAACTTCACTAACACTGAGTTGTAATCGATAATACCAATTTCAATAGTATTAAAAATACTTGCATATCAATTAATGTAATCATTTGAAGCATTAATTAACTAAGAGACGGATTGCATTACCACCAGCATCTCCATCCCTGTTTTCCTTTGGCTATTTACATGCAAACATTTACAATTTTACTGTCCTTCGACCTTAAAGTTTAAATAAAATTTATCGCTTTTTTCTATAAAAAAAATGTTTAGTTCTAAAAAAAAACTATATATTTTAAACAAAACAAAATCAGCCATAAATATCAACGATTTAAAAATGCTCTTCACAGTACTTTAGATAAATAAAATATAAAACAGAATAAAACATAATATAAAACAAAAAAAAAATAAATCGAAAAAATGTAAACTCTTTTACAATTGTGTGTTAAAATAAATACGATAAAATAAATTTAAACAAATGAGTTTGTTAAGCACATGTGTAAACGGAGCATGTGGGCGGGCGCGATCGCACAGTCAAAAGCCGTATAAAATGAATGATTGAATGGTTGGCTAAATGGCACCATGGCATGAATAAATATACGGCCTTATGATGGACTAAATGGATGGATGACGGGTTAGTTTGGCTGAATAAATGCATGTCTATATGGATGAAACAATTTGAAGATGAGTGAGTGAGTGAGTGAATGGAGTGTTGTTGTGTGTTGTTTTCATTCGTTCGAATAAAAACAACAGCACTTAAATGCAATTTACAAATGTGAAAATAAAATAGCAACAACCTAATAAAACACTGATAGCCCAGCAAACAATTGTTTTTATATGATTTAAAAATAAATTAATTTAAATTTTTTAATATAGTTGAACTGAAGACATGGTTGGTTTTCATGAAAGATTGTTGTCGATAATCAAAACAAGGAAACTCTTAAAACTATAAAAATAGGCTGAGTTCTATCAAACCGTTTAGTTGTAATTTTAGCATTCTATTTCACAACTTAGGAGTGAATAAATAAATTGTCATCTCTTTTGATTTAAAATATTGCGAATGAAAAATTCTTCACTGCACTTTAAAAACAACAGTAGAAGATATTTTGTTTTTGTTGCTGCTTTTGTTATTATGAAGAGTGTATTTTTTTTTTTGCGTGAGCGTTGGATAGAAAAACGTCAGTGGCAAGTTAATAAAAAAAAAAAACATTGACTATTATAATAAACAGATAGAAATAAATCGAACAAACACTTCATTATAAATACATAACTGAGTCCCATTTATAATAATAATAATAATAATAATAAGTTACAAATACAGATATAAATTTAAAAAAAATTCAAATGAATAATTGTATTTTTAAAATGTTTAGTATTTTGAGGGATTGCAGTACATAACGTTACCTTAATACAGAAATGCCCTAACTATGCTTTTTCTCAAAACGCGTATTTTGCTTTTTGTTGATAATTTACAGGAGATATGAAATATAAAAAATACGCGATTAAAAAAAAAATAAGGAGTTAGGGCCTTTATATATTATTTTAAATAATGATATATATAAATACACTTTATCAGTTTATTTAAAGAGAGAAATCGGATAAACATGAAGCAAACTATTTTAGAATAGAGTCAAAATTTAGCTGGCAGTTAATGATGAATTAACAAATTTAATGTTATTCCATTCACTTACAGGAACTTTAAGCCGCACTCCATCAAAAGATCTTTTTTACAATGATGCCAAGTGATTAGCTCTAAACTCTTCGATCAGACTTGTGGCAGGCAGCAGGGCAATTGGTTTGCCACAAAACATCGATTACCGCCCACCCCTAGCCTTGACTGATAAAAATTCTTCAGCGTCGTTCTTGAGCACATCTTCTTTTCATCAAGAGCATGTGACTAGATCTATACTGAGGGATTAATAATTAAATTTAGCGTGGGTGGTGGTTGGATGTTTAAGTTTCATGATGAATGCGGCGTGCTATAGGCAGAAATATCAGACCACTGGTTATTCGGTGATGAGATCAAGTCTCTATGGCCTCAAATTCAGTTTCCGTATGTGGAATGTATGTAATGAGATTGTGAGACACTCTAACCTAAAAGTATTCTAGGTACAAGGGCACAGCGATATGCGAGGCAACGTTCTTGTGGGCGAATTGGAAAAATTCCAAAGCTCGAATGTACACTCGACAAACAGATCTAATGGTTGGCGTTCCTTTGAAAAGCTCTAAAGTGAATATTCAGATGAATATATTTGGAATCGCGCAGACTAGATGGTCTAATGAAGATACCTGCTAAACATCGAGTCTAATATGATCCCAATATGATTGCAGAAGATCTGCAATCCTTGAGGGGACAGATTGTGGGCAAATACGCAATATTCTTGCGGTGACTACAGAAATTAAACAAACTCTCTTCAAGCCTTACAAGTCAATATTGAACGTGCCATTTATGACATAAGACTTGATTTATTGGAAAAAGTGCTCGAAAATTGGGTTCATCGAATTCGTTCCTGCAGAAGAAGTCGTGGAGGCCATTTGAATGACGTTTTATTTAAAACTTAATTGTATCGATTGTTCTTCACATTAATTAAAAAACATTTGAATTTCCGTAACAATAATTGAGTTTGATTTTTTAAAGAAATCATATCACTCTTATGAGGTTAAATATTTAAAACTTACTGTAGTAAACTCGTGGCCACTTGTCACCAAGTCACCACTTTTGTCTACTCTTTTGGTGACTTCCTACTGAGTTTATTGGTGACAAGTCACCAATTTGTCGACTAGTGCTGACTTCTTGATAACATTGTCAACGATATGTCTACACTTTTTAATTTGCTTTAACATGCAGACTAAAATTATAGAAATGTACTAGTAACTTTCTGGTTCGAATGTCTCCTCTTGGTCCCGTTAGAGCTACGTATTCACTACCTAGTCAACACTGTATGGGGGTGTATAGAGAGTACTGATGACAAAGTCAAAATCGAGTCAGTACAATTCCGCTATCGACATTTCATGCAGGGTTATTTTTAACCCATACTAACAATAACGTTACTCACCCATACAAACATAATAAATTATAAATTGAAACAATACAACACTTGTTAAACTTCACACGCACTTCAAACATATTGTTTTAATACTTTCACATTTAATTTGTATGTATTTGTAGTTGCAACCATTCAATGGAGCAAATTTATTGATTGATCAAATTATTCATACATATAAATTAACTGCCTGTTCGCCGATGTCGAAGTAGTTCTTTCTTTCGAACAATTACATATAAAACAAAAACAAAATTTTTGAATTTGTTTTTGTTTCAAATGTAATTATTCGAAAGAAAGAAGTTCTTCGTTATCGGCGAACAGGCACTAAGTTAAAACGTGTTTGTAAATTTATTGTTGCAAAACAACAAAATAAAATAAAAATAGAAAGAGAGAGTTTTTATAAATAGACTCATCGGCCTGTTTTCAAGGATCATTGACCCAGCAGATTGACATCTGTTTTAATTCCCGCAAACCTTGTAGTATTTCTTTTTTGTTTATTCACACAATTATTTCCACTACTTGATGTGATTATTTGCAAATGCTGTACATTTATATGAGATATTTTCTTGGTAGTATGCAGCACGCAAGAAAAAAAAACACATTAAATAATATTTCCGCAAGATCTGTTTTAATTCCAGAGATAAATTTTTATTGACGTTAATGTGTATTCAAGTAATTGTATTTTAGCAAGAGTAATTTATAGAAGCGCTTATGATATATTCCAGGGGTATAGAATTTTAAGTGAAATAATATTTATTAAACGCAACAGGGTATCTTATTAAGAAGTGTTAAGGATATGAAATTTTCAGCAAAAACGTTTAAGTGTAAAAGTATGCCAACAAGATCTTTTCTATTAAAATGGGGCTCATATCAAATTTTGATATAGCAAAAATATTTTTAAGCAGCATCGTCGGCGAAGTAAAACAATTAAAAAAATGACTGTTCACACAGCTTAAGAAATTTAAGGCGTCTACATAATAACAGACGCGCTGCAAGACTGCTCTGAAGATAGCAAAGATGTAAAAGAGTTAAGCCTTCTTCTTCACTTTCACCATCTTACGTCTCTATCCTATCCTTTTTCACTAGTTCTTCCACAATGCTTAGCATAAGTAGGGGTTATCCCCGGAGTGGTGGTCCTACAACAAACAAAAAATAATAATATATAATATATACTAGTTATGTGTTTTCTTAAGCAACGCTGACAAGGACTTCAAGTACTGACTTAATAATATTTAAAGTTTTCATCTGAATTACATTTTAGGAGAGTTAAAGTTCCTCCTTTTATGGAAAATTATGAAACAACATATTTTTTGTGTAGCATTTAAAAACATTTTCGAACAACATTTAAGTTCTCTAATCCTTTAACGTATGAGTATTATTGTAACTTTCTTTATAAGGTGACAAAAAATTTTCATTCATATTACGGTCCTCAATGCCCAACAAAAATACTTATCATAAAACTCTACAATACCTCTTACCTTGTTTTTGTAAATTGTGAGAAAATCTTATATCAAAAACATGATAATAAATTTTATACTTGTCACCCGATATTTTATAGGGGGATTTATAGAATATCAGTTGGATTTTTGTACAATACACCCTGCAAAACCTAATAAAAGTATTAAAATATAATTTGTGTTCTCATTTATCCTGTTTCCAACAAAGTGATAATAAACTTTTCGAGAATTTCTCACATTTTCTAAAGAAACGAGGCACAGATTTTAGTGTGCATCCGATTAATATCCAGCTGGTCTCAAGTACTTCCAAATGGATATATAAAAACATATTTAAGTCATGATAATGATTCCTTTAAACTTCATTACAAGGAGCTTTCGCAACAAAAAATAATTAAGATAATCATTTCATTAGCTGTGATTTTAAGCCTAACTAAAAACTTGCAGAGCTCGCACTAATATTTTATTCTAATATCGATAACAAACAACTAAAACCTGAAAATGGACAAAAGTAATAAAATATCGTAAAAAACTCTAACGAAATATATGGGAACCCACATGCAAAAGAATTATATAAAATCTATAGTTTTTACATGGTGAATTCTCGACACAATCCTCCGGGAGCCTTAATGCGATGCACCTTTTGAATTTCCCTCATTAAGTTGTAAGTAGATTCCCATCAAAGGATTGTAATTTTTTTCTAGCTGTGATTTATTCTCCTAAAGCTCTAAGTTCAACTAAAAACTGTAACGATTTAGTTCTAAATTTTACGAGCCAATTTAGTTTGAAAAATTTAGCTTAAGCAAAATGTTATTTTAAGTCACGATGTATCGATATGTATATCGATCTACTGAATACTAACAAACACGATGATAGCCAATTCTGGTTTTTACTTAATAAATTTATCCACTAATTTTATTAAATTATCAAACAGTATCCACATTATTTATATTCCATAATTTGTAAGCAAAACGCACCTTAGAGAGTGCTGGTGATATGTTTATACCCTTCACCACAAATGGTAAGTTTGTTTGTATTGATGTGAGCCCACCTTAGTTCGTTATTTTGTGAAATTTTGTATGTGGTTACATATTTAATTTCAAAAGTGTAGAATAACACATTATTTTGTCCTCTATATTTACATATTCATCGAGTTTGTATATACAACACTTTCTTGTATTATAACAATTTTTCTTTTTGACTGCAAAAATCAATTGTATTTATTGAATACATTAAGAACACTTTCAATTTATTACGTGAGTAATTGGTATGACTATACACTTTTTTTTTAATATTCCCCCACCTTCCTAAATAATATTTGCATCATTAAGCCAAGAAGTTCCTCTCGACCCCATATTTTAGACATAAAATCGAAGAGAAGAAAGATATGTATAACATTTCCATTCCATTTGAGGCTAGCAAGCAACCCCGTTATTAATCCATCATGGCAGTTAGACATTTAAAAAAAAATGTAAAAGAATTTATCACACATTTTATGTTGAAGAAAAGTAAATGTGTTAAAATGTTATTTAAATCGAATAAAGTTGTGCAGTAAATCGTTATATTATTTCCTCCTTTATTGCTTGTCAACCAATTGTATAAACCATCTATCTGTTCATACATCCATACATACATGGAATTTTATCATTCCTTTAAAAGTTACTAGAACAAGTGATGTTGCATGCGGAAATAAAAAAGCAAACAGAAAAAATAACTAACAAAAAAAAAAAAAAGCGTAAAGAATTTTTCTGCAACATGCGTTACTCATTCATTACAAAAACACATACACACTCACACTCACACACTCTCACATACTCTTCCTCCTTTACTCAAATTTCAGCAGTATCGAGCATGTTAAAGTAAAATTGATCCATCTACAACATGTAACAATTGTCACTGCATTGTCATTTGTTACAACAACATCGGCAGTAATGACAAGAAAACAACAAATAGAGGCAACATTGATGATTCTTAGTGTTTCATTACATTGAAGATACTGATGTAATAAATTTAACACCCTTTTTAAAGGATGCGCAAAGTAAGTTGACGCTTCTTTACACTTTTATTGTTGAATTGTAATTGTTGTTTTAATTTAATCCATTTCTCATGTTTAAAGTTTATGCAAGCAAAATGGTTAAAAAATTAAAACAAAAAAATATTGAAAATACATACATACATACTCGTATGTACAAGGATAATTTAAAAATTTTACCATACTGAATTTTATGTATTTTAAGTCGAACTGAATGATGTTCAATCTAAAAAAACTTTTTATTAGTCAGGGTTAAAAAGTTCCTATAATTTAATTCTTATTAATTTATTTCTTGATTGACAGTGACGTCCAAGCGGTAAAAAAAACTCCGATGATAAGAACGTCGTTGATCGCGAAATATTATAACGTCAGTTCTACCTTCCTTCCTGCACTCACAGTAGATACAAAAAAATATTATATAATATTTTCGTTTATCTTTCCCCAGGGCTCTTTCCCTATTTGACCTTTTATTTAGCAAAGTCTAGATTATAGCTCTTTTAAAAATCACAAGGATACCATAAATATGTTATTAGAAACTCTCTTGTGTATTACTGCATTATAAATTATTTTTTTTTATAGTCCTTGTAACTAATCTTAAATTAATTTGCAAAACCATGGCGATGCCAGTTCTTATTCCGCAGTAGCAACATTATGGGTATGACCCCTTTTTATGACATGAATTGTGCCAGTGCAAGGGATTACGTAAATGGGTAGAGAGGTGAGATACTTAATATGTATAAAAGGGATTATATCTTCTACAACTCCGCTAATGCGCGTTCGGTTAAGTAGACGCATTAAATTTATTAAGCTGCGTGAGCACTGTATTCAGTACTTGTTTTACTGCTGAACGACGAAGAAGGGCTGTGTGTTTCACATTTGCTTGGATGAGTAACAATCGCTGGCCGAATAGGTTTCAGTGGTCAGTGTCATGCCTTCATTACTAAAAACAGTCCAACAACAATAAATACAATGTAACACTAAAACAAATCAGAGAATATGATGATGTTGATTAAAACGCTCTGACCAGGGTTTGAACACAGGTCACAAGTCATAGTTTGCTTTGTAGTCAACGCGCTAAACACTTCAGGCAAAATCGCTCTTAATCGAAAATTTAAGGACACCACAAAAAAAAAAAAAATATATATATAAAGTACAATGAATGCAAAATTAGATAGGGACAATGGTGTTATTCAGTGTTTAGTGTAAATGATATTGAAAAATTATAAATGGAAAATATTATAGTTTATTTAAACGAAATCTAACGACAACTATTTATGTTTTTTTACTGGAATTTATAAAAAAAAATATCTACAATATTTTGCATTTACGCTTCCGCAAGACCATTTGTATCAATAAGTGAGTACCGATAACAAAATTTACTTCATAAATAAAAGATTTGCCAATAAGAGTGATATGATTTCTTTAAAAAAACACGCACTTATTGTTAATGAAATTCAAAAGTTTTTTATTTAATGTGAAGTACAATCGATACAATTAAGTTCTAAATAAAAAGTCATTCAAATGGCCTCCACGACTTCTTTTGCAGGAACGATGAACCCAATTTTCGAGCACTTTTTCCACTAAATCAAGTTGTATTTCAGGAATGACACGTTCAATATTGACTTGCAAGGCTTGAAGAGAGTCTGGTTTATTTCGAAAGACATATGACCTCAAATAACCCTATAAGAAATTGTCAAATTGTGTTAAATAACAACTTCTTGGAGGCCATTCAATATCACAATTTCTTGAAATAATCGAATCTCAAGGTATTCCAAGGCAAAATCAGGAAACTCACGACGTTTAAGGTCGTCCAATGGCTTCAGTTCTTGAGTGAAAACAATTTTATACGAATGAAAACCAAAATCATTTTTCAAAATCCGCCACTTTGTGGTTTGACGTTTCGGAAAATTGTAGTATATCATGATCTGTCATTTGTTTTTCATTGTATTCAGTAGTGTTTACAATTTCATCATGGAGAGAACAACGTGTACAAATTATTTAGTTTTATTATCAAAATAATCGTTCTCCAAGTGCAACTTTTCGTGCGATTTTGCCATTTTATGGTCGGAATAATCATCCAGGTGTGCTCGCTATTCGTCGAGTTGTTGAAAATTTGGAGCTTACATTTTCTTTACATAATGTTCAAGTGCCAATAAGACAAAGAACCGCTCGAAGTAATGCAAATATTGATGCCCTTCAGGCAAGTCTTGCTGAAGACCGCAATTTGTCGATTCCAAGACGTTCTCAACAAATGGGACTGTCTCAAACCACAACCTGGTGGATTTTGAGAATGGATTTGGGTTTGCATCCGTATAAAATTGTTTTCACTCAACAACTGAAGCCATTGGACCATCGTAAACGTCGCAAATTTGCTCATTTTGCCTTGGAACAACTTAAATTGCGAGAAAAGTTTGTAGATTATTTCAAGAAATTGTGATATTGTATGGCCTCCAAGAAGCTGTGATTTAACACCATTAGACTATTTCTTGTAAAGTTATTTGAATTCATAGGTCGTTCGAAATAAATCAGACTCTCTTCAAGCTTTACAAGTCAATATTAATTGTGCCATTCATGACATACGACTTGGTTCAGTGGAAAAAGTGCTCGAAAATTGGGTTCATCGAATTCATTCCTGCAGAAGAAGTCGTGGAGACCATTTGAATGACGTTTTATTTAGAACTTAATTGTATCGATTGTACTTCACATTAAATAAAAAATTTCCTTAACAATAAATGCGTGTTTTTATTTAAAGAAATCATATCACTCTTATTGGAAAACCTGTTACAAATGTGTGGCGTATGGTGTAGGAAGCTGCTAATGTAAACTGTTAGTTAGAAACTAATTCACGCTATTTCACTAATTCACTATATATAGTTTCACATTTTGCGTTAGTTGTTCTTTTTTATAATTTTATTTATTGTTTTAATTGACATTTTACATCTGTTGTTGATGTCTTTTTGTATCGAAGTGCATTAAATTAATGATTTGATATATTTTATTGCGTTTTTTTGTGGGTGCAGTTGCTATTTTGTGTGCTTATTTTGTTTTCATCATTTCTGTTTTATTTTTTTACCAAATTTTTATATCAAAGTGTTAAAAATTGTTAAATGTACGTTGAAATGTTTATTTGTTCAATTTGTTTTATTGATATTTTATTGAGTTTAATTTAGTCATTTTGTGTGTCTCGCTGAGTGCTTGTTGCTGTTGTTCTTGTTGGTTTTTTTATTTTTCTTGTCTATTTGTCAAAACATTAGTTACGCCTTTTGTCACTTGCTTGTGTTGTTTTTTTACTTGTTTTTTTCTGTTTGGCGGGCAATCAATTTGTTACAGTCAGTTGTCGCCTTTTTGGTGAAAATTCTCAAATGGGTTTACAAACATTTTAAACGTTTCAAGCTTAAAAGGCTTAAATAAATTGTTGTTTTATTACATTATTTTTATCTGTAGTTGCAGAAATGAAATAAAGTCTATGTTTAATTTTAAATTTATATGAAAAAAGGGGATTTGTTGAAAATTCGCAATGGCGTGTTTTGTTGTTTGCTTATTTGTTCAAGTTAGATATGAAATTTTCTTGTTGCATAAATGCAGTGTTTAGTTGCAAATTTAGTTAGATGTTGAAATTACAAAAAAAAGTTAATTTTTGTTGATAAAAAACAAACATAAGCCACAAGCGATTAGCATGTCGGCAGAAAAACTCCTCTGATGTCTGATTTGTAATGATGGATCTGCCCTGCACCTTTTTCATAAAGTTACTCTTGCCGAATCTGTAGACATTTCCTAATATATTGCACGGAGTCACGGGTAAAATCTAGTTTAAAAATACCACAAATTTCAAAAATATTTTCACTCCTCTCACAGACATGTAAAAAAATTCATGTATTTTATTTTTACAAACCCTCTAACCCTGCAATATTTTCAACAGCTCAAAGACTAAAAATTCTCTTTCTATTAGAATTTTTATATCAGCCATCTCCTCACAGCAAGTTTAAATGTTGCTGGTATCGTTGCTGCAAGATAATCTTATACTGCCCTTCAACTTTTAAGTATTAACCTCTATATAATACATAAATTTATCAAACGAAACAAATCTTTATAACATCTTTAATTCATGAAATAGCAAAGATGTTTACTGTAGATATTTAACCAGGTTTAATCTCTAAATTTCCATGGAATTATAGCATCGCCGAAAACAAAATAATTACAAGCGTTTAATGTGCACAATGAGCCAAAAAGCAAAAAAAAAAAAAAAACAGAAGGAAAACAAAAACATTAAACCCCATTTAACCGACATAATGAGAATTATAATAAGCAAACAAAACAAACAAAACAGACAAAAATTAGATAAGAGTATCTGTGATACATACTAACATCCATATGATTATATGCTTTGCAACAACATTAATGAATCAATAAAGATTTTACAAAAGAGTGTTGTATATATACGTAAATGCGACTGGCTGGTAGATTTTTGCCCATTCAAATAGAAAGAACGACATTAGGGTCGTTTGTTGCCATTCATATACAAATTATTAGAAAAAAATAATTTATTAAGAAACATTTATATGTTATTAAAGAAATATTAAAACTCTAACCATTTCTGGAACCAAAGACAAAAAATAAAATTTATGCAAAATTTTATAGCTCTAATTTTGGATGGCCCTAATGGTCATATCAAACGAGATGCTTATATATAAATAAATGTTCAGAAAACAAACAGTTTCGTGTACTCAAACATAAAAATACTCTGATTATATAAATAATATTCATACGTTGTTAACAATATTATAATAGCAAGCGTAAGAAAACAGACAAATTTAGATATAAACCTAATTATATTTATACAAAAGTAGGCAGGCATAAAGGATAATGTACGATATCAGGATATAAATTTCTTTTATATGTTATATATATATTTCATTCCCAAAATTGCCTTCATTGGGTTTTGGCTTATCGCAGGTCATTAAGAGGCTTCAAATATTATGATTAAGAGGTTAACAATTAAATTTCTCAAAGAGGAAATGAGAATTATTAAAATATAAGTTTGCAAGGATTAATCTATAGTGTACAGAACCTGTTAGAGGTTGACCAAAAATGTATTTTTTTTTTTGTATAAACGTTTTATAAGTTTTCGTCTGAACTTCGTTTTAGGTGGAGTAACAGTCAACCCGCTGCTCCCCTGATCACATTGCTAAAACATCATAGTAATTATTACACGCAAAGAAAATACATGATTGTAAAATGTTCATGTCAACTTTGTATACATAAATAACTGCCACAAACAAATATTTATTCATTGAAGCAAATATGGTTGCATCAAATATTATTCACTTACTAAAATGTTTGATGCGGCAATAAAATAATCATTCTGGGTTTTCGTCTCATAAAATTGGAATGTATTTATAAAAAAAATTGTTTTAGCTGCCACAAGAGTAATTTTACATTCTAAATTAATTTTTTATGAAAAATTATTTAAAATTATCATAAAAACATATGTTCAATTCACAAGCTCAGTCGTATGTCTTAGGGTTTAAAAAAAGACGATATTTGTTTAAGTGCTTGTGAACAGACAAATTTGTTGTATCGTTATTTTGTCGTATTTTAAATGTCAGTTTAATGTTGTCAATTCATTTGAGTAAATAGTTTATGTCAAAAAACAAATTTCTTTTTATCAAATAAAAAAAAAATGAAAATGAAACCAGGTGTGGGAATTATAATTATAACAAATATAATTATAACAAATAGAATATTCCCAGACCCGGCCTCAATATAACAATTGAAAAACATATAAAATTCAATCGTATAATTATAACACACTTTTGTATGGAAATTACCAACAACAAAAATACAATATTGTATAATTATACGATTAGACAACACATATGACGTTAATACGAGCTTGTGAATTGAACAATAGTATTTTTTTTTCAAAACCTTCTGAATATCCTCCAAACTATAAGGATTGGTAAAATATTTTTGTTATAACATAATTTAAGGATCAGCTTCTTCCCGATCGCTGTGTGTTGTTTTTAGTCAAACGAAAAACTGTTTCTCGAGTTATTGTGGTATAACCTCCTTTTTTTCTATATAACGATAAATCGCGAGAACCAGAGTTAATCAAAAAAAAAACTAATTTACACGCAGTGGAGCTGAGGGCCATATATATATTCAAATTGACTGAGAAAGTTCAGGCCACAACATTCGTGATGACCTATGTAATTTTTTTTTTTTTTTTCGAAAGTCACTTCAAAAACTTTTAAAAGTAATTCTTGTTTTATTAGGACCAGTATTCATAAAACGAACCCTACTTATGCAGTGCATTATGCCGGAACTAGGAATTGTGGACATTCGATATGAACTGTATCATACATACATACATTGTAAAGACCTTACAGAGAATTTATTTAAGTTCAAAGAGTTCGGTTATATTACGAATCTTTTCTCTAATAACTTCGCTGATTTCTTTAGAACAAATACCGTTGTAGTAACGATAGAACAGTCAAACACTCCTCACGTTGCGACAAGTTTCCAATGAATAAATAGTGTTGGCTAGTCTACTGTCACCGATAAGCTTTTCGCCCTCTCCTGTACGCGTTCGACGAACTTCAAAATACCAGTGGTCCATACATGAGGTACGTATTCCTTTTCGATCGTATATAGATGCTATAAATACTAAGGAAATTAGTGAAGTATACTTTACACTGTGATACTAATGATTGATGCTGTAAAAAAATTTAAATATAGAAGTAGTTATCTGCATTCACAACAAAACTAATGTTAATTTAAGTTTGAGGGCCTCTACAAATTTTACTAAATTATTTCGAAATATAAATTTTAATCCTGTAAAAGACTCTAGATATTTTATCCAAGCTTTTAAAAACATTTTTGCACTCCCTTCATACAATAACAACCTTAACATAAAACTGAAATCAGCATCAGTTATAACATTAAGAACATCAAAAACAACAAAAACATCTGCAACAGACCTTATTAGTACAAAGCAAAAAAAAAATCCGAATTATAAATAAATACTAAAACGTAGTTACTCAAAGGACTACCAGCAACAAGGAACATAAAGACAAAAAAAGTCTAGATATTATTTGTAATAGCGACAATGCAAACAAACTAAAAAGGGATTATAGTAATAAAAGCAGCAACAAACAGTAAAAGGAAAAGTATATACAAAGATAAGAATGAAAAAGTAAGAAAAAATTTAACATTATAAAATATACACAATCACATAATTTGTGATAAATAAATTTATAAAATTTTATTTTTATAATTGAAAATTCCAAACCGATCCCCACAAAATTTTCCAAAAAAGATTACAAATTTATAACAATTAATTTTTTTTTTTTAATGCAGAAATTATATTGATCAAAACGATCGTGAAAATACTTTAATATTTTCCCGTTTTACCTTAAATACTATTAAAATTGTAAAATGTAATTATAAATAAATGTCTAATTTCAATTATATATTTGTATTCTGCCCCATTGTGCATTAAATTTAACTACAAAGTCAAAAGCCGACTGTTTTACCCATAAGATCAAAGAGATATTGAATAGAAATTAAAAAAAAAAAAAATATTTAAAAAATGCCACCAATTCTGTTTGAGAAATATAAAAATGTGTATACTTTCATTTTTATAAAAAAGAAAGAAATTAAATAATTATTTAAGATCTCCAGCAAAGATAAACTTCAATTGTAAGATTTGTTTCATGAAAAGAAGGCATCAAGTTTTTGCTATACACATCTTTTACTTAATTTGTTTTGAATCATGATCAGAGTTTCCTTTGCAAATACCTTTAACGTTAGCGTAGGGTGTAATTATGGCATTAAAACAAAAAAAAAAAAACATTGTTTATTTAAGTCTTTAGAAAAGCAAATAATATAAAAATCTTAACATATCTATTAATAACTAGTTTTTTTTTCTTTTTGCAACAAAAGTATTATTGTTAAGCATCTGCAACAACAAAACACGAAAAATAATTTTGTTCCAACAAATCCTTTTACGTGTTTACTCAAATATTTCTTTTTTTCCTGTTTGATGTTTATTTTTATGATTATATCTATGATTTTTTTTATTGCTACTTTTAGAGGATTCTAAAGCAATAGAAAATCTCTCATAACAATAATTTTAACAACATGCAGACATCATTATGAATGTTGTTGAATTTAATTCAAACCAACTATTCGTAATAGAAATAAAAGTTTCCTTCCTCTAACTCATACTTAGAACATGACATTAAATATCATACTTATAAGAATACTTACATACGTATGCGAGTATGTGTGTATTGTACACAAATTGAAGTTCACATACAATTATAACAAATGGTATTGTGACATTTACTCTTTTCAATGTAGTTTTATTTTGTAATATAAAAAGATTTTTTTTTTATGTTTTAAAAATATGACATGGATGCAACCATGGTATAATAAAATTAGTTAAAATCGTCCTGCCTGCTGTAGAAAAATATTTTTGTTTTGCAAATGTCAAATTGTATGTAGCAGAACAACAAGCAAGCTGAGTAAAAATTTGTAGCGGTTTCTAAGCAAAAAAAAAATTATTGCAACCCGCCGGTGTAGTATAAAATTCTATTCAGAAATTTTATGTATTAAATAAAAAAAAACTGCTCTAAAAAATGTCTAATATCACATTAAGAAACTTAAACCTAACAATATATTTTAAAGAGCCGAGATACCTGTAAAATTAGTAAAAAAAACCGATGAGTTTGAAAGCGGCTCGAATTCACAAAAGCAGCGATGACGTTCGGCTTCGAAGCGATCGGCTTGTTTCTATGTTTTTGACAGACAGAAAATATTTTACACTAACAAAATGCCTGTTATTTTTGTGATGATGTATTTGATTTAGGGAAAAGACTACCTTACTTATTTTACCATGGGTGCAACTAATTTCAAACGTTACATACATCAAAATGTGAAAAGAGTACTATGTAATATCGCTCATTTACTCAAACAACGTCATAACTCAAAAAATGAAATTTTGGAGTTAATGATGCATAATTGTTCGCTGGGCTATGCTTTATATTGTATATAAATTTCATATTTATATCTTCTATACTTTCCACGTTTTTACAGAATAAGTCAGACACTTTACAAGGTATGTAGTAAGAACGAATAAAAAACTTCAACTGCGATTTCCTCGAAATGGATTTTTTTGAGTTATGACGTTCTATTAGTAAATGAGCGATATGTTCGCTATAATGTCGGTCCGTCCATCTATACTTTTGATTTTTATTCCGCAAATCTGTTAGAGGGTCATATATCCAGAGCTGCATTGGGTACACACATAAAATTATTAAAGAATAGTAAAGTGTTACGAATTTCAGAGTTAAAGAGCGTCGACCTCTACAATACAATAAATCATAAGAAGAAATCAAATATTGTCCCAAAAGTAACATTTCCCGAATTGTATCATTTAAAAAATATATAGCAGTCATATCACTGTTGCCAATTCAGCTATTTTCTCATCAAATCAAGCTATTTTTCATTACATTTTGCGGGAAAAAATATGATTTAGCTATTAGCGGGAAATCTAGCGATTTTTGGTTTACTGACTTCTTACTTTTCAAGCATTTTTTTAATAATATAATTTTGGTCAACATTGTCAAAGAGTTACTACAAGGAGAGATGTATGATAAAATAGCTAGTTAGGGCCTTTATATATTAAGGTAACGATAAACATATACTGCCTGGCTCACGATGACGACCGATCGATAATGCTAAAATTGTAAACAAAAAACAAATGATTTGTGAACTTCAACCCATCCATTTCAGCTATTTCTTTAGCTTTTTTTCCAGTGAACAATTAAAAAAATTAAATAAAATCGGGTATTAGTGGAACGCAAGATACATTTTGTTTACGTCTAAAAATCAAGCAATCGACATCGTTTGACATTGTGAGCCAGGCAGATAATTTCAAGAAAATTTTAATTAAAAATTTGAAAAATATAGTGGGTAATGAAATTTTTTTTTATACGATTGTACAGGAAGTCACGTAAGAACTGAAAAAAGTCACAATTGGAGAAAAAGTTATTATATTTTGTGATTTGCAGGATTTGAGTATAATTTATGAGCAACATTTTGATTGCTGAAGCAATTAAAGCATATAAAGGTTTATCCCAAATTAATTGCAAAACAACAGAATGATGACCTTACGACTACACAATGGACTCTTTGACCAATTAATTTTTATAAAAAACTGTTCCATGTGTGAAGTTTTTGATCAGAAGATCTTAAAGTTTCCAGCTTTATAAAGTTTTTCAATGGTGCCTTCAGAATCATTCTTGTCAACAAGAAGAATATTTCTTTTTATACATTTTTGTTTAGCTTTTCATACAGGCTTGACTCCTATGTCTTTATTCAAAGTCCAATTCAATCTTTCTCTAGGTAGGTTTTGGTTAGCTGACTGAAGCTGACAATCATAGCCAGGATGTCTTTGTAAAAAATTTCAAACACTTCTACAGAAGTCTGTTATTTACTTGCTCAAAATTATTCTTTATGATATTGTTTTTTTTTTGCACAGAATGCCAATAACTATTTACCACACTTGTGCCCGCTGTACCCAAATTGGCACATCAATATTTAAAGTGGTATATAATCATAAAAATTTATATTATAAATTTTTTTCATAGAATCTAAAAACTTTTTAAATGTTTTGTTTTATATTGAATTTAAAAACAAATGAATAGTGATGTGTCATTTGCTGTAGAAAATAATATAAAAAAACCATACCCATCTTCGTAGTGGGTTTTATAGGAAAATTTTAATAAATTTTCCCTCAAAATCATGTAATGGAATAATTTTTTTATTACAAGTAATATTTGTACTTTTAGCTAAATAATAACGTAAAAATATTTTAATAAAATTTAACAGATTTTTTTGTAAATCCTCCATTATCAAGTTTTCCCAAATTTTCACAGCGGCAGCAAATGGGTTAAGGTAACTAATTAAATATAATTTCCAGAAAGTTTTGAAATATAATTGATCTTTAATATTTCTATTTAATTTCACATTATTACTATTTTTGGTAGATCCTTTAGTAATCCGTCCGAATTCTTATCAACGGATCTCAGTAACTTAAAAACCTTCAGAAGGATCAGCGGGATGTTTTCTCATTGACTACCCAATTTATAAAACGACGCCTTTCTTATAATATGTACGCCTGCCCCTGTCATTAAGTTTTTTATTCTTTTTCATAATCTGTGAATTAAAATTCTTGATCCCCGATCTTTATTTTTCTATCATAACTTTTGTATGTCTCTTGTTCCTACAGGAACCACCATGGGTGCATTTTTATACCCAAGAGGGCTGCAATCATCTGTTTTTTTATCAGCAACCTCCGAACCTATCCTATGCACCTTAGGCTAAGGTAGAAGATAAAATTATGTCAAAAACTATTACCATTTATATATATGGGGTGTTCACACTGTTGTCATATCAGTCATATTGTCATAATGTCTTATTATTTTACAATAGTTTAAAAAAATTGTTGTTGTGCGTCAAGCAAAAAAGTCATATAATAATAAGACATTTTGAGGTATGTTTATGGATTGTCATAAAATAACAGTTAAAATCTTAGTCGAGCAGATGCAACTCCTTATTCGAGCCGGCGATAATATTTACAACCCGCCGCTACTTTTAAATAACACCAGAACGAAAACAAGGCAAATTCATTACCAGGTATATGTACGACCAAGACAAATTAATAATAAGGTGGATGCAGTGGTGAATTCACGCGAATTTATACATTACCTACACAGCAAAATTTTTTACATATTATCCCGCGCCATTTTAATGTAATTTTCATGCAAAAGGCGAATTCATTACGACTATAATAATTCAACAACAAAGCGAACACCAGGCATTTTGTTTATGTAAACGGCGAATGCATCACCTACGCTGTCAAAATTCTCCATGCAAAATAAAAAATTTTTTGTGACAATTTTTAGTTTATCCAGAAAATCACGGAATTTTCAAACAGCTCTCGCAACTTCACTTTTTCTTATAGAATTTAATATTGTTACTTTAAATATTTTTTCTTGTTGTTTCGTTTTAATAGTCTAAGTTGTGCCACTAGTTACCCACTAATATCATTTATTTATTCATACATAATGCAAATCCTTAAAGCCTGGTAATATTTGTGTCAAGCACTATTAAATGTATGGCTTAAGAAATGTTTTTTTTTTTTAATAAACTTATTTGCAAATATAATTAACCGCATGTTTAGTTATGCATTATTTTCGTTTAGTCTGTGGAAAATGATTAAGAAATACGTAGACATAAGAAAATATTAAATATTTGATTAATTTCAAAGAATTAAGTTTTAAAAGTTTTTGCTAAAAGAAAGACTATTTTAATACCTGCAGTTAATTGTTTTTAAAAATGATGGAAAAACAAAAATACAAAATACATGAAAAGAAATTAAGAGAAATATAATTTTGTATAAATTCATGGTTTTATTTATAAAAACACTTTTGAAATAATCAATAAATTTTTGCGCTAAATGCATTATTATGCATAACAAAGCAATACTGCGTATTGGGTTTTATTTATTTGTTTCTTTACCCATATATTTTTTTATGAGTACCACCTTTCATCTTCAATCTATCAAGCAGTAAAATGGAAAATTTCCAATTCATTAAGATCATCAATGCCTCAGTGGTTTTTAAAGATCTTTATTTACACAACAACAATGGTGGAAATAAAATTAAAAGTTTAATCTCAAATATCAATCAATTTGTTATCCTGACAACCTACCCGATATATAACTTAAAAAAAAATCCTTTAAATAATGACAACAGTATTAAATAACATACATCGAAATATCAAAAAAAAAAACAAAAAAAAAACACAAAAAAAAGGAATCAAAAGTAAAACCCAAAAAAGGATTAATGCAGAACCCCTGTTTTATCTTTTAAAAATTTCAAATGACAATCAAAAGTATTTAAATGAAAAATCAATTGAAAAATCAAGTTTCTAAAAGATATCAACGGACCAACAGTTGAAATAACAAGAAGACAACCCTCTTTAATGCGCAAAAAAAGCGAATAAAAACCCACCAGGGCTGATGATGTGTTGATCATTGAAATCAGGCCATAAAATATACACCAAATTTTTTCAACTTACACTGGGACGAGAACATTAAAGAAGTCATTGAATGGGTTTGCACGGCCTTGCGAGTTTATTTGTCTGTCTGCCTCTCTGTCTGCTTGTTTACATTTATAGTGCCAACTGGGGTGCACATTGATAAAAATTAAACACTACAATGCAAAAACAAAAGTATAATTTTTATATAAATAACAGCGAAAGTTAAAAACAATTGTGCTAAATTGTAAACAAAACAACAAAAGCAATGAAAATTTAATATAATATATAAAGAAAAGGAAAGGAATCATGATACAAATATTCATTTATATCCTTTTCATACAAATTTTAATGGGGTTGTTTACACATGCACAAGCAAACACACACAGGTAGTGTTCCAGTTTTTCGCTGCAACCAACCAGGTAATGAAATTGATAATTATATTAGTTTCTTTTTTCGTGCTGTTTGTCCTGGAGTTCTGAATGAAAATGTAAATTTTATGTATTTGATAATTAATATTTATGCTCGCAGGGTGTTAAGAGTCTGTGTGTGTGTGTGCATTAAAAACTAGGGAAAATTATTTAAATTTTTCTTTACTGAATTTATGAATCCCAAATGTTAATATTTTCGTATTTTAATGCAGCGATGACCCCTCATTTTTAGTTTGAAATAAAACCGGTTTATCCTGCCTGCAGTCATTTCGTAGAATTTATCAAATAAATTATTTTGCATAAAATTGATGCAGTTTGACAGTTTATCTTTTAATTGCTTGCATTCAAATATTTCAACGGGAATTAAAGATAATAATTTATAAAAGTGTAAAATAGTGTCGCGTATAAAAATGAGCAAACAATGGGGTTCTTTTATGTTTGCATTTCATTTTTTTTTTTTTTTCATAACATGAAAATAAATTTAAATCCACGAGTTTTAATTGTCTTTAACGTGCCATATGTTTCTTAAGGAAAGCTAAGAGGGTTTTTGAAAATATATTTTAGAAAATCCTCTAGAAAATGGAATTTTAAATTACAGGTCCGGCAAAGAAGATTTTTCTACATGTGTCACTATTGAATCTCTGAACTAACAGAACAATATTCTTGCATATAAGACAAAAAAGGAAGTCTCCAAATACCAAAATCGATAGTAAGTTAATTTCTAAGAGTTCTCTACCGAGTTTCGACTATTAACGATACAATAGAACGACATGAGCCACTGAAACGCACATCTTACAAAGTACGGCGAGGTGCGTATTGAGTTGCCTGCGGATGTTTAGGTGGTAGTTGTCTTCAATAGCGGTAGGGTTCTTTGAAAGGGTATGGTTTTCTTCGGCAGTACACGAGGTGGCTGTTATTGCTACCCAAATCGCTGTCAGATTTTTTGGTCAAATGACTGATGGTGATGGCCAGTGCTAATGGTTGGTTGCACGTCGAACAACCATTGTTGAGCCCATATGTGCAGTGGCTAAGCAACATAAGTGTCAGCAGTAGGAAACTACTCAGATAACTTCAGCCAGGTATTTCGCCATGGTCTTTTCAACTATTGTGATCTTTGGAAGTCGCAGTGGTGCATCTGAGAATATACTGTGGGGTGGCGCTGAGAACTCAACCAGACACGATGTTTAAAATCATCCTCAGGTTGTACTGTAGGGCACGTGATAGTGTTCATCTTGAATACATATGTGCCCCTTTAGGCTTCTTCCGGGGTCATAATTCGTTATTATGGAGACTTACGTACACCTTGATGGTGTGTTGAAGGGAATTCCTAGACAATAGAAAAAATAGCAGAGAAACGGAAATGCAAATAAGTATTCAAAGAATTTAGGTTAGTCTATGTAAGTCTGTTACGATCTGGCTCAAGACCAATTATCCTTTACTTTGCAGCCGTTTGTAAAAAGCGATACAAAAATTCTAAGCTTATTTCTACAAATACTGACATCAGATATTTCAAGCAAATTATTGAAGATGAACTTAATTTAAATTTGTCCTTGAAAACCAGATACGAGGTTGACACAGCCATTGAAAACTTTACGAAATTGATACTTAAAGCTTCGGCTGTGTCAACGCCACAAACTAATAATAATTCCTCAAATGTTTACGTATCTCTCGAAGTAAGGCAGCTAATCGGATTGAAAAGAAAACTTCGAAAAATTTGGAAGAGAACAAGATCACCCTGAGGTAAGACGAACTTCAATCGATCAGCTAGCTATTTGAAAAATAGATTAACAGAACTAAATAATGATTCAATTGGTAGATATTTAAGTAATTTACGTCCGGAAGATTGTCACAAATCAATGGAAGCACGCAAAAATCATTATTATTCATAAACCTAATAACCCAGAAAACTCCTTGAAGTCATATCCCTTTGTGGCGCCTTGTTGCATTTCTGCAACATACCATTCAGAGGGATATAAAATTTCTGGAAATTTTGATATAACTATTTTAAGCTGTGTTGTATATTTGCCGAAACTATTTGAACGACTTTTTCTTAAAAGATTAATGACGGTATTATAAAGAAAACGAATTATACCTGATCATCAATTTGGGTTTCGAAACAAACATGTAACTCCTGAGAAATGTCATAGAGATGTTAAATTTATAAGAGAATCTCTTGAAAACAAGCATTACTGTTCTTCAGTTTTTCAGAAGTATATATAAGTATTCAAAGAATAAACGTTAGTATATGTAAGTCAGTTAGGAGGCGGATCGGATACCTACGATCTCGCTCAAGACCAAAGTCGATTTAAAAGTTGGACTTCGTGAGGTTGTTTTGAAGTTCGACTATTAAACATACACAGTTATCATAGATTATGGTTGACTCAAAGATCGTAAAAGATGTTGGTAATAAGTCACTTTAAACTCTTGGATGAAATTTGCAAAAGCTATACTTTGTTGTCAAAGAAGAGGATATATTTAAGGACAGTTTACTCTAAAAATAAAGGTAAATTTCGTAGCCTGTATTGAATGGGAGCTCGGGTGGATTTTTCATTTATAAAATTCTACAATATAACTATTTAAATAAACACAATTTATATCACAGATACTTCTATCGTCCTTTACTTTAGCTAATTATGATAAAAGTTTATTGGATTGTCTAACAAAATCATTGATGATAATTATAAAATGCCTCCTGATCGAAAGGTGCAAATTAAATGAAGTATAGCAAGTCATAAGAGTTTAGAGATATATCTCAGGTAGCATGAGTTGAACAAACCGAGCGAATAATAATCGATCCAGCAGTATACTTCGGCTCTTCCTTATTGGAAAAGAAAATTCTTCATCTTTGAAACAACTAAATCAAAAAAACTATTTTCTTGTACAGGCAGTTACTTATAAAGCTGAAAATCTGGAACGTGTACACGATAAATTTTTAAAAAATAAGGAAATTGTTGTCAGGATTAATGTTATAGAGAAGTATTTCATGTTGTGGAATATTCTGGTGATGTGACTGTGGTCCTGATAGCGGTCACTAATAAACAGTTCATGTTACAAAATACGTGAACTCAAAAATTCCACTCTACAAAATAAAAAAAAATTTTGTAAATAAAACTTAAATGTAACATTGAAATTTTTTATAATATATATAATACTTTCGAATTGAAGTGGCTACTAGATTAGATAACATGTTCCGAGACTTATTGACTTTTTTGAAAACTGCTTCGTTCCTACTGGCATTAGTTTACAATAAAACTCAAATAGAAAACCTTTTTTTAAACAACTTACTTCTGCCAAGGATTATTAGTCCTGTTTATTAAATATTTTATTTATTTTTTCTTAAAATTTCAAATACTTACAATTAACCTATTGGTCTTTAAGATTGTTATATAAATATAAATATCTAAAGCTTAACATACGAATATACTTGCATTTTTACAACTAAATACATGCATACTCGTATATACCACAAACGAGTACATACATATATTTATTTACGTGTTTTTATTTGCATGTTTGCCTATTTGTAATGTGTTTTAATTTTAAACAAACCAGATACTACAGGTAAAACTTAATAAATACACACATGCAAAATATTTGTACTTGAACATGTATGCATGTGTAAGTTTATTTAAATGCATTTGTTGTTCTATCAATATATTGACAGTGTTTTAAGAACAGGACTATAATCAAAATTTACATAAAATGACAAAAGTCTATACAAATTGAAAATGAAGTTTTCCCCATGTACTGTGTACATATTTGCATGTTTGCTTTTCTCATTTGAATATGTGTCAGTATGTGCATGTGCATGTGTATCCACATGCATGTAAATAAAATTAAAACAAACATGTAGAGTAAACAGAGGACAAATTTTAAAATAAATACTACTAAAACTATTCCCTTCCAACAATATACAACAAAAGTTAATGTGTATTTAGTTTTTGTTTTAGAAAGCAGAAGAAGATGCAAATGTTTTGAATAAATATCAGTTAGACATTAGAATTTGATTGGTTACAAGTTCTTTGGAATACTAAGAGGCCAAGACTATGTACGGCCAACTGGTTTATGATTCCAAATATTTTTGATTCGAATTTCAAATGGTTTTAATAAGAAACAAATTTTAGTAATTTTTGTTTTTATTTGTTGATTTTCCATACACAGTAATTCATCTAAGAGATATTTAAAAAAATCATAATTAAAAAACTGCAGAAAATCTTTACTATGCTGTACTTATATTGATTACATACCGATGTATACAAAATCATTTACTAAATTTATAATTTAAGTTCTCTTAGTTTTTTATACACAAATTTTTATTTATTGGTTAATGGGATCTTTTACAAAAATATAGCAATAAAATACTTTTGAACAAAAAGATAAATAAATTCGTAAAAACGCAGAAAATCGACAACAAATTTCTCAAGCTATCAAGAGATTTTAAGCAAGCGTAAGATCAATGCCAACGTTAATAAGCAAAAAAGGCAATCAAACTCTGCGTTATAGTTGTCCAAGAAGTTAAAAAAAAAAAAAAATTATACCAAATCACTAATTTTTGTATAGACGTTTTTTTAACAATATAAAGGCAGTGGAAAAACCACTTCGAATTTTTCAAATATGATCGTAGGTGAGTCCAAATTTTCAAATGGAAACTTTTAAGTCGGTCAGTATTAAAGAAAACAGCAAAAATAAATTAATGAAAGTTCCGTTATTACAATTGAACCCTAACACAGAAAATGGTATTCCAATAAGAGTGATATGATTTCTTTAAAAAAAAAAAACACACTTATTGTTAAGGAAAATCAAAAGTTTTTTATTTAATGTGAAGCACAATCGATACAATTAAGTTCTAAATAAAACGTCATTCAAATGGTTTTCACGACTTCTTCTGAAGGAACGAATTCGATTAACACAATTTTCGAGCACTTTTTCCACTAAATCATGTCGTATGTCATGAATGGCACAATTAATATTGACTTGTAAAGCTTGAAGAGAGTCTGATTTATTTCGAACGACCAATGAATTAGCTGTAGGTGGTGGCAGAATTCCTCAAATGATGCTCCTGCATGGAATTTTCTCCCTCTTTCTCTCGCTTTCTCTTCTTTGACAATATCTTTAAATATATGTTGTTTTCTTTTTTCTCATTCTTTCTTCTTATATCTCCTTTCCTTCCCTCCTACAGGCAACACAAGCGTACACTTTTTGGACACAATTGGACAAGAGTCCAATTTGGATTTTCAACAGTCAAACTGAAAAAAAATAAAACGTGTTGCACAGTTTTTGGCTGAACAGAGTTATTAAAAACTTAGTGTTAGGTTTTTTCGTTTCAAAACACAAAAGACTTAAAAAAAAACGTTTCAAAATTTATTGATTCGGTCGCCTCAAAGACCGTGATAGAAGCTATGCAATAGCTTTAAAATCTATAAGCACTCTTACAGCATAATATGTTCATACAATAAAATTATTAGGGAGATAGATAGAGAGAGAGAGAGAAAGACATTTAGATGGCAAAAACCTTATATAAAAGATGCAATCATTAATCTGAACACTAATGGTAGTTTGCTATTAGGATTCATGGTGTTTATTTAAGGATCCAATCAAAAGCCTTTAATTTTTTGCCTTAATTCTAGCCTATCGCTTTCTTGAACTAATTTATTTTTTTTTGCTATAGTTAAAATAAACGCAGTATTAATAAAGGCTACAATTAATTATTTAGGACTTGAATATTCTGTACTTTAATCAAGTAAATCTTTACCAATCGTACTTTTGACACTGTCTGTATATACGAAATAAATTATTTCGATATATTTTTAAAAATTAAATACTTTTCAATTAACTTAAATGTTTTTGTCAAAAATAATTCGTATTTGAATTGAGTAGTCAACAGCTTTAAAACCTTTAAATGCCATTTAATATGTACAGGATTGTATAACAAAATATTTGTTAAACATGGAATTTCTTCATTTATATGTTAAAATATTTCCATATATTTATATGAAGATAGGTATGTACAAGCACTTAAATAGCTTTATAACATTTTATGTTCTACATACGAAATGCAAACATTTGCTTACATTTTAAAACTCAATGAGCACTTAGCTAAATTTCAATAATAACAATAATAATATTTGGCTGCAAAAGTATGAGAAGTATGTCAATAATCGCAATATACACATATTTGTTGTTGTGCAATAAATGTTTGAAAAAAATAAGTATAGAATTCAGTTAAATGGCAACATTCTTGCCATGTTTTCCTTTTAAATTATAAGACAATCAAAATTGTTTTCAAATCATACTTGATATGCATATACTTTTGCTGCTGTTTGCTAGTGAGAAAGAAAGGCAATTTGAAACGCGAAAGGTAATATTGCTACTTATATGATAAAGAAAATATTTTTCAAAAAAGAAAAAAAAAATAAGGCGTTATACATTTATGCCAGTATATATAGTATATAGTATAGTATATATACATGTAATAACATTAAGAAAAAAAATAATTTCCACTATAAAGTCATGTCTATCATTCTCTTTTTTCCAACTCCTAGATTTAAAAAAATAAATACCATTCAAAAAGCAACTGCTTCAAATTGTTAAAGATGATGCTGAAACACAATCATATTGTGCTGGTGTAGGTTTGAAATTTCACTAAAATTTTAATACATACATAAATAAGTAAGTTCCAGTATGTATGCATGTGTGTATGTGTGCTTTATAATAACATACAATAGCAACCCTTTTGAAAAGCATTATAAGTAAATCTGTTTTGTTTCTTGTGCTCCTTTACGCAAATGAACGGGAAACACTTTTGATATGCAGCCATTTTTGCCAGAATTCAACATGGCATTCCATCATATCAAACAATTAATTTTAATTAAAAAATATCTTTTAAACGTTTTTTAAATACTTTCAAGTGGCTGTTAGACAATATGATACGAGTATTTGTGAGCTATTAAGTAAGAGAAATACTGAAAAATTTAATTATTTCACTGATAAATCCAGAGAAAAATATATGTACGTACATTTAAGAGTTAAAGAAATATTTAAGAAATTAAAAAAAAAAATAATATTTAAATAAAATTTAGTAATAGACATTCTTCGAAAGTAATGAAGGCTCAGAAAGTGAGAATTCTTTATTGAAAATACGCAAAATTTTTTTATTCTTGCCGATTGGTTGTTGTCCATGATTTAAAGCTTCTTGTCTGCGGACGGAATGCTTAAAGCACCACCAAAATGATTTGGTAATTTGTTAACTGCATTCATGGCCAATTTAAATCATGGTTATAGTGCATTTACATTGTCTCGAAATCTAGTGGATTAGATTTTAAATCTCTCTCAAAATCTAGCTCGTTTACATTGCATGTTTTTGACATTAGTTAGATTTTATATTCTTAACAAAAACAGCTGACTTAAATGTAAAAGAAAAATTGTTATACATATGTATATTCAAATTGTATTTGATAATAAACAAAAATATAGAACATTTATTAGTATTTTGTTCATCCAGAGCGAAAAAATCCAATCGGAAATTATGTTGTTGCGTAAAAAGAAGCGCCAGCATCTGTTAAATATAAAATTTCAGAAAACAATTCAAATGTATGTATTGCTAGACACAATTGTTAAACAGCAGAATGAAATGGGTACATGTAATTACATATTGACAATAACATACAGTTTTTTCTTTCTTTTTTGTACAGCGTAGTATTTTTTGGTACAATTTGGAAAGAAACCATAGTTGCATCACTAAGTACTACTAGATTTAGGTAGATTTCGTCGAAATCAAGTGACATAGTAGATTTCATTTTGTATGGGAAATCTAGTAAAAAAAACTAGATTTAGCTCGAAATCTCGTAAGTACTAGATTTCGAGACAATGTAAATGCACTATTAGGTGAATACAGAAAATTAATAGTTTAAAAATACTCAAAGTGTCACAGATTTTAATAAAAGGAGAAACAAAAAATTTTTTTTTATAGTTAAAGTTACATTTAGTCTACCAAAATTCTTTGGGAGATAAATTAATTTTTAATGTATCAAATATCAAAAACGTAAAATATTTACTATTCAAGGCCGTTTTGGGCTAGGCCATGGTGGAGAATATATTTAAGCCAGGCCGGATGCCTTATTTATTCCAAATAATTTTGGGTTTATTTTCTTCGCCATTGTATAGTATATATTCCGTAATATGTATTTAGGGGTTCTTATCTAATATAAATTAAGACGAAATTATCAGTCATGTCATACGAATTTTGAGTGTATAGAAAACGTAACACGACATTATTTTTGGTAATTAAACTACTTTTAAAATTCCAAATGTCGTTCATAAAGACTTTTCTTATTAACTTCATTTTTAGTAAGCAATAATCATGCATAAGCATTAAGATAAATACTCTTGGGAGCCACAGTAAAATAAAATTTTTACGTAAATAAAAAAGCTTAATGTGAGATTTGACAGTAAAAAAAAGGAATATGGATATAAAAATCTTTATCACTGTAATGGAATGTAAAGACTGCAAATAAAAAAATTATCGAAATAAAATGACGAAATTGCAACTATTCCGATCATAATGTGTTAATTGCCCATTTTATGTTCATTTCGCAATTATTTTATTTCCTAGGGGGTGTTTGCCTGCCGCCTCATGAATATCATGAATATCGTCAGAAAAACTTACAAGAATGAAGTCCTCAAAGATTGAAGTCCTCACAGAAAATAAATAAATTAAGGGAGAAAATCGAACACTCACTATAAGTCGGAGAAGTTAGTATCCTGGATAATATATTTTTAAAAGGATGTGCCTTTTACATGAATTCTACACCGATATTGATGTAAAACTTTCATAGCACAAGCATATATAAAGTAGATTAGTTTGTCTAGTAGAAGAAGCCTTTCACATTAATTTTCAAGTCAAGAACGGTCTGATATCCATTGAGAGCGATATTTAGTACCACACCACCGAAAAGAAAATTTATAATTTTAATTTTGTTAAAAGAAATTTCATAGCATGCTATATGCTATTATTATTATTATTATTATTATAAGCATTCTAGCTGCTCTAGCGGTAAGCGAACCAGTCACACAACAAGTCCACTTGACGTAAGAACTATTAGAAGATTTAAATTCCAGAGTTTTATGTGAAAGACAAATTCAAATTAAAATCATTTTGAATTTTTAATATAGACCAATATCAAAGTTTGTTGAAATTGAAATATTAAGGTAAATGGAATCGCTGATGAGCTGGCAAGAAAAGGGTCAGCATTAGATGTGGCCGAATACACCTCCAATCGGTTACTACTACAGGGAACGCAGTAATTGGGTAATTAGCAAAACCAATCATTCCTGGAGGAATAGAAAAGATTGTAGAGTCTCGAGGTCCATATGGACAGAACTAGACTCAGGTAACTCTGATCTACTTCTGCGAATGAATAGAAAAGTTTTGAGAGTCTTAGTAGGCGCATTGACTGGCCATTGCTCGGTTAGAGCGAGGACCAGCATATGAGAAAATAGCATGGATTATTGGGGATGAAGAGGAGCCAGAAACATCATTTGACATTACCCAAGGCTGCAATGTCATAGGCAAATATGGCTGAGCAGACGTTTGTATAAGGACATTAGTGATAGGAAGTGTAAACTTGTGGATATCAGTTGCTTTATCATGGGAATTAAATGAATGAATGATGGATGATAGCGGCTGTTTGTTTCTCCTTGGGCAGTAAGGAGACTAATTAGTCAATAAATTATGAATGACGGGAATCACAATGAATCAAATTGCATCTCCGAGTGGATGTGTATTTTACACTAACCTAACCTAACCTAACCTAACCTAACCTAACCTAACCTAACCTAACCTAACCTAACGTAACATTAAATTAAAGAAGATCAATTAAAATAATTAAGA
Organism: Lypha dubia; assembly: GCA_947311025.1. NCBI lineage: Eukaryota > Metazoa > Arthropoda > Insecta > Diptera > Tachinidae > Lypha > Lypha dubia. Next base: position 109,234,783 of record OX371261.1, on the reverse strand, counting down.
TAATTAGTGACAGGTTATGGTATTTTCTTTACTACTTTTCGTTATAATATTAAAAAATTTCTTTTATTTAGAAAATTTTGGTGCCACTGTAAAAGCGTTTTGTTGCTTAAGGTGAGTTTACATGGCAATACAAAGTATAAGATGAGAGAACAAAAGTCTGTTTCAGGTATTTTTTATGTTTACACGGATAATATTAATAAAATCAAAAGTCTGCGTTACGAAATAGCTGGGTGGTTACAGTTCTACAATATTTACAAAAACAATATGTATTTTTTTTAGTTGTTTTTGTAATTATTATATAGAAATGATGCCAGCTTCAATATATACTCTTAATTCTGGGACCATAATTGGGACGAACGACGAATTTTTCGTTGCGAATATTCGTCGTCAAAAATAGAACACATGCATTCATATGAAAGTGAACACAGCACCGACGTCGACGAAATTCGTCGTACGTGACGAATTCTCTGATAGATTTATTTCTATTTAATACGCCGACGAACGACTAAGAAATCAGTACAGCGTTACCATGTTTTTTTTAGTTTTAAAATATATTAGTAAATAATGTTAATTTTTACTTTAATAAGTTCTTCTTTTTATGATATAGAGCATTTTAGTTAAATATTCATAATTATTAATGATGAAATTTGTTTTTAATAGTTTTTTTTTAATGTTTAATTTTATAAAGGAATTATTTTCTTTATACGGTAACACTATCGTTGTTATGTTTGTATGTATATAAAAACAAATTTGTAATAAAAAAATACACACAATTTTTTGGATTATTATGACAGCAGTTGTTTGTTCGCCAGTTGTGCGCCACACGACGAATTTACGCAACGAACTTTTTCCAACGAATTCGTCGTGCTAGACGAAATTCGGCGTTCGTCCCAGTTGTGTTCCCAGCATAAAGCTGCCAATGTTTACTTAAAAAGACACCTCTGATAAAATGAGTATACGTAAGTTTCTAAAATGGTTTAGAAAATAAACTTTTACCGAACGCTTCTCAGTTTTTTTTATCCGTATTCTCTCTTACTCATAACAATTTGCGTCTACATGATAAGACTTTTTTAAATTTTTGACATACCGATATACATGTATTACCATGTAAAGAAGCCTTTAAGTGATGCATGGTGATTGATAACTTTTACGTGCACGCCTTAACGCCTCTGAAAATCGGTATCAAAAAAATTTATCATCACCTGAAAAATTCGTCACAGTGTAGCATCTTGAATTTCATATATGAGGAATAATAAACTTCTTTATTTAACTGCTCAATTAAAATAAATTAAAGTTTTAAGAAAAAAGCTCTAGTATAAGTTGTTTTTGAATTTAAGCTAAACTAAAATGTAACACAAATATGTAACCAGAATATTAGTAAACCGGAAAATCGCAATGCGTGTAATGGCCACGCGTCACCTGACACATTAAACTTCTTTAAAGCAAACATTCGTGTCTAGAGTGGTAAGTATAAATATTTAATATGGAAAACATACTCTAAAAAATTTTTATGGTCTATACATTGGCCAAATTGTTTGGCTTTGCAATTCTGCTTTCCCCAAACAACTTTAAGGACTTGAATTTCTTCCCCACCCCCATTCAACAACATTTAGTTAAACATTCTCTCACATACACTTACCCAGTGCTATTGTTTTTATAGGAAAATTAATTTTGAATACAATATATTTTTTTCCATTTCACTGTTATTTATACTTTCTCCACTCTTGTCTAACTGTTGCACAGGACTCTGGTAGTCCTGTTGTTGTAGATTTGAAGCCACTATAACCGCTAAATTTGTTTGTTTTGTTATTTGGTTTTTGTAGCTCTACTGCTGGTAGTTAGATTTACGTGTTTAGAGTTTTAAAAACTCTCATAAAAAATTCTCGACTATCAGTTTCAGTTTTGTTTGTTTGTTTTATTTTGTTATTCTTAGTGCTGCTCTTCTTCACTGAAATATAATTGTATTTTCTTTGTTTATCACTGAAACTTCAGAAAGATTAGAATTTTGTGGAGAAATTCATTTCATGTGTTTCGGTTTTTTCAATGAAAGCAATTGAGTGCTTGCTGGTAATGAACAGGAAGTGGGGAGTGAAAAAATGTGAAGTATTTTGGCAATTTGCAAATTGTATATTTGTTTGTGTGTGTGTGTGTTTGTGACTACAATTACAATTTGCCGTAGATGTATATGCTAATTTTAATACAGCCGTCTATATAGCAAATGTGATTGAAACCGTGTGCGCCATTATAAGAATGTAACTGTCATTATAGTCGTCATTATATGACAATTGTTAGACGTGATCTCATCAGTTAATTGAATTTTATTTTGTGATGATTTTATTTCAACTTAACTTAAGTACAGATCGTGAGGTATTTTCTTATGGCCACAAAATTATTTAGAAATTAACATTAACAAGTAAAGTAAGTAAGTATAGTAATGCATGTGTTGAAAAATAAATGTGCTGAAATAAATTTTACTCTATAAAGTTTAAAAATTTTCTTTGAATTCTAAAGCCTCTAATCTAAAGTTATTATCACTCTTCATAAGTCCAGTGAAATGATTTCTTAAGACTTTATCAATAACACTCAGGAAATATTTCACAATGTTGAAATTTCATAAATACTATATAAGAATTTCATCGCAATAACTTTATAGTATCGTTGAAAAATATTATACGGGATTATGACAACACAAGTTTATAAATTTTTATGTACTATTAGACTGGCTGAAAATATGCTCTACAAGTCTTCCTGTATTCAAATTGACCAAATAAATAAATGTTTAAAACTTTAGATTAATCGGATTATATAAATAGAGGTCACTAGAAATTTTATATTTCTTCACTGTAAATTAGGATTGACTAACGCACCACCATCAATTTTCCATTGGAAAGGGATAGGGTAGATAGTTTAGGTGGTGAAATTGTAGAAGAAGGCTTTCTTAATTTTCAACTTTCTTATAGCGCATTTTGTTAATTTTTAGATAAATTTTGTGGAGACCAAACTGAAAAGGCTACACAAAGTTTAAAAAATGTTATTCCTTCGTGAAATAACAAACAGATTATTGGCCAAAAAAATATTAATAATTATTTTTAAGCACCTTTAAATACCCAAGACAAAGTAACCTCTTGTTGAAAATGAAAACTTTATTTGAAACAGATTAGCAACACTCTTTTTGTATATATTTTTGAATGAACTGAATTAAACTTTGAAAACTCCGTTGAGTTCTTAATAAATTTTTACTTCTTCCCTTTTTGTAATTGAATTGAATCGCACATATTTTATTCAAAGCGAAAGCATATAGTCTCTGGTAAGATTTTAACAGGTTATGGGCCCAGAGCTAACGCGAATATGGAGAAGCTAATTGAACTTTTAAAGTTGTCCGGCAGAGAAAATTAAGTGGAAAATTAAGTGGAAATTTGCAGTGTAGCATGCAATGAAACTGCATGAATATTGGAAGGCGCTGTTAACGAAAATGATTTTTAAACGGGCACTTTTCATCTGGGGGTACTAGGGTGCCCCTTCTTTGTATGGGACTCTTCCAGTATAGCTGAAATTTGCTACACATGTAAGTCCTGATAAGCAATACATTTAAATATTTATACAAAAAAAACTTAGAAAAAAGAAGTGCCAAGCTTACAGATTGCCTAGAAATGAGATGGAATTGTACCAATCAAGATCTTGGTCCTTATTTCGATCTCAGTACTTTTTACGGCCGAAATTTTTTGGATAAGAACTTGGCCTTATTTTGACATAAGTACCAAGCAAATGTTCCAAATGGTTTCATATTTGATGACAAGGAAGTTAACATTTCCGATCAAGAACGTTTTCAATCTGTACAAACGAAATTAAAGTTGAATCAAATATTTGAAAATTTTAGTGCCTCAGGCACAACTACACACTAGTGATGTTACGAATATCAATATTTAGTATTAGCGAATACGAATGCGAATAGGAATACGAATACGAATATTTAAAAATGTTTAGAGCCACTTAATATATCAAATTTAATTGGAAAAAAGAACCTCCCTTCATGTCATCAGCAATAAATTAAAAAAAAAAAAACTATCACACTACTTAAGGTATTTATCAATATTATATCATTGAGATACCGCATTCGAAGACCATTCGTTTTTCTTACTCTACTTGCGCTTTGAATTAAAAATTCAGTGTTGTTTGGGAGAACATACATATTTTCGCAGATTGCACAGCCACATTTCTCGGTAGACTTTCATATATTAAATTTTAGTTCTTCCATTTTTGAAGTCCAACATTCCTCCACTGAGAACTGATTACTAACTTTAACTTTTAAATGATAGTTACGAAATATAATCTTCGTTTGTTTTTTTTTTTTTTTAACAAAATTATTATCTTGCGTCAAAGATAAAGGGTTTTGTTTCTTTAAATAAATATTATTACAAATTAATATATTTTTGTACATTTTATGTACTTTTTTAAACTTTTTGTATGATTTAATTTTTTTTTTTTTTTTTTGGGGAAAATGTATGTGCAAATTATTCGAGAAATATTCAATTGAATTTGACGCCTACGAATATCTTAAAATTGGCGAATAGTCGAAAAATCGAATACGAATACGAGTATTCGTAACATCACTACTACACACTTCTAACAAACAACAGTCATCAGTTATTAATCGGTCAAATACAGTTGTTCGCAATTCTACATATTGAGAAAATCAGTAATTCTTATATGATTTTTTAGAGGACTAATTGACTTTGGCTATTTTTATAGAACTCAAACAATCAACTTGAAAATAAAACTTAAAAAAGGCAGTCGTTTTTTTTTTTTCAGTGATCTTTAGACAATTTTTTGATCAAATTTGTTGTTTTCGTGGATTCTTAAAAGGTCATTTCGTAATTTCGGTATCCGGATTTATTTTTCAACCCTTCATTTATTTTTTTCTTTAACTTTTTCTTATCACATAATATTTTGGCTTTCTTATAAACTACTGGCATTAAAACTTATTCAAAATATAAATAATTCTCAAAAAAAAAAAGAAAAGAAAAGACAATGAAATGAAAACAAATTTAGTTGATTTAAAGATATTTATTCTTAAATGTGTTTAAAAGACAGGCATTAGAATATAATGACGAGATAAAGTAAAACAAATGTGTATGTATAACTTTAACAAATTTTTCAATATTTATCTAATTTTTATCAAAGTTTCAAATGTTTGTTCACCTTGTACTCATTTGCTGTGAAAGCATACAAGTGAAGTGTAATAGAAGAAACAGCTTTGCCAAAGATTATAACAAACAACAAAAACGTTTCAGCCAAATGCACTTTAGGCTTTAATTTCAATGTGTATTTGTGGTTGTTGAAAATATTTCGAATGTTGCTCTCGTTGTTGTTACTGCAAAGAGACAACATTCGTGTTATCTTTCATGGAGTAAACACACTTGGGTTGGTGTCGTATCTGTGTTAAGTTCCGGCGGTATTTTGTCAGCGAAAAAATAAACAAAAACATGCATACATACATACACATGTATGTATGTATGTATACACATACTCGTACATGTACATATAAATTATTTTGAATCATGGGGCACGTGAACTATTAAAAATCACTTAAGAACAATTCATGTCACGTTTCACATGGTATTCAGTTTGTGTTGCCTTTTCGTTTATACGTCGTTCTTTTGGGCTGTGACTTTTTTTTTTCCTTCTTCATATTTTTTTTTTCTGCTTTATTTGTTTTTTATTTCAATTTCGTTTATTGTAAAATAATATAAATTTCATATGCTTCTCTTCTCTCCTTTATCAATATCTAACATTCATTCATTCATTTTTATTACCAAAACGCCAAAAAAAAACAACTAAAAAATTGAATTTGTATCTTTATTTGTTCATCGAATTCGTATTTAGAAGATATGTTGAATTTCTATGTGGACGTGTATGTTTTTTTTTTTCATCTTAAAATGATTTATCTTTATCATGGTGTTCTTCACTACTGTAGCAGTGGGTTTTTATACTATCGACTACTCGCAAATACACATACATACTCGTATGTGCCGGCAAATTGTTATTGGTAAATGTGCCACTGCATAAAGTTTTCAATTTGTCTCAGTTTTTTTTTCTTCTTAAGATACATTTTTATGTACAAATTTTTAAAAATTAGGACGTTTATCCCTTTTTTTCTTTGATTCGTGATAGTGCATACATACATTTCACATACAAATTGGTTATTTTGTAATAGATATTTGATTGAAGGATTATATACTTGCCACTATATTTCGTAGTCTATATAAAATTCGTTTTTGGGAGCTGCAAATCAAATTGATTTAAAATTGATACTCGTATTTGGAAAATTCAATTTGTGTCAAAATGTAACATTTGTTTCAAGAAGAAAGTTTTAGATTGCAAAAGCAAAAAAGGCGTAAAGAAATATTTAAGTTTCAAAGATTTGCAAGTCTTGGAAACCTTGAAAACTTTAAGGAACATATAAAAATTTGTTGCGATGGACTTTTAATTTAAAAATTTTCTTTAATTTTATTATCAGCTCTGTTCTGTATTGAATTATGCACTTGATTTTGAAACCTAAACATTTAAAAATGAGTTTTGATAGAAAAGCTGGTCTTGAAAGCGCCCCACTTAAAGGGAAAGGCATCCGAAATAATGCATGAGCATCAGATAGACATCTTGAGATGGATTTATGCAGATATGACCCTCTTATTCAAAAAAGTTAAATGTCCAAGAGAAATAAATAACTAATTCGGTTTTTAATAGAGAGTGTCCTACATCGAAAAAATTTTTTTTATAATTAATTTGGATTTGGCTTTATAGTCCATTTATTTTTCTTCTTCCAAGATAAGAAGAGGTCTCATAGATTTTAGTTCTTGCTTTTCTGCTTTTTTTTATTGCATTTATTTCTTTTTTGTTTAGTTTTTTTTTATTTCCTTTTTCTCTTTTGCCTTTTCTCATTTACCATTCCTTCCTCCCAAGTTTTACTTCTTCATTCTACTCCTTTTATAATGTTTCTTAGCTCTTCTTTTGAATGTTCTTAGTATCTTGGCTTGTTTGCTTAATATTCTACTATCGTTGTTATCGTTCTTTCTTTTGCTTCTATTTTTCATTTCTTTTCCTTGTCTAGTGTTCACATTCTTTCTTTTTTATTTATCTCTTAAAATTTCTTTTCTTCTTATTTGTTCTTTTCGCAACTCGTCTTTTCTCTACTCTTCTCTTGTTTCGGTTCTTTACTTTAAATCTTCTTTTTTTATTACTTTTCTGTTTCTTCCTATTTTTTCTTATCTTTCTTTTTTTTCTTTCCGGTTTGCTATATTTTCTTTATTTCTATTTTAATTTTATTTATCTTTTGGCGTTTCTTTCGCTTTTATTCATTCTTTTCTCTAGTCCTTTTTTTTCAATCTTCTCTCTTCTCTTCTGTTCTCTTCCATTTTTTTATTATTTTTCTGTTCGATATTTTCGGTTCTCTTCTTATTTTCTATCTTGTCTTCTCTTCCCTCACCTATTTTTTTATTTTATTTTTCTTTCTTCAGTCTTCTCTTGACCATTTGGTTTTTGCTATATTTTTTTTCCTTTTCAAATCGCTGCACTCTTCCATTTCACGATCTTTAATTCCCTTGGATTCTTCTAAAGACTTTGCGTTAATATTTTCTATCAGTAGACGTGAAATTTATAAAAATTGTGCAACAAATACAATTACAAATATCTCATCTCAAATTGTATTAACCTGTGAATTTCCAACTCTCTATGTTTGCTTTTACTTACTCATGTAATCTACGGTTTTGCATCTTATAAAATTAAATGCATTTGCAGCTTGGATAATTAACGCCAAGGTACTTTATTTAAAGAAATTTTAATTTCTGCTTCCTTTGATATAAAAGAGTATTGCAATCATACATAAGTGCATGAATGGGAATAAGAAAATATCTTTAAGCTTGCAAACACCAAATGAAACGAATATACAAAAAGACTTGTTGTATATGTTGTGTGGCATGATAGACATGCATTTACATTTACGCTTCATCAATTTAATAAGAAGACAAGGAAAAACAAACAAATGAAAAGAAATCTACTTAATGTAAATATGTACGTACTATAAAAAGCATCGAGAGTTCTTACAAAAATATATTTACAACGAAGAAAGATGGAAGAAAATAAATCATTTCCAAAAAGTAAAGACGACGCAATAATACATATATCAAGGTGACGTCGTTTTTTTAAAGGATTTATTTATTTATACCCAAAAAAAATATTATTTAAAAAAATTGTTACTGAAAATTCCATGATTTCTTAGAAATACAAACGTTCATAAAATATAAAAAAAATATAGAATTGTTCATATCGCACACTTAAGCATAAACAGTAACAACTCAAAACTCGCAAATGTTTAGGAGAGGCCAAATACTGTTAATGCTTTACAAGTAATGAAAGCAAAATGGAAGTACTCGTTCAGAGAAGAAAGTCAGTATTGGAGATTGAGGGAAATTGATAATTATTGGAAAATGTGGTACCTTATATTTATCAACTGATGACTTCTTTTCTTAAAGACGGCGTTAAACAACATAATGAAAACTAAATTTTGAGTATGAACTTCATCTTTGCGGCTTTATATAGTCAAGACAATTTTGGAGTTTTTCCTTATCAAAGTAAACGATCGCATTTTGAAAACTAGTAAAAAGTATTAATGCTAAGTTTTCAATAAAATTCTTATACTGTAATTACACTGCGCAACTTTGTTGCATGAAAGACAGAGAAGAAATAAAACATTTATAAATTTATATTTCAACACTCTCCTTTAAAATAAAAATTGCATGCAACAAAGTTGCATAATATAAATAATACATTATATTGCCAATACAATTTTATTTAGGGTGAGAAAATCACTGATTAGGTGGCAAGAATGGGTTAAGCACTATATGAAGAAGTTAGGAACAGATCAGTTAAATTGCAAATCGGTCAGTAGAATTAAAAACTCAGTAATTGGTTGTTAAATAGAACCAATCATTCTGAAAAGTGGAAAGGATTGTAGAGTCGCGAAAGCCATATGGCCAAAATTTGACTCTGGAAAATCTGATTTGTTACTGCGAATGAAAATAAAGGTTTCGAGAGTCCTAATAGGTGCTAGAAGATAGGAAAATTTCACTTAGAATTTCTGTGGGATGAGTGGAGATTATTAGGAGCCGGAAATTATTTATCAAATTATCTCTCACTGCAAAAGGATGTGGCAAATATTGCGGACCAGACCACATTACTAATATCGCAAAGTGTAAACTTGAGGATATCAGAGATTCTATCAAGAGAATTGAATGTCCAAATGATAGAAGGTAGTTGCTCCTTTTCTTTCTTCTTAGAAGGTTAAGAAAATAATCCCACAAAATTATTAGTGGAACGATATCACAATAAGATCCAAATGGTTCTCCGAATTTCTAAGTACTTCACACAACCCTTCCCAGTCTAATCTTACCTAAATACAATCAGCAATGAATATTTCTCAAAACCATATAAATTAAGGTAATTTGTTTTTTTTTTAATATTCACATATAAAAAGATCTCCTATCAATATTATCCTGCTTCATTTATTTACAAAATAACAATTTTCTTTAACACAATCATGATTTTAAAGCCAAACAGGAGGAAGAAAAAAATTTCATACGCATCGCAGATAATGCGTATTAAGCACAACGCACAATGGTGTGAAAAATATGGCATGCAATCAAATAATTTCAACAACTTTTATATCAATCAATGTTTAGTGCAGGCAAGTTACTCGTCAAGCTTCTTGCTTTTTCGCATTGAGCAATGAGCGAAAAAGCACCTTTTGTTCTGAAGCTCCTCAATTGATATGCTCTATAGTTTCTGGCTCCTCTTCATCCCCACACATCCTACAGAAATCCGAAATGCAATTTTCCCATATATTTGCTCCTCGTTCTAACCGAGCAATAGCCAGTCAACGCGCCTACTTAGTTTATATTTTACTACCACAAAATATTACAGTACCTTTTCCTTTTAAATGGAAAGTAAGGGTATAAAATCAGCTCTCTGATGGCATTAAAAGCTTTGTTGTACCAGATGATGGCACAGAAGATTAAAAAACACGGATGTAAGAAATGCTTAGCAAGATCAACAACAATGATAACATTTTTGAAACTGAATTAATTTTAAGTAATATTTTGCTAAAAATCTGAAAACTTTCCTGCGAAAGACAAAATATGTATTTTCTAACATCCAGTGAATTTTCACAGACTGTCTGTAAAAAGTTGCATTGGTGCTTTCAAAAACTATTTTTAAATCAAATTAAGGAATATTTCGCAAATTAAATATGTGGTGAAGTTACGGGATAATCAATATTTAAAGTTTTTTTCTAAATAAATATACTGAAATTTCCATAACTTTTTTAAAAAAATTTACATCAAACTCATTAATGCATAAATCATTAATCAAATAAACATACAAGCATTAAGAAATGGATGAAAATTTAGCAATACAAATTATATTGACTACCGCTAAGCTGTACTTGATTTTGTTAGGATATACGTGTACTTTTTTTCCGTAAATTCCGATATAGTCCACATATAATATTTGAAACGATTATATATTCTTCATGCAAATCTGGTACTCATTTTAACAGCACCATACATTTAGCAGTTTTGTTTTACTTCACTACACTGTGCAACGTCTGTGTAAAATGACAAAGAAAATTTTAAAAAAGAGCTCAAAAAAAAAATAAAAGAAAAGAAGAGCAAAGAAAGCAAAAAAGGAAACAAAAAATTACTGAAATCATTGAGTAAAATGAAAACAGATGTTGAAAATCAGCAGCACATTAAATGCAGCTCATGTGGAAATTTAATTGTTGCCACAGTTGTATACAAGTCTGTGTACTTTTCAGCTCCTGATGTGCTCTTTAACAATTGCAACTTCTGCATACTTTTTTTTCTTTCAATTTTTGCGTTTTTCCAGTGAAAATCATTAGCTGAAGATACTCTGAAATGGGGTTGAATAAAAGAAAAAAAAAAAAAAAATAATAAGTGAAACAAAAAAATATTATTAACGCGCTAAGGGTTACAACTACCCCACTTACTTGCATATAAATTCTTAATGTTTTAGGTGTTTTTAATTGCCCAAAAATATTATGATTTTATTAAAGCCATTAAATAAAATCACAGTGAAATTTAAACCATAATTATTGGGGTGTCTTGTATTATTTATGGTATTCATGTACGTGAGTTTTCTTTCGTAAACCATTAAATACGCACAAGAAAATTTTCAGGTCATTGACTCGTGTACAGGATGAATACCAAATTTTCTTTAAACATTTTGAAATTATTATTCTTTTGTAGTTGTTGTTTTTGTTTGTTTGCTTTGAGCTCTTGAAATCAGTTAAGGGTTTTTCTATTTGTCCTGTGCGTGTTTAAATTTCTTTTCAAGTGCTTAATGAAATTTCACTATTCAATTTAATTTGTTGGTTTTTTCATATCGGGATTTCTTTAAAAATAATTTATTTAATAAATCTTTAAAGCAACATTATATGATTACCAATATTGTATGTACTTTTAATAACTGTCGTTTTTTTTTTGTTTTTGTTTTCTGACAGCTGAGGTCTTATTTTTTTACAAAGTTCGGTTTTTTTAATTTTTCATCATGATTACAAATGATATTTGCAGATTCTCTAGGGATTATATATATTTTTGTACGAAAGGAAAAACAAATCAGCGAAAGAAAAAAATTACATACAAACGAATTGCATTTTTTATTTGGGCAACTGACTGTGGATTATGAAGTTAATACGATGTGTCATTGTTATTTGCTATAGTCATGATTTTAAGGATTAATTCATAGTTTTCTTTTTCTAAGAGTATTAACTCCGTATATTTATTTATGGCAATTTTGCGATATTTTTAAGAGAAAGTAATAGTTTTCATAACGTTATTGTACATTCAAAAGCATTTGATGGAAAAATTTTTGTGTGATATTTTTAAAAATTATTCAAAGCTTCTTTAATAGATTTTACATATTTACTACCAAAAGTATCCATCTACTATCGATATTACCCGTGGATTTTAAATTTTAAAAATGGTCCAAGGACTATACTTTCGGAATTGAAACTTCTTACGATCAGAATTAAGTCCTGTGACATTTCTAATAATTAAAAAAAAAATTCTTAATGATACAATATCACTTACAAATGCAATAATAATTTTTTTGAATCTTTTATTGGTCAATATTTATTTAGTTTTTTAATTTAAAGCAGTACACACTAGTCTAGCGAACCTGTAATTTGTTGTTATAAAAAACTTTCCAATAAGAGTGATATGATTTATTTAAAAAAAACTAACTTATTGTTAAGGATATTCAAAAGTTTTTTATTTAATGTGAAGTACAATCGATGCAACTAAGTTCTAAATAAATCGTCATTCAAGTGACCTCCACGATTTCTTCTGCAGGAACGAATTCGATGAACCCAATTATCGAGCACTTTTTCCACTAAATCAAGTCGTATGTCAGGAATGGCACGTTCAATATTGACTTGTAAATCTTTAAGAGAGTCTGGTTTATTTCGAAAGACCAATGACTTTAAATAACCCTACAAGAAATAGTCTAATGGTGTTAAATCACAACTTCTTGGAGGCCATTCAATAACACACTTTCTTGAAATAATCAAAACTACAAACTTTTCTCATAATAATTCAATTGTTGCATTTGCTGTGTGGCACGTAGCCTTATCTTGGTGGAACCAAATGTTGTCAAGATCAACTTCTTCTAATTTCGGCCATAAAAAGTTGGTTATCATCGATCTTGTATACCGCCAGGTTGTGGTTTGTGACACTCCCAATTGTTGATAACGTCTTGGAATCGACAAATTGTGGTCTTCAGCATCACTTGCCTGAACGGCAGCAATATTTGCATTACTTCGAGGGGTTCTTTCTCTTATTGACACTTGAACATTTATGTAAGCTGTAATGAATAGCGGGCACACTTGGACGATTATTACGACCATAAAATGGAAAGAGCACACGAAAAGTTGTAATTGGAAAACGATTATTTTGATAATAAAACTGAATAATTTGTAAACGTTGTTCTCTCCATGATGAAATTGTAAACACTACTGAATACAATGAAAAACAAATGACAGTTCATGACATATTACAAATGGCCGAAACGTTACTTCAAAATCATATCATCCCTATTGGAAAACCTTAATATAATTCAGTGTTTAGATCATTTTAGATTTCGAGAGCCGTCAGAAGTTAGAAAGCAATGCACTTGGGTCCTTTTGTTATGTCCCATTCTGATACCCTATAGAAGACCTGTGATTTCCCTGTGGCCATATCAAACCAGCCAATTTGTATACAAATGGAGGTTATATTTACTAGCCCTAGGATTGTCAGACTGTATAGATCCGCCAGTGTAGTGTATTCCAAAGAATTAGTCCTTGTGCTAATTTTGAGCGGACATTTACATGGAATATGAGGAACTGTGTCCTCGTCCTCATCATATTTACACTTTCTGCATTAGTTGCTGTAAGTTAGACTTTCTTGCGTGAGTTCCAATTTTCCAGTGGCCTCTGGAAATTTCGTCCAGTAAACTATTAATACTTTCGAATAGCCTGGTTTACTATTCAATAATATCTTGCATGCGATAACCATCATGAATGTAGACTATGGTGTATAGCACAGCAGCGATGTACATTTAACCTCTAAAATAAAACTCTCTTGCGATATTTTATAGCACCTAAGCTATTTTTCCGAAATAGTAATAGCAGCGATTTTCGCCTGCAAGATCAGTTGTTGTCTGATATGTGCATAGATCTTTCACGTCGAAGCTTTTAACCTCCGCTAGTTTTGTGAAAATTTTAAGCAGTCGACCATAGGTCTTTTACACATTTGCCATCATGTACGGCGTATTTAATTGTAAATTGTTTGTTTCTATGAAGGTCTTTCCGAATATAAGACTTTATTTTATTGCTTACCTGTGCTCTAATTCCTTTTTGAATAGTTTGTACAAGCAGACACATCTACAATCAGCAAAAAACAATTATAGAATGTGACTTAAAACTTTTTTTGCAAAACATATTGCATTTAGAGTCGGTAGTGATTTTAATTGAGCTTTTTATAGATGAGATCCTATCAAACCGCAAGGCTCCGTTCTTTCCGCTAACCTATTTTCTTATTTACCTTAACGAACTTTTCTGTCAAACTTCCAATATAAACAAGCCTGTCGGAGCTTAGATATCTAAAGAAAAATATGAATGTTTAGGTAAATAACGAAGACTTAATAATCTCCAATTAGTATCATGCGATTAGGGTCGATTTTAACGCTCTTAAGACCCAATGTGCCGTTGCGAATGACGGAAGTCGCTGCTTCATCTGTATTCTTGAATGGTAAAGGTTTTAAGAAATAAGAAGCTCTTGATGTTCTTGACATAAAAATCCAATGTGACGTTTATTGTTATGATTATATTGTTCATGTCTTTAAAGAAGTTGAAACATTCTTCACTTGGTTTTTTAAGACGGTGTAAATCATACATCACTCCATCTGATCTTAATAATATTTATACCAGTGAAATCCGACCAAAAATAAAATACGTTTCTCGTGTATGGGCCGGTGCTTCAAAGTTTATTTGCAAAATGAAATGGTAAATAAGTTAATGGATAAAAAAATATATAGCAAATTAATATATAAAACCAGGCACGGCAGATTAACACGAAAAATAGGATATTAATTTTTACAGATGGTTCAAAATCGTTTATCACCTCGATTTTTTTATGCAAAGGCGAATTTGGTTGTAAGTATAAAATACATCATCTTAGCGGCTTATCGCTATTACATTTGGACAGAGGTCCAAACAAAATTTCCGTCTCCACAGCCTTTAATATGCCAACGCGTTTAGTTTTCGCAGTGAAAAACATTAAACTTGGATAGTCTCACTATTGTTCAATACATTTTATGAAGGAGACACCTGTTACCTCCTTGTTTGGAAATACGCTTTATTAAAAAACCTATGAGTATTTCAAGTAAAATAATCCTAAAAAAATTATTATAAATAAAAGAAATAATGTTTAATCAACCCTAAAACCGCAAGAGAACTTTTGTTTAGTGAAAATCCTTATACTCGATTGTATTTCATCTAAATCCCTGAAACATCCTTCAAACATACCAAAAACAACAACAACAACTACAGCTATAAAAGAACACCATCTGGATTTTTTTTTACAATTTATGTACCTTAAACAAAGTAAACCAAAAATGGATAAATAAAGTATTTCTTAGTCATGTGTGTGTGTGTGTGTGGAAGTGTAATAATTTTTAATTAAATACCACTTCTTGTTGTCTGAAAACTTGAGCAAATTATAGAATTACTATTTTATGTTGCTGCCACATTACTACAACAATCGTGCTACCACCGACAACAACAACAACAACAACAACAACATCAAGAACAAATTATTAATTGAGGTCGTTAAATAAAGTATTTCTTTGTTAATGTACGAGTATACTTTGCAGTAAAATAAAGAAAAAACCCCAAAAAAATTACATTCTTGCAACAAGGGAAAGTTTCACATGATTTCATTACTGACGATGTTGCTGTTGTTGTTGGTTTTGTTGTGTCGTTGCTTATTGCTGTTCTGCTCATTTTAGTTTCATGTGTAAATTTATTTTCCTGCAAGGAAGTGCATCTTTATGCATCACTGGTTGCCTGCGCCTGCTGCCCGTGTTATATGTAGTAAATATATGTGTAAGTGTCTGGAATTTAATTCATTTTTTCTTTATGTTAATGTTTCTGGTTTAATATCATTCGGGGATTACGACATAAAATTATTGTTTTGTGTAGCAGCCAGTCATCCACCCAGCCGTATGTGTTTTATTTATATTATTGCTTCATTATAAAAATACAATTTTAGTTTCTTGTTTGGTTTTTGGTTTTTCAATAAATTTATTAATTAAATATGCTCCTGTTCCTAATTAGCCGAGCAGACGGGAAGTCAGGGGCTGCTAGTACTACCACTCCTTATTCTACTTGTTCTATATGACATAGACAAGTGTAAACTTTTCTTTTTTCGATTTAATGGAAATTTATGTTATTGAATGTTTAAAATTGATCTCCCTACGAATATTTAGATATAGTTTTGTTTCTGCTTCAAGGTTGATTGATTTTTGTTTATGGAGGAGATAAGGTAGATTTAATTTTAAAATTTACAAATATTAAAATTCGTTACGCTGCAATAAAGGCGATGACACAACACCTGCTCAACAGTTTATTGGTTACAAGTTTTCTCATGACAGTTGTTAAATAGAATGCGGTACACGTTACATAACAGCAGGTTTCTTTTATTTGCAGTTATTTTTTTAATAGAAAATATACACATACAAACACCTCCTAAGGAAATGACTTTTATTCCAATTGTTCACTCATTAAAATTGCGCTTTCAAAGAAGTTTAGGGCTCATATAAATATACGAGTTTAAGAGGGTAATTAAAATCCACAATCTTCTTAAAACAAATGCAGTTAATATATCATAGCATTAGACTGACAGTTGGAGAAAAGTCAGCTAGAAGTTTTACAAAAAAATTAGTAAAGTACATTCCACATTCCCAGCACCAGATTACTGACCACATGCTGTAAAAAAGTTTATATGACAACGACTACTTTGATGGGCCTGGTGCCCGGCAGCAGGTTGTTCTTCATGCGGATTTTGTCGTTGCAGTAAAATTAAACTCATTTCTATTTTTATTGGTAACGAAACTAGAACAGTGTTGACCATATAAAAAGTATGTCAAAGAAATTAGTGCTTCGAAAAGTAATGAAAATTAAAATATGCATGAAAAATTATTACAAAATTAAGTTTATTTGTTTGATTTTAGCACACATACGAGTACATAAATGTATTTAAAATGAGTAATGGTAAAGGATCTTCCAACACGGAGAGGAACAGCATGATTTAGCACTAGAGTCATGGATAATTGGACATTTCAGAACCGATCTACCCAGAGAAGCCGTAGCGATGTTACATTACAAACATAATGGCTCCAATAGATCTTTCAAATGTATAAAAAATTTCGATGACATCTCACACACATTGTGTTTTCATTTCAATTTTAAGACAGGAAGTACTTAATGAAAGACCCTTTATTATTATTATATTGTGTGAAGTTTACGAACACGGCTTAAGTTTTGTTTATGGACTGGAACCCATGCCCAATCATTATCAAAGTTTCAGCACTAAAAATACATAAATCTGATTACAAAAGTCATGGTATTGCTTTTCCGTCACGTCTACAACTAAACGAGCGGGGCACCTCCAGCGCATTATACATCAAATAAAATTGGATTGCCTTCGCTTTTAGAATATATCCACGAAGTATGCACCTACAAATATACTTGATATTATTTTATATTATTGAAAAATTGAGAACGGTGGTTCATAAAATTCTTTTTCTGCCAATTGATTTAATTTGGGTAAACATTTCATGGAGAATAAAGCACAGTTGAAAAATATTTTTAAAAGTGTTTTATATAACTTTTTACTGTTCTATTCATAGTCCTCGATATATATCCTTTTCTAGTTATAACTTTTTAGGTCCGAACAAATCCAAAGACAAAAATTTTTTAATGACATTATTTTCTGAAAGTTGCACAAACACATTAATTATTCCATGACAAAATAAAGTTACTGATAATAATACATATATATATGTGTCAGTTTCAGTTAAAAGGGACCTATGGGCAAAATATGAGTTTTGGAGAAAAACGATTTTGAAGTTAACAAGTTAATTTTGAAACGCCTGAACGCTTTTATAGCTGGAAACCCGTTCGTTATAAGGGGTTTTTGGGGGTTGCTGATAACGAATCTGGTAATGAATTTTGAAAATTCAAAATGGCGGATCCAATATGGCGGACTATTGTTTTGTAATATTATTGAGTTTGTTTGAAACTTTTTTTTTTAAGTAATTGTGTTTTTTTTTGTTTTGTTTTTAAAATAAATACTGAAATAAAATTGGATCCACCTTTTCGACCCAACTTTAAAAATCCCACATTAAGTTCATTATCACCAAAAAAGTAAAAATTGTTATTTTCATCCATAGGTCCCTTTTAACTGAAACTGGAAAATCAGGAAAACATAGAAATTTAAAAAAATTTAAAATAAATAAGTAGCTGGCTACAGACATCGGCACCTTTTGTGCGAGACATTGGTTGCGTTCAGCAGACACAGTTTGCTACACAACTGTTGCTCAACAATCTGGTGAACGCTTTGATTACTCAGCGATAAGCGAACATGTTGAGTGAGCGCTCTCTATTTTTGGTAGCAAATAAAAAGTACGATACAATTCATCAAATTACGATATTTCAGTTCAGTTTGACTTTGAATCAAATTTTAAATTGTAATTTTAAATTATAATTCATTTAAATTCACAAATAAATATTATAAAACCTTTTTATAAAACAAAATTCGATAATTTTGATTGAAAAGTCTAATTTTTTTATGTTTTTGACAAAAAAAGTGAGCAGATCTTTCAGAAAAATTAATCAAATTAAAAGCTGATATATCTAAACTGTTTAGTAGCAGGTTTTTCTGCTGAACGCACCCATTCATACCTTCTACTGGGTTCCACTTGCCCTGGGTATATGATTTCGAGAGTTCACTTGTAGGACTTCGTGATTTTTCTAGCCTTAAATTGACCCATTTCGTATCAGGATCCTCTTAAGTTTCCAAAAGACGCTCTTGAAAGATCTTGATGCGTCAGTGCAAACTTAAGAACCATGCAAAGTCAATAAGAATAACGGCCAATAAATTCTGTAGAAGTCGCCTAAATAAGGAGGAGAAACCTTCTCTGTTTTTTTTTTGCCTTCTCTGAAGCTGGAGGATTTCAAAATTGACCAAAACTAACTCCTTCATCAGGAGCAGTGGACGGTTTCATGACAAGTGACAACATACATTTTCCTTCTCCTTATTTTTCATCATTCTTTATTATTTCTCTTTTATCTGTAGGTATTACAAAGGAACCTAACCTGGTCCCAAATGTGCAATAGACGCCTGCCTTATCTAACCTTACCTAACTTAACATACAGGGTTACATTTGTGGCCACCTAAAATTTTAGCTGTGTAGCCATGTATCCTGCTGTGGCATTTAAGCAGAAATTGTTTAATGTAATTTAAAAGAAAATCCAAAAAAAAAACAAACGAATTCAAATAAAAACTAAATTTCTTACAATAGTGCATTATATTCATAAATTAGTAGCAATTGAAAATAATTATTAATTACAGCAGCAACATCAAGGATATGTTAGCCAAACTAACTAAAAACTTCTTAAATGCATCTGATGTACGGAAAGGATGACAGCATTAATTCCCTAAAGTCTCTTAATTATTATTGTCTCTAAAGATTTTACCCTATCAAAAACAATTCCATTTACAGCCCTTCTCACTGCAAGTCCTTATAGGGTCCTAGTTAAACCGGTTGCCTAAAGAAATTACTTCAGATTTGATAAAAATTCCTGTAATATTTTTTTTCAAATAAAATTTATATGTGAATAAAACTGAATAATAAATGATCTCTGCAAATTTCATAAGAGCTAAACAAACTATCTCTAACTAACCAAACGAAGACCTTCAGTTTAACCTCGAGGTATGGTAACAACCTTCAACATAATTTTTCATATTAAATTTATTTCCATAAACAAAATATTTGAAATAATATCTACAGTTAAGCTAACCCAAACTTTACTAGCATTATAATTTCATATAGTTTGTGGTTTTAAATACAATTAAAATGAAAATGAAAATTCTTGTTAAATTAATTCAAATTCTTCCTATAATGTAAATGTATGTATGTACATACAAGTATATGATAGTTTAACTTATACGACTACATATTATTATAATATGTTGTAGCAGGAAATATTTTTTCCAAAATTTTTTTTAACAAAATTATATATCCCTGTCGGGCTTTGAGTTAACTTAAAGCATACTTATAGTCAATCAGATTTGAGTCACAGGTGACTAAAAAACTAGTTCATTTGCTTTGTTAAACGCTATTCAGGTTTTACATTTGATGTCATCAGAGCGAGTCAGTACTCACTTACTCTGCATAAGTTTCAGCTAACCATATGTTAGCTTATTATTAGTAAGTTTGTGGCGCATAAAGTAAGTGGTCACTATGAGTTAGCTATGAACTAACTAGCTAATGATTGGGGTTTATAAGTTAGTTTGTGGCGCATAAATCAGGAGGGCGCTATGAGTTAGCTATGAACTAACTAACTAATGATTGGGTTTTATAAGTTAGCTTTGAGTAAAATTGCTAAAATTTAAAAAAAGAATTTTTTTTCTCATATTTTATGATTTTATATATATTTATTTATTAATTAATTAATTAACAATATAATACTAAGATTATTTAATTAATTTTACAGTAAAAATGATTTTATTATAAAAAAATTAATGATATTCCAACAGTCATAGGCATAAAATAGGAACATAAAATAAAAGGAACTTCAGTTTTTTACATATTTTATATATATGTATATCTTTTTATAAATTTATATATTATATTCATATATTATTATATTCATGATGGTCATTATTTCCTTTGGATTCTTTCTTTTTGGTAATGCAAATTGATTGGAAATGTCGCTTCTTTATCAACTTAAGTGCATTTCTTATAGCTTTTTCTGGATTATCTTCTTGGTTACCATGAATAACATATATTAATGATACGAAAACTAATTTGTGATTACACGTTCGAAAGAAAAATAAATGTATGTTACTTTACCCATTAAAGCATCAAAAAATCTTTTAAAATTTTTCAGCGATAGTTTTCCGTGGATTCCATCCACGTTACAGGCGACAATTAGGTCCACGGAGAAAATCTCTGTCAGAGATTTATGAAGTTGTCCTCTTAGTAAAGATGACATACAACGAGTCTGAAAAGATTTATTTCAATTAATTTAATTTGTTTTTAATCGATGTTAACCCAATCAAAACAGAGTAACAAAATACTTACATAACCAGCACGATTTGATTCTTTTATTTTGCTATTAATTTCTTCCAAACCGTCAATGGTCTGAATTTTTAAATAATTAATTTTTCTGAAAATTAATTGTGAAACCACAAATCAAACTGAAAACAAAATCACAGTCGTATTGATAGTTATTTCTTTTTTTTTTGTTTCTTTTTCTTCTTTTTTTTTTGCTTTTAATTTTTAGTTGTTCAATGTTTGCCTATATATGTGCATCAGTTTCGAGTGAGCAAAAAGTTAGTTTAATACTTATCAGGAAGAAGTCAGATGTATTAAAAACCAAATGACTACCCATCTCTGCATCAGTTCTGAGTTAATTTGAAGTCAGTAGAAAATAGTTAGCAAAAAGTCAACTTAACTCAGAACTAGTTCATAGAAGCCCGACAGGGATATTGCATAGTTTGTAGACAGACATACACTCTTACACATACGTTTTTGTATATGTTTGTAGTTTGTTATGAAAATTTAATTAAATATTACGACAAAGTGTTTGCAATTATATTTATCTTTTAGTTTGGGAAAAGCATCCTGTTCTTGACACAATATTCAGTTAAAACACATTCAAACACACATTTTCATTTACATACATACATACAAAAATATGAATGTATTCATAATCGTGTAGCAAAACATACCAACACTCGATACAGTTTATAATCGATATTATTAATATCAGTAAGGTTCCGAATAGGCGATGTTTTCGAGGGTAGATAAAGTTACTATTTTTCCTATTAAAGAAATTGATTATGGGATAAGCCATCCCTGCTAATCTAAACTAATCTCAACAACTGGGTAGGATTTTCCCTCAAAATAAAAATGTCCTGAAATCAATGTTTGTTTAAAGTGCAGCAATTTGACTGGTATTAAGATAACCACAGACGCCTAAATATTGGAACTTTAGATCCAAATATATCATTGTTTTATTTGGTTGGTCTTTTTGAGAGTAATTATTTCTCTATCTCTCTCTCTCTCTCTCTCTCTCTATTTATATTGTTGCTACAGCGTGACCACAGTTGAAACTTTAAAATATTTTAAGATTCGTTAAAAAATTATTGGTTAGCAAAATCTAAATTTAAGCTATTGATCTAAATGTAAATGTTTCTTAAATAGCCTTAAAAGTGGAAGATCTTTCTTATTTCAAGTTCCACATTACAACTTACACATTATATATCCTCCAGGACATCGTATATCGGTAAAGTTAAGTAAATATTCTTTATCTACTTAGCATTCAGTAGGCTAAAACATTTTTCTTTCAGGATTTTTTATAAGGTAACAACAAATCATGGACCTCTTCTAAAACCTTGCCACCGTCTTCCCACCCTCGTACTTGCACTAAGCTAAATAGAGTCTTGATATAAATTCATATTAATGATATTTTCTTTAAGGAAATTGAATATATTAGAAGATATTTTGGCACTGTATCAGTCGTAGCATCCTTTTCCCATCAGGATGTTTATTTAAGCTGCCTTTTGTTCATACCTGTCAGTTTCTCCTCTAACTGATTTTTATTAAAAGCGTCTATATATTGATAAACTCTTGCAATTTCCAATGCATACAATGGAGTTATTTTAATTTGTATTCTGAAGTAAATGAATATATGAATATTAATTGAAATTCTATAGAGTTCAAGATTATTTATTTATGTATGTATGTATGTATTTTTAGCTTTAATTTATTTGACATTTAGAAACAACATATCTGTGGGAAAAAGTGCTTAAGTCGAGATAAGCTGATTTAGAGTTCATATCACCATCCGTATTCTCCATATGCAAAAGTATCTCTGGGCAAAGTTTAATTTAAATTGAACGATTTTTTACGCAGTTCTGGTACAATTACTTGCTGCTTTTCTTTTTCTAAATAAATATCCCATATGAAATAACATCGTATTTTATCTTAAAACATATTAAATAACAAGTTGAATATACATACATATATTTTATAGTGGACAGAACCGTTTGTTAAAAATTTAAAAGAATCGAACAACGAATGATCAACTTTTAGTACAACGCGATTAAATTTTTATCAAACCACTTAAACCTTTAAAACGGCTTATCTAGATACTATTAAATATGACTTAAGCACTTTTTCATTATTGCCACAGATATTTTGTGGTTTATTAATTGAAGACAATAAATTAAATTATGGTCTGACATATTATGTAAAGACATTAAATAAATGTTTATATGTATGCATGTAGTATGGAAAAGCAAAAAAAAAAAAATAAAATTTTATAAGTCAAATTAATCAAATCATAATTATTATTTCAATTGACATTAACATTTATTATTTCATTTGTCAAAAGAGAGCATTTTTTATATGACATTTTTGTAATTATTTTTAATAAACACATTTAAAAATTTCGGTAGAAGTGATTAAAATTGTAATAAACAAAAACAAAAATAGCAAAGTTTTCATTAAGAAGTTAATAAACATATAAATAAAATCTTCAAACTTTTTATTTGGCCGACCTGATCTAAAGAAATCAATTTACATATATTTTTTTATTTTTACTGATATTTACTTATTATGTCGTCACAATTTTAATATATTTCCGCAAATGATCTAGCAAAATAAGTCCTTGAAAATCAACTTACGAATTCAACTTTTAAAAATAATAATCGATTTTTGTTTACTTAGACACTTTTGCATTCCACATGTTGTTTTTTGCTTTAGCCGAACAATTTGTACTTCGAATAAACTTTACTAGAAACATTTTAAATGCCATAAAATTTAAAACAAGCAAATATTATCAATGCATTGTAGTGTTAAAGTTTTAATAATAATCGCAATATTTAGGGTAGTATTGGCTTAAGTGGTTGGCACGTTGACCACAATGCAAAATATGACTTAAGACGTGGGTTCCATTCCTGGTCAAGGCAATTTAAGCCACACATAAATTTCTCTAAAGTGCATTAGTGTAGCATTGTAATAACCCTGTCGGAAACAAAACTAACTTGAATGTTTGAAAAAAACTAACTTTTTTAACATGGGGATGTCCTAGGGAAAAGTCAGTTTTTCTTTCCACTACTTGTAGCTAACTTTAAGTTAGTTTTAAAAAGTCAAAATGTAGTTAGTTAGTATACATAAAAAAAATATATTTTAAATTATATTTATTTGTTGCGGGTTAGCAATATCTAGATATATATTTCGTTGGTAGCTATACCAATTCATCAGTAGATGTTTTACCCTTTATGTTTAAAAAATTCCTATACAATTAGACAACCGCTGGTTGCCATTAAAAGTATTTTATAAGGCAAAAATGAAAAGCAAATCTCCCCGTTACAAAATTTTACATTTATATGAGCATGTACTCAAGTAGGTGTAGAAAAGTAAACACATTCATAATGGAAAATTATTGTTGTTTGTGTTTGAAAAAAATTTTTTAAAGGCTATTTTTATGCTTAGTAATTCACAAAAAATATATTTGTGAGTTTTTGTATAAATAGATGAGCTTTGAGCTCATATAAATGTAAAATTTAAAAAAAATATATATATAATTTTTATTTTATTTTCTCAATTCTATATTCAGTAGTTTTATAGTAATACTAGCTGATCCCGGTGTACTTCGCTACCCCCCTCGTTATAAAATAAAATTAAAATTATTTATATATCCTATTGTGACGATCGGTCCAGTAGTTAAGACTATATTACGATTTTTAATTTTAATAAAAAGGAGCGTGGTCCCATCCACTTTTCTCCCGGTACGTATTCCAAATTATGGCAATACCATATGTACCAAATATCATCGACGTAGGTCAAAAAATGCCCAAAATATGGCGATTTCAATTTTTGGGTTATATGGGAGCTGCCACGCCCACTTTTCCGATAACGCCCATTTTTGTACTGATTACTCACATTAGTAACATATGAACTATTGCAATGTTTCAAAACTCTTGCTATCACAATAGTCAAGATATATGATGTTATTCAATTTATGTGGGAGGGGCTACGCCCACTTGAAATATTAAAAGCCTAAAACCATCCTCTATAAATTCCCTTTTGAATGACACCAGTTTGGGTCAAATCGGTTGGATAGTTTCCGAGTCTATAGCGAACATGGGTACAAACATTTTTTGTATTTTATATATATAGATTGTAATAATAAATTTTTCTTCAAGTTTTTTTTCACCGGTGCTGTGCTGGGACTCGAACCACAGGTCATTGGATTAACAGTCAACGCGCATACCACTCAGCTAAGTTACCACTTAAATATTGACGGCAAGAAGTTATGAAATACTTGAAATAATTTTAAGAGTTCCTAAATGAGTAAATTTGTTGGCGCTCACCATATTCAATTATAAATGAGAGTATAATATATATATACTCAACCTACTAATTCATTTTAGTTACATTCTGCATTGTATTGTAGTTAGCTTTAAGTTAGTCTAGAAAAATCAATTTAAAAGTTAGCTTTTCTTGTAGCTAGCTACACATTTGACGACAGGGTAGCTACAGCTTAAGGCATTTTATTAAAAAAAATTAATTATTTTAATTTACTGTTTGTGATGCAATATTAAAAAAAATTAATATACATATAATAAAAATTTTTATAATTAAAATAAGTGATAAAACTATTTTGCATTAAAGTGTAGATAGGGCCTTCGGTTTTAGAAAATTAAGGTACAAAATAACTAACATATCCATTCAAATATCACAAAATTTGATTTTATTCTGCCAGAAATCAATTTGTCACATATTTTTTTTTTAATAATAATGGTGAAAATCATGGTGATTGAACCTATACTTTTTGTTTAAAACAGTATTTTGCTTCTCCTGTAAAATTTCAAAAATGTTAGATAGGGCCGTTTGCGTTTTAGCTGACAATATGCTAGTAAGTTTTATTTTCATATTATCGGCTTAAATTAATAATAATAAGCAAGCTCAAAGCAACTACAAAAATTACAATTAATATACGATAATAAAAATAATGATTTACCTTCTTAATAAATTATAATTTTATTTAGCTCCAAAATATTCCAAAGTATTTTGTTTTTTGAGGTACCACTCCCACTCATTGCATTCTGACTTATTTTTATAGAATAATGTACAAAATCAATCCAGTAACTTTTGCAAAATATCAACTTATTTACGTCATTCGTTAGCAAGATATATCAAAATTATTATTTGCCATGTTCACTTATGCACATCCCAATATTTTTTCTTTAAAACCAATACAAAAATGGATACACACAAATTAGCTCAAATTAGTTCAATTCTTCTTTATTGGAACTGCCACGCCCAATTAGAATATATGTATATATTAGTATTTTCTGGTCATCGCAAATATATTGCAAAAATATCAGCGAGTTTGTTTCACCGAGTTAGGGGTGTATACATATATTTCAAACAGAAAAACATTTACTACCTGTTCGCCGATATCGAAGATGTTCTTTCTTTCGAACAATTACATATACAATAAAAACAACATTTTTTAATTTATTTTTGTTTCAAATGTAATTGTTCGAAAGAAAGAACTTATTCGATATCGGCGAACAGGCACTTACTTTTATATCTAGTATACACCTACATACTTAGATATTGTCGAGACCAGAAAAAATTTCAGCGTCTATTTTTATACAAATTAATGAGTGTTTGTTTGTTTGTATGTTCCTAATAGGAAGCCAAACGGTTATATTATTTGTTTTAAAACTTTTGAATCTGTATTACCAACGACCGGGACATTCATATAGAATATTTTTTTTTTAAAGCGGGGAAGTGGGCTCTCCTTCCTTAATATTTAAACACATGTGAAACTAAACTAGTAAATGTTATTAATAAACTCGATGTGGGTTACTCTTAAAATATTATAAATTTTTCAGCGAAATCTTTAATTGATAGGAATGGGGAAACAGTTACCTCCACTCAAAGAAATATTGATCGTTAAACAATTGTCTCATAAGTGGACCGTCCGAATTCCAAAATAATTTAAGTTCAAAAGGGTTTGCTTGTTGTTAGCATTTTATTATGCTTACTTCAAACTTTGTAATGAAAGTGCAATGGTTATAGAGAGTATTAAATAAAAAAAAAAAACATTAAAAATATGTTTTATATAAAAATTAGAAAATTCCAGCAATAACAAATTGAGTGTATCAGTGCACTTCTCAATTGTAGATTCTAGCAAAAATTGTTACAATCTTGCCACAATTACTTACATTATTTTAATAATTTTATAAGCAAAAAAATTTTTGGCAAATGCTAAATATTGTCTCAAAATAGATTTAAAAAATAAAATATTTTAAACGTTAACAAACTCAACCCAAGTTCGTAGTTATTAGTGATGTTACGAATATCAATTTTTAGTATTCGCGAATACGAATACGAATATTTGAAATAATATTCGCCGAATACGAATATTATTTTTAAGGTTTAGAGCAGCCTTTGTCACAAAGAGAACATGAAGGAAATATCAATGTATTGGTGATTTTACACTTGCAGAAATTGATTGTTACATTTATTTTTTTACTGTATCCTACCATCATATTAAAAGTTTGTATGCATACACACTGGATTGGTTTAGCGTGTTTATGGACGAAAGAATGAACGAATGAATGAATTTACATAATTAAAAAAATTTTCCATTAAAAAATATATATACGAAAAAGCTTCTCCCACTCTACATTCCACATGCTGAAAAATTAAAATATTCAGAGTGTACTGTGAATAACAAATAAAGAGACTAAAAAATAAATAAATATTTTCTTGCCCTCTTTTGCTTGTGTTTTATTGTTGAAAATTCTAAAATAAAGCGACAAAGAACCTCATTCATTGACTGCTATCATACAACTGATTATGTTTCGTATTTTAGTTTGTCTCTTCTGTTTCGTTCGTGTTGTGTATGTGTAAATAACGATTGGTGCTCGGCCCCTAGGGGCTAGTTTGACTATCAACGGTTTAGAGCCACGTAATATTTCAAATTTAATTGGAAAAAAACCCTCCCTTTGCGTCAGTAACTATAAATGAAAAAAATCTGTCACACTAGTTTAGGTATTTTATCAATATTATGACATTGAGATGACGAATTAGAAGACCACTACTGAACTTTTTTAAATTATTTTACTTATATACTTTCACACTTCGTTTTTCTTACTCTGTTTGTGCTTTTAATTAGTAATTGTTTCGGTGGACGTTTACATATTAAATTTTAGTTCTTTCATTTTTTAAGTCCAACATTCCTCTACTGAGAATTGGTTACTAACTTAACATGATCTGAATGCTATTTGCAAAAAAATATATTTGTGTCCGTTTTTAAAGAAGGTTATTATCTTGCGTTAAAGATAAAAGGTTTTCTTTAAATAAAAATTGTTAAAAATTAATATATTTTTGTATATTTTATGTACTTTTTTAAACTTAATAAATTTTTTTTTTTTTTGAAAAGTATTTGGCGTATACGAATATCTTGTAATAGGCGAATAGTCGAATAATCGAATACGAATACAAGTATTCGTACCATCACTAGTAGTTATACAGACAATGATATTTCCATTTTATAATATCTTTGATATATGCGAACAATTTATAATGAACATCAACTTAAATAATTGTGATGATAATGACGATACAAATTTGGGCTTGACAGCTGAGCCTTGCCTGTTTAATATGCCTAAATTTTTTTATATTATTCACTTAATTTTTTTTCTGCTATACTGTAATTATTTTTTTACGATTTTTAATGGAGACAAAAGTTCAAACTCAATTTTCAAGTTTAATTACTTATTTACTGTTGTTGCTTGTTTGATCTGTACGAAATTAATTGTTTGTTTGTTTGTATGTTTTGAAGTTTTAGCGTTAATTGAAATAAATATAAATTGGCGAATCAAATAAGAGTCGACTTGGTTAGACCATAGATTCTAGGTTTAAGATTTAAATAATAATCTAACGGGTATATTCTTATGTACATGATTTTTTTGGTAAATAAGTGATTTTTAGCGGCTGCTTTAAACTGGCAAAGTGAATTGTGAGCACCTTATGAGGAATAAGATAAATTTTTAAAAACTCACAAAATATTTAGTTAAATTAAATTCTTATAATACATGAAAAAGAGAATTACAGAATGACCTATATAGTAGAAAATATAAGAAGCTTGAACTAAATTGCTTGGTAGCTACCAAACTTTGCTTCATAAAAAAAAAAAAATAACTGCCCATAATATTCATTGGCATACACAAAATTATACCTCAAACATTTTTCAAAGTTGTAACAAAGAAATTACTTGAACCTACCGGTTTATAAAATTCAAATGGTTCTTTAGTATTTTCTGTGTCTGTAGCAAATAAAAAACAACTTAATAAAACACTGTAGGGCGTGTTAATTTTATTTAATTTTTTTTTTTTTTGTAATCTTTACACATCAAGATCGGTATAA
Source organism: Lypha dubia (assembly GCA_947311025.1). NCBI lineage: Eukaryota > Metazoa > Arthropoda > Insecta > Diptera > Tachinidae > Lypha > Lypha dubia. Next base: position 109,205,428 of record OX371261.1, on the reverse strand, counting down.
GTAAATTTTTTTTATGTGTGATCATTGGCTGTAGTAACCGTTTTTTTTTTAAGTGTATTTTGTAAAATGAATTTTGTGTTATTTTTAATAGTTTGTAGTTTGAATGTCTCGGTCATATTTATTTGTTTGTTTTCCTATGGACTTTAGATATTTTTGCTGTTTTTTTTTTCATATTAAATTTTTGTGCAAGTTCTAGACAATATTTTTGTTTTGTTTGTTTGTTTATCATCTTTTTTATTAAAATCTTTATAGAGGTAGACAGCTTTTTTGCGACGTTAACTTCACCGTCTTTATAATATTTGGTAATTCAATTTCATAATAATTAGTTGTTAACAAGCAAGTAAAGGGTTTAGAACTCTATTTTTAGTATTTTTCAAATATCAAGCAGAGAAATTCAAAATTAAAAAAGAAACAGGCCGGAAATAAAATAAAAACATATAAAAAAATAAGACAGTGAAATACAAATTAAATGAAATTGAAAGTAAAAATTTAAGGTATAAATATCGCAGTGATTGTAATATTATTTTTTGGTTTAAAATTAATTTTATAACTTGGTTATATTTTATAAATTTTGAGGGATATCGTAGATTTTTTCCATCGTGAAATTTCGTGTCAAACAAAGTGTCCTTCATAAAGTGTTTCCTATCATTAAATTTAAATAAAACAAAGAGTGTGTGATATGTATATAATCAAAATTTTTTGCTCGTTTAAAAGTCCTTTTGATGTGTCATTATGTGTTTTCTCCGCGGCTTCTCTTTGTAAAGCGCACCCTATCTGACACATACATTCGGCTATATTTGATTGATGGAATGTGTTTTGTTAGTTTTGAGGATAGCTGTGGCTTGTTACTTATTTTAATATACCATCAACTTAAGAAAACTCCTCAAGAAAAAGTCTAAAGGTCTTTCGCACAAGCAAAGCCACAAGACGGTACATTGGGCTACTTCAGGCTTATGAAAAATTCAAAGATATGTCAATCAGATATATTTAATTTTATAAAACTGTAAACACCACCTTTAAATGACTTAAAAATTTTTATTTGAAATTTACTTTTCAAACTATTAAAATTTCCCACTGTGGAATGTAAACACAATACCACCAAAGTTATCAGCAGATTATTCCCAAGCCCCAAATATCGGGAGTTTTTTTTTTTTTTTTCTTTGATACATGAGAACTTAAATCGCAAGAACAAGAAAGCCAGTGAGCACGACAACTTCTTTAAATAAAGTTGTTACCAAATTTATTTTGCAATAAATCGGTTATTAAGTGCTTATGATAAACGTTTGGCTTCAATGCTGGTAAGATCTGTATTTTATAGGCACATAAGCCAAGATCGTTACATAAAATTTCCCACGTAGTGAAAGGACAAATGAAAAAAAGTTAAGAATCGGCATTTCAGCACATTTGTCAATGCCTTGCGCTAAAGCAACAATATTCTCTTTGGTTCGCTCTTATGTATGTCCTGTTGATGGGTTTGAATTAAGAAAATATATAGAGAAAAAACATTCAAAAATGCAAGAATTACTTTTTTTTTCTGGCCCAGCACTCAAGGGATAACCCCTACTTATGCCCTGCCTTATGCCAGAAGTAGTGGGAAAAGGATATTGTAAAGAGTTTAATTAATGAAAATGTAGAAGAAGGCTTCAATCCTGAATAAGTCTGCCATTGCACGTTTTAGTGAATTTTTAGAGCAGTGGAGCACAAAGATATTTTTCTTCTGGCGTTAAAGGATTCATGTCAACATTGTATTATATTCTCAGCTGTCAAACTAAAGCTATCGATATCAATAGTTCTCATGCAGCTAAAAAAATATTCTTTATCTGTTAAGAATGCAGTAATTTTAGTAGAAAACACCACAGGACAAATACCTAAGATATTAATAAAGAACCGATCACTAACTAGCTTAATAATATCAATAAACGACCTTTAATGACAATGACACGATAAGAGATGGCTGACTCTGAAATAAGTTTTCAGATCGCTAAGCAGCGTTCTTTGTTATATTTATATACATACATACTTATATTAATTAATTTATAATAATTACATTATTATTTCAGTAATTGGAAAATATTTAACAACACAAACATGAAGAGCCTTAATCTTTTTCTATACATGACTGTCTTATTTGCCGCAACACCTTTTCTGGCAGCCTACACAATGGAAGATATTAACTATTTTCTAAAACGATCGGGTATACAAAAAAAACCATTTAGTTTTAGAGAAGCCCGTAAAGGCAATTTGATGGTAACAGGCTTGGATAATTATCGTTATATTATGGTATTGGCTCGAGAACTTTTACTTTATATGGCAGCAGCAGACTGGGATCAATTGGTTGAATACAATTTGAAAATGGGAAAACTACAGGAACCTTATCCAATTTGGAAAGAATTTCCCTGCAAACTAAATAATAGTCGGTCTAAGGAACCACCGATAACAGTGGATGAATTAAGACCAGGAGATATAGATGTTGTAGCAGCAATTGGAGACTCACTTACAGCCGGGAATGGGTTATTCTCAAAGCAACTTATACATACAATCATGGAGTTTAGAGGTCGGGCCTTTTCAGGTGGTGGCATGGAAGACTGGCGTACAGCTTTAACGTTGCCCAATATATTAAAAGTTTTCAATCCAAATCTTTATGGTTTTTCCACCGACGAAGTGGTAGTAGTCAATCGCAAATCTCATTTAAATGTTGCTGAGCCAATGATTATGTCGCGAGATTTGGTATATCAGGCTAATATACTTATAGCCCGTATGAAAAATGATCCACGTATAGATTTCCAAAATCATTGGAAATTATTGACAATTTTTATAGGCAACAATGATATATGTTCCGATATGTGCCACTACGATAATATAACAGAATTTCTGACAAAACATGAGCGAGATTTAATCGAAGTTTTTACTTTATTGAGAAACAGTGTGCCACGTTTGGTTGTAAATTTATTGCCTGTACCAAATATGGTTAATACGCTGCATTTAATGAAAAATATACCCTCCAGCTGTGAATACATATATAGTGTTGGTTGTCATTGTGTTTTCAGCGAATTATATGATGACAAAGCAATAAAAAGAGCGAACAATTATATAAAACGTTGGCACGCTATCGATCAATATGTTGCCGAATTACCAGAATTTCAAACAGATGATTTTATTGTTTTATATCAACCCTTTACCGCTAACGTTGGTGCGCCAAAAATGGCTAATGGTGATGCAGATTTACGTTATTTTGCCAGTGATTGTTTCCATTTTAGTCAATTGGGTCATGCTGGCATGGCGAATGCCCTGTGGAATAACATGCTCCAACCTGAAGGTAAAAAATTATCTGTATTTTTAAAACCATTTGAGAAATTTGAATGTCCCACTGAGGACAGACCGTTTATTGCAACACGAAAAAATAGCAGAAAATAAATAAAAGAATAAATGAGAAGGGGAAAGAATAAATAAAAAAAAAAAAAAATTGCTGATGAGTTGCAAAATCTTGTATTGGGAGTTTGTAAAAAAGGAAATGCACCAGTTGCTGTTGTCGTTGTTTTAGTTGATTGCAGTTGTAAGTAATTTTTTTTCTTCCCTTTTGTGAACAATAAAAATTTTATAGGAAATTCTGAAGAATTACAAATAATTCAAATAAGTTTAATAATTAACATAAAAGTTTAAAATAAAGCTTGGAAACAGTTTAGATTTAAGAATCCAACTTAAAATTAATAAAATAAGGGGATCACAGTAACATAACAGACATCAGTAGACTTTTATCCAATAAGAAAAAAATATGGCTGAGGCAACCATAATCTAAGTACAAAAAACTATCATTCTAATCATAATGTTGTAAGAATTAAACTGTATTAATATTTAATTTTATATAAATAAAGTATATTTTAAGCTAATGTTAGTATATTTTTGTATATAAAAGAAGATTTGAAATAAATTAAAAAAATTTAAGTGGTTTATTCCAGCAAAGCTTGTGCTCCTTATTGAATAAAAACGATCATACTGCCCTTTGTAGGATTACATTGCTGTTCAGGATATCAAAGGCTTCCGAATGGAAATCATTTAACGTTATTAAATTTTTTTTCGAAAGGAGAGCAGTTACAATTAAAATTATCTACTTTCTTCTTATATTTTTTATAAATTAATAGATTGTTTAAGACACTTGAAAAATGTTTTATCCTTCTGTCGCAGCTAATTTAATGTCTTTTTTGATTATTGGTAATTGAATTTGATAAAAGCTTTACAATTCACATGATTTGCATAATATATTAAAACATTTTAAGTATTTCAAATAAAAAAAAAATTAAATAAAAAATAAAATTATTCCATAAATAAAAAATTAAAAAACAAACAATTAGATAATATCAGAATCGATAAGATATTTTTGTTGTTTTTCAATACGAATCGTCTTAAGGGAAATCCTTACACATTAGTTAAAGACCCAAGGCTTCAAGTTTTCTGGTGGCTTCGGAAAACCGATTTCACTCACAGTCTGACGGACAGATGGAGATACGGGCATGGCTTAATCAGAAGATTAGTGAAATCACAATGTTTAGTTGATAATTGTTTGATAAAAATGTAATCAATAAAAAACTTAAATACAATTTTTTTTTAAATTCAACCTCCTTTACAGTTTACTATTTTTTTTTTGTATATTATGTTTGCTTAGTTTACATGAAAAATGTGCATATTTACATAGTTTAAAATTTAATTGTAAATTACTTCCTGTGATATGTAATAAATTTTGTTTGTTATAAATACACAGTGGTGTATATACACATATACATATGTAATAAGTGAAGTGCATGTATGTATGTATAAATGTATGTATGTATAAGTTGGTTTTTAAATATGTTATGTTAATTAATTTTGACCAGATTAAGAGAAACATTTGTTAAGTGAAGGAGAAAACCAAAGCCTAAAGTTGAAATAAAATTTTATAGTATTTTTAAATTTAACAAATTTTATAAAATTTATTTTAGCTTTCAATGCATGCTTAAACATGCCTGGTCAATTTGGATAAATTTGCTGACTTCATCAAATTAAATTTTCTGTTACATACACTCTGCAACAAATTTGGAAATAAGTATTGTAAGTGATTTGTTATATGGTTTGTTACGTCCTGTTAGATTTTTATTCATACACAAAAATAAATCTATATATATAAAAGAGGATGTGTGTATGTATGTAAGAAATGGACTCGAAAACGGCTGGGCCGATTTTGATGAAATTTTCAGAGAATCTTCAGAATATTCAGGCGGGTGACACTGTGAAGTCCGATTTTTGATTTTCGGTCTGTGGACGGAGGGGCGTGGCAAAATCAAATTTTCATATTGCACCACCAATGTATATATATTTTTCTTCCTGAAATTATTACAGCATGTTACTGTGACTCTGGAAGGAATAATAGGCTGTATGAAGATTTGATTGAACAAAGGGGCGTGGTACCGCCCATATACCCCAAAAATTTAAATCGCTATATCATGGGCATTTTTTGACCTACGTCGATGATATTTGGTACATATGGTATTGGCATAATTTGGAATACGTACCAAGAGAAAAGTGGGTGGGACCACGCCCCTTTTTAGGAAAATAAAAAATCGTAATATAGTCTTAACTACTGGACCGATCGTCATTAAATTTTCTCAATAGGAATTTTATTTTATAACGAGGGGGTAGCGAAGCGCACCGGGTATATCTAGTATATTATAAATAAACTCATACGCACCAAATAGGGTAAGTATGGATTTTCTTAATTAAAGTATAAAAAGGTTGTTTCAAGCAGGGATCCTAAAATGATTACTTCAACAACAAATAAGATTTAAGGCAAAACCTAATGGCGTTGGACTAGAAGTATAAATCCCCATTCACAATTTTTTTGTTTTCCCAAAAGCAATCCTGCGTCATACTGGAATCAATCCCTAATATAAGTGGCTTGTTCAAAAGAAAAGGCGAATTTGGGATTTTCACGGCCTGTGACAATTGAAAGGGTTATTGACGTTTGAGTATGTTCTTTGAATTTTGACTTTTGAAAACAATGGATCAAAGAATATACTTGGTGTCCAGGCGAGTTAGGGGGATTTTATAATTAAATAAAAAAATATTAAATACAAATAAATATTTTTTTTTAATTAATGATAAAACTACACAAAATGGAAAATCATTTCTTAAAAATTATGTTGTCGATATGTTAACCATCACCCTGCAAACACTCTTCCAATCTTGAACGAAAATTTCTTATTACGCTTGAATAAGTTGCTCTTGAGATTGCTGATGCTGGGTGATCCTATGTTTTAGTTGTGCTAAATTGGTTGGTTTATTGTCGTATACCTTGCCCTTGAGGTAGCCCCACAAAAAATAATCAAGACGGCTCAAATCAGGACATCTTGGTGGCCAGTTAATGTTACCTCTGCGAGAAATCACCTTATTCGGGAATAATTCATGTACGGACTGAAGTGATTGGTCAGATGTATGGCATGTGTCCCCATCCTGCTGGAACCATGTCCTAAAATTATAACCACAAATTCTTGTAGCTGGGACGCTAAAAAATCCTGTAGCATTTCACAATAACGATTGCTATTCACAGTAACAGAAAGTGACAGATTTTGACGAACTGATCCTCCCACTTCTTCAATTGTTTCTTCGTCTCTAACTGTTCTCGAACGACTTGAAGTTGAAATCTGTTTTTTCAAACATGTGAATCCATCTCCAGAGGCTATTTTCACTTGGTGCGTTGCTAGTGTGATATTCTGCACGATACAACCTCTGAGCAGTAACGATAGAGTCACCGTGTCGGTAATAAGCGCGCACTCAAAAAGCGCAATGCGGTCCCGCGTTCGTCTCCATTGCCGCACCACCACGCCGCACCTATACAATGTAACTGCAAAAATAAACCCCCTCTACCTCACCTGGACATATTAATTTTGCATTAAAAATAGAATAAAGTGCTCCAAGGCACTCGATATGTTGACTTTGGCATTCGGCGAGTCCACTTGGTCTCAAAAAAGTGTTTATAACTGATACAAGTGCTGATGGCGATGAGCGTCCTGGAGTTGCAACCACGTCAACAACTAAAGACAACATTGAAACAGTGCAACAAATTTTTCTGAAAAATCGTCGAAACACAATTAGGGAAGTTGCGGAGGATGATGGCATATAAATTAGCTCATGCCATGCAATTTTCGCGAATGTGTTGGGCATGAAACTTGTGGCAGCAAAGTTTGTTACAAAATTGCTAAATTATGAGCAAAAGAAACGTCGCATTAGTATCGCTCAGGCGCTGTTATATGAGTCAAAAGAGTCATAACTGGTAACGAAATGTTGGTATATGGTTGTGACGTCGAAACCAAGGCCCAATCATCCTCATGGAAGCGGCCAGATGAGCCAGGACCAAAAAAAGCAATTCAAGTTCGATCATATGAGAAGGGTTTGCTCACTGTTTTCTTCGATTACAATTTCGTGGCGCATCATGAGTTCTTGCCCACAGGTCGTGCGGTTAATAGGGAATACTTTAAGGAAGTTATGCAACGTTTGCGTGAAGCAATACGGCTCAAACTATTGGAAAATCATGGATTCTGCATTACGATAATGCACCACCTCACACAAAAAATGCTTGGCTTAAAACAACACCCTAATCATGCCTCATTCACCTTATTCACCAGATTTAGCTCCCTGCGACTTTTTCCTATTACCAAAACTGAAGAGACCATTAAAAGGAAAGCGTTTTGTCACAATTCATGAGATAAAGTCAGAATCGAAGAACGTGCTGAGGGCCGTAACGAAAAGCGCTTATCAGAAGTGTTTCGAGAATTGTAAGAAGCGAGATTACTTTGTTGAATAAATAAATACTTTTAAAAAAAATTCAAAAGTCACCTTTTCTTATGCTGCAGCAATGAATGAGTTTATGATTCGACTCAGCCGAATATATTTGCTTTAATTGGTTTTCGTATTTTTTTAATTCGTTATTTTTTCTACTGCTACTAGATTTTAATTTATATATATTTTTTGGGTTAAAGTAATTTAACATCAATTGCGGTTTAACACATACAAAAAAAAAAACAAAAAACAAATTAAAAACAAAAGAATAAAATTCTGAAAAAGTTGTTGCTGCTGTGTGTTTTAGAGGGAGTTTATTTTATCTGTTAATACTGCTCTTGTTATTGTTGTTAAAAACGGACATTACGCAGGATTTTTTGAAAAAATTTTACAATTATTTGTAATTATTTTGTTTAGTGGTTTTTCAAACAAAAATTCATATGAAAATACTGTGAACACAACACACTCATACAAAACAGATGAGTTTGTTCTCTAATTACTGTGTTTTATTTTTTTCCTGCCATTATTGCTGTTTTCATTTATTTATTTATTTATGCAACAAATACTGAGATTTGTTAACAATTATTTTAATGCGGCACATAAACACATACATATAAACGTTATATATATATTTATACCACTATAGATGTTATTTAGTTAGTGCAGCAGACAATACGTGCCACAAATTTAAATATGCAACAACATACCATATATTTTGAATAAATGATTTTTATTTTCATTTTATATTCAAATTACATTGCTTTGGTGAACTTACGCGTTTATTTAATTGTTTTAAATATCATTTCCTTGTTATTATCGTATAAACATGTGTTGGATGTTTGAGTTAAATTTTTTATATCCTTTGTCGTTCTTCTACTTTATTTACTACTCATCTATTTGCAGTTGTAGGGAATAACACATAAGTCTCGCTTAACGGCGAAGAAGTGAAATATTAGTTTGAGTTGAATCAAAGCTGGTTAATTAATTGATGTGAAGGGTGTGACCAAAATAATACTTGTGTTATTTTTTACTCTCAACACGAAAAAGTTATACGCAGCATTAATATATTATTTGCAGAAGCTTGAAACTTTATTCCTAATAAAGCGTCTTGGAATTTTGATAGGTTATCAGGTTTCTGTGAAAAGAAACTCAATTCCAGACCCCTTGGGTCCTGATGTGTTCCCATTTTGTTAAGTTTTGCTATACATATAACAAATGGTTCTGTTAACCAAAAAAGCTTGCTTTGAAAGCTGCACTTTAAATACTAAGAGCCCATTTTTCTCTACAGAATACCGTTTTTCCAACTCGAAGGAATATTTGCCGAGATAGCTGCATTAAAAAAGCTACAATCTGACTTCAATACTAGACGATATTTCATAAGGATATTTAGGTTTTCACCGACATCAAAGCTGTGATCCGATATCTAACAGGAGCACACAGGCTATCTAACAATTTGAATATCATACTATTTAAGCAACCAAAAATGTAATAATGGGATAATATATAAGGTTTTCCAATACGGATGATATGATTTTGAAGTGACGTTTTGGCCATTTTTTTATATGTCATGATATATCATAGTCTGTCATTTGTTTTTCATTGTATTCAGTAGTGTTTACAATTTCATCATATGCAAGAACAACGTTGCTGATTTTGCCTTAGAACAACTTGAAAATGATAACGATTTTGTTAAGAAAATCATCTTCTCCGAAGTGAGCCTCACTTTCATCTGAGTGGTGCGGTAAAAAAAACAAAACTGTCGATTCTGGTGCGAAAAAAATCCACAAATTATTCATGGAAAACCATTACATTCAACTAAATTGACAGTTTGGTGTGGTTTTTGTTCTGGTGAAATTATTGGTCCGTACTATTTTCGAAATGAAGCTGGTAACACCGTTACTGTCGATGATAACCAACGTTTTGTGGCCCATGTGTTTAGTACATGTGTTTTTTGAGTGTAGTTGAGTGTTTTTTTCTTAAATTGCAAAATAATCCCGCCCCCGCTAGGAACAACGATTTCATGTACTTGTTAGTGGTTCATTTCCCTGTTAAGTAGATTTTCATCTTGCTAAGCACTTTTAATTTCCTTGTTTTCCATACTTCTGCTCTGTCCATCAAGCACATTATAAAATGCTATCTCAAATTAAAAAAAAAATCCTTGAAAGTAAGATTTTTTACTGGTAGGCTCACAATGTCGAAAGATCGATAATGCTGAAATTGTAAATGAAAAACAAATGATTTGTGACCTTCAAACCATCCATTTAATTTATTTGTTTAGCTTTTCTGCCAGTAAACAATTAATAAGTTAAATAAAATTGGTTATTAGTGTAACGCAAACAAGATTTTTTACCTAGAAAAATCAAGTTGGAAAAAATATTTGTTAATATTTGTTCAGGCTAAAGTTCGTAAAGAGAAATATTAGGTAGACATTGTTAACATATTTGGAGCAACAAAGTAAAAATTTAATATTTATTCATCCCTTTTGTAGATTTTTCAACAGCACTAACTGAATAGAAACAAACGTTGTTTTTCGGTAAAAGCCACTAAGCCTCGCCAGTATTCATGTGCAAATGCCCTTTTCACTACTTGTTAGGTAGCTTCGTTGAACATCGTTAGATACTCTATTTATACACAATTACAAATACAAATAGAATATGCGACTTATTTCTACTGGATGCTAGCTGGGGAATTTTTTATTTTATTTTGTTTTTATTTGTTATCATATTGCTGCCAGCGAATATTGTAATATATTGTTATATTTATTTATTATTTACCCGTTTTTGTAGCAAACATGCCATGGTAAGTTAAAATTTAAATGCAATATGGAAAAGTCAATTCGAGTATGCAACTTTTCATTAGTATTGAAAATATTTCCTCGCAACATTTTGCACAGGTGTCTGCTCTTTTGTGTTATTAATCGTTAGTTTTTTTTTTTTTTTTTTTTTTTGTTACGCTTATAAAACTGAGTGCAAATTTGTTCACTTATTTATGAGACGATTGCAATAAGTATACGTATATGATGCAGTTTTAATATGCAAAGGACATGTAAAGGTAGTTGTTAGCGAATTTCATGATACATAATCATGTTACCTTTTGCAATTTCAATGTTTATTTATACTCTTTAATATTATTTGAAAACGATTGAAGGAAACAATGTAACCTCAAGTCATGTTAATATTAGAAATGTTGTTTTAAACAGGAGGTGAATAATTATTTAGAGAGAAATTTATAAATGCCTTGTTCAGTATAATTATCACTGTTCTTTTCATTTAATATGTGTGAAGCATGATAGTGTCTATCTTACCTAAGATTGTAATCATAAATAATAAAAATCGCATTAAAATACACAATCCTATTTATTTACTGTTACCAAAATAGAAATTCTCGTACGAAGTAAATAAATTTCTTATGCAATTACAACAACATTATCTATCTTCATACAATAATATTAAAAATGAGATATATCACCATTGTTGTTGTTGTTGCAGATCATTATAAAAGCAAATGACATGTTTTTAATTAAATGTTGGATAATTTAACGCTACTGTCGTGCGGCAGATTTGAGAAGAATTTATAAAAAAAGCACTATTTATACAAAAATGAAAAATAAAAACAGAATATTTACTGATATTATTATTATTTCATTTCTTTGCTTAAGTTGCCACTGTTTGTTGTTGTCTATACAAAACAGTACGCCGAACAGATAAATATTGCAAGTAGCAACATACAAAAATATGCGTAAATAGTTTGATATCATAGTGCTGAATGCAACAAGCTGAAAACTTTTACTTGCTCATTATAATTATTCAACATAAAAAAAAAAAAATAATAAAAATATATGAAAGATAAACACACAAAAAGTCTTAAGCAAATTAGTCCCCAAGTCAGTCAGGCCAGCAACAGTTTACCACCAAGAAAAGCAGCAACAACTTCAACAACATACAGATCATCAGCAACATAAACGACAAGTCTCATCATGAAAAGCAGAAGAAACGGAAAAATATCATACATATACACTGATTAATTGTGTTGCCATAAATCTTGAAATGTCATTTATCTGTGTATGTGTGTGCTGTTGTATGTAGAATGTGCAGTTTTCTGTGCGTGTGTGTTTGTGTTTGTTATGTTGAAGTGGGAAAAACTGCATGCATGTGTATTTAATTCATTGTCATAGAAAAAGTAAACTATAAAGAGAACGCATTAAATACTTGTTTTCGACGAACTGCAGGCACACTGCTTTCTGATTTATATGAAAATTTTATGAAAAGCGAAACATATCCTAAGCAATTGGTTAAGATTAAGTTCGCCGTAAAACTGGGTTCCCTACATAGAAGACGTACAATAAACGAATAATAACTTTAGTATGATGATTATATAAATACTATGGCAAGTTGATATCAGCTAACATTTCCTAAATTCGCCTTAGAAAATGCATTGTTGGGAGAGATATCAAAACTTCAAAAAGAGCAAAGGTGATAGCATAATCATCTGGTGTAAACTCGTTTTATTAAAGTTATATTTTTGTTAGTTTTAAAAAATTTTACCAGTTTTGACGATTAATTTTCTTTTAACAATTTTTTTTTGCCGATTTCCCTTCCCTTTGAAATCTTTTTTTAATTCTGACAATTTTGTTGATGCAATCATATTGCAGCCAGGATCACTTTTCTCTGCGTGATCAAAAATTTTTTACGGCAAAATTAATTTGTATCTATTGTGCTCGTGCGCAAGCTGAATTAAAATTTTTATATTAAAAAAATTTCGTACTAACCAAATTTAAATTGTTTCAATATGTAAAAGTGAAATAAAAAGGAATTACATATCATAATTCTCATATTCTATTTCCGTTGAAAACTTGGTTAAATAGCTTATATACTCTTCTTATTTAGTATCCACTGTATCTGTTGTAAAAATGGACAAACGGACGCTGATAAGAGGTGAAGCGGGCTAGAAATCGGTATACTGATACGTTCTCCTAGTCTGATTGCACATTCTAATGGTTTTCAAAAATAAAAAACTCATAGTAATTTAAATTTTCATTAATTCTATAAAACTTAACTTAAGCCTGATAATAATAATTTCTCATTTATATTTTAAAAATAGTAATTTAATTGTGTTCCAGCATAAAAATTTGCATAAATTATCCTGAAAAGTGATTGATTTGGTTTGCCACAATATTTTTCTACCTTTTCTATTTGATTCAAGAATATATACTTGTACTTCTTAAGAAACCACTTGTGATTGATTTAAGATTTTTTTTGTTTTTAAATCTTGTTCACTGAGAGTTCGTGGAATACCACTCAACTTTGTGTAGTTCCACCATTAAAGATGGGGCGTCAAATGAGGTTAAATAAAAGATTTTCATGTTGTTCAATTTTATTTATGTATTTTTTTTTTTCATTGATGTACGACTATGAATTGTAAATTTAAAATATCATATTTTCTATGAAATAAATTACACACAAATGCATCTGTAATCAGCATAAAAAAAAAACTTTTAATGAACGCGTTTTTTTTTTAATACAAACTTACAGATTTATAAGAAAAAATAATAATAATAATAATAATAATAAGACATGCTTGAGTTCACAGAAATAATCTGACAAAAATGACATTACGACAAGAATAATAATTTCACTTTAATTTTAAACAAGTCGAAAGGAAGCAGATTTTTAAATAGCGAATTCTTTAATGAAGGCCAATTAAATTTACGTTTTTCTTTTTTTTTTTCAAGGAAATTATTGTTGTTAAAGTGTAAGAAATTTAGGTCTAGCAATAGGAGTCCTTTTTAGTGCCCATAAGCCTCAAAGTTTTGTGCTGTATGACCGATCATGTATTTACAAATGATATCAGAAACTCTTGATATTTTTTCGATAAAAAATCAGTGAAATTTTTAATGAAATTATCACATTTTTAAATCCTATAGAGATCATTAAATTGCATCAATTTCAAAAGAGGGTGTGATGGATAGTTTAATCCATTCGATGCGCTTATGATTTATATCAGCTTTATAGTATTGAAAATGGAATGCAACACTCATGTATGGATCGGCACTTCAAGGTATATTTTAAAGTTACTAGACCAACTAGATATTTATCCATAAGTGTATGTGGTAGCCAACTCTGTTGACTCACTATAGCAACGACTCAATGTTTGGTTTACAACGTCTCCAAATCAATCAGTTTGCTTACAAAACCCTCGATATTTTTTTCGTTCAACAGTCCGTTTAATATTTTATTCAAAATTTTATTTATATTGAACTATTTTTAACGATGTTCCGGCAAAATTACTCGCTGCTTTTCATTTTTTTTTTCAAAATAATTATCCCATATGGAATAACATCTTAGTTTATCTTATAACATTTTAAATATCAAAATGAATATATATGTTATAGTGGACAGAACCATGTGTTAAAAAATCAAAACAATCGAAAAACGAATGATAAACTTAAACATTAAAACTGATTTTCTAGATAACTATAAAGTATGACTTAAGTAATTTTTCCTTATTGCCACAGATTTGTAGTCGATATGGCAGTGAAGCTCGAACAGTTCGTATGTAGAATAAAATCCCCTGGAGAGGACAACTCATTTTAACCATCATCCTGTAACCAATTTTCTTAATTCCCACACAATGTATAGCATAAATAAGAATTATCTTCTATGTGGTGGTCCTAGAGAATTAGCGATAATCGTGGTGATCACACCAACTATAAATAAAATAACAACGATACAAAAGCATAATAGTAAGAGTGCACACACACTCACACAACAGCGGATTATTCTTATGTATTAAATAAAATTTTCGCAGTTGTATCAATGGGCAGTTGTCAATTTTAACAAGGTTTTAGAAAAATCTTATTTCGTTTTATATAAAAAATATAAATAAACTGAAATAGAAATTAAAGTACTACACAGAGAAAACAGTGCCTAATAAATACATAATAAAATAGATATCTCTATGGTTTTTTTTTCAAGAAGGAAGTCTTCTTTTTTTCAAAAAGGTTTTCTTCTTGATTTTATTAGGTATTACTTTTATTTACAATTCATATGAAAACCTAATAGAATCAAGAAGTTTTTCTAAATGAATTGTATAACGGAAATTGGGTAAAAAAAAAATTGTAAATAACAAGTTTTCTTCTGGATTTTATGTGTTTTCCTTATTGAAAAAATTAATAAGATTTACCACATAAAAACAATAAGGAATCTCTTCGAAAAAATCGGTTCTTTCTGCTGGGATACCCCATAGCCTAAAAGCCTTTCATAGAGAAAATCTTCTTGATTCTATTAGGCAGTTTTGGCTCTGTGTATAACGTTGAAAAAATTGTAGCCTCGGGTCTTGTTTTTATCCCAACTAGAAAACTTTCCTTAATACAGACCTGTTCCTAAAACAATATTATTAATTAAATATATTGGATTAAAAATAAAAATCTAGAAAATTAAGACTGCACGGAAGGTTGAACTGACATCAAGATGTTTCGGAAACAACCACGGTCTACATCATCAGAGTTGTTTATCGTATAGATATCAGCGCCATTCTTGGCAGCTGAAATCAAGTAGTTGAATATCCTCTATAATTATAATGATCAATTATAATTGGTTATGCTGAGTCACATGAAGGTTTATCACATTGCCTTAATCTACCGGGAAAATAACATTTTCATAGCAACCATAATGCTCTCAAATTTCTTTGCATTTGCACAACATACTAATATTTATTCAATGAGATTATCAGATTCTGTATGAGGACCATATCACGTTCCTTATATGATAAATACAAAATAAACTAGATTAAATCATTAATCTGAACATAATTGATAGTTTTTGATAATAATTCCAGCCACCATGTTTTTTTTTGTGTGTATTTACTACTTGTCTTCGCAAATCCTTATAAAATTTAACATTTCCAATATTATTCAGGAATTATTGTTATTCGGCGTTTTCCTAGTCCATTAATAGCAGAACATATCAGTATTTGGAGACCGCTAGACCTCTCATCAGCGTTCCTTTGTGTGTTTGTACATTCTTATTGGGAAAGAATATCGACTATTTAAACAATTTTTCAACAGAAATAGAAGTCAAGAAATTTTTTTATATGTATATTTTATTTAATTTTCATTTTTATAGTTAAATTAATTAATACATGTGGTAGTAATAATAATATAAAATATTTTAAATTCCTTTAATAAAATTCTCTGTGAAATCACAGGAACACTTTAATATAAACAACTTAAATAATTATGTAGTATTTAATCAATTTAAATTTTAATAATCAATCAAAAATCTCTAATAATTTTCTTTAATTATATTTTCCCAACTTATTAACTTTTGATATAATGTATGCGTATATTCTTTATTCGATGCAATTTATCGATTTTCTTTTAAACTGAAAGCCCTCAAACTAATTAATTAAAATCATATTAAATAAATATTATCATAACCCACTTATTTCATATTTATGTTGAGTAACATTCAACTTTCTCTTGGACGTTGTTATGAAATCATACCCACAAAAAGAACTGACTGAGCTGTACGAAATAAGGGGCGCTTTTAATAAGCACTAAACTAAATAAACCAACAAATTAGAGAATAATATTTGATTAGCCCCACACTTACATGGATACATATCGACTTGTAAGTGGAAAACATTTTGTATATACTCGTAATAAATACAGACACAAATGGCGCCTTGGCAGCAATTTCCATTTTCAATGTAAACAATTTTTTGCTTTTAATGCGAGTCTGGTTTTATTTTAAGAGTCTAGTAGAGTTTTGTGTTTTGGTTTTTTTTTTTTTTTGGCTTTGTTAAAGTTGTGCAGCAAACAATCTTGTGTTTAATTTTTTGGAAATTTTTTTATAAAAAAAATATGATACATAAAATAATTGTGTAAAAGTTTGTTACATTTTATTGGAATACAAATTGAAACGTTTTCTAAATCTCCCGACAGGCTAAAGTTATAATTTATAGTATAATTTATTAATGCTACGAGCAGACAAATTAAAATAATTTGAGTTCTGAAGTTTTTTCTTTTCTTGGGTGGTGTTGGCTGACGTGGTTAGCGCGTTGACTACTATGCGAACAATGACTTGGGGCCTGTGTTCAAATCCTGCCTAGAGCAAGTCAATCAACATCAATAATTTCTCTAATGTGAGACATTGTATTAATTGTTGTCGGACTATTTAAGTGATGAAGGCATAGCACTGGTCACTAAAAAACTGCTCCGACAGCGATTGATGCTGTTCCAAGCTCTGTACACAATATCGCTCTCCTTCTTCGGTTAGCAGAATCATCGGCGAAGTAAAACTATTAATAAAATGGCTGCTAATACAGCTTAAGTTAATGCGACAACTTAACACCGGTGGCGGGAAATCAGAGTTGTCCGTCTGCCTGAGTTGCGGCACAATGCAGTGCATACGTAAGGGTCATCCCCTGAGTGCTGGTCCTAATTAAAAAAAAAGCATACATACATATGGGTATTTCCACAGAAAGGTCTACCGCGGCCAAAAAATTATAAGTTATTAAACAATTATTTTTATCCAATATTATATTATTATATTAATATTAAAGCAAATAATATTATTTTGCACTACGTCTTAGCTTTATTCGAATGCGCACGAGACCACATAAATGGGATTCATTTAACTTTTATAAGTGCAGATTATCATCTGAAAGACTTTCCCCACCGTTAACGGAAAAATGGAAAGAGGCGCCGAGTATCTCAGGCATGCAGAAACTTCACTACTTATCATGCGAAGAAGATTTACAAATAAAAGTAGCTCGAACCGCAATTTTTCCAAAGAGAGATATTTAATAAATAACCTTTTTTTACTATTTTTTTTATTCTTATGTACCTTTTCAAATATTCACCTGAAGTTGAATTTTCATTTATTTTCGTTGAATTAAAACCAAACTACATCAAAAATTATTCGAGTTTATCATAAGGGAAAAAAAGTCACGTAACGCAATGTCACGTCACGCTTTATATTATGGCTTGTATCAATAAAACTAAACATAAAATCATAAAAAACAGTTATGAAAATAAAGCTAAACTATCCCCTAATAATATCCAAATAAGTTACATAAAAGTTTTTAGCTTATTTCGCTGATTTTGGCAACAGCTTTTGTTGACCAATATGTCAGGACCCCGACTCTTACAGCACTCATGCTTTCCACTAAATAAAGAGCTCTAAAATTGCTCCCCAAAAACCTAAATGAAGAAAAGAATATTTGGGCCTTAGTTTGATTTTCTTCATGTTGAATACGTGCGACTGTAACGTGCGCAACCATGGAAATACCCATATTCAGTTTATACTTGTCTTTGACTTCCTTTCAAATATACAAAATATATAGCCCGTTTTTAAAACTACTAAATATATATCTTGTTAGACCTCCATCAGTAATTTACACTAAAAAAAAAACTTCACAAACATTTGTTAAATTGTATTTAAACGATTGCCTTTTTACAGAAATTCTGGAATATTTCTCTGTCGTGTCCAGGAAAAATGTTTTAATTTTTTTGTATAATGGCTTATGATTGTTGATCACGCTATGCACTTCTCATATCCGTGTTTTCCCTTCTTTTCAACCGTACTTCTGAAACGTCCTGGGAAGCTTCTTTGAGGTGATGAAAGTCTTTTAATAAAACTAAAAATCTATTGGGACTTCAACTTGCTATCTCTCATCAGCAAGAATCGTCAATGCAACGTTAACGAATAATTCATATCATAATTGTTTTAGCGGTTGATTCTTTTGTTGTCTTGCGTCTTTCGCACTCGGTTGAAAGCAAGGTTATGCTTCTTTCTCAATCGAATGTGATCTGCATTGTGGGTTTGAATTTATGTTAATGTCTCAAGTTTTTAACAAATCTTACGGTCGATATATTTAGAATACACACGCAGAGAAAAGACTTGATTGCAAAATGTTCATGTCGACTAAGTATTTCTGTCACAACCAAATAATTATTCATGGAAGCAAATATAGTTGCATTAAAAATTCTTCAATTAATAAAATATTTAATGCGACAATAAAATAATTTATTTCTTCGAATCCGGGCGGTATTTACATTTATAAATACGTATACATGCTTATATTTATTTTCGGTTAAAGTTTGTGGTAATCCTATTTATTATTAATAGAAAGAAAGGTATTTGTATTTAAAAATATTTATACGAACCATTTTTTATTTGTTCACTGTTTGCCAAAGATGGTAGGCTCGTTTATTTTCGCAGTAATTGGCAGAACAATTGTGTATGCCAATGATTTTGAAATGAGCTAAAATTCCTCGGGTTATTTCTATTTTCCCGACAAAGAGCGCAATTGAATGTATTACCGGTGTTGCTATTCATTGGGTTAACACCTATACGAAGCTTTATGAGATCCACTGCGGCAATGGCTGATAATCGGATGGGTATCGGTAACTCTGCTCGCTGTGTTGGCACCGGGCATTCATCGATCCTGAATACATTGTCCTGCAGAAAGCTGTTAGGGCTGCCTAGCGACAGGATAATTTGTGAACTAAGATTCAACAGGAGATTCATTGTCACAATTCCGCTTAGGACCACGTGGGAGGATAATGGTCCTTCTGTGGATTCCAGAAGTTTATGTTGGTATACGGATGGATCCAAAACTTTATATGGAGTAGGCGCTGGAGTCTGTGCACCCAACGTGAAAATCTCAGTGCCCATGGGTAAATGGCCCACGGTATTTCTTTTCCGATATTCAGGCAGCCCTTAGGTCCCTAGTTTCATGGGAATTCCGTTCTAAGCTTGTTTTAGAGTGATTTGACTCACTAAAGAAGCTATCGATACGAAACAAGGTTTCCATTTACTGGATACCTGGCCATAGTGGTCAACCGGGTAACGAGGTAGCAGATGAATTGGCCAAGAGGGCCTCTGCCGCTCCTCTAATAGGCCCAGCCATTCTCATACAGTGACATCCTGAATTTCAACAGGAACGACTTAAGGCTAGTTACTGTTTTCCTCTCCAGTCACTTTGATATTAGCGGGCTTCTAAAAGCTCTGTGCTGACTTTCATAAGGGGAGTCATTCAGGTCTTGGTCTAATTTCGAGATCCATGGCACAAAAGATCCAATAGGTGTCGCAGCGCCGGTACTTGGTCCAGATCTATCCACTTTTCTATCTATCTATTCATACACTAGATGGATCTGCATTGGATGACTTTGTGGCCGATGAAGATGATCGTGGACATTGTAAGGTGAAAGGAGCTTGTTATATGTGCTACCAAGAGAAGTCGAAAATAAAACACTCAACACCCAAGGTGTGTGGCTAGGTAAAAACCGATTTGCATCGAACACAGCTAAATTCACGCAAAATGCACGCAACGTATAAAAGACTAATTTAGTTTTTCAACTTTAATATTTTCGCTGATAGTAATTGCATTATAAAAATATTGTTTTATGTATAATATAAACTGAATTATAGTAAAAATATACATAAGTATAAAAGACATATTTACATATGTATGTAAATAGCGGCCGATAACGAAGAAAACTTATAAAATCGAAGCTAAATAACTGTAATTAAATTTTTTTTTTTATTTTTTCTTCCACTCATACGAAAAACATAAAAAATTAGTCACTGAGTCCAAAGCATATCCATATAGAACTCTATATATAAAATTTACAGCTATTTCAAAAAATTGAATATTTACAAATGTAAATAGTGACCAAGCTAGGGTTAAAATTATAATTATATTATGAGTGTTATTTAATTTTACATAAATATGCCGATAAATAAGTTAATTATTTTGAAATTTATTAAATTAAATTTGTCTAGAAAAGTTTATTCGATAAATATTTTCAAATAAAAATATTTATCAAAAATATAATTTGATTTAATTTAATTAAATATTTATTTGTGTTTGGATTTTTCTTTTATCTAAGCAAAATGTTAAATTGTTACATAAACCAGAAAAAAAACATTTTCGTAGTTACTATAATGCGCTCAAATTTCTCAGTATTTCCAGAGCATACTATGTTTATACAATGATATTTCAGTGGGAGGTTTATGAAGAACATATCATGTTCCTTAGATGACAAATGCAATACATGGTAGCTGCAATCATTAATCTGAACATGAAATTATAGTTTGCGATTATGATTCCATCAACCATGTTTTTTCTTTGCGTGCAGATCTGCAGATCTTTTTTGTCAATAAGTGTTTCTAATCACATTTACAAGAAACTGAGTTTTTTCAACAGCGCTATACTTTGTTCTGAAAGCAACTGATTGATTAGGCAAGCATCCTCTCTCGTTTTGACGTATTTGATAAAGCACATATGGTCTTTAACGGTCTTATACTCGTAAGATCATGATAATCACTTAGATCTTTCACTTCGAATGATCATCTTTGTTGTTTTGTTGCCATTTTCCGCAAACTGTTCTGTTTTTGTGATAATAGACGTTAATTTTAATTTTTAATTTTCTGAATATTTAATTACCTGCGTTATTATAAATATTGGATTTTGGAAAGCTTTCTTAATGTTTAACTTGAAACTGTCTTAAATTGACGTCGATGCCTGCAGCAGTTTTTTACGGGAAATTTTTTTGTGAAATGGGCTCAATAATGTTTTTTTTTTTAGTTTTAGACGGTCAGTACGAGGGTTAACAATGGAAATAATGGAAAACAATTGCTCCAAATAAATTAAACCTATTTCTCTTTTGTTCCAATAACATTCCTGCACTTCTCTCACATCTCACAAACATAGAAAAATATGACTTATTGTTGTATGTTTTTTTGCAAATCCAGTTGGAGGCAAACACATTCATATTTTTTTTGTTTGTTTTTATGCATGTGTATGGCATTAGTATCAACTTTAAACGCTTTTAGCTCTCAAACTGCACATTTGTGAATAAATATATTTAGTTTGTTATAATTTTTGTCAAAATCGGTTGAAAAACGTCGCCATAATGTCCTTCACAAAAAATTCTCTTGCCTATTATGTTGATGTTTAGCTAACAAAATTATTAAACTTGTTTCCAATTATGCAAGAATATAAATTTCCCAACTTTATTATTTATCCGTATTTACAATCTTTCTCAACCCAATTGTCCATTACAGTGATTTACAGTATTAATTTTTCGCTGTTTTTATTTCTCATTTATTTCGTAAAGCGTCATCTGCATCATTTCTTTGATGGCCAAATAGTTTTAATTTAATTGCAGTGAAATTCTTATTATGAAAATTACATAATAAGTTGTTTCAAATCTTTTATTTTCTTTGACACACATTAAAATAAATGCAAATGTAATATTTCTTAATTTATTTTATGCT
Organism: Lypha dubia; assembly: GCA_947311025.1. Classification (NCBI taxonomy): domain Eukaryota; kingdom Metazoa; phylum Arthropoda; class Insecta; order Diptera; family Tachinidae; genus Lypha; species Lypha dubia. The sequence continues at coordinate 109,183,334 of OX371261.1, read as the reverse complement.
TAATTTTATCATGAATGCCTTACAACAACAATGCATTTTTCAAAAGTTCCATGTATGATGAATTTATACTTTTTGTGGGCATTTTTTATTTTTTTTTTTATTGTTGAATTAATTTTGTATTTTTGTTGTTGCTTTAATTAAAAGGCTGTTGTTGAAGGCGGTTTTAAGGATGGCCCACAAAGGAGTTGAACATAAACACTCAAAAGGATATTAACAACATAATATACATTAAATAAATTATATATATACAAACATATCGTATTTAATATCGCCTACAAATACGAGTTTTATTAATGTATGAATTTATTAACGTGCACACACTGGCACTACGTAAAATATATATATTTATTCATACACTTGTGTGAGTATCGTGTAGTTATAAAATTATATATTCTTATAATTATAATGATATACTGCAATACCTTTTCATTAACTAACTGTGAAGGTATGTGAGTTTATGTGTGTGAGAAAAAGGACACTCATAATAAATTTATAGTTTCTTAAGGAAAACTTTTCTTTTAAATACTTTAAAAGAATATTAAAAATGACTTCATTCAAGAATAAATTCAAGTGACTTTTCAATAAAAAAAAAAATATATAAAAAAATAGTGTTAAGAAATTGATAGTGTGTTTTTTTGTTTTTACTTTAAGAAAAAAAAATAAATTTTCTGGGAATAATGGTTGTAAAATGAAATCAAATTGAGAATACCGTTTTATTGCCTCTAAGTTCAATTAGTTCTGTTTTTGTTTTATTTACAAAAATGAAGAAAATAAGCTATTTATAAAAAAGAGAGTTACGGTTTGTGGCTGCAACATTTTAAAGGACAATCAATAAAGTTTCTTAAATTGAAAATTTAGTGGCCTACAAGATTCTGATATAAACATATTACACTAAATCAAAGGTTATTTATGATCTTATTTGATGCGTTATGCAACTCGTTAATGCTCCACCTATTCATATTGTAAGTCTAAAAAGAAATTATTTTTAATTAAAATAGTCTGCTTCTTAAGTGGTCACTCAAGAACGTATTTCAATATATTTTAGAATTGTTTTCTTTCTTTTTAAATATATTATGTTCTCCTGGACTAAGATTTCTGCAGATTATTTTAAGTTAGTTTATGTTTTAATATAAAACTGTATCAAGTGGCAACATAACCCCCGATATGTATTTCTAAAAATAAACAAATACATAATTTTATTGATTTTATTAATCCTATTATATTTCAGATTTCTATTTTTTTTTATGAAAACTAAAATTATAATAAACAAATATGGAAATATTAAAAATAAAAACTTTAATAAAAAATAGGGTGAAAACAATTCAAATATAATAAATTATGGTAGAAAATAAAATGAATAGAAGGTAAAATGTAGTGCAAAGCTAATAGAAATTGAATTTGGGTACATCCTGCTTTCTTTTACCCTCTTGTCGCTTTAAAATTTCGCTGGAAAATTTATTGTATTCTAGAGATAAAGTTTAGCGTATTTTTAAAACATTCACTATTTTACTTTCTCGGATATTTGAGTATTAATATTTACTTTGTATTGGAGTTATCCTTCCTTCCAAAAATATTAAAAATATGATTATCTTATTTGAATTTCTTGATCATCCATAAGACAGTTTTAATATTTTAAAATGATCGGTTTTACCATTTGGGGTCCTATAACTAACATACATACAAACAAATGTATACATATCGCTCCTTTATTGCAACATAGTCATATCTCAAAAAACAAAATTTTTCAGTTACTGACGAAAAAGAGTTTCTCAATACCTTCTTTATTTGTAAAAAAATTAGCATAAACATATCTCTATCTAAACCCAAGTAATAACCGCTTACATGCTCAAGCCGTCCATATAAATGCTTACGCTTTGAAAACTTTAAATGCATTTTGCCACGTTTGAGTTTTTTTTGAGATATGACTACGTTGCAGTAAAGGAGCATTATGTAGATTCCAGTAATTCTGCATACAAGAACTAAAACTGTAAAAGACTCATACTGAATGCGTATACGTAATATTAAAATAAAATATATTCAATATATAACCCATACGTACTTGTGCATCATCTACAGCCAGTGGTCTTAAAAATGAGAGTAGCTTCAAAGTGTAAGTGTAGTTGTGAGTTTATTTAGAACCCACCCCACTGAGTAAAATTTCATGCGAAATATTTTCGTAAAAAAAAAATAAAACGAAAATATAAATATGAATTCAAGTATGATTTTTTTTTTATATAAAATAAATATACAATTTATGTAAAAAGTCTTAACATTTCTGTTTAAAAAAATATTTTCTCACTGTACTTTCTACATATTAATTAATAATAAAAATAATTCTACAGACCAACAAAATTATTCGGAGTGTATTTAAAGTACTGAAAAAGTTATTAAAAAAATTACTCAATTTAGATGGTTTCTAATTTTCTGTGTCTGTTTGTTTTTTGATTTTAAATATAAAGAGCGGCATCAACTTGCTTTATTATGGGAAGCCCACTGATATACAGTGTTTGGAAAAAACTGATCACAAAAAGTTTATGTATATAAAGGGTGTTTTTATAGTGTGTCACAACTTAGCTTTAAAATGTCATTATGAATCGACTTATACCAGAGCAACGCGTGCAAATTGTTGAAATTTTTAATCAAAATAATTGTTCTATTCGTCAAAATCATCGTGCAGCGGGCGCTACAATTGATTTACTCAAAAAAACCTTTGATAAAAAAATAATTTCACGTAATGGCCCAATTATTTTCTTTGGGGTTATGTTAAGTCATTTGTTTACGTCGATAAACCACAAACAATTCAAATGAACATTCGAAGAGTTATTGGCGAAATACGGCCACAAAAGGTGCCGAAAGTTGTTGAAAATTGGTGTTCCAGATTGCGCCTTCTACGCGTCAGCCGTGACGGCTACATGATAGAAATCATATAAAAACAATAATTTCATAAAATTTTCTTTCCAATAAAACCTGTTTCATTGATATCAAATATATATTTCCTTGTTTTATTATGATTTAAACTTGTGTCACTCTATAAAAAATACCCTTCATATATTTATTAAAAAAAAAAACTGCTTTATATAAATACAAAATAATTTTATAAAAATAGGCACACTACATTCTAATTATATAACTTCAAAACTTCAAAAGTCCACTTTGTATCAAACATACTCGTATATATACAACCCTTATTTGGTAAAACAGCTAATTGAAAATATCGCTATATATCGAATCACCATTGACTTCGTCTCTAATTTTATTCACTGCGAAAGTTAAGACATATTCATGGTCTACGAGGTATGTTCAAAAGAAAAGGCGAATTTTGAATTTTCACGGTCTGTGTACATTCTATTATCGAAGTTTTTTTTTCTTATGTTGGTTCAGATGTGTTAGTCTTATGTTGGCGTTATTATTTTTGACTTTTGAAAACAATGGATCAAAAAATATACATAGGGTGCATTAAGCAGACAAAGTTTGCTACACAACTGTTGCTCAACAATCTGCTGAATGCTTCGATTACTGAGCGATGAGCGAACATGTTGAGCGAGCGCTCATTGTTTTAGGTAACAAGGAAAAAGTACGATACATGTCATCAAATGACGATATTTCAGTTCAGTTTGACTTTTGAATCAAATTTCATAATACATTTTTAAATTTTAATTTATTTAAATTCAGAAATAAATATTATAAAATCTTTTTACAAAATAAAATTCAATAATTTGAATTGAAAAGTCAAATTTTTTTGATATTTTTGACAAAAAAGTGAGCAGTTCGTTCAGAAAAATTAATCAAATCAAAAGCTGCTAAATCTGAACTGTTTAGTAGCAGGTTTTTCTGCTGAACGCGCCCATGTACTAAATTTTGCGTTAAAAGTAGAATAAAATGCTCCAAGGCACTTTAAATTGGCGTTCGGTCTCAAAAAAGTGTTTATAAGTGGTACAAGTGCTGATGGCGATGAGCATCCTGGAGTTGCAACCACGTCAACAAGTGAAGAAAATATTGAAACAGTGAAAAAAAATTGTTCCGAATAATCGTTGCAGCACAATTAGGGAAGCTGCGGAGGATAATGGCATATCAATCGGCTCATGACAAGCAATTTTCTCAAATGTTATGGGCTTAAAAATTGCTCAATTATGAGCAACAGCAACGTCGCATTAGCATCGTTCAGGAGCAGTTATATGACGTCAACGAAGATCCAAGTTTGCTCAAAAAAGTCATAACGGGTAACGAAACGTTGGTATATGGTTATGACGTCGAAATTAAGGCCCTATCATCCCAATGGAAGCGGCCAGATGAGCCAAGATCGAAAAAACCATTCTAAGTTCGATCAAATGTGAAGATTTTATTCCCTGTTTTCTTCGATTACAATGGCGTAATGGAAAATTATTTGTTGTGTGTGTTTAAAAAAATTTTGAAAACTATTTTAATGCTTTGTAAAGCCTGGTACTCTGTTCGAATTTGTGAAAAATGTTTAGCTACATTGATTATTTCGTACGAAAATTTTGACACAGAACTCATATGTATGTATTATTCAAGGCATATCCAAAAAGGTGAGCTTTCTAGTACAGCTGACTCAATTCGCTTTATATTATTCTAACTTTATATTCATACAAACTGATACAGTTTAAAAGCATACATGAATAACTGTTATGCTTTTGAAAGCATTCGTAGGAAAATGTGTTAAATTATTTGTGTTTTGATATAAACCCAGTACTTTATAGAAACAAAATACATGTTGTTTTTGCATTGTTGTACTTGTTGTCGAACTGCGCATACCTGGTAGTTGTGCCTTGATTACAATTTATACATTTGTTAGCTGTTGACTAAAATTTCGTACGGAAAAGGTACTGGACATGTAGTTTCGCAGCTGAAAAAAAAAATTGAGTCAACTGTACTAGAAAGCTCACCTTTTGGATATGCCTTGAATAATACATATGAGTTCTGTGTCAAAATTTTCGTACGAAATAATCAATGTAGCTAAACATTTTTCACAAACTCGAACAGAGTGCCAGGCTTAAAGGGTAAAACATCCACTGATGAGTTGGCATGGCTACCAACGAAATGTATATTTAGATATTGCTAACCCGCAACAAATAAATAAAATATTATAATTATCTTTTAAGTGTGTTTGTTACTTTCTTACTGTTAATATTTTTGTAAGCTTGTGCATACATACACATTCATTGCTGTTGTTGTGTTAGTTAATCCTCATTGTTAATTTATTATTTGTATTGCTGTAGATTGTGCTGTTGCTGTTATTCCTTGTTGATGTCGAATGTTGTCATTGAATACGAGTATATTGTAAATCGTTATGAAATAAATTGAAGGTGGCGTAATATTTTATTACTGTTGTAGCCGTTATAAAACATGAAAAACAATTTTCTTTTTACAGCTTAAGGCTGGTACTCTGTTCATAATTTCGTGCGAAATGCTGTCAAACTGCATATAAAAGTATTTCGTATGAAATATTTGTGAAATTATGTTGCATTAGTAGTACTGTGTTTTTATAGCGGAAAACATGCGAAATGTATCTGTTAGTATGAAACATGCAACTTTTTTTTCAGCTGCTAAACAACATGGCCAGTACTTTTTTCGTACGAAATTTTAGTCAACAGCTAACAAATGTATAAATTGTAATCAAGGCACAACTACCAGGTATGCGCAGTTCGACAATAAGTACAACAATGCAAAAACAACATGTATTTTGTTTCTATAAAGTATTGGGTTTTTATCCAAACACAAATAATTTAACACATTTTCCTACGAATGCTTTCAAAACCATAACAGTTATTCATGTATGCTTTTAAACTGTATCAGTTTGTATGAATATGAAGTTAGAATAATATAAAGCGAATTGAGTCAGCTGTACTAGAAAGCTCACCTTTTGGATATGCCCTTGAATAATACATATGAGTTCTGTGTCAAAATTTTCGTACGAAATAATCAATGTAGCTAAACATTTTTCACAAATTCGAACAGAGTACCAGGCTTTACATTTAAAATTTACATATAAACATACATTTAAATAACCATAAAACAAAAACGTTTACAAGAATATACAATAAATGCTAAACACTAGTATATTGTTTGTATTCGTTTACAATAAAATATTCTTAATACAGTTCTTTTGTCTGCAATTGTATGTTGATTGATCGATTTAATTGTTACCAATGTTAAAATATCATCGAAAATGAATTATATAATTATAAATCTATTTTTGAAATACATGCCTGCCTCTGAGAAGAATTTCCCGAAACGCTGCTGCTGACTAAATAGTATCTGCGCTACCGATCTTTGCCTACAAAATCGTCCATAAGTCATAGAAGTAATTTGCTATACAACACTATTGTGAAATTTAAAAGTTGCATGCTAGCCAGGATATGCAACGGTGAAGTGGAGTACATTTCCATTTTATGCGAAACCGAAAAATTGTGAAATGAAATTGAAGACATCGTTAGAGCTCGGCCTTGTGTTGAAAATGATAGAAAGTTTCTAGATTCCAACACTAACTGACGGTTCTCTAAATATCATGCAACATTTATGCATTTATTTATATCTGGACTATATATAAGGACTGTAATCTACTATCCTGATAATCCCTTTTAATAATTTACTTATTTAGACTTTACACAAATTAAATAAATTTGTAGTTGTATCCTTTTAACAAATTATATTTTTTAATTAGCTAAACTTTTCTGTTAAAAAAAGAAGAACTTATTAACCACATTTTTGTCTCGTAATTCACACGGTTTTGAAACCTTTTCTACTTAAAAGAACCAGACACGTACCATAAACTAAATTTCTTTAAAGTATCTTAAATTGTCTAAAGGATCCATTACAAACTAACGAAAGAAAGTAAGCTAAAAACTCCAACTAATTACTCAAACCTTATAACATTAAATCCTAGCAACCCTCCATTACTTTCATAACTAATTCATATTGAAGTGAAAAAAAATTGATTTAAGGTCTATAATAACGATGGAAAAAATGCCAACGTTAATCCTGGTAAGTAAACTTAACCATACCTGGTTAACAAATGATTGAACAAAATACTTTAAATAAGGGAGTCTCAAATTTCTTAGGAGTCTTTTGACTCGTGCCACACACACGTATTTTTTTTATTTTAAAGAGGGTTCTTTAAATTTAATATTTTTGAAATGAAATATAATAATAAAAAAAATGTATTACTAATCCCTGATATTAATGAACACACACACATTTTAGTTTCGTTTTTTTTTACTGTTTTGCGGGGATGGAGAAGGCAATGAGTTTTTTTTTTGCGTTTTCATTTATTTAAGGTTTCTACGGGTTTTCGTTTTTTTTTTAACGAAAAAATTTATTTTACTCTCTGTTTCATTTAAAATTAATGAACAAAATCAAAGTGAATAATAATGGATGTAAATAAAAAATTTAAAACACAGAATATTTAAAGTTTTCATTGTTGTGAGTTGAAACAAATAAATAATAAAGCGGGAAATGTTAAAAGAACAAGTATTTTTTAATATTATTTAAACTATAAATTAAAAGCAAAGAAACAAATAATCATCATGGCATTAAAAGAAGAGCTTGACTGTCTGCCAGTTTATGTGGATCACCAAAAAGTGGAAAGTTGCTCATAATAGAAATATGTGGGCTAAACAATATCCAAGGTTAACTGTAGTAGTAAGCATTCAGACATGGGGAATTTCGTACTAACCAAAATTGTTTCAATATGTAAAAATGGAATAAAAAGGAATTATAGAAATTCTCGTATTATATTTCTGTTGAAAACTTGGTTAAATAGCTGATATTATTCCCAATTAATATCCACTTTACTTCAATTGTAAAAGTGAACAATCGAACGCTAATGTAAGGTGTAGTAGCCTCGAAATCGGTATACTGATACGTTCTGCTAATCTGATGGCACGTGCTAATGTTTTTCAAAAAATAAAAAAACTCATATTAATTTGAATTTTCATTAATTCAACAAAACTGAATAATAATTTCTCAGTAGACGATTTCATTTATTTGATTTGACTCGGTCTAAAAAGTCCTACTTTTGCGCAAAACCAATGATAGTCGTAAAGTGCGGCCAAAATACGATGACTAGTCATATTGGGATATTGTTTGTAAATAATCGCTTTGTTTATCACTAAGCGGTGGCTTATTCACACAGACACTAAAAAGAGATGGTTGCGTGAAACACATATTATACCAATATATTGAGCCTATATTAATTTCTTTAAAACATTTACACGAAAAAAATTTAAATATTTTAAATTTCAGTAAGGCTTTCCTTATTGTTTAGTATGATCAAATTAAAATTATATGCATGATCTCACGATACACGATGCAAGCAAATTTGTGCAATATGCAAATTATTAAACGCTGATATCACTGCAGCAAAGCGTACAATCACACAAAATGCACAAATATCCAACATAAATAGTAACGATTGTAAAGAAGCAAGATGATAAAAAGTCGACTACCACACAAACCAGTAAGACTTCGAGTATTGCACTAAACGAGTAAACTGTCAACCGATTGGGTTCGAGGTCAACCAAACAAAATATATTCGCATAATCCGCAAATGTGAAAATTATGCACAAGTTCCTATCCAAAATATTTCGGCCGTAAAAAGTACTGAGATCAAAATAAAGACCAAGTTCTTGATAGGCACAATTCCATTTCATTTCTAGGCAATACTTTTCAAAGAATTCTTTCACATATTAGAAAGGCAAAAAAATTTTGGTTTATCGTATCAACTTAAAACGTCAGCTCAGGTGTTTTTTTTTATACTTTTACATTCTTAAAAAGTTTTTAGCTGTCTAATATAAATGGAAACAGAAAAAAAAATTCAAAGTTACAAATCTTAGGTTATGGACCATTTTGTTTCATATAATTTATTGCGTTTTTTATATTAGTAAAAGTAAGAAAATACAATTATGGCTTATTACTATATTCGCAGCAAGATGAACAAATTGTTTTTCGATTTGATTTGCATATAAATCTATTTCATAGAATGCATTTAAATGCAAAGTGGACCAAAATGGTCCCATCCTAAGATTCGTTTTTTTCAACATAGCAGCAGAGTTAATATGCATTAGCATTTTTTAAAATCTGTATTATATTTAATAAATGTGAAGGTGGATTAATTATTTTTCAATTGCAAATTTGATATTTTAGAATAAGACAACACAGTCTCCACTTAGTGGGTAAAAAAACAAAAACCTAACGAGAATTAAGTCGAACTTTTACTAAATCCAACCCATGTACTGAATTTAAGTAAAAAGTTTCTTTCAAAATAGTTTTTAAAAATTTACATATGAAAGGTAATATTATCAGGCTCAAGTTCAGTTTTATTGAATTAATGAAATTTCAACGAGTTTTTTATGTTGGAAAATATTATTATTTATATCCAATCAGTTCTTAAAAATTTCTAAATATAATTACAATTTTTTAAATTTTTATAGAAATCAAATAAAATTGTCGTAATAAAGCAACAATCTTATCTTAGAAAATAGTTCAAATGTTACTCCAAAAAAATGTCAATTTCTCGGGAATTTTTTATTTAATTTGAGATCTCATTTTCTAAAAGAGAGATTTTTAAGGACATTTTGTGATACAAATAAAATATTTCTTTTAATTTTGGGTTTATGAAAATGGTTTACGAAATGACTTTCTCCGAATTCTTTTAAAAAATTTGCATATTTAAACATGGATAGCGGTTATCCTCAACTAAGGGTCAAAATGTTTCTGTAATTAGAATTGTATGTTGTTTGCACTGGCTTTATACTAAACCGAAGTACACCCGTTCGAATTTAAATAATCTTCGAGTTTTAATAAAAGGATGATTAAGCATGCTCAATATCAAAAGCTTTGTTGTACAATATGGATGGTTCAAGAGCACAATCTACATTGAAAAACACCACAATGAGAAATGCCTAGAAACACCACAAACGAAAGAGCAATGAAGTGAACACAATTACAAAAAGACAGTGTTTTTAGCATGGCAGATGACAAACCAACACATAATTTAAACTCGTTTGTTCGATAAACACGGAACTAGGGGCTGTGCACATATTACGTAACGCTGTTTTCAGAAATTTTATACCCCCCCGGAACGCTTTTTATTACTTTTTCCAATCCGCAACAAATCTGTGCACAGCCCCCTAGTTAATACATACATACATAATTGCTTAATTAAAATTTCTCAATAACACTGTTTCACTAAAGCGACGTGACCAAGAAAAGAACTAATCATTTATTTCCTTTAATGCCAATATTTTTTTAATTATCTATTCGAATTTTTTGAAATCTGAATAAAAATACTTTTTTGTAGAACAATTAATTTTATTTTGTAATATAAAAACGAAGTTAAATTACGCTAACCTTTAGCAAAACTTCTGGTTACGTTTTTTTTTTTTTTTTTGGAAAAGTATTTAATAAATGTGAACGCAGATTAAGGAAAAATTTTATATTATTCCCAGTATGTTTTTTTAAAGATTTAATAAGAAAAACAAATAAAATTATACTACTTTTGTTTTTCAGTCTGATTTTCCCGAGTTAAAGATCCACTTTTTTGTTTTTTTATAAAAATAACAATAACAATCTTTATTTTTAAAAACCAATATTTCGCTACCAAACAATGGGTAGATTCTTCGGGAAAATCAGACTGAAAATAAATTTAATAAAACCTGAAGAAGCTACCCATTGTTTGGTAGCGAAATATTGGTTTTTAAAAATAAAGATTGTTATTGTTATTTTTATAAAAAAACAAAAAAGTGGATCTTTAACTCGGGAAAATCAGACTGAAAATAAATTTAATAAAACCTGAAGAAGCTACCCATTGTTTGGTAGCGAAATATTGGTTTTTAAAAATAAAGATTGTTATTGTTATTTTTATAAAAAAACAAAAAAGTGGATCTTTAACTCGGGAAAATCAGACTGAAAATAAATTTAATAAAACCTGAAGAAGCTACCCATTGTTTGGTAGCGAAATATTGGTTTTTAAAAATAAAGATTGTTATTGTTATTTTTATAAAAAAACAAAAAAGTGGATCTTTAACTCGGGAAAATCAGACTGAAAATAAATTTAATAAAAGATCGAAGAAATTAGAAGAAATATATACTACTTTTGATTATTTATTATTTAAGACAATAATAGTGTTTTCTTTACTACAAAAATAAGGTACATCTCCATTCGGAAAATGGACTTTGGTATTCATTTCTTAAAAAAGATTTGCTCTTTAAAAGGGAAGTGTGTTTGTTTCTCACTAATGGTGGAAGGCATTGCACTTTATGCCCCGTAAAAATCGACAGTGTTGGTAGTGGCTTGTACATCTTAGCTGTCAGCTGTTAAAAACAGGGCGTTCAACCTTTCCATAAGTTGTGTTTTGTTCCAGTGAAATAAAAAGCTGCATTATTACAGGGTTTGCAAGACATTTTCTACATGTACTTTTCAACAAGGTGGCATTTTGTGTGTAGAAAAGAAAATACCATAAGAGTTTTTTAATCTAGAGCTTTATAATATTCTGTCCTAATTCATAATTCTAAACAAAAAAAAAAAGATTTTAATACAAAAAACGAAGTAATCAGAACGAGGAATGCCATTATATTCTTTCGAAGAAAAAAAATTTCAAGTTGGTCCAACCATCCAGGACACATGAGACAATCAAAATATTTTTGTTTTTTTTTTAATTAGGACCAGCACTCTGGGGATGACCCTACGTATGCAGTGCATTTTGCCGGAACTCAGTGATGGAAATAGGGTAGAGAAGATAGATGTTTAAAATTTAGATGGTTTAACTCTTTTAGAAGTCTGCTTTGCGCGTTATGTTAATTTTTATAGCAGTTTTGAGGTGCCTCCGGTATTACGTAGACACATTAATTTTGTTAAGCTGTATTGGCAGGCATTTTATTAATTGTTTTACTTCGCCTATGTTTCTGCTAACTGACGAAGGAGGGCGATGTTGTGTAGATTAGCTTGGAACAGCATTAATCGCTGTGGGAACAGTTTTTGTGACCAGTGCTATGCCTTCATCACTTAAATAGACCGACAACAATTAATACAATATCTCACTAATGTACATTAGAGAAACAAATGATGTTGATTGACTTGCTCTGGCCTGGATTTAAACCCAGGCCCCAAGTCATTATTCGCTTAATAGTCAACGCACTAACTACTTCAGCCAACACCACATTCATCCTCGTATATGGGTACCCTTCACCACTCCTACAATATCAAGAATTCCCTGGCCTGTATTTTTTTTATTCTAGGAGCAATTCACATCAAATATCAAGACATTTACGGCGTTTGTTGTGCTGATATGTAAATATTAACGTTTCGCAGGATATATCGTCTCAAGATTTTTCTTTAAGTTGTACTTTGTTCTAGGAGTAGCACATTTCAAGACTATCATTATCATAATTGCTGAGATATTGTAATATTAATAATTTCGTTGTATGGGAGACACTTATACTTGTTATGTTCTCCAAAAAACCAAATTTGGGTTATAAAGAACACTTAAAACAAGTAAGAGTGCTATATTCGGCTATGCTGAATCTTATATACCCTTCACCAATGCATAAATATGTGATTCACTGAATATAATACAGGCTTTGCTTTCTCTTATAAATATAACATATCAAACAATATAATAAAAGTTTAAACTGCATACTTGAAACAGTTTCATATTTTCTTCAGTGCTATATACATACATACATATCGTCGGTCACAGGTTGACAACTCAGGAGGCTATCAGGAGACAAAAGAAAACGTTATCACTCCGTTACTAAACCGTGTTGAAAGTAAATAAAAAAACTAAAATTATTAGGAGCTATTTATTATTATTATTTTTAAAAATATAAATGAAACGTTCTAACATGCAGAAGGACAAACACAGTCCTTTGGCATCAAAACCCCGATTCGATTTTTTTGCGAGTTAAAGGTGGATTCACCCATTGTTTCGGAACAAAATTTTTGTCCGGACAAATTTTTTTTATATGAAGTTTGAGGTTTCTCTTTTTGAGAGTGAGAGAAAAAGAGAACAAAATTTGTTCGGAACATTTTTTGGTTCAATTAGTTTAATTTTAAATTTTGTCCGGACAAAGTTGAAATTAGCACCTATTTTATTTTCTCAGCCAAAGTTGAAGCGAGCTGGCACATAATGTTATAAGTATGTATAATAAAAACACATAGTAACTTATATCCAGTAAAATAAAAATAAAGTAAAGCTCAATTGCTAGTAAAAAACTAACTGACTTTTATTAATTTTTTTTAACATGTAATTTTCTTATTAAACAATAAAAAATAAGTGCGTTTGACGGCACCACGAAATAAGCCCCAATGAAATAAGCCCCAAATCGAAAAATTAAATAAGCCCCAAACAAAATTTACGAAATAAGCCCCAAATAAAATGAAATAAGCCCCAAAAAATTTTATGAAATAAGCCCCAAATTTTTTAAAAAATGAAATAAACCCAAAAAAAAAAAATGAAATAAGCCCCAAATTTGTTAACTTTATGATGTAAGCTTAAGAAGAAATCATAAAATGCAAGAATTTTATCCTCTAAATTATATCGAACACCGGCTTCGCGTTCCAAGCATTCTCTGCATAACCGGCCTACGGCCATGCCTAAGGAATTTATCCTCTATGGTATATCGAACACCGGCTTCGCGTTCAAAGTATTCTCTGCACACACGGCCTATGGCCGGGCGCAAGGAATTTATCCTCTATGGTATATCGAACACCGGCTTCGCGTTTAAAGTATTTTTGGCATAACCGGCCTACGGCCGGGCGCAAGAAATTTATCCTCTATGGTATATCGAACACAGGCTTCGCGTTCAAAGTATTCTCTGCATAACCGGCCTATGGCCGGGCGCAAGGAATTTATCCTCTATGGTATATCGAACACCGGCTTCGCGTTCAAAGTATTCTCTGCATAACCGGCCTATGGCCGGGCGCAAGAAATTTATCCTCTATGGTATATCGAACACAGGCTTCGCGTTTAAAGTATTTTTGGCATAACCGGCCTATGGCCGGGCGCAAGGAATTTATCCTCTATGGTATATCGAACACCGGCTTCGCGTTTAAAGTATTTTTGGCATAACCGGCCTACGGCCGGGCGCAAGAAATTTATCCTCTATGGTATATCGAACACAGGCTTCGCGTTCAAAGTATTCTCTGCATAACCGGCCTATGGCCGGGCGCAAGGAATTTATCCTCTATGGTATATCGAACACCGGCTTCGCGTTCAAAGTATTCTCTGCATAACCGGCCTATGGCCGGGCGCAAGAAATTTATCCTCTATGGTATATCGAACACAGGCTTCGCGTTCAAAGTATTTTTGGCATAACCGGCCTACGGCCGGTCGCAAGGTATTAATCCTCTATGGTATATCGAACACCGGCTTCGCGTTCTAAGCATTCTCTGCATAACCGGCCTACGGCCGGGCGCTAGGAATTTATCCTCTATGGTATATCGAACACCGGCTTCGCGTTCAAAGTATTTTCTGCATAACCGGCCTACGGCCGGGCGCAAGGAATTTATCCTCTATGGTATATCGAACACTGGCTTCGCGTTCAAAGTATTCTCTGCATAACCGGCCTACGGCAGGGCGCAAGGATTTTAGATCTATTTTACGGATATGAAATAAGCCCCAAGCTTTGATTTTCCAGACAAATTGTTCGAAATGAGTGAATCGTGTTGCAAAATTGTTTCAGAACAAAAAATTTTGTCCGGACAAAAATTTTGTTCGGAAACAATGGGTGAATCCAGCTTTATGGAATATTAAAAGGTATAAATACAAAAATAAAAATATTCGAAAAAGAAGTTTTTAATTGAGTATAAAAAAATGACTTAATAAAAAATATAAAACATGCATACCTCATGTTGACTCTATAAAAATTACTTTTCAATGAAGTTAAATGTAAAGTTGATGGCAAAATTGTAGATTGTGCAGCGAACGATCAACTTGTTTATTTAACTCGTTTGTACGACCAGTTGCAAGAGTTCCGTTCTAAGCTCTTTAAGTTTATTTTACTTAATAAACAAGATAAAAACATTAGCTAATATAGTCATTGTTATTGAGGGAGTCCTTCGATGTAATCTATTAGTATTTGATGCAACTGGCCCGGTAATCAATCAATTGATGTGAAAACTTGATACAAAAAGTAGGTAGACGAACGGAAATTTTTAGCAGACTTTAACGATAAATGCTTCTGCACGAAATTCTGGTCCGCACCTCTTCAATATTTAATTCGAGAAGCATGGCTTATTTGAAATTCCATTGCCTTTTTTTTATTCCTCTCCATTTAATGAAATCAATATTTTATGATTCGGGTAAGCAGTCAACTCGAATCAAGTGAATAATTTTAAAAATAATGATAATAATGGGTGAATTCAGCTTAAGAGTTGTCAACCTGTGACCGACGATATGTACAAAAATTACAGACTGTTTAAAATATTTTACAATTTTCCATCCATCACTGAAAAAAAAGGGGGCCTGTACGAAAAATACGTAACAAGCCTCAGTAGCACGATGGTTCGTGCGTGGAATTATAGTCTTAAGACTTCATATTCAACACTGCTGAGGCACGTAATCTATTTATAAATTTATTTCTGAAAGGGTTATATACATATATGTATATCTTCATATATCTATATATATGTAAATATAATTCAATATATAATTCAGAACCGATATTTTATTTTTGATGATTTTCAGGACGAAGCGTCTGAAGAAAAATCCTTACATTTCAGTCCAAGACGCTAGAGTCTAGCTGTTCTAGTGTCTTCGATTTCACGTTCAGACAGACGGATATACGGACAGACGGACATGGATCCATTAACTTCCCTATCTATAAGGATTCAGAATATATATACTATTTGGACCTCATGTAAATATTGTGGAAATTACACAAGTAATGACAAACCTATAAATACCCTTAACATTTTTGGTGAAGGGTATAAAAGTAAGCCAAATCGGTGCGATCGTCATCCAGTGTTGCGATTACCAATTTATGACAGTTGATTTATTTTTATTTTTTCATATGCAGAAGTTGAGCAGTACTTGCCATAAAACAAAGTGGCAGTAAAATAATAATGCACTTCTTTGAAAAAAAAAATTAAGGAATCCACAAAAAAAAATGCATTTAAATTATTAAAGTTTGTGATAATGCAACAAGCTTCATTATCATTAATTTCTTTTTAATCTGCAAAAATAGTATTGCATTTGTCTGCGATCTAAAACTAGCGCCAATGTTTAAATTAAATTCACATTAAAAAAACTTGTAAAAAGTTATAAGTTCTTTAATACAACTGTATGATGTATTTGAATTATTCTTAATTACGATTGAATAACATAACTGTGGTTTTTTAATTCAATCATCATCATATTATATATATGTTTTATAGATCAAGCTCATAGAATAACGAAAAAAAAAAGTTTTTTGTTCCGAATTACATTAGGACTTAAGTATCATTTAACAATATCAAATGTTTGAAAATTACAAGTATTATTGATGACTTTTTATATCAATGTTGCAACCACCATTTGTTTATATATCTAAAGTATATGTATGTGTGTTTGCAATATATTTGTAAATGCAATTATTATTTAATACCTAAATATCCCCTTAAACAAATCGTAAAATAAATAAAACAAAACGTGCAACTTCTGTTCTATGACTGTCTATTACTGATACAACAACTAACATTTATTTGTATATATGTATGTATGTATGTATATCACATTTATTCAAAATATACAACAAAATTCAATTTTGTAACCAGGTGCCTTAATATCATCTGTTGCAATTTTTATTATCAAAGTTTTTTTTTTTATATCCTTGGCTTCGTTATCACAACTACAACCAACAGCGTCATTAGCATCAGGACTTTATTGTCGTTATCATTTTATGTTTTTTCTTTTTTATAAATTTCCAAATGATTCGATGTATCAATTTGTAACTACAAGAGCAATTGCATTTATTGCCTTTAAAATTGTTATTTTTGTTATTTGGCTGACATGTGTTACTCCTGTATTTTGTTTTATATCTAAATAGAGTTTGCAAAAAAATGAAAATAAAAATAAATAGGAAATGTGCTCGTATTCGTATTGAATTATATGAATGTGTTTAGTTGAATTTATATTTTATATAGTTTTGATACGCAAATGACTATTTCATGATGATAAATGTTTATTTGTGTTGTAGTTTTTTTTTTTTTTTTTGAATAACAGGTGCTGTTATAAGAAGTAAACTTTTTAATGACAAAACTGCACAAAGATAAAAATGTAAAATTTAGATAAATGACACAAAATAATTTTTATTCGAAATTTATAAGTTTCATCAAAAAAAAAAAAAAAAAGAGTATTTATAGGTTTGTCATACCGTGTGCAATTTCCACAATATTATATTATATTTTGGATCCTTATACATAGATAGCAACAATTAAATGACCCATATCACTAAGTCTGTCTGTCAATTTGTCTATCAGTGAGCTACAACAAGTATGATCAATCCTACTTATTCCCTAACGTTGAATTTTAAGAACAACACAAACAAGTATTATTCCATTTTGTACTCGTTCGCTTTTTATGCACAAACAGAAAATTCATCAACAAGTGTAAATCATTTCGATCATTTGATGCGAATGTGCATGATCTGATTGCACGATACAATGAATGAAAGCCTATGAAGAAATACAAAAAACACCAACTCTATGTATTTTGTTTGTAGAAAAATTGATTTCGGAAGTCAAAAGTATTAATATGTATGCTTGGACGTTTCAAGCTGTGACAAAAAATATAAATAAAAATTTATTATTCAAATATGAGTACAAAATTACTTTACAAACTGAATAAAACACTTGTTCCGCTAACAACACGTTGGCTTCAATTCAAAATGAGTTTAATATTCTTAACGACACAGTCAGAACATTCATGTTAGCAGAAAACAACAAGTGAAAAGAGTTTTTTGCGATTTTGAACGAAAACGATTAGATCATAAAAATCAATGTGCATAATTAACCCTTAATAGCCTGGTGGTCCCTTCAGGAACCTCAACTTTAGAGACTTGTTTTTCAAAACTGTTACATTTTTTGCGCAATGTTTATTCAGCAAATATTCTCTTTATAATGTATGCCATCTAGCGGAAAAGAAAATCATATGCTTTTCGGTGCTGAACACCTGATTTTTGACGTTTATCAGAAAAACACACAAAAGCTTCAAAGTGAACAAATCGAGCTTATTCAAATTGATTGAAATCAAAACTTTTGCTCCAAAAGAACCAAATAAAATTCATTTTTATTATTTGTGCACTATATTCAAACCATGTAAGTATCTTTTTAGCAATATCAATTTTTTTTGTTTGTGTTTTTCGTAAAAGTTCAAACGGTCCTTCAAAGAACCAGTAGGCACTCATTAGAGAAGTGAAATATATATAATTATATATAATTTATATAAATATATATAATTTAAATGAAAATAAAAAAAATTTCATATATAAACCATATGCATTTTACTTGTCAAAGGAGTGCCTGGTGGTTCTTCAAAGAACCAACACACAAAACCTCCCCTAAAATGTCCAAAACTCAAAATTGTGAAAAGTCGTAGAACAAACGTTGTTAAGGGTGCTAAAATACAACATATAAAATTTTTTCATTGAAAAAAAAAAAGTCAGGCTATTAAGGGTTAAGTATGCCCGAAAATTTACTACTTGTTGCTGATATCTGCTGTCTATCTTTGTAAATATAGGTGAAATCAAGTCACTAGAAGAGTTAGAGATTAGGGTTTTGGACTGATATGTAAGGATATGTTTTGTCAAAATAAAATATCGGTACATATATGAGACGCTCAGCGCCAAAACAGCCTAACCCTCATTTTCAAAAAATCAAACTGACTGTGCTGATCTAACCGGAACCTTTTGAAATAAATACTAAAAATCTCCCAAACAGTAATGAGGGAATTTCGTACTAACCAGCACTGTTTCAAGGTAGAATAAAAAAATGAATTAAAAATTAATTCTCATATTCTATTTCTCTTGAAAACTGGTTAAATAATTGATATTCTTCTCAATTAGTATCCACTTTACGAAAATTGTAAAGATGGACAATTGAACGGTGATGAGAGGTTGTAGCGGCCTAATAATAATATTTTCCAACATAAAAAAACTCTTAGTAATTTTGAATTTTCATTAATTCAGTAAAACTGAACTTGAGCCTGATAATATTACTTTTCGTAAAAAATTAATGTTAAAATTATAATTATATGATGAAAGTTATTTAATTGTACAACAAAATAAAAGTGCACCTGAAATCTTCAACATCAGTGGCTTAAGGTTACATATACAAGTACCTAGTAATATATGGGGTGAATTAAATATACGAATGTATGTTTCTTTGCAGCATGACGAAAAAAATACTACGGAACTGCAAATATGGAAATTGGATTTTACATAAATATGCCGATAAATAAGTTAATTATTTTGAATTGTATTAAATTAAATTTGTCCAGAAAAGTTTATTTGATAAATATTTTCAAATAAAAATATTTACCAAAAATAAACATAATTCGATTTAAATTTATATGTATGTACGTATTTGTGTGTGCATTTTTTTTATCTAAGCAAAATGTCAAAATGTTTACATAAGCCAGGAAAATAACATTTTCATAGTTACTATAATGCGCTCAAATTTCTTAGCATTTGCAGAGCATACTATGTTTATGCAATGATATTTCAGAGTGAGGTTTATGAAGAACATATCATGTTCCTTAGATGACAAATGCAATACATGGTAGCTGCAATCATTAATCTGATCATGAAATGATAGTTTGCGATTATGATTCCATCAACCATGTTTTTTCTTTGCGTGTACGAAAAATGTATGGGTAGTTACATGTACTTGCAGGCACCGAGCAAGGCCTTAATTTCTTAAGACTTAAGGTCGGCTATTGTTATGGACTGTATTTCATCTGTAAATAAACTTGGTAAAAAAAATAAACTAAAGTTATGCTGCGTGCGTGGCCGCGAAGGTAATGCTGGAAACGAACGGGCTAATTTTCTAGCCAACTGAAGAGCTCAACGTAAATTTATAGAACCGGCACCATTCTCTTGTATATCACGTGGATATGTCAAAAAACAGAATATTTTATTGGCTCAGATGGAGTTTGCTCGCCGCTGGAAAGCTCTCCAAGGCCGAAGACAAGAACAAGAAAACGATTCACTACGTTATTCCGAAGCAAAGCAAAGCACAAGGCTAGTACTAATGGAAAAAACTTACCTTAGATAAATGACGGGTTGGTTTAGCGGACACTTCGGACACACTAGACACGAATTCATCTTTGGAAACTCTGAGACCGATCAATGTAGAATATTCAAAACGCAAATAAGGACGACGGAGCAAATTTTTCCCAGTGAATTCCCGCCAGTAGCAGAGCGCAGAATAAGATTTCTTGGAGGTATCTTGATGACTCCAAATAAGATTTACCATCTCTCACCGAGTAGAGTAGCTGACTTTATTCGCTGCCTTAATTTATTTCGGTGAACGTTTAGGCAGCTCAAAAGAGCCTTCAAATCGCAATGTGACTATACTCGCACTTAATAATAATAATGATATAGTTATTGATAAAATTACACAGTGATACAAAAAAGAATGAAGTAAAAATTCCCGGAAAGTGATATTATTTTTCTGATAGGTATTATTGAGTACAACAAGAATCTGTATTTGAAATTTGCCAGTCACATCAGAATTTTGAGATACGGATAAAAAACCGGGTTTTCGTACCTCTATGGACTTATAAGCCAGTAACTTACTTGTTTATTAACCGATTTTCAGTTTCTCAACGGATTCGGAAAGAAGAAACTAGTACCTTTAGAATGGTGTATATATCGTTATGGTTGGCTTAAAAGCTCTTTGTGTATTTCTCCACCAAACACATTTTTCCCCACTTCTTTTTGACATTTTTCAACTTTGGCGATATTTTTACGCATTATTTTATAAAGGAACCGTAACATTTTTTAATTTATTCAAAAAATATATTTATTTGTGAGTAAAACGCAACTTTGTTTAAAAAAATCTGTTTAAAATTGACTGAGTTATTCAACTATTTATTAAACCTAAATTTTTGCATTAATAAAATTTTTAACTATTTCAGTCAAAAATGTTTGCTTGACCGTATTTTTTTTAATTCAGCATCATCTGTTTCTCTCTGAAGTGACCAGCAATATTCTGAAAGCATTTTTATTTCACTTTTTCCTTCAAATCGTTTTTCAATTGTAATCATCTCTTGGTGTAAATGTTCACCTTGTTCATCGCTGAACTGACCCAGATTGTCTGGGAAGAAATCATAGTGCGAATGCAGGAAATGCATTTTTATGGACATATTGCAGCCCATTTCACCATACGCACCTAAAAATTCATTAACAACAGCGACATAGTCGTCACTTCTGTAATTGCCAAAAAAATTATCACAGAGTGCTACAAAACTATTCCATGCACGCTTTTCGACTGAATTTAACTTGTTAATAAAATTTTCATCTCTAATAATTTTACGGATTTGAGGTCCAATGAAAATACCTAAAATTTGTGGAAAAAGATAAAAACGATAAAAATAAGTACTAGAATTGGAAACAAATACTTTAAAACCTTTTATTATTTTGGCTTAACTTAATTTTGGGAACACTTCTTTAAGATAGCAAAAAGCGGCGCTGTTTACATCAAGTTTTTTAACGAATTGTTTCATATATCCCTGCTTCAGTTGCAGTGGTGGCAGAATAACATCCTTAGGTGAGACAGGTGCCGAAAATAGTTTGGGTACATCAACGCAATACACAAGATTACTGTCATTGTGATCAGTCTTAAAACTTTCTTCAAGTAACAAAGTACGGCCACTCCTTCTACAAGAGGTTACACGAAAATCGTTTTCCACTGCTTCACCCTTGAACCGAGTATTTCAGATTGTCGTTTTGACAAATTCAAATCGCGAATGAGATCGTTGAAATCTGCGTTTGAAATTAAATGCCTTTCCGTTGTAGTGGATTTGGATGAAAGGTACTCTTCTTCTTCCAACTCTTTTTTTTTTAGTTTCAACAGCAGATGTGCTAGTTGTCGGAACTCCATCATTTGCATATATACATAGGTTTTGTAACAGTTACAACATTTGCATATTTTACACTTTTGCGCGTTTTAAAAGTGTAGCCTGAAATATTGGTTTGACAAAAGTAACAATCATCCGGCTTTTTTTTTTGACTGAAATAGTTAAAAATTTTATTTTTGCAAAAATTTAGGTTGATAAATAGTTGAATAACTCAGTCAATTTTTAACAGATTTTTTTAAACAAAGTTGCGTTTTACTCACAAATAAATATATTTTTTGAATAAATTAAAAAATGTTACGGTTCCTTTATAAAATAATGCGTAAAAATATCGCCAAAGTTGAAAAATGCCAAAAAAGTGGGGAAAAAATGTGTTTGGTGGAGAAATAGACAAAGAGCTTTTAAGCCAACCATAACGATATATACACCATTCTAAAGGTACTAGTTTCTTCTTTCCGAATCCGTTGAGAAACTGAAAATCGGTTAATAAACAAGTAAGTTACTGGCTTATAAGTCCATATAGGTACGAAAAACCGGTTTTTTATCCGTATCTCAAAATTCTGATGTGACTGGCAAATTTCAAATACAGATTCTTGTTGTACTCAATAATACCTATCAGAAAAATAATATCACTTTCCGGGAATTTTTTTTTGTCCCACCGTGTTATCAATTAAAATATTCGCATATATTATTAGACTTATTTAAAGTTCACTTTTGTTGTGCGCAAAAAAATTATTTCAGTGTAAAAATATCAATTAAAATTTCAATTAAATGTTTTAAATTTATTCACACTAGTTGTTATGAATCGCTAAACAATACAATGCTTTCAAGTAATAAAAAAGCTACAAAATTACTACTGAATTCAACATGATGCAACTAGGTTACATATGTCACTTATTTTCTCAATTTATTATAAAAATTTTACAGCAGAACAACATCAAATAGTTAATAAATAAAAATAAGCCAAATACAACGAATTTAGAATGAGTAATACTTAAGTATATAAACGAGTATGTACACATATAAAGGGTGTTTTTTATAGAGTGACACAAGTTTAAATTATAATAAAACACGGAAATATATTTTTAATATCAATGAAACGGGCATTATTGGAAAGATAATTTTATGAAATTAATGTTTAAATATGATTTCTGCCATGTGGCCGCCACGGCTGGCGCGTAGAAGGCGCAATCTAGAACACCAATTTTCAACAACTTTTCGCAGCATTAGCGGCTGTATGGCCGATAACACTTAGAATATTGATTTCTAGTTGTGCAATTGTTTGTGGTTTATCGACGTAGACAAGTGACTTAACATAACCCCAAAGAAAATAATCTAATTGAGTTTAACCACACGACCTTGGTGGCCAATTAATTAGGACCATTACGTGAAATTATTTTAGAACAATTATTTTGATTAAAAATTTCAGCAATTTGTACGCGTTGCTCTGGTGTAAGTCGATTCATAACTATCAGCTGTTAAATTGGTGCTCAAATAAAGCCGTGTTGCCAATTCATAGTTGGGACACTCTATAAAAACACCCTGTAGAAGAAAATTAAGGTAATTTACATCAAATGATACTTTCGGAATATTTATAAGTTTAAAGTTGTAAAAATTTTTATTTTAAAACTTTTCATAAAAAAACTGTTTCAAAGTCAGCAACAATTGTAAAACTTTGATGATCACAAGCATACAACCATTACAAGAGTTATTACACCCTGGTGAATATCCTTTTATTTTTAATAAATGCACACTATATAAAAGTTATGTTACCGTATATCTTATTTTTACAAAAAAAAAAAAAAAACTAAACTTTGCAATACGGCAAACCATCTCTTAAAATAAACATCCCCTACAAGTTTTAATAATTCATAAAGAAAAATAAAAAGAAGGCAGGAAAAAAAGTATGTTAACGGCATTTTGCACGAGAATCTAATATTGCTGGAATAATGAAATATTTATTTTTATACAAATATGACTGAATGAATAAATGAAACAAACAAACAAACAAACAAGCAAACCAATATATAAACGAACACCAACCAACATATGCTATACCTGTAGCAAATTTCGTTGTATATTGCGTTGTAGCTTGCTTGGCATATTTTACCTTAAAAATAAATATTTTCAAAAAATAAGGAAAACATGAACATGAAATACTGGACGAAAAAATAAAACAAATAAAAGTTGTTATGGCACGCAAAATATTTTATGTGTTATGATTTTTTTATCAAAGAAAAACAATAAAAATGAATGAAAACCATATGCAAGCATACAAACGTACAGAAGTGGGCACAAAACGAGCAGAAGGCAAGTCTTCAAAGAACAACACATTTACATAGAGTTTTCTCAATACTGATTTCTTAGATTAAAGATGGCTGACAGCTAGAACAATAATAAGGTTATTCTTTGTCAGCATTATTTTTAGGTAGCACAACAGTTCCGAAAAAAGGTTCAATGACAACCCAAACACGACTACTAATTGTTTTTAGTACAAAACATGCAATTTTTGTTGGAGGAACTAAATTCCTCAGAAGTAGATTAAAAAATATAATTATGCATTACCAATTGCTACGTACCAGGCGGAAGGTCATGTAAAAGGTACCCTTAATCGGAGTGACCATATGCTCGTTATCATCCAACTCTTTATATTTCTTAACTTCCTTAAAATGAAGAATGAAATAATCTCAGTGATCCCACTACAGCTGCAGTGTTATTCAGTATTGTGATGGAGATTGGTTTAAAAGTTTAAAATTGGCATCGAATATCTTTGGTCTAACGTCCCCGAAGTAAAAGATTGGGTATCAACAAGATCACAAAACTCGAAGAAATCCGCAACACTTTATGCAACTGCGATCACGAATCATACTTGAATAATTAAGTTAAAGGGTAATTCTGAGCCAATCAAAGAAACTTTGGAAGAATCAGAAATAACTGCACGTAAGAATAAACTTGTGATTTCAAAGGTCTCTCCTAAATCATTTAAACCCTCATTGTTTGACTTTGATATGCTTCGCAGCAACAACTTGATAGCTGGAAACAATACTGTGAAATAGAGGGTAAAAACATAGTCGCTTCTTTAGCTTGTCTTAACATTTCTGATGATCCCCCAACTATAACCCTACGTCTTCATGAGTCATCTACTTGAACATGACATGAACATACCGTCGGCAGAAAAACGGTAATAATATGTCCACCTTCTTGAATGTGGCGAATAATTACAGATGTTCATGGGCTGACTAACCATAATTTTGAGTTTGTCAAAGCGTTCACATAGTTCATATTTTTCTATTTAATGGTTTGTTTGGGTATTTTTTAAACGGTAATCGCATTTAAAAGTGTTTTTTTATGGTTTCCGATGTTTTTTATGTAGCATTTGTTGCAAAACAATATTTGATTGAAACATAAGCTGCCTAAAAAAATAAACTCTCAAAGAGAAAATGACATTGAATGGCCAACCTCATGGCGAACATTGTTGCTCAGCCATATGTTCGGGCATTGATGTCAGAGCATGGACGAAACATGGACATGAGCGGTCTACATTAGCCATAAGCGATGTCTGACATGATGCTCATATCAAGTTCATGGCTAATGGAGACGATAACTAAAGTCGTACAGAGATGGAAAACAAAACCTGCTGGAAACTATAATATAACTTCGGAGGACCTGGTTGTGATCCCTGGCCAAGTCAAGTTAATCAACTTCACAATTTTATCTACATAATGTGCCATTATTTTAATTTCTGTTGGACTTTTTGAAAGACGAAGCACTGGTCTCTTAAAACTGTCTGGCTGCAATGGATGCAATTCTCAAACTAATATACACCATACCGTAATCCTTCGTCGGTTGGCAGAATCGTCGGTGAAGTAAAACAGGTACTAAAATCGAAGAACGCAGAGCTTAAGAAATTTAATGCGTCTACTTAACAACAGAGGCGCTGTGACAGTGCTCTAAAATTAACAAAATGTGCATTTTTTACCATCTGCATACATTTATTATCTACCATATGCACAACGAATTGCATAAGTAGGGGTCATCTCCCCAATGCAGGTAAGAAAAAATATTAATAGTAAATTCAGTTTAAGTCATTTTAATATAAAGTGATAAAACGAAGACTTCAAGAGTGGGGAAATCGGCATTGTATACCACAGCAATCGAAGTTCTTCGAAATTAAAATATTGCTGTTGCGAACTACAAATCACCATCGAAATAGTTCATTTTCGATTATTCTTTGACGATGAAGTAATTCATTTACTTGAGATGACATGCTGGCCAAAACAATATCAGCAAAATATGCAAGAATCATTTAATAAAAAGGTTCATGGGAATTCTTTTATTTTTTAGCCATCACAATGTCCCACAAACCACATTGCATTGGAGCTTTGATCCAGCGTTCGGCATACCATTGATTTGCCAAAAAATTGTCAATAAGCGTTATATTCAGTTTTGAGTTTTTATGAAGCATTTATAGATCGACGAGAATATGGTTCCCTACTTCACGCGCCATTCAGCAAAAACTAGTCTGTTTCGAATATAAACTGTTGGCGCTTTGTTCCAGCAATAGATACATGTCTCATCCGTTATACGTGAGCTATTATCACATTGTGACCATCTAAGACAGCAAACCATCCACTTTGACAATTTTGTTTACTTTCCATTACTTGCTGTGATTGCTGTTCGATCCTTTAAAAAGTAGTAAAAAATTCTTGAAAAAACACGAATATGACTATGCTTACCATATACGCAATGACGTTCTGGTAATTCATTGGATGAATGATTTCGAAGTTACTATCGGAACTAATTACGACACAATCGACCCAATGGTAACAGTTCAACGTGGTGTTCGCCACACTCGATCCAAAGCTTGGATTGCGCTGTCGTAAACACATGGAAATAGCATTACTTCGTAGCGGCTTCGAAAAACGCAAAACCAGCTTGACATCAAAAACTCAATACATAATTAGAACCTGCTGCTTTCGACGAAAGATTCAATGAATGGACTCGAACATTTTTCTGCTGAGAATTCCAACACAGATTACATATGTATAATAAAACCATCCCTGAGTAGACGGTTTGCACGTTCCTTTGAAAAGTTCTTATCGTCCCAATTAATTGGCCACCAAGATTGTGTGATTTAAATCCATTAAATTATTTTCTTTGGGGTTATGTAAAGTCACTTGACAACCCCGATAAACCACAAACAATTGAACACCTGGAAATCAACATTCGAAGAGTTATGGGTGAAATACGGCCGCAAATGCTGTGAAAAGATTCCGCCTTCTATGCGACAGCCATGTCGGCCAGAAATCATATTTAATCGTCAATTTCACAAAATTTTCTTTCCAATAAAGATCGTTTCATTGTTATTAAAAATACATTTCCCTGTTTTATTATGAGTTAAAGTTGTGACACTCTATAAAAAAAACAACCTTTATTAAAATTTCCTAACAGAAAGATTTAATTTTTTGACATAAAATATTTGATTTTTCTTGACATAAATTATAAAAATTTATTTAATATCAAAATAATTTTCTAAATTTAAATAAAATTTTAATTAATTTTAGCAAAATTAAACTATTTTGAAGAAATTTTTTACTTACATTTGGTAAATGTCCTTTATCCCATATAGACTCAAAAACCACACCACAAAGAGGCTTTGCACCAAATATTTACCAACCGTTGTCTACGCCGTAGGCTGGTCTGACCAATTGATTGCAATGTACCCGTGGAAAAATATGACCAAAATTAACCTGACGCACAAGCAAAAGAACAGCGGAACATCATACATGGAGTTTATGTATGCGAATAAAGTATGTGTATTGAATGCAGTGAATGGAATTCGGTACTGACATCACCTTGTACGATTGTAGTAATGTTGCTTTAATACATTTTTATCTTATATCATAACATCTGCTATATATTGAGACATTTCTACTATACGCTTATAAAGTTTTTTTTTTTGTTCTTTATATGAGTACGACGCTTGTGAACCTACAATAAATCGTTTTTTCACGTAGGAGTTTTAGTCAGTATTTTCAGATATTTTTTTGATGAAATTTCGTCCTGTTGATCAAATGAAACATAGGAATTTTTAATCAAATTTCTATTGCATTTTTTTTTATAAAATCAAACAAGAAGTCTAAAATATTTTGCAGATGTACGCTTGTGTGTACAATAATTTTTTGCCAGACTTCTTTTTACAAAAAAAGAAAATGCTGTAAATGAAATTGCTTACAAATTCTAAATCAAAGTATTTACAGAAAATTTTTCAGAGAAGCAAATTTAAACTTCAATAACAAATTCAAATGAAATTGCATACAGTGCTAAAAAAATCTAAGAACATGTTTTGTAAATAATTTTTAAGGAAAATCTATAAAAAAAACTTCATCTAAACAATAAGATTGATTATATCGTAGGATAGTTTATAATTTTATTTATTTGTTGCGGGTTAGCAAAATCTAAATATATATTTCGTTTGTTGCCATACCAACTCATCAGAAGATGTTTACCCTTTATATTTAAAAAATTTCAAAGCTCATCTATTTATACATAAACTCACATTATGTATAAATAGTATTATCATAAATTTTATATATGTATAAATAAATAATATTTAAAAACATTTATGATTTGTTTTAATTTTCAGATTCATTTTAAAAATTTAAATATAAAGATTGCAACGACATTTGAAAATAATAAATAGCGAATTATATTTCATTGAAATAAGCTTTTACTAACAAGTTTTTCGTCACCAGTAAATTAGTAATTTTTTCTTATATGCGGTGTTTTTTTTTTTTATATAAAATATCTTATTTCTAACGAAAATATGTGTCAATTGAACGGGGTTTCTTTTAAGTGGATTTTCTTTTAAGTAAATGTACATGCTTTGAAATTTCTCAAAAATAATAAATAAGAATTTTTACTTTCAATTAAGCGATTTTTTTCTATTAAACAGCGTGCTCTTAACCGAATTCGACTGTATATTCAAATAAAGTCTTGCTAAATATATATAAGACTAAAGGCTTTTTAATAACATAAAGCAATATTAAGAATTTTTCATTTAAGAAAATTTAATTGACTTTAAGTAATTTATTTTCTAAATAAATTATTTCAAAGATTTTGTTGAAATCAGTAGTAATAGTTTTCTTAGGATGCTTTAATTTTCTTTAATAATTTTCTTCCAGAAGACCTTTAATTTTCAAATACGAAAAGTCTATATTGTTATAACTATAACATTTTTTTTTTAGTCTGAAGGTCTTCTGCACTTGCTACATCCTATTTATAACACATTTATTTGATAAAAAAAATATCAAATGGCATAATTGCTCAACATGACACCAAAATAAAGAAAGATAAATAAGAAAAGAAAAACAATCATGAAACAATGGATCTATTCTCTCAAGCAGAAATCCACAGGAAAATAATAACTTAAGGTTTCGAACTCAACAATAACTGGCGGTAAAAACAGAAGCCTTAATTTAAAAACAAACAAAAATAGATAATAGAAAGGCGCCTCGAACAAAAATTACGACCAACATAAAATATGTTACAACATATTGTGTTGTTTCCTATATTTATTATAAAAGCAAAAACAAAAACACGATAACAGAAAAAACCATCATTAGAAAGGGATCCTTGAAGTCAATTACATAATTACATTGTCTTAAAGGAACAGAGTTTTAAATTACGATAAATCTTAAGGATAACACATGTTCTGAACTGTAGGTTCTGCTGTCATTTTCATGCTCAAGAGTACACGTACATTCACTAGCACAAATTCACAGCATCCACTACACACACAAGTATATACATACATTCATACATACATTCATTCATACATACGTATGTATAAGTATACTATCTTACATGTAAAACATTTATAAATTTTAGCTCAGTTCCAATAGAAAACGTACAAAATAATATATAATTTAGAGGACAAGCCAAATACAAGATTTATAAAGAAATATTGTTGCTGTTGTTTCTACATTTTATATCTTTTTTTCTTTTTGTTCGTTTATTTTTTACCTGTAGAAAATTTAATGTAGTTCAGAAGGGAAGGAATTCCATACAACCGGTTTATACATAAAGAAAATCTGACAGTTAAACTTCCAGTTGCATTTTAAATTATTTTCAATAATATTTTACTTACATTTGTTAACTACTAAATTTTTAGCTGTTTCAGAGACATACATATATTTTAAAATTTCATCTCTTCTTTCTATAGATTTGATAGGCAAGACCATTTTTTTTTGATAGAATTTATGGAAAGATTATACTACTGATTTGATCAAAGCAAAAGATAGCAACAGCATTAGGACACTTTTTCTTTTTGGATGTGAAAGAATTGTGAAATATTAAAGGAAAAAAAGAGAAAAGAGCTCAATAAATAGTTTTAGTTACTTGTAATATATGAGTTGAATATATTAACTTATTTTTATTGTTATATTCAAATTCAATATTTCGTCAGAAAAATAGTCCTGTTTCTTGAAATAGTTTTAAAAATTGTGAAACACCAATATTTAAATGGATTTAAACAACCTTTTTGTATTTAATATTGACTAAGGGATTTTCAGTACAGTGGTCCGCCACAAGTAAGAATCAGTAAGAACCCAGCAAAAACTACTGCTTCGGCCGAAGCAGGTTGGTAAGGCAGAGGTGCTTGTTGTTGTTGTGTCTCCTGATTCAAAAAGCGAGTCGAACATGCATGATTTTTGTTCACAATATCCAACTTTGGAGTTCTTGTTTTTTTTTTTCATAAAAGAGCGCTTTTTTCTTATCAAACAAAATGCTCTGTAGGCAAATACGCAAGTGTAAAGTGTAAAGTTTTCCAATAAGAGTGATATGATTTCTTTAAAAAAAACTCAGTTATTGTAAGGGAAATTCAAATGTTTTTTTTTTATTTAATGTGAAGAACAATCGATAAATTAAGTTCTAAATAAAACGACATTCAAATGGCCTCCACGACTTCTTCTGTAGGAACGAATGCGATGAACCCAATTTTCGAGCTCTTTTACCACTAAATCAAGTCGTATGTCATGAATGGCACGTTCAATATTGACTTGTAAAGCTTTAAGAGAGTCTGGTTTATTTCGAAAGAACAATGACTTTAATAATGACTTTAAATAACCCTACAATAAATAGTCTAATGGTGTTAAATCACAACTTCTTGGAGGCCATTCAATATCACAATTTCTTGAAAATATCGAATCTCCAAAATTTTCTCGCAATAATTCAATTGTTGCATTTGCTGCTTGTCGGGACCAAATGTTGTCAAGATCAACTTCTTCCAAGTTGGTTATCATCGATGTATACCGCTCTCCATTGACAGTAACGGTGTTACCAGCTTCATTTCAAAAGAAGTACGTACCGATGATTCCACCAGACCAAAAATCAAACCAAACTGTCAATTTAGGTGAATGTAATGGTTTTTCATGAATAATTTGTGGATTTTCTTCGCACCAGAATGGACAGTTTTTTTATTTAGCGCACTATTTAGATGAAGGTGAGCCTCATCGCAGAATATGATTTTCTTAAAAAAATCGTTATCGTTTTCAAGTTGTTCCAAGGTAAAATCAGCAAAGGTGTTCTTGTGTATATCTCTCCATGATGAAATTGTAAACACTACTGAATACAATGAAAAACAAATGACAGATCATAACATATTACAAATGACCAAAACGTCACTTCAACATCATATCATTCCTATTGGAAAATTTTTTATAAATAAACAAGCGAAACCTCTGCTATACCATACTTAATTCCGAATGATTTTCATATATTAGATATGGCCTTTAGGAGATCAAGGACTTGCGGCCATGTAAGGATCCCAGATCAATTACCACCCATATTTTATATGTATTTTGATTACATGGTGGCTTTTCTGGACCTTGGCAGTGCTTTTAAAATCTTAATTCCTTTAAGGCGTGGGAAAACATATTAAAAAAGGGGTATATCGTCAGAGTGTATAATGATAGATTCAGAGTGGGCTGCTATATTGGCTAGCGAGTCTTCTAGAATTATCTTAGAGTTAAACATTCTTTTCGATACCTTGAGGAAGTCAGCGTAGTTCTGGACAAAATTCTTATTGCGAAGAAAGTGAACGAGAGGAAGTTACTGAGCATCTTCATATCACTTAGATCACATACCTCTTTCTCTATTCTAGATAGCCACTGCAAGGATATGATATCCATGTTTTATGATCAGGCTGACTTCACTCAAAAAAAAAAAGTAACAAATAAGAACCGTAGGAATATTTCGAGGCTGGTCGCGGCTATGACAGGACACTAGGCAAAAATCGTTGTCACGAACAACACAGAGAAGACATCTGTTCATTTTCTTTGCGAGTGTTCGGCTGTGCATCTCTCGAGATACAAATTTTACGATTAGAGTTAGAAAATATTGGCTTCAGTGGTCTGATCAAATTCGGTTAAACCGACAGTTTAGATATAACACTTTTCAGCAGATACGAGAATTTTGACACGGTCAGTTGACACTGATAAATAAGGATTGTTTCAAAGACAAATAAGGTAAATTGTGCTTAAATGCATGCTCGTAGTGAGCAACCACATCAGTCAATCAAAGCTCTGATGATGCAGAACAATAGTAAAACTTTATTTTTGTAAAATAGAAGAAAATCTATGGGAAACATTACTAGTGTTTTCTTTCAGGTCTTTCAAGGTCCTTCAAAGCTTCTGCAACCTGCTACAGGAGAAGATTGATGTATTATTCAGATGAGGCCTGCCTATAATGTATATCTGTACTACAAGATAGTTCTTTGGTGACCAGAAGGTAATATATTCGAGGTATTAGGAGCCACCAAGGTGACTAAGCTGTGTTAATACTGGTCTTTTTAAAGCAGAAAATTCACATTGGGAAGGTTTGAGATTTTTTTCTGTTAATACCTTTTAAGCCAATATATTTTCTGTTAGTAAACATTTAAGTATTTTCTCTTGCTAATGCTTCCCTTAATTAAAGACAAAAAGAGAATACATAAGTTATTGGTGTTTTCTTTTGCAAAACAAATGACTCTGCTGCTTCCTAGTAGTTTTAGCTCTTGAACTCAATATGATAACAATGGGAAACATGTTTTCCAATTTACTTTTGTACCTCCTAATGTTCTGTTGTCTTGTGTTGTTCAGTATGTTGTTAAGAGCATCAAATTTGTTTGATTTTATATATACGAGTATTATACTTTAATATTAACCTTAATATTTTTTCCTTTATACGTACTACAACCACGACAGAGTGTGGGAGTAACATCAACTAATTAAAGTCATACAAAGCCTTCGTTTATTTGGCTGGACAACACACAATTTTAATGGTTAAAATAATGATGATGATGATTTTTTTCTTTATCATTATTATGTTTTTTTTTTTGTTTTTATCTGCGTGCTTAGTTGTTCTTTACAAAACATTTTTGTGTGTTCTAAGATGTTGTAATTTTGTTTGTATTTCTGATTAAAATCGCCATTTGATTGTTGCTTCTTCAGTCAGGTAAGTCCTACTACTGAGAAAATTGCTTTTTTATTGTAAATATTAGGGGTAAAACGTTACGGGCATATTAATATCTAACTGCAGAAGAAAGAAATTAATGTCCATCTAATAATTTCCTGCAATGTTGTCGTAATTTCCCTTTAATGTGTTCTAATGTGACGTATTTTTTTTTTTTGTTCTTGAATTTATTTCTAATCGTTTCTGTATTTTAGTAGTTCCTTGGAAAATTTATTGCATTTAATGTTTGGAATTTCGTGTTTGGTGGCCCTTGTAGTATGTGGTTTTTACCTATTCCATTATGTTCAATTTAAACTACCGGCTAATTTTAGTTTTTTTTTATTGCTTCTCTTTTTTTAGCTCCTTTCTTGTGGGTTTCTTTAACTGCTTTCTTATATTTGTGGTTTCGTTTTGTTTTTCGTAATATTGTTCAAGAAAACGAACTACCTGCGTTGTGTGGCTTTCATTTTGTTCGGCCTTCTTTTGCTTAAGAAAAATTGTAATTTACTTGTGGTTTTAAAAGATCAAAGATGTGAGAAAAAAATTCCAGTAACAGGTGTTAAAAAGACAAAAAATAAGTGGCGAGTTTTTGTGGGAAGACCACAGTCGACGATGAGGTTAGTAATTAAAAAAGTGCTGAAGCATTATTTTTTTTATATGTCCATTTATATAATAATTTTAACTTAAATAATTAAAGGCAACGATGTGAAAAGAGTAGACTTTTGTAAATGCAATTAAATCAGAAAAAGTATGTGCTTATTTTTCCTTTACATTTTAATCATAAACTTAGTAAGTGGTATTTGGTTCCATTTTAAACGAAATTGTTTTGAAGAAGGCCAATAATCTATAGAACTACCAATTTTTCTTATGATACAGTTATAAGTTTTAAAGATTTTGTGCAACATATTTCAAACCAGATCTGCAATTCAGGCTTAAGGCTGAAGTAATAACTCTCATATGACATTGATCGTAAAAAGGTTCTTCAAAAAATGGTCTTATCAATATACATTTTAGTCAGTCGAAAATTGGAAAAAAGATCTTCAATTTAAATAATGATTATTCGTTTAAAGAATTATTCTCTAAAACTATATGTGGGCCCTTGATTTATTGATTGAAAACAAAATCTGCTTTTAATGGGATGATTTAAACTTAATTTTTTGTTAAAAAAGTACTTTAATCTTTCGTGGGAGTAAATATATAAACTAGAAACAAACTTACTCGTCTTTTAAGCTTTTGTATAGTTTAAACCCATTGTATTTTTAACCCATTTAAAGCCAAACAAAAGTTACAAGGAAAAGTTTTAAAAATTCTTTATCGATATAAAAAATTGTTGCAGGTGTGATGTCACTTTATAACTCACGAACGGTCAAACTGAATTCGATGAAATTTTAAGGGTTTGATCGTATGGTCGTATAGGGTTTATGTAAAGTTTACACGAAATCGGTCGACGCGTTCGTGAGTTTATGGCTCTTCATGTCAACAAGTGATTTTGTCCATAAACAAAAACAACAACAAATACGTAGGCGCCTATGAGCGTGTGCGTTATTTATACTGTGTGCTGACTTCATACACACCGTAAATACACGTTTTAGCGCATACACGCATACACATTGAAAATTTGCCACATATCCTTTGTGAATGCAAATATTTTTTTTGGTATTTTTTGCAGCTGTAATGGCTTATATTGTTGCAAGTTATACATCGTAGACGATTTCTCAGGAATGTGCTCAATGCCATCTAGTCATAAGCGTTGCATACTTTAGGACGATGGCCGATTCGCCTCTGGACTTTTTCATCATCACCTTTATAGTGGGTAATGAGATATCTCTTCGTTATCCAAAACCAAATCCAAAAATTTACAACAAATGGACAAAAATTACCTCAGACTACCGGCGGGATGGTTTACTGGACCCTGTGGTCTCTGGAAAAACTAATTCATTATTGGAAACTCTGACAACGATTTATGCAGATTCTGCGGAATGCAAAAAAAGACACTGGAGCACATCATCTGTGACTGTCCGGCGATAACGGAGGAGGCATCTTAGTATCTCCATTTGAGATTTACAATCTCTCACCGAGTAGTGCGGCTGGTTTTATTCATAGCCTTAACCTAATTCGGTGAAAATTTGTGCTGCACAAAAGATCGTTGGATCGTGTTGCCTATGGCCTAATCTAATAATGATAAGTATAATTTTTTTTATATAATTGCCATGAAAGTCGCGTAAGTCCTGAAAAAGTTACAGCTAATAAAAAAGTTGTAAAAAATATTTTGGGATTTGCACGATTTGTTTCCAATTTATGAGCAACATTTTCACAACTTTGGTAGACCATGTCTCATTATTTTTATAATAAAGCATTAACAACATCCCGAGAAACTTTTCACAACTTAATTTTTGTAACCTAAGCGTGCAGGTGTAACGCAAATAAATTGCATTACCGAATGATGATCTTACTAATTCACCATGGGTTCTTCGAACGATTTAATTTCATAAAAAAGCAGTTCAATGTTTGAAGTTTTTGATCAGAAGTTCTTAAAGTTTCCAAACATTGAATAATTTTTCAATCGTGCCTTCAGAATCATTCTTGTCAACAAGACGTAAATTTTTTTATTTATTTATTTTGAGATCTTGATACATGTTCGATTACTATGTCTTCATTCAAAGTCCAATATATTCTTTATATGTATGTATGTGAAATTTGTTGTAACCTGATACAAGTAGTACCAAAACAAACCAAAAAATATATATTTAGCTCTGCTACAGTGGGAATGAAATTATATCGATTGTTTTGGCTTCCAGGACTTCTTCGTAAAAATATTTTCAAATACTGGAACTGAAGTCATACAATTTCATGCGCTAAAATATTTTTTTTGCACAGAATCCCAATACCTATTTGGCACACTTGTGCCCGTTGTACCAAAATTGGCACAGCATTATTTCAAGTGGTGTCAAATCATATATAAGTAATAATTAGTATGTAAATTTTGTATAGAATATTATAATAAAAAAAATATACCCAACTCTGCAGTGGGTTTTATAGGAAAAATTTAACTATTATTCCCTCAAAATCATGTAATGCAATAAATTAATTTTTTTACTACGAGTAATGTTTGTACTTTTAGCTTGTCAATGACTTAAAAATATTTTTAATAAAGTCAGCAGATTTTTTGTATGTCCCCCATTATCAAGAGTTCCCAAAATGCCACAGCGGGCGTAAATCCATTTAAAATCCATGGATTAAATATGATCGGCATCTTCAATTAATCGGGTTTTATTGCCTTCCTTGGAAACTTATTTTTCACTGTTAAAATTATTTTATTATTATAACAACAACTCAACCACAATATGCCTGCAAACAAATAAGTAACTTAAGAAACCTTTTTACCAGTTATTTGCATTAACAATTTTCCGCTAATTCACGTAAAACTTTTTGTAAACTTTTAGGCGCAGCTTTTTTTGTCACCCCTCTTATATTTTAAGCCAATAAACGGCGCACAGTACATTCGCACATTTGTGAAAATATGTACATTGATGTGTGTAAATACAAATATTTCGCACTAAATTACACACTGTTTTGACTCCCGACTTTTTCCTTTTGTTTTTTTTTTTTTTTTTGTTGTTTGCTTTTTGAAGTGCTTTTGTACTGGCAAATTCGCCCAACTCCATAAAAAGTTTATCCAAATTGTGACAATATTTTCTGCTCATTTTGTGTTTTTTTCGGTTTTTTTTTTTTTTTTTGATGTTGTTGTGCGAAAAGTTAAAAAAAGTTTTACCGCATATAATGTGGTGTATAACGTGTATAAGGTTTATACTTTGTTTTATTTTTTATTGTTAATACATAATTGTAACACAACGTGAGTTTATTTTAATATATTTTTACATATTTGTCTGAACTTTAATCCTTTTTTTAAATATAACAATAAAAACTGTAACAATAACAATGAATTAATACAATAATAAATGAAATTTACATTAAAATTATTTCTTGATTGCAAACTTGCAGGTACGCTGCGAAACATGTGCTACAATTGTCAGCGAGAAAGTAAAAATACAGGGATTTTCAAATGACATTATATATATTTATGGCCTTGAGAATATCGCTTGTCTTCCCTTAAGCAAAAAGTCAATTTCTTAGCTATATCTTAAATAATATTCACATAATTGTAAGAAACTAAAATATAACATGGTTATTTAAGAAATTTGCAAAATATGGAACATTATTTAACTAAACTGTTTGAAAAATGTTTAAGTGATATTTAAGGATAAATACTCTTCTTACTGCCAAAGAAGTAATTATTATAAAAATATCCAGGTAAGTGTGTCCAAATTAAAAAATAAATAACTTGTAACTAACCAAAGTATTCGAATTTCCGTAAAACTGTACTCCTGAAATTCATCTTAGCGAACATATCAAACTCGTCGGCTTTTTATGAAGATACACAGTCGCAAACTTTTTTCTACACATAAATTTTTTCCTGTCAAAAACTTTTCTGCCTATAAAATATTTGGAATCAGCTTAACTCTTAATCAAAAACTTAAGATATATGGGATATTTTCAAACTACACAGTAGTACAAAAATAAAGTTATAAGTTTTCAAAGATTGATTTTTTAAAGTTGACAAACTAAAAGTACATGGAATCTTTTAAAAGCTTAACATTGAAGATCTTGTAATCGTTGAAATTAATGTATTTCTACAAGACACAGTTAAGTGCTTTGTGGATCGTATAACTCCTTTTTTGAAAATTTTACCACTTAAATTTCCTCATAAAGCAATTAAGTGCTTGAAAAATCCTTTAAAAGTATTTTTCACAAAATTGTATTAAAATTCGCCATGTTAGGCATTGGAACTTATTATTTGTTTTATTACGGCATCGAACATCCATTATTCAACTTATTAGTCGCTAATTGAATTATATGATTTTTAAATTTATGTTTTACTAGCTGATCCCGGTGTACTTCGCTACCCCCCTCGTTATAAAATAAAATTAAAAGTATTTATATATCCTATTGTGAAAATTTAATGACCATCGGTCCAATAGTTAAGACTATATTAAGATTTTTTATTTTCCTATAAAGGGGCGTGGTTCCACTTACTTTTCTCCTAGTACGTATTCCTAATTATGTCAATACTATATGTACCAAATATCATCGGCGTAGGTCAAAAAATGCCCAAAATATGGCGACTTCAATTTTTGGGTTATATGGGAGCTGCCACGCCCACTTGTCCGATAACGCCCATTTTTGTCCTGATTACTCACATTAGTAACATATGAACTATTGCAATGTTTCAAAACTCTTGCTATCACAATAGTCAAGATATATGATGTTATTCAATTTATTTGGGAGGGGCTACGCCCACTTGAAATATTAAAAGCCTAAAACCATCCTCTATAAATTCCCTTTTGAATGACATCAGTTTGGGTCAAATCGGTTGGATAGTTTCCGAGTCTATAGCGAACATGGGTACAAACATTTTTTGTATTTTATATATATAGATTATTTATTTTTTACGTAGCGTAAATTAAAACAAATATTCTTAGCATTCATTTAGTCATATTCTGAACTTAAATACAGTAAAATTGCGGACACATCCGGTTATAACTGGAGCGTCATTTACGACTGAGAACAAAAAAATAAATTTTTTTAAATTTTACCATATATAGTATATATACTAAAAAAAAAGGACAGATACCAAATTTTAGCTAAAAAAATTTCCTGCAAAATGCAGGGTGTCCGCCGGGAAGGTATACTACTTTGTTTCGCCGCCATTTTGGTAAACATTAGTCCCGACAGTTCATATTTGGCAGTCGTGAAGTAGACTCGTGGCAAATTTGTTATGAAAAAATTTTCTATAAACCAACGTATTTTAATCGTTAAAACATTTTCTTAAAATCAATCATCGATTACTGTGACGATGAGAAAGATGTTGATTGGCATCCACGGTCGCCTGATTTGACTGCTCCGGACTTCTTTTTGTGGGGATATCTGAAAAGCAAGGCTTATGCAAACAAACCAGAAACGCTTAAGCGACTCAAACAAAATATTCGTGATGAAATTAATCAAATACCGCATGAAATGTGTGAGAATGTAATGAAAAATGTGCTCGAAAGGGATCGCATTTGTGAGGCTAACCGAGGCGGACATTTATCTGATATTGTATTCCATACATAATTGGCGACATTAAATAAAACATTTATCAATATAAAATCCATTCTCTTTCATTTAATAAAAAATAAAACAAAGTAGTATACCTTCCTGGCGGACACCCTGTAGTTAAAAAACATTTCTATATTTAACACTTTGACGACGAAAAATTTTCCGATGATAATTATTTAATATTTATTGCGTATTTTTACACAGAAAGACAACATTTTGATAGTAAAGTGGTGTGAATTATAAAAACTGTTATTCCTTTTACTAGTAAAATCATGGGAAATACATTTCTCATTCGTCGACAAAGGTAAAAATAGTTATACCCATAATCAACATTGCGAATGTTCTTCATACGGACAAAACTTTATCAATAATCGTTCAGTTTCACTGAAAAGAGGCTAAGTATAGTTAGTTTTTGGCTGCTTATGTTGATCCTCAATTCATATGCATGGACTTTATTATTATAATTTTGACAGAAAAATTATTATGAAATTGACAGAAATAAGATAAAGGGTGCTTTTTATACAGTGACACAAGTTTAAATCATAATAAAACAAGGAAATATATTTTTAATATCAATGAAACGGGCTTTATTTGAAAGAAAATTTTTTGAAATTGGGCCATTACGTGAAATTATTTTTTCATCCAAAGATTCTTTGAGTAACACAATTGTAGAGCCCGCTGCACGATGAGTTTGACGAATAGAACATTATTTTGATTAAAAATTTCAACAATTTGCACGCGTTTTTCTGGTGTAAGTCGATTCATAAAGAAATTGCAAAGCAACCTAAGCAAAAAGCAACTGTCAGCTTGGAGACGATCAAAAAAAGTCGCCAATCAGTGCATATGTGTGATTGTCGTGTTTTTGTTTTTAAAGGGAGACGTACAAATAAAATCGTTAATCATCTTTTGTATTTTGACTTCGCCACGTTCGTAAACATGTTCGTCCACACATCTATCCATTACTACAATTACAAACTATTGTTTAATAAGTACATATGTAGGTGGCAGGATAAAGACAATAAATAACAAAATTAGATAATGCCTGTAAAAAAACCAAAAATATTCATACGTTTGACTTTTTATATGCACAAAACTACCAAAGCATAAAATTAACAAGTGTCCCTGTGCTGCAACCTTTCTACTTCGATTAGAAAACAACTGACATTTGTTATCGTCAATCACAAATAGCCTCCAATATCAAAAAAATATACGTCAAATTAAAATATCAAAAGATTTTGATTTTCATCAATCAGAGCCGACAACGTATACGTGTACCCGAAAAAGCACGACTGCACGCACACACTTACAACGTTGATGTGTTTTTTGATCGTCTCCAGGGCACTTTAAATGGGTGCTCAAATAAAGCAGTGATGCCAACTCAAAGTTTTGACACTCTATAAAAACTGGTCAACAATGGAAATACTTTCAGTACCATTTATTTCTAAGGCTACTCGAGACCGTTTTGAAAAATTTTATTCTATTAACATTTTGCAGATAGTGCTGAAATGCTACGCCATGACGGCACATCACATGATAAAGCCTTGAAGAGAATACCAATAGTAAATTATTTTTATATATCTAGAATTATTTAAGGGACGCAGTATATTCAAGCAGGACATAGAAGGCAATTTTATAAGCTGAGGATTAAAACTTAGTTTAATAAAAGTGTTTATGTATATTCAGGCAAAAAAAAAGGACTTACGTGTACTGGCTGGTGAGTTGTAGCAAGGCGTAGCAGTGGGGTGATATAGGAACCGAAGTTCCTATAAAAATGCTTTCAATACTCCTTATTCCAGATAATACATCCTACCTGTAAATAATCATCCCCCATTAAAAGTTTCGTTGTAGCAGATGAACGTTTCAAAAGAAAGGAAAACACTGAAATGCAAAATGCCTAGCAAGATCGAGAACCACATAGCAAGAAAATGAACCACTAAGCAACTACGAGTACATGAAATAATTCTTCCTGGCCACGTCAGATTATACACATGAATAATCTTGCACTAATTTTTAGATAAAAATCATTCATTCATTCATTTCCAAAATTTTATTTTATTCCTTTTAGTAGTTTCTTTTTCATTAGTTTGCTGCCTGCAGTAGGGTATTCATATAAATTATTCATGCAGCCAGCAGCAGGTTAACTGCGTGTGTTCTTTATTATGCTTTTTATGTTTTTAAAAGCCAAATAAATAATGTTTTTTCTGTTTTATGGTGGAAAATCAATATAAAAAAATTTGG
Organism: Lypha dubia; assembly: GCA_947311025.1. NCBI lineage: Eukaryota > Metazoa > Arthropoda > Insecta > Diptera > Tachinidae > Lypha > Lypha dubia. The sequence goes on along the minus strand of OX371261.1, from coordinate 109,141,377 downwards.
TATATTTGACAAAGCTTCGTTTTCTTTTTTGTTTTGTTATTGTGGAATATTTGTGTAAGGGGGTTAATGAAATACAAAATTGATTTGTAGGTAGTGAATTTCCATATGAAATCAAAGCAAGGACACAGAAAACATTGAATATATATTGCCTTTGATGTCTGTCTCACATTTCTCTTATTGCCACATACTGTTTATTGGTGTAAACACATATTTTTTAATATTCATTCGCAGGCAAAAGTTTTCAAATAACCTTTGAAAAGGTTAATAAGGTTTTATTAAAAATTCAATATATGTATGTATTATTAATAACTAAATAAAACAATTTTAAAATTTGTTAATATTTAAGCAGTTTGAAGTTCATAAATTTAATAATCAGAGAAATATTAGATAGAAATTGTAAACATACTTCAAGCAACAAGGGAACATTTTATTATCTAAACATCCCAGCAAAAACTACTGCTTCGGCCGAAGCAGATTTGTAAGAACGAAGTGCTTGTTCTGTTTCTTGCTTCGAAAAGTGCTTCGTACATCAATGATTTCTGTTCGTGATGTCACACTTTGGAGCTCTTGTTTTTTAGGTGCGAACATGTCTGTCATGTCTGTTTTGTAACAATAGTTTGATTGCAAAAAATTTTATTTAAAAATATTATAAAACAAACCAAACTTTACTAAAAATCCAGCTAAAAAAAAAATATTATATAGAAAAAACTTCTTGCCTTAAAAGAATTTTTAATTTTCTATCATCCCAAAACTTCTTTTTCATTCAAGTGCCAATGTTATTCGAATTGTAAGTTAAACACTAAACGATCTTAAAAAAATATACAAAAAATACTGAAACACCACTTTTTTCTTGCTCAAAAACAAACAAACAACAATTTCTACGCATATTATTTAAGGCAACGGCATGTCTTAATTTCTAATTTCCACCGTTTGTCTGTGATATGCTGCAAATTTTGCAATATAATTATGACAGGGTAATACGCAGCTTTTTTAAATTAAACAAATGTGTGAGAAAAACCAGCAGTTTGAGATTTAAAAAAAAAAACATCAAAGCTATTTAACGCATTTATAAATTCTGGCACCTTGTTATGAGTACATATACACGCATGAATGTATGAATGAGTGATTAAAAGGGAAATATTAATAGGGCGTTCACACGATGTGTATTTGATAATATTGATGTGTCTCATCATGTGGTACTACTACTCGACAAAAATTAAATGAGAATTTACAAGGGCTAATTACTGCAAAAAAAAAATAAATACAACGAAAAATACAACAAAAAATACGCTATTATGGTTTTCTTTAATAATACGGATCATTAATTTTATTACAGAATATCAACAATGAATATATTCAATGAACAAATTCTTGCATTTAACACCAATGAATACCGTCATTGAAACAACGTATGCATATATTGAATGCAACTGATTTTTGGAAAAAAATTATTGAATCGTTATCCGTTTTTTTAGTGAAATAATTTCGAAAGCACCAACATATTAATGAATCATAAAGAAGTCTTTATTAGCTTAGAAATACCAAAAAGAGGCTTTCATGCTTTCTAAAATCTAGTATCTGCTATGTTAACTTCCAAAACATATCTTATCAACAACCAGTTAGAGAATCGATCTTCATGTTAAGTGTATGATGAGCTCTATTAGAAACCTTATCTTCATACGAATTCAATGAAAATTTCTCGATCATAATTCAAGATGTTGTGGTCAAAGGAACAAAGTATGCTTAATTCTCTATTTTATTAGACAACTTTATAGGTAATTTCCCTGAAAGTACAAAAAAATTTATTTTCATTTCTTAGGGATGTCAGTTCAAAAGTGTGGTTATTCACTAAAGTACAGGACCTTAGCGCCTTAGGAAATGAAATATGAACAGCTAAAGTTCCATATTAGCTACAAAATAAATACCATCTGCGTCATACTCCGTACTCCTTAATGCACTGTAACAGAATCATAGACAAATACGTACTCACACACACACTTACGAGTATCTAACTATTCAAAACCAGTAGATATAATTTTATTAACAAGTACAAGCAGAAAATATTTTATAAAAAATATAAGGAAAACACCCTAAATGTTGTAAAGTTTAGTTTTTAAAACATGTTGTTGTATTATCTAAAATAAGGGGTGATAAAAAAATTTTTATAAAACTTGCGTCTTTTGGGACTCGAACCAAGAGACCAAGGGAGGTTTCGTAGATAGGCACTCTAACCAGCACACTACAACAAGTTCACATAAGTACTACTTCTTCTTTCTGAAACCATTTAAAAATTGTAAATCCGATTAAAATCAACTGAGTTATGTGTTCATAAGTACTCGAACCTACCCGAAAATAGTTTTTTCGGAATAACTCCGAAATTTGAGGGTGTTTCCGAACTTTTAAAAATTGATTTATGATCTACTAAATAAGGTCTATAACCTACAATAGGTATCTTTTCAAGTATAAAAAAGTGCTCATTTGTAGCACCGTGTAATTATTATAAAATTATTACAAATATTATTTTCTTTGATTTTTGAAAAAATTTCCAACACTTCTCGTGAACTTAAATGAGTATACCCGTTTTTTATACCCTTTTTGAAAGCCGAGGAGCATAGAATTCGTCATACGTCGCCTTTTTCAACTGACAGCTTAATTAAACAATATGTTTTTTATGTACGTTGAGTACTTCGGCAACTATCATCAATTTGTTCTTTTTTTTTGGTTTTATTGTTCGCTCAAAAATAAAATAATTTAAATATAAATTTATTCGATTTGATAAAGTTTTGTTAGTGTGTTATAAAAAAAAAATAAAGAAAAAGTTTATAATGAAATCAATTTCTCTCCGTTAACAAAGTACTCATTGTGCCAACATTATCCGTCATTGCGTTAATGTCAGTTGGAAAAAGCAACAGATTCTATGTCCCGCGGCCTTAAGTATTCAAATTTTTATGAACTATTCAGAAGTACGTTAACTTCTAACTCAGTTTGTAACAAACAATTTCATTTGCATGCTAAAATGTATTTAAATTTAGTAAAAATATTCTTACTTTTATAAAATCCGCACTCAAATAAAATAAAAATTTTCTTGAACATTTGTGTGTTATTATTTTGAGAATTTTTTTTTTTTTTGGATTTAAAAAAAAATTTTGCATATTAATTAAATTTAATAGAAATTTTTAAAACTATTTCCAAGGAAATTTTTTTACTAAAATTTAGTACATTTCTTTTTTTTAGTGTAGTTATTGTATGGATTAAAGTAAAAGAAATCCGCACAAAAACCCAAATGTGAAAATAAGCCAAGTTCCTATCCACAAAAATTTCGGACGTCAAAAGTACTGAGATCAAAATAAGGACCAAGTTTTTGATAGGTACCATACCAACTCATTTCTAGGCAATCTGTAAGCTTTGCAATATTTTTTTGCCTTTCTAATATGGAAAAGTATTCTTGGAAAAATATTGGCAAACTTACAGGTTGCCTACAAATGAGATGATATTTGAAAATTAGTTATAGAAACCAATGTCACGTTGCTATAACTGATATGAGAAAGAAGTGTATTATCACTCTTTTTAAATAATATTCAATGAATCGTCCTACAAAAGATCGGATGGTAAGTATAATTATTATATTTTTTGGTATAAAATCTTCTAATAAAATACATTAACGAACTAAAGACACTTATAGACAAGTGCTTAACCCATTTAAAACCATATCAAAATTAAGCAATTAAGTATCAGTAACTTAGATATCATATCAATATATCTGTGCCAAAGCATAAAAAGTGCCTAAGTCGAGATAAGCTGATTTTGAGTAAACATCTCCATACGCATTTTGCATATGCAAAAGTAAATCTGGGCAAAGTTTAAATTATATTGAACGATTTTTTACGCAGTTCTGGCACAAGTACTTGCTGCTTTTATTTTTCTAATTAATTATCCCGTATGAAATAACATCGTATTTTATCTTATAACATATTAAATCTCAAATTGAATATATATGTTATAGTGGACAGAACCATGTGTTAAAAAATGAAAAGAATCGAAAAATGAATGATGAAATTTTAGTACAAAGCGATAACATTTTTATCACATATTAAACATTTAAAACTGCTTTTCTAGACAACTATAAAATACGACTTAAGCACTTTTTCCTTATTGCCACAGATATTCACTCCACTGTACATTAGTTCAGCGTCCCAATATACGCAATCAATCAAAAAGAAAATTCATTTATAAACATGCATACTCACCATTCTAAGCGTATATCCGCTTGTTCGGCAAAACTGCTAATGACGTTTTTTCTGCAATAAATTCTTCACTCACAATTGCCAATACCTACTTGGTGTACCAATATATTATATGAATTCGTTGATCGTATATAAGAAAGCGAGCAAAATTTTTTTTCTGTCATATTCTATTGTTTATGTTGATTATCCAACGCTAACGAAACCGTTCATTATTTAACTCCGGCTTCAGTGTTCTTTTCCTCATAGTATTTCTGTGAATGAAGACTATGATGAATATTCGTCACTGTTTTCGTCAACGGAATGTAAGCGAGAGGGTGGCGATTGTATACTTCCAATGACATCCCCATGTTAAATTCGTTACACAAACGCACTGCGTAGGTGTTGCCGAGCACGTATAGGTCATTGCTTTGTGGATAATGGTATAATGACTTATGGAATGTATCCGCAGACAAGCGGGTAAATACAGATGTCTGTGTGTGTTTGTGTATTTAATAGAAACCATCAACTATCAAACGCATTTTATCATAATTTTTCTGTTTGCCACAAACGCACTGTCACACAGCCTTATGCAACATAAATCTGAAACGGCATTGTAATAAGGTAAAATATACATACATATATGATTTAGATTGTTGAATATAAAGATAAAAGGCATGCACACACACACACACACACGCAGAAAAAACACATTACAAAAATTAAGGAAATACTATAACTGCAACATTTTTACCGTAACCTAATTTTTGCCCTGCTGTGTTAGAAATTTAATAAAAATGTTTGTTCCTGATGTTTTTCCAACATCTAATTTTTAAAAGTTCGCACAATAAAAAAAAAAACATAATAAAAAAAATGGGGAAAATAATTCATAACAAAATGGATGTGCATAGTGCAGCATGTCCTTAGGGAGTAAACTTTTACTACCACCACTGCTGTTGCTGCTGCTACTGTTGTTGATCATCCGTTGCATTACAATGTTTTAATAATAATTGTAGCTATTCTGTTTTGTTTGTGTAAATTGTTGTTGTTGTTGTTGTTATTATAAGGTTGACTTACGTTACGTAGCAATTATTATGTACACACACAAACATACAAATTCACATTTGTTGTTATAGCTTCCAAAAAAGAGAGAGAGAGATAGTGTGTGTGCGAATGTTGTTGCATGTTACTTTAATTTTTAATTTGTTGTACAAAATTTTATATTTACTATCCTGCCTGTAACAGTTGTACATTGTTTGTTTTTTCTTTTCAAAAACCACTTTTGCTACTTCAGTTGTAATTATTTTCCAGAATTTATTTTTTCGATTGTTTCTCTCAATTGTGGTTTAATGCGTGGGAAATGTTTGCTTAATGGGATTTTCTTCTCATGTACTTGGTCTTGTTGTGTGGCATTTTTTGTAGATTGCGTGTTTTTTTTTTTGTTTGCCAAATGTGTTGCATTTGATTGTGTAACTGCGTTACGCTAGATCGTAAATGAAGTTATCAATTTCAATGGTATGCTCACCCACCCACAATTAATTGAAATGATTCGAAAAGGGAGCATCATCTTTTTTGGTTTTTTTGAGAAAAATATGTTCTGGGAAAAATTTTAAGGCTGAAAATAGCGAACCATGTGGAAGTTTGCCAGATACAAAAGGTTAATTGCATTAATACATTGATGTTGCCTGACTATAACAGCTTAATTGCAAAATGTTAAGTGAGATTCGGATTACCATGAATTTGAGAAGAAATTTTAAAATTTCTATTTCTGTTTTATAAGGGTTAACTTGTTTTAAAATTATTTTCACATATCAATTATTAACTACAATGTATATATTTTTGTTAGTTTTATCGTATTACTTAGAAGTGTGTTACAAACTTTCTTGAATTACTAAAGAAAGATGTCATGTCGTGTGTGAGATATCGATTTTTTTTTATTCGTTTGTAAGGCCAATTGATGCCATTATATGTGGAATAAAACATTGTTCAAATGTTCGATGCGTCTGCTCTGTATGGAGATCATCCGAAATGTTCAATTGTGTATAACTCTGGCGCATAAATCATTCTGAATTCGACCGATGGCATTGATTATGAGGGACCGATTGTGCTTTATTCTTATACAACTGTGACTTAAGAAAGCCCCACAAGAAAAAGTCTCAGTGGGTCAAATAACACGATCTCATAATCTTTTTTAGGATCCTTTAGACGCTCTTGGATCTTATGTGGATTGTTATCGTCCTGAATTCGACAATTTTGTATGCTCACGTACGTACGCATTCATCACGAAATGGGAAACATCGCTGAAGATGATTTTTTAATGAAAATTAGCGTTAGTTGCCAACTACTTCAGAGTTCATTAAGTGAAGAAACGTCGTTGTGTGTGGGTCAGTTCAGAACAACCTGAATAATTTACAACACAAACACTACCGCTTTTATCCACCTTAGGGGCTGTGCACACATTACGTAACGTTGTTTTCAGAGATTTTTTATTAACTACAACACCAAAAAAAAAAAAAAAAAACAACTCAAAAAAGCCAATAAAATTTAACAAAAAATATATTAAAAACAAAAAATTATTTCCATAATTTAATCCGATTAAAATTCAAATGTTTTAAGAAATGATTTCAGCAAACAATCTTTGTTTCGATCGTTTCATTTAGCTGTATTGAACAACACCAAGAAGATCCATTTAAAGAAGCAACAAGAGGCTTAAGTGAACTAGGTAGAATATGAAGAACTTTAAAGCTAAATATTTAACTAATATTTATAGATATATTTTGCAGATAATAGATTTCTTCTAAAACCTGTTATACAAATTAAATTTCACGAACCTCAATAATATCATCCAAATATTGTTTATTATCCTGGTCCTTATTATCCATATTCTTATCCTTGTCCTATTAATTACCGAACACTTCCCTCACAAAAACCACCAGAACCAAAGCCAAATTATATAAATCATTATGGTCAGCCATAATACATTACAGTGGATAGTAAAAATGGCGTTAACGGCTAATCTAATGTAAATGGCGGCAATGGCCACATTGACGAAAATGCTAACACTGAAGACGATTCCAAAGCTGGTATCAGTGGTGCTGGAAGTAGTGGAAATCTTATTTACATTAGAGATCCATATTTTGCAAATGTAGAAACCACTGGTACATTTGGCAGCTATGAACCGACTAATGAGGAACTCAAACCACATTATATTTACAGTAGTGTTGCAAATGGCCTTATTGGAAACTTGATCGGTTTCGTATCAGTCAATAATGCCGATGAAGACGGTACCTCATTCACCATTGATAATAGCAATATAAAATTACCGATTGGTATTCAATTGGTCAATGGTACAAATCAGGCTGAATTCAGTAAGAGTTTTCAAAGTGTCCAAAAGACTTTATTATAAAGGGTGTTTTTTTTTTTTAGACTGTCACAACTTTGAATTGGTATCACAGCTTTATTTGAACACCCATTTAACAGCTAATAGTTGCTTTTTGTTTAGTTTGCATATAAATTTTATTATAAATTGAATTGAAAATTGTTGAAATTTTTAATCAAAATAATTATTATATTCGTCAAACTCATCGTGCAGCGGGGCGCGCTACAATTGAGTTACTCAAAGAAACTTTTGATGAAGAAATAATTTCACGTAAGGGCTCAATTAATTGGCCACCAAGATCGTGTGATTTAATCCCATTAGATTATTTTTTTTGGGGTTATGTTACATAAGTCACGTCTATGTCGAAAAACCACAAACAATTGAACACCTGGAAATCAACATTCAATGAGCTATCGGCGAAATAAGGCAGCAAATGCTGCGAAAAGTTGTAGAAAATTGCTGTTCTAGATTGCGCCTTCTACGCGCCAGCCGTGGCGGCCACATGGCAGAAATCATATTTAAACATTAATTTCATGAAATATTCTTTCCAATAAAGCTCGTTTCATTGATATTAAAAATAAAATTCTACATTTATTTGAGCATGTACTCACGTATTTATGTCTTAAATTTTATTTATTTGTTGCGGGTAAGCAATGTCTAAATATATATTTTTTTGTGAGCCATACCAACTCATCAGTAGATGTTTTACCCTTTATGTTTAAAAAGTTTTAAAGCTCATCTATTTATACAAAAACTCACAAATATATTTTTGTGAATTACAAAGCATAAAAACAGCTTTCAAAATTGTTTAAACACATACAACAAATAATTTCCCATTATGTACAAAGATTTGTTACGGATTAAAAATTTTACACTGAAAAATTAGTAAAAAGCTTTACGTGGGGTGGGGTGGGGGGGGGGGGGGGGGAAAAAAAACCCCGAAAACGGCGTTACGTGATATGTGCACAGCCTCTAAGTAACTTATCCAGAAATGTAGTCTACTAAGTACAGATTAAAAGGACAATTGACAAAATATCCGTCCTATTCTTAATGACTTTCGGATATGAGATAAGTAGTTGCAATAAAATAATTGGGCGTGGCACTACCTATTTTGAACAAATAATTTTGGAATTGTTTTTAAGCGAATTCAGTAAGAAACTTAAAATTTTTTTTCGGTACTTTATTTTTTATAATGATGGTGAGGAACTTCCTACAAAAAAGAAATAAAGCGTCAGTAGGACATGAAATATTTCTGAAAAGTATGTGTATCAGATTATCTTTATCCAGAGCTACCAAAACAACATATGAATATGGTGCAAATTTTGAAAGTCAGTATTCCAGAACATTAACATTAAGAACAACTGAGACATCAGAAGAATACAAAAGGCGTATCAGAAGTGATTTATTATTTATGTACATTCTAATGATTACGATGTAAAACGGTAGCAGTTTCCTATTCAAATCACTTAGGGTCCTTCTTTATAAATGCGTTTCGCTAATGTAACTAAGCCATGTTTTTCACATGCGAAAATTTATGAAGCACCCTTTCCTGTACATGTTGATCCAGGATGAAAGTCAGAGAATATAAAGTGTTTCCTAAAGCATTAGAATCATTTCAATTTTAGCAAATTAACTATAAAGGGAACGCAAATTTTAAAGATACGTTATAGAGCAAGTTTTTACTTTTTGTTCTTATCATAAGAACTCTTTGGTGTAGTTAGCATTTTAAAAATGAGATTAATAATTATGCATACTCTGATCTAAATCCTAGAGATATTTTGTCTGAACTGATATTTATTTATATTATCTGCATTTGGTCTCACTTCATCAATCAAATCTATTAGGATATAGTCTCTTAAAATAAAGACAAAAGTGCATGCAAGGATTAAGCTCAAAATAATTTTGTTGGCTTTTAAATTTAACTCAAAATTCTTTTTTAAATATGCCAACACATGTATGGGATGTAAAAACAACCTCATAGTCATTCATCATTTAGGAAAGTAGCAAAAAAGAACAAAAGCAGGACGTTCATTTGCGTTGATATGATTCCCAGCCAAACTAGGATATGATTTCATATTTTTGTGTATTTTTTTTTTTTTTTTTTTGACTGCTTGTAAATTAATTAAATTATGAAAAATTACAAATTGCTAAGAATTCTTTAAATAAATATTGAATTTAATAAGTTTATTTACAACGAGTACAGCACGCCCAATTGAAATGGACCAACCCAAATATCATCAACAGACAACAACATGAGTGTACATGCAACACGCGTCCAACACGCGACTCTAGCCTTGAGAACATTTATAAAGCTGGCTGCTTAAAATCGATTCCAGTTTCAGTTTTGGGCAAAGATATAAGCGAAACTAAGAAAAAATTTATGCAAACACGCACCGGATAATAAGCCAGAATTTTTTTCATAATTTTAAGAAAAATAAATAATTTATGAAAAATAAAACTCCAAGAAACTGAAAAACTAAGTAAAATAATTCATAATTAAAAATCATATATACATTTCATTTTTCAAATAATCCCATACTAACGCTGCCACGCACTAAAAGGATTTTAATATTAAATTTTTTTATCGTAATTTTTCATTATATTAAGGAAATTGAAACGCGCTTCCATTATAATGAAAACCATGGCAAACACAAGAACATATGTACGTACATACACACAGCCATACACAGAAAAAGGGCAAATGCATCTAGACTGAACAATCGTACAAAATTGAAAGCATGGACGTACATACGTACGTTTATGGTAAATAATAACATCATTTAAATTATGGCAGTAAATGTTGTTTAAAAAAATCGAACTTTTAACCCCCTTTTATTTGGCCATTTAAATTCTTAATGTTTCCTGATGTTGCTCAGGGTGACGCAACTGCTGATGGTGAGATATTGATAACTGATAGAAACACCGATAGCAGTGATGAATGAATGGACTGTTTATTTAAAGATTTCAGTTATTTTCCACACGTTTGTTCTCTCATTATTTTCTGTTTACTATTTGCTAAGTTCATTTATTAAATAAAGACATGTACAAAATTTAAGTAAAATATTTCCTTAGAAATAGTTTAAAAAAATTAAACCAAATAAATTGTAAATAATTTAAGAATAAATGAAATATTTCATGTCTTTGAAAATAGTTGAGAATGTTCCCCCAAAAAATCTTACTTTCAAGGAAATCTGTATTTAATATAAGAAATAATTTTATTTTTAGTTCAGTGCTGAATTATAATTTGCATACTTAATAAATGAAAATGATTGTCTTCAACTTAGGTTCTTCTAAAAGATCACCTCTGTAACTACTTATTTATATTTTGTTAAGCAGTTATGGGTGTCTATATGACGCCAATGCCATTTTTTAAAGAAACACTACAAATATTTTTTTTTTTTTTGCTGTTAGAAAATACAAATTGTGTTTTTAACAGGAAATTTTTACTAAAAACTAAAAAAATTTTTGCTAAAAACTACTTCAGTGTTTAACCAAAAATTAGTAAAAATTTTGTCGTGTGCGCCAATCTTCCATCTATGAAGTGGTTCATATCCTTGCTATATAGATTTTTATTCTGCTAAGTGCTTCTCATTTCCGTGTTTTATCCTGTAGAAAGCGCCTTCTGAACTGTCCATATGATACAACGAAGGTTTTGATGTCAGGATACCTCTGGAATGTCCAGTATGGCTTCTTGAAACGTAAATGTGTTGTCTAAAAAAAGCGAATGAGTGGAGTTGGAAACAATTAAGTTATGAATTTTTAGACGAAATGAATGATGTTTAATTAAAAAAAATTTTTAATTAATGAGACTTCAGTTTGTTTTGTAAAATAAATTATAAATTTTATAAGAAAGGAAAATTGATTAAGAAACTTATATTCTTTTGGGCTTCGAAGGACATTTTGTCATACGAATGAAATAATTTTATTTTAGCTTTGAAAAAATTATTTCGCAAATGATATACAACTTAATTGTTCGTTCTAATTTGAAAACTGAAAAACGGGAAATGGTTGTCCTCAGTTTAAGTTAATAATTTGTTTCTTAATTTGAAAAATTTCGTAACAATAAAAACAAAAAAATTTTTGTAAATTAGTTTTGGATCACAAACAACTCCATTTTATTTTCTATGTGAACTTTGCTAGTGAGAGTTGGCAAGTTTCAATAGTGTGGAGGTTAGAGTTCCTATCTACCGTATCGAAGGACCGCAGTTTGCATCCCAGTAGTCTTTAATAAAAGAGCTTTTAACTTTCCCCTTCCCCATTTGATTTGAATGGTAGTAGTAGCCATAATTATAGATTTCCCTGCCTTTCCTTCTTGTAAACCGGCCATCAGCTACAACAAAGCTTTTGATATCACGAGAGCGCTGGACCATCCGGAATACTTATTTACAACATTTAGTTGCATTATCTGGAATAAGGGGTGATGAAAACATTTTTATAAAACTTACATCTTTTGGTCTTTACGATTTCTTACTGCAGATTTGTCATATATTTGAACTTTTCTTCTTTTATAACATTTTTACGTAAGATTCAGGTAACGTTAGTTTTAGTTATTAAAAAAAATATCGTTATGGTTCTATTGTTAATTTTATTCCAGTTCAATGTAATTTTTTTTCTTGTTTTAATAAATAAATTCTAATTAATACATTAGAATTGCATTTAACTTATTAATGGCAATAATTTAAATTTTGCAATCTTCTTTAAAAATTAAATATCAAGGCTATCTCCCCATTTAAACTAAAATATTTTAGTTTTTGTTGTTTTTTGAATAAGCATCTTCATTTCAATTAACATTTACAAGAACGAAAAGAAATCATAGAAATGGCACTTTAAAAGTTTTTCGGGCAAACAAATTGATTTTCAATTATCAAGAAAAATTACTTCGAACTAAACAAAAACAAAATGAAAATGCTCGTAGCAGAATAAATTGTGTAAATAAAAAAAAAAAAAAAAACTATTAAAATAAAATTTACAAAAACTTTTCTCTATCACTTTCCCTTATTATTACCATTATTGAACAATTGCAAAATGAAAAGAAACGTTGTTGGTGGTAGTGGCTTGCAAAACTATATATAAAGTGGCAATTTAAACGAACAAGTATGAAGGGAGAATTGTGCGGGGTATGGCTCTAATATAAAATTCTTCAGAATTCATTTAAATCAATTAAAAAAGTTGAACGCTACAAATTAAGCAAAAATCGTATTGTATGTGTGTATATTTGGTGTTTAAAGTAGTTTTAGGGCAATAGTGTTTCAAGTGAAAGTTATTCGCAAGAAAACTATTGAAGAAAAGTTGTACCCTTTCATGTAATCAAAATGATAAGGATTTTAAGTGGAAGTGCAGGAAAAGCACAAAGATGCGACAATTTTACAGCAGAAAAAATACTTCAAACATTTTAGAAATCAACAACATCTAAACATTTTTTCACGACTTAATGGCATTTTGAAAAAGAATTACAGATGTAATAAATAGTCGACACAAAATTAACCTAAATTTTTTAGATACAATTTGATTCAGTTGATTCAGTGTTACTACAAGAAAGCCGTAATTATAATTAATATTTCTTTTCATTTAATAAAAGGTTTTCCAATAGGAGTGATATGATTTCTTCAAAGCAGTGGGTTTCAACTGGCGGCTCGCGGCCCCCATGGGGGGCCTTTCTCGGGGGGTTTTTTTAATTTAATTTTCTTAATTCAAAATCATAAAAGAAATTTTAATTAAAAGCATAAAAGTACTTATATTAATACGAACGCAGGGCTTACTATTTTTAATTAAATGCGAAAAAATTGGTTGCAATTGTGACACGCAAACAATTAAATCATTTTCTAAATTTATTTTATTCCTTTTTTGTTTTAATGTTCAGCATTTGTGAAAAAGTCATTTCGCACAGATAAGATGTTGAAAATTCAATCAAAAATCCAATAAGAGTGATATGATTTCCTAAAAAAAAAATACTTTTTGTTAAGGAAATTCAAAAGATTTTTATTTAATGTGAATAATAAACGATACAATTAAGCTCTAAATAAAACGTCATTCAAATGGCCTCCACGACTTCTTCTGCAGGAACGAATTCGATGAACCCAATTTTCGAGCACTTTTTCCACTAAATCAAGTCGAATGTCATGAATGGCACGCACGTTCAATATTGACTTGTAAAGCTTGAAGAGAGTCTGGTTTATTTTCAAAGACCAATACCCCCACAAGAAAGAGTCAAATGGTGTTAAATCACAACTTCTTGGAGGCCATTCAATATCACAATTTCTTGAAATAATCGAATCTCCAAAATTTTCTTAATTGTTGCATTATGTGGCACGTAACCCCGTCTTGTTGGAACCAAATGTTGTCAAGATCAACTTCTTCCAATTTCGGCCATAGAAAGTTGGTTATCATCGATCTATACCGCCAGGTTGTGGTTTGTGACACTCCCAATTGTTAAGAACGTCTTGGAATCGACAAATTGTGATCTTCAGCAACACTTGTCTGAACAGCAGCAATATTTGCATTACTTCGAGCGGTTCGTTATCTTATTGGCACTTGAACATTATGTAAATAAAATGTAAGCTCAAAATTTTTAACAATTCGACGAATAGCGACCACACTTGGACGATTATTACGACCATAAAATGGCAAAGCGGACGAAAATTTGCAATTAGAGAACGATTATTTTGATAAAAAAAAAAACTGAATAATTTGTAAACGTTGTACTTGCGTATATCTCTCTCCATGATGAAATTGTAAACACTACTGAATACAATTAAAAACAAATGACAGATCATGACATATTACAAATGGCCGAAACGTCATTTCAAAATCATATCATCCCTATTAGAAAACCTTATATAACGTTTATAATTTTACAGATCTTTTGAGGGTGGTGCTGGATAAATTAAGCGCTACGGATGAGTATCTTCTGAGATTAAGAGAGTTTAGCTCCTACATTGGAACCACCTTATGATGTTATGCACGATGCATACTCTATCTCCTTGGGATAAGAGTTTTTTTTTTTTGAGTCCAACGCATTGGCTCTGAACATGCAGGCCGATGCCCGCATATCTGCTCCCCATAGTGGAATAATTCCGTGACCGGTTATTGGTTAAAATGTAATATATTTTTGATGTACCTAGTTCGTTTTATTTTATTTATATATGAAAACAAATAGTCGAGCATTAAAGGCACGGTAAATCCTATTGATATTACTATTGAAATAAATGCATTTGTATGTCCTTAAAACTAGTAAGAAAAAAGTTTTTAGTTTTAGAAAAAACCCTCTCAAATCAGATAAACATTTCCTTTAATATACAATTTTTTTGGGGGGTGACGAACTATTTTCGAAGAACTGAACTATATTATTTTTTTTTTATTATTAAGGAAATTTAATTTTATTTAAAATAAAGTTTTCTAGACTATAATAAAATTCTAACTACTAAATTTAGGAAATTTTTTTTATTCTATTTTGAATAATTTTCTTCCTCCAATTTTACACAAGTACATAAGTTGTGTCTTCGAAAAAAATTTTAAATAATTTAACAAACTACAAAGCCACACACAGCGACTTGAGAAAAGAGTTTGAAAAATATTATTATGGTGGTTAACTGAATGACTTTCTGGACAGAAGTGAGAAAAGTTATAAGGTTCGAAGAGTGTCATGGAAGCTCAAGTAAAATATAACTTTTTTTAAATTCGAATTGAATTTCAATTACAATCTATTATTTTAACAAAATAATCTATTAAATTCTATCCGCACAAAAACACAAATGTGAAAATAAGGCCAAGTTCCTATTCAAAATATTTCGGCCGTAAAAAGTACTGAGATCAAAATAAGGACCAAGTTCATGATATGTACAATACCATCTCAAAAGTGCCCGTTTAAAAATTTGTTAATTTCTCATCAGGTCCTACCTGTGTACGAAATTTAAGCTTTCTAGCTCTACTGGATGTGCCCCATATAATAAAGGGTTATGATACTCCCCCCCGATGAAAAGTGCCAGTTTAAAAATTATTTTTGTTAATTTCTTATCAGGTCGTACATGTGTGCGAAATTTTAGCTTTCTAGCTCTACTGGAAGTGCCCCATAAAAAGAAGGGGCACCCTAGTGCCCGCGGGTGGAAAGTGCCCGTTTTCAGATTTTTCTGGTTAATTTCCCACCAAAACCTGCATGTGTACCGAGTTTCAGCTTTCTAGCTATACTGAAAGTGCCCAATAATATTGATGAGTCTTTGAGTGAATATGTACTAAAATATGGACTTTTCACACCTTAATATCTCTGGAAGCTTTAATGATAGAACTTTAAAATTTAACTTGTCAGGTCTTTTCTGTGGGGAGACCTTATGTTTTAAGTTTTATTTTGTTATGATCAAGAAGAGCAAAGTTATGAGGGGGTAAAAACAGCTCGAATGGTTTCGTCTAAATATACACACTGTGTGGCCGAAGTTGCCAGAAAGCGAATTTATACCAGGTAGTATTATCTCTGAAGCAATTAAATTAGCCGCTACCACTTGCTTCATGTGTCAAAAAGGACAAATGCAAGAATGTTGTTACAAAGAGAAATCAAGAAAACTAACATAACTTCAGAACACATGCATATTTTTAATAGTTTAGATTTGCACAGCTGATGATGACGTAGGCTAATAAGGTCACCTGGTAATGAATTCGCCTTGGTATGTCATTACGGTAGAGTGTTGCATCATTCACCATATAAAATAAAATCAGTCAATTAAATCACAAGTACAAAAGAAGACAAATAAAAATCAAATTAAAACGTGAACACTTAGATTTAGTTGCTCTTCGATGTTGCAAGTCCTTTATATTAAATAAGTATGTAGAAAGCACTATACTTATCACTACTATGACCTAATTTTCGAGATTGTATTTATCTGTAGAGAAGAACTACTATTCAACATGTAAACAACTATTCTCGCATTTAAACTCTCTTAACGTACACACACACACACACAAGCACATACATACATTGTACATAACCTTTGGCAATTTAGCAGTTTAACTATTTCCTAATAACATCCGTTAGTAGAATTTCTTGTTGTATTCTCTAGTCGCAGGATATAATTTATATTCTGTGCAAGAGTGCATTTAAATCATTGCAATATTACGATATTCGTATACACTGACAGACATACACACACTCTTGCACATACAAACTCGTGCAGTTGTGCTCGTTCTTATTAAGTTTCCAATTGCAATAAAGCGCGTCTTTTTTAATATTCCAAGCATGACAAAATCAAATCAATTAACAGAAAATCAATTACTACAATTTTTAAGCTTCTTTTTTTTCTTGTCTTCTTTCTTTCTTTTTTCATCTCCTATTTTTAATATGAAATCCTTCTTTTTTCTCATTACTTGCATTTTACGTTGTTCATGTTTATGTACCAGTACTATTTCGCCTGGGTAGCTGCTGTGCAAAAAAAAATGAGGAAAAAAAAATATATCGCAGTACATGACAGCACTGTTGCTTTATGGATACGCTTTAGAGGTTGTATGCATTTTGGTGTGTTCTTTTTATGGTCTGTGATGTTGTAGATATTTGTTCTACTTTGGCCACAGTATCTAAATGATGGATATTGGGTTTCCGTTTCTTTCTTCTTTTGTATTCATGTTATTTTCTTTGTTTGAATTATATTCCACAGGAATTATATTTAACTGTAGTTGTTTCAACAAATTTTAAATTTATTTTAGAGATTTGTTTGGTTTGTTTAAAAACTTTAGCAGGGTACTTTTTGTTGTATGAAAATAAATTAAATTGTCCTGGGATAATTTAAGAAACTAAGAGAAAAAAATACTTAATTAAATGATTTAAATTAATTAATTTAAAAGAAGCTAAAAAAATTTATAAAATATATACCTTTTGAAGTTTATTTTAGGCTTCTTTATAGCACAGGACGAACCATCTGTCAAAACGCTTGTCTTTCTGATCGTCACAAGTTTCTACCTCAAGAACCGTAAGAGGTTTTTTTTACAACGAATGCATAATTATGGCTGATAACCATTGAAAATTCAAATTAACAGGAGAAGGGGAAAGTTTAGATAGGAACTGTAACCACCACACTACTGACACTTGCCAACTCTCACCAGCAAAGTTCACATAGAAAATAAAATATAGTTATTTCTAATCTAAAAAAAATATATACAAAAATTATTTTTTATATTTGCAAAATTTTTCAAATTAAGAAACAAATCATGAACTTAAACTGAGGACAACTGTTTTCCGTTTTTCAGTATGCAAATTATAATAAATCATTTCCTAAATCATTTTTTAAAAACTGAAATAAAATTATTTCATTCGTTTGACAAAATGTCCTTCGAAACCCAAAAGAATAAAAGTTTCTTAATCGATTTTCCTTTCTAATAAAAATAATTATTTATTTTATAAAATGAATTGAAGTCTCACTAATTAAAAACTTTTTTGATTAAAAATCATTCATTTCGACTAAAAATTCGTAACTTATTTGCTTCCAACTCGCCTCATTCGCTTTTTTTAGACAAAATATCTGCGTCTAAAGAAGCAATACTGGACATTCCAGAGGTATCCTGACATCAATGCCTTTGTTGTACCACATGGACAGTTCAGACGGCGCTTTCTACAGTAGAAAACACGGAAATGAGAA
The DNA here is from genome assembly GCA_947311025.1 of Lypha dubia. Classification (NCBI taxonomy): domain Eukaryota; kingdom Metazoa; phylum Arthropoda; class Insecta; order Diptera; family Tachinidae; genus Lypha; species Lypha dubia. The sequence goes on along the minus strand of OX371261.1, from coordinate 109,123,162 downwards.
GCACTTAGCAAAATAAAAAAAAAAGTATATAGCAAGGATATGAACCACTTCAGAGATGGAAGATTAACGCACACGATGAAATTTTTACTAAGTTTTGGTTAAACAGTGAAGTAGTTTTTAATAAAAATTTTTCTAGTTTTTAGTAAAAATTTCCTGTGAAAAACACAATTTGCATTTCCTAACTTCAAGAAAAATTTTACCGAGCTTCTGTACAAAACGGCATTGAATTAAGTAAAATTTCCCAAATATTAGTTAATTTTCTTTGTATCATTAAAGTTTAAAAATACTCTTTATCGGCATGCTGGTGAAACTAAACAGTATGTTAAGTAAGGCAGGAAAAATCCCACCAAAACAAAAAAAATCCTAAACTTGAAAAAGTGGCAAAAACTCAAAAAACTGAAAACAATCGCCAAACTATTCCAATTGAAAAACAATTATTTAAACTAAAAAAAAAAAAATACAAAAGGAAAAAAATATAATCAACAGGAATGATCGCCAAGAATTTACATAAATCTGTAATTTAGGAATCTGGATATGTCAATGTCCCAGAAACTGTTCCAGTGCTAACTGATGTAAGTAATTCACTCATTCATTATAGTAAATTCATCTAGTAAGGAATACCGCAATAAATACTGCAACAAAAAATAGTTATATTTATATTTTCCAGTTACGGATGAATCTACTTCAATACTTTATAGAAACAATCTAAATAAATCACAACAAGAAGAGCAAAGGAAATAATTAATTTTCAGTCCAACCCAAATACGCATTAAGACCTGAAGCCACTTTTAGTTTATAAAATCAAAATAAATAATTGTGTGTTAGTATGCCTTTAAGCACATTTGACGTAAATTAAATCTTGCATAGCTTAGATTCGATTTATCAACTTTCAGACGTGACTTAATTTAAATTTTGAAATATTAGGTTTTCCAATATGGATGATATGATTTTGAAGCGATGTTTCGGCCATTTTCAGTAGTGTTTAAATTTCATCATGAAGAGATAAACGCAAGAACAACGTTTAAAAATTATTCAGTTTTATTATCAAAATAATCGTTCTTCAATTGCAACTTTTCGTGCGCTCTTGCCATTTGAAATGACGTTTCGGCCATTTGTAATATGTCATGATCTGTCATTTGTTTTTAATTGTATTCAGTAGTGTTTACAATTTCATCATGGAGAGAGATATACGCAAGTACAACGTTTACAAATTATTCAGTTTTTTTTTTTTTATCAAAATAATAGTTCTATAATTGCAAATTTTCGTGCGCTTTGCCATTTTATGGTCGTAATAATCGTCCAAGTGTGCTCGCTATTCATCGAGTTGTTGAAAATTTTGGACTTACATTGTCTTTACATAATTTTCAAGTGCCAATAAGACAAAGAACCGCTCGAAGTAATGCAAATATTGCTGCCGTTCAGGAAAGTGTTTCTGAAGACCGTAATTTGTCGATACCAAGACGTTCTCAACAATTGGGACTGTCTCAAGCCCCAACCTGGCGTATTTTGAGAAAGGAATTAAGTTTGCATCCGTATATAATTGTTCTCACTCAAGAACTGAAGACATTGGACCGCCGTAAACGTAGTGAATTTGCTGATTTTGCCCTGGAACAACTTATTTAAATTGTGATTTAAATGGCCTCCAAGAAGTTGTGATTTAACACCATTAGACTATTTCTGGTGGGGTTATTTGAAGTCATTTGTCTTTCGAAATAAACCAGACTCTCTTCAAGCTTTACAAGTCAATATCGGACGTGCCATTCATGACATATGACTTGATTTAGTGGAAAAAGTGCTCGAAAATTGGGTTCATCGAATACGTTCCTGCAGAAGAAGTCGTGGAGGTCATTTGAATGACGTTTTATTTAGAACTTAATTGTAACGATTGTTCTTCACATTAACCCTTATACGTTCTTCAAACAAAGTTACGTTAGAGTTCTTCGGGTGAAAACTCACCCCTGTAAATTCTTTACTGATTTTCTAATGAAAATAACATTTTTTTAGTTTAATATAAGGTATTTTTATTCAGCTGAGTTCAATAAAAAAATAATAGAGAAACAATAACAACTTAAACCATCCACTAATTCAATCAGATGCTATTAGAATAACTTACTTTGAGCTTTTATATATATAGTAATAAAATTTTACATAATTATAGTAATAAAAACTAACTCTTTTTATTGCAATATGCGCATACAAAATATGCTATTTTATGCTGTGCGCAAATTGATTTTTGGCAAGAAGTACATGACGAATATGCTTTTCTGTGGTTTTTGGGCAAAGCTTACATCGAGAACCCGAAGTCAATTTTCGGTTTTTGCGACTTGATAACGTAGAACGCTCTTCGCTTGACTGACGTACATAGGTGTTCAATAACGGTATTGCAGAATCTACCCTTGGTAACGAAGATCGGCGTTGAATTTCTGCATTTACTAATGCCGTCCCAGTTCGTGGAGAAATAATCTACTTTTGTATAGTTTTCCTTTATTCCAATCGTTGTTCATTTCTTGCCATAGAACGTAAGCATTAACTGCTGATAAGTGTTTCTTTTCACTAAATAAGTACTCACCAGCTGATCTAAAGTGTCTACACCCGCTTTAGTTTTATTATAATATGATATAATCTCTGGCAACTGATTTCTTCCATGTAATACTGATTTATTATGATGAAAAGTACTAAGAGCATTGACAATTTTGTACTTTTTTGGAACGTATAATAATAATATTTTTATTTCTCAATGATATTTATATTTATCGTTCTATTTGTGGACATTTTCGATATTTTGTTATAAAACGCAGTAAGTTTATTTTTTTTTATAAAATAAAATTCTTGCAAACAAACCTTATATTCAAATGACGTACGGGGAATCCCAATACTTGACAAACCACAAAACAACGAATAGTTGAACTGTGCTGCCAGAAGTATTGTATTTCTGATATATAGGTTACTTAATGTTAATCTCATATAATACCTACACGTTTTTCTTAATGGGTGAAATTGCACCCGAGGGACTTTTGTGTAATTCTTCAAATATTTGCGTTTTGTTGAATTATATAAAAAAAAAATTTTAGTTTTTTGATGTAATATACCAAATGTGAAAATTAGAAAAAGTTTCATTTGTATCAGACAAAATTTGCATGAGATATACACCTTTAAAATTCAAAATGGGTGAAATTTCACCCGAAGATCGTATAAGGGTTAAATAAAAAACTTTTGAATTTCCTTAACAAAAAGTGTTTGTTTTTTAAAGAAATCATATCACTCTTATTCGAAAACCTTTTAGAAGTTTGAAAAGACAAAAATAAAACAAAACTCAAGAATTAAACTACTCGTAAATTAAAATTTTTAAAACAGTAAAGCAGAAGATTTTAAGATATACTAGAAAATTTCAAACGTTTGTACAGCATGCGGCAGAAGAGCCTTTAGAAATTTACACAAAATTATTTACGACTGCAAGTGGAACTAAAAGCTTTAAATTAAAAATTTCATATTTCTAATAAACATTCATGGTCTACTAATCTGAGAGCGTATTTGTTTTGTATTTTTCTTCTCTTTTCAAGAATAAACAATCAAAATGTAAAAAATGCTTTAAATCTCAAAAAAAAGATTAAGCGAAAAAAATAGCGTGAAAATTCAATTAAGGAAGAGAATATATATTTATATTCTTCTGCGTAAAAGTAATCAAAGCAAATAAGAAAATGTACTATTTTGCAAAGAACAAATTTAATAATTGAAATTAAAAAATTGTGCGTTTTTATAAAAAGCTTTGTAACAAAAATTTTACTATTTTTCCCCGTTTACTATAACAAATGAAACGAATATGTTTGGCTTGCGGGTAGAAATATAACGATGATGATGATGATGATGATTTTGTTAAATGTTGCAAATGCAGTGACAACAGCATTTTACTAATGCCTCTGGCAGCCATGACACACAGTACCAGTTGTCTGCACTTTCTGTGAGTAAAACTTGTTAGATGCAGATGTGCATGTAATTTTGTTTGTCTACCTTCGAATGTGCGTAAAATGTATTAAAAAACATTTAATTTATAATATAAATGTTTCTTATTGGAGTGAAAATTTGAGTTGTCGCATTAGATATTAAATTCAGGGTAACCACTCCCAAAAATTTCGGGTGCCTAACAACGGTATAACACATGGTTTTAAAAATTTTCAGTCTTTATTGCGCTCTAAGCGAAATCTTTCCGGCCGAATATTTTAACAACGATCTTTCGCAATTTTTCCATCAGAAATTGGATTAATATTAATTTATTTTTATTGTTCACAAGATGAGCGCCCCAGCTTCGCACGGAAGCTATTTACTTTTAGAAATTTCGATTTACCTAATCAAAGCACATAAAGACTTAACTTAAGTCATAACTCACGAAGATAGATGTTGCAAATTTAGAAGGCGTAACTCTTTTACAACTCTGTTTTGCGGGTTATGGTAATTTTTATAGCAGTGTTGAAGGCGCCTCCGGTGTTAAGTAGACGCATTAAGCTGTATCCCCAGCCATTTTATTAATTGTTTTACTTCGCCGATGTTTCTGCTAACCGACGAAGGAGGGCGATGTTGTGTACATTAGCTTGTAACAGCATCAATCGCTGTCGGAACATATTCTAAGTGACTATGCCTTCATCACTTCAATATTTCGACAACATTTAATATAATGTCTCACTATGTATATTAGAGAAATAAATGATATTGGCTGACTTGCTCTGGCCGGGGTTTGAACCCAGGCCCCAAGTCATTGTTCGCTTAGTAGTCAACGCGCTAATCACTTCATTCTCAATTGTTACAAACATCAGCCGATATTATATTAAAAGAAATTTAGTTTTATAAGGGAAGATATTTAATAATGAGAGTGTACATATTGTTACCTAAAAGGCAAAAAGCCTTAAGCAACAATAATTGAAAATCGAAATTTCTATAAATTTCAATCAAAGAACATGACCAGAAAATTTTTAATTTACACGGTCAATATTAATGAGTTTATTGACAAAATTTAAAAGGTCTTACTAACACTTCTTTATCTATATAAAAATTAATTGCTGTTCGTTAATTTTGGCTAATTTTGGTCTTGAATTATATCTAGAGAAGGTTTAAAAGTTTTTTTGGTACCTTTTTTTATTTATGGTACTTTTTTAATGGATTTTGAGGAAATTTCATAGAGTACTTTTTAAATGTTAAAAAGGCGTAAAATTTGTACTTTTGGTAGGTATTGTTTTTTTTAGGGTTTTTACACTGACTTAGAGCGTACTTTAGTGGGGGCAAAATAATGAAAATCTGTCACTTTTGGTAATATTATAACTTTTTATTAAAAAAAAAAAGGAAATTGTTTTTACAATAACGTACATTAATATAGTATACTTTTTTGGGTGTAATATAAGGAAAAGTAGGTACTTTTGGTACGTTTTGCTTTTAGTACTTTTTTTTTCGTATTAACATGTAACGTGAACGAAGTCACGGGTAAAATCTAGTTTATTATAAAAACCATCGGTTGCCTATGATTATTCTTCTTAAATTATGTACTTAGAGTCGCAGTGAGCGTATAAAGTGTAATTTACTCTTCTTCTTCATAAAATAATAACAGTCACAGTCGAAGTAAAAAAAAAAAAAAAAAAAAAAAAAAAACAGAAACTGCAGACAACGAAAGTACTTCATCAGTCGACATGTTCGAACAAATTTTGGTTTATCGGAAGTTAGAGATGTTGTACGTTTTTATTTCTTTTTTTTTTTCGTTGGATTTGATCTAATGATGTATAAGTAAGTATTACTCTACATACATTTAATTTTATTTAATAAAATTAAAAGAAAAATACATACTTTAGCTCTCATTTTCGAACTTTAACGACTCCACTGTAAAAAATACAGCAAACATTGGCATTTTTTATAGATTTCGTGACGACAATGACACTCGTAATAAGGCCGAATATATTTACCGTTTTTTTTTTATCTTCACAATTTATTAAAACTTGCAGTCAAGCCAAAATCGATTCGAATATGTCGAATGATGAAGGTCTTGTCATGGAATTGAAGCAAAGGCAAAAAGTTAATCATTTTCAGTAAGTTTCGAAGCAATGTCTTGCTTCCATGTACCAGAATTCGTGTATATCTCATATTATCCAGATTTTCAACTTATTTTCACGCTGTCTGTAGCAACAATATTAAATCTTTTTGATGGCCATGGAAAAGCCAATAAATAAATCTTACATCGTCATATCCAACTGTTACTAATCCGGTGATATTAAAAATCATTATGCCAACGTAATTAATAAATGTCACTATTGCGCACGTGTAAAATCTACAATTTATGATGTCAAATATCGTATAAAGCTACAACCCCATATTTGCTGCATTTTAAATATTTTGGCTACCACGGTTTCTTTATTATTATCGCTAATGCTTTATTACGACTATTTTACTTTAATTCAGCTGTAGGATGTTTTTTTTTCTATTGTTAATTGCACGCCTTTCTCCCTATGTCTGTGTGCTTATCTGTCTGTCTGTCAGTACAAATTTTATTATTCTTATAAAAATTTTATAAAATGAAAATCTGATATAATAGTGAACAACATTTACGTTGTTAGTTAATTCATTTCAATTCTATTGAAAATAAAATGTTCGTAACTAAAAATGTTTTATTGTTGTTTTTGTTGCTCGTTTATACTCATAGCAAAAAAATTTCCAAACTAAAATTGTAACTACGAATTTTATCCTCTTTTATAAACCTCTTAGTGTATACATACAATAAACAATGAATTTTATTTATATAAATTGGAGAAGAAAATTAAAATTTCGTTAAAGCTAAGATGCAGCGTAGAGAATAGAAGGAGTTTTTGGTACTATAGTTTGAGCAGTTTTGTCTGAGGGCATTTATGGCAAGCTGTGTTGAAAGGGCTTGAAAACTACTATTTAATATTGCAAGGACCTCGCTTATGATACTAATCAGCTGGCTATATTTCCTTTTTTCATTTAAAGGTAGCAAACTCAAAAAATTCCTAATCCGATAGTTATACAGAAAAAAAAAAGAGATTAGTTTTGGCAACCGAATTTGTTGCCAATTGAATTGTGGTGGTTGCACCAACCATCATATAATTCGGTTCAATTTCGTGCAGTACCGTTGAATTTTCGGTTACAATAACCGATTAAATTGGTTACTGCCACGAAATCTCAAATGGAAGCTAATCAGGATTATTTATAATCATTTTTTGTCCTGGAACACAATCGAATTAATATTTTTAATACTTAACTAAACTAAATTGTTTTACTCATTTCAATTTAAAAAAAAATTTATTTTTGTTCGTTATTGGTATTGAACGTAGAACTCTCATGTTTGAAACACAAAGCTTTAGACAACTCACATGAGTATTTTAAAATCGAAAAAAAAATACTTTAATTTTTTTATTGTTTTAATGAAAACTGTTTTGTAGTGGCAACAGAAAATTTCAAAAATCTGATTGAAAAAGTTTCATAACAATCAAGTTATGAATTTTATAAAAAGGTTAATGAAATAATATGACCTTCTGCGAGAAAAGGGACCTAGTTTGTGAAAATTAAGTTTTGAGAAAAACGCATTGAAAGTTTCGTAACGCATTATCACTGTGAACACACCTTCAGTTGGGAGATGCGATTTGGTATGGTTAGTTATAATTGGGTGCCGACTTTGGTGACATCATGCCTATGTGGTGACGTATTTTTTTCGCTTTTAGTGTGACAATACCTTTGCTGTTGTTGCTGCTCTGTTCGTTCTCAGCTATCTGCTCACTCTCAGAAAAGCGTTGATGTGCGCATACTAATACGAAGAATATTGTAAAAATAACTATAAGAAAACAAAAGAATAAAGTGATGCTTCAGTCTTGTGCCAACTGTATAACGAGTGTTATCAATATCTCAAAAGTTGTTTCGCAATTTTGGTTGTTTTGTAATTTAAGTTCAATCCCGATCGCTCTTTCCGATTAATGAAACTAGAATATAGTCGCTCAAATGTAGATTATTACCAAGATTTTGAAGATGTGGTCAATAGATCTAGCAGTAATAAATTTAACAACGCTGTGAATGGAAGTGAAGTAGAGTGGCGAACATGCGATACTCATTTCATAGGATTTTACAAAAGATTTTGTGATTTTAATTTTTCAAATTCATTGCAAATAATTTTGTAAACGTTTGCATTTTAGGTATTACCAAGTACCACCACTTTGACTTCAACAAAAAAAAAAAAAACCAAATTGTATGTAAAGAACTTGTGGACTCGGAGGAATAAAGATTAATATGCGAATAACGGTTGAGCTACCAAACGAATTACCTCCGCTCATTGCACCAAGCGGCTTATCGTTAGATCGCAAATGGTATTTGTATGAGAATGCAAGGGTTAAAGCGCCGAAAAAAGAAAAAACTGAAATTGTCAAACGGAAGAAAATCGAAGTACCAGATCACGAAACACCGAAAAAAAAGTCCAAACTCCAAAAAAATTCGAAAACTGACAAAAAAAAAAAAAAACAATTTAAAATCAAAAAAATCAAAAAGAACTAAAATTTAATGTTTTTCTCATTTTTATCGATTTTCCCCAGTTCGTTTTATACGTTTTATGGGGTAAATAAATTTTTATCAGAAATCTAATTCATTTCATCTTATTCTACACCTTTTTAGGTACCATAATCCACTCTTAACTCCAAACCCGTTTTTTGACACACTAGGTCCCTTTTCTCGGAGAAGTTCACATATAGTGAATTTCTAAACCATTTAATATAAAAAATAATTTCGACCAAAATTCATGTCAGTCAGTAGAATTAAATTCATGATAAAGGATATTAAACTACTTGATTGCAGATGTTCTGATTGGCAGTGACATGTAAGATTTAGAAAACTCTGCTGATGAGACCGTAGTATGTCTCAGTTCAATCTTCCTTGTAGTCTTAATTTTTTCAATTTCTTCAATTATTACGAGTTCATGGAGTATCCTTTCTAACAAACAAAATTATATTATAATAAAAATAGAATCGAAATACATATAATTCAAGAATTATTTGTTATTTCTTTTTATTATAATTTTAGTGAAACAGTTTTAGGATAGTCTGAACTTTCGCAATATCACATTGGTCCATTATTTTCTAAGTAATTTACAGTTCATTTTAACGTCTTTTTTATTCACTCTATATCATAAAGTAGTTGACATCAATTTTATTGACAGGGATCCTGTTAAACGAAAAATGCGAATGTCAGATGTGAATAAATAGTTTATAATATTATTACCTCGATGTTGTTATACTGATACGATTTGCTGGTCTGATTGGGTGTTCTTATTTTTATTAAAACTCTGTGTATATTTAATTTTATTTTAATTTTAATAAACTAAATTTAATACTAAATAATACTAATTTCTCAAATGAAAATAATTTATTTAAAAGAGAATTCATACGAATTTAAGCCTAAATAATTAAAATTTTTTTGGATTAAAGTTTCATAACGTTCATGGTTAAAAGCGAAATTTGTTATTGTAAAAGGTTTTCCAATAGCGATAATATGATTTTGAAGTGACGTTTTGGCCATTTGTAATATCTTATGATCTGTCATTTGTTTTTCATTTTGTTCAGTAGTGTTTGCAATTTCATCATGGAGAGACAGACGCAAGAACAACAATTATTCAGTTTTATTGTCAAAATAATCGTTCTCCAATTGCAACTTTTCGTGCGCTTTTGCCATTTCGTAGTCGTAATAATCGTCCAAGTGTGCTCGCTATTCGTCGAATTATTGGAAATTTTGGACTTACATTGTCTTTACATAATTTTCAAGAACCAAAAAGACAAAAAACCGCTCGAAGTAATGCAAATATTGCTGCCGTTCAGGCAAGTGTTGCTGAAGACCTCAATTTGTCGATTCCAACACGTTCTCAACAATTGGGACTGTCTCAAACCAACACCTGGCAGATTTTGAGAAAGGATTTGGGTTTGCATCCGTATAAAATTGTTCTCACTCTAGAACTGAAGCCATATAAAAAATAATTTCGACCAAAATTCATGTCAGTCAGTAGAATTAAATTCATGATAAAGGATATTAAACTACTTGATTGCAGATGTTCTGATTGGCAGTGACATGTAAGATTTAGAAAACTCTGCTGATGAGACCGTAGTATGTCTCAGTTCAATCTTCCTTGTAGTCTTAATTTTTTCAATTTCTTCAATTATTACGAGTTCATGGAGTATCCTTTCTAACAAACAAAATTATATTATAATAAAAATAGAATCGAAATACATATAATTCAAGAATTATTTGTTATTTCTTTTTATTATAATTTTAGTGAAACAGTTTTAGGATAGTCTGAACTTTCGCAATATCACATTGGTCCATTATTTTCTAAGTAATTTACAGTTCATTTTAACGTCTTTTTTATTCACTCTATATCATAAAGTAGTTGACATCAATTTTATTGACAGGGATCCTGTTAAACGAAAAATGCGAATGTCAGATGTGAATAAATAGTTTATAATATTATTACCTCGATGTTGTTATACTGATACGATTTGCTGGTCTGATTGGGTGTTCTTATTTTTATTAAAACTCTGTGTATATTTAATTTTATTTTAATTTTAATAAACTAAATTTAATACTAAATAATACTAATTTCTCAAATGAAAATAATTTATTTAAAAGAGAATTCATACGAATTTAAGCCTAAATAATTAAAATTTTTTTGGATTAAAGTTTCATAACGTTCATGGTTAAAAGCGAAATTTGTTATTGTAAAAGGTTTTCCAATAGCGATAATATGATTTTGAAGTGACGTTTTGGCCATTTGTAATATCTTATGATCTGTCATTTGTTTTTCATTTTGTTCAGTAGTGTTTGCAATTTCATCATGGAGAGACAGACGCAAGAACAACAATTATTCAGTTTTATTGTCAAAATAATCGTTCTCCAATTGCAACTTTTCGTGCGCTTTTGCCATTTCGTAGTCGTAATAATCGTCCAAGTGTGCTCGCTATTCGTCGAATTATTGGAAATTTTGGACTTACATTGTCTTTACATAATTTTCAAGAACCAAAAAGACAAAAAACCGCTCGAAGTAATGCAAATATTGCTGCCGTTCAGGCAAGTGTTGCTGAAGACCTCAATTTGTCGATTCCAACACGTTCTCAACAATTGGGACTGTCTCAAACCAACACCTGGCAGATTTTGAGAAAGGATTTGGGTTTGCATCCGTATAAAATTGTTCTCACTCTAGAACTGAAGCCATTGGACCGCCGTAAACGTAGTGAATTTGCTGATTTTGCCCTGGAACAACTTATTTAAATTGTGATTTAAATGGCCTCCAAGAAGTTGTGATTTAACACCATTAGACTATTTCTGGTGGGGTTATTTGAAGTCATTTGTCTTTCGAAATAAACCAGACTCTCTTCAAGCTTTACAAGTCAATATCGGACGTGCCATTCATGACATACGACTTGATTTAGTGGAAAAAGTGCTCGAAAATTGGGTTCATCGAATACGTTCCTGTCGTGGAGGTCATTTGAATGACGTTTTATTTAGAACTTAATTGTATGGAATGCTCTTCACATTAACTAAAAAACTTTTGAATTTCCTTAACAATAAGTGTGTTTTTTTTAAAGAAATCATATCACTATTGGAAAACGAAAAGATTTCCATCGAATCACAAATCAATTTTTCCCTCTCGGGAGTAAATAGTTTTGACGCGCACTCAATTAGTTTGGAATTGGGCTCTGGGTTTGAAAAATCATAATCCATGTTTAAGATTTTACAATAAATTAAAAAGAACTAGATCTCCATTTTGAAAAAAAAAAATAATGTCAAATTGCTAATTTTTAGATGGGCTCTTCCAACCATCTACTCGCATTACAAAACTAAAAGCTTCTAGTGGGTTAGTAGAAAAGATTATATTGAGTTCTTTTAAATAACGATTGTTCATGAGTTAAACTGAAACTTAATGAAATATAAATCTATTTACTCTTTTTAAAATTAAAAGACAATATAATATTTCGCGAGTTGATTGTCAGGTGGTATCGATCTGGTGCTAATTAAACTTGCAGCTTATTTTTGAGAATTTATTAAAAAAAATTTTAATGACACTTTTGAATGTCTGAAAAGTTGATATAGAAAAGTAAAATATATAATTCCATCTTAGATCAGCGAACTGATCTAATGTCTAGCAGTCTTATATAATAGAAGTACGGAAGGCTATTCTGTCAGCCACCCTTATCTAGTTAATATCCTTCTATTGTTACAACAGAAGTTCATGTATAGAAAATTGTACATATAATCCTTTCAAATAAATGCCAATTAAAATTCTAAAATATAAATGTTTAAGAAAATTTACCTTTAAATCTATCTACGTATAGAATACTAACGAAAGCAGCATTACTTTTATTAAAATGTTGTTGTTGTTTTTTTTTTAATTCACTCATTTAATTCTACTTTCACGCACGTAGTTTTATTTTTGCTAAATTGCATATTCCTTCTCGACTAAAAATTTTAGGGTCTTTTAATTTATATTTTTGTTTTCTTTTGAAAATTTTGGACAATAACACAGCAGCAGCATCAGGATGGAAATAAAGAAAACCGCCCTCACAAACAAAGCGAATGCACATCCCCTAAACAAATTTTGAAAGCAACCCAACTATTCATTCATTAATTTTTATAATATATATTTGGTTTTTTTTGAGAATTTGTGAATTTGTTCCTTTTTATTCGGCAATGATGTAGAAAATAATGATGTTGATGCACTCGGTGTTGATGATGATGATGATAAAAAAATATGAAATCTTGCCAACATCATCTTGGTATCCTGAAGTTTCCTTGTTTTCCTTTTATATTTTTCTAGTTTTTGAACAACATCAGTTGCTGCATCATCGTTATTAACAACCTCGAGTATTGCATGCTGTGTGTTTGTCTATTAACCAGTTTATCTTCAATTGTTACATGCAGTTTTATGCACATATTTTTTTTTTTTTTTTGAGAAATTTTCTCTAAAGGAACATAAAGATTTCTTTTCATTTAGTTAAACCATTTTTTCGGGATTTGTATGGCGTTGTAGTTGGTGGCTTTTGTGTTAAAGTTTTCATTTCTTCTGAAATTTGTTTGAAAAATATAATTGTGGTAGTTGTTGCAAATGTTTTATATTTGTTTCCTTTCTTTTCTTTACGATATATTTTTTTTGTTGCTTTTAAAGGCTTAGAATTTATTAAGTTATATACCAAAAATAGAGAATAAAAAATTTCTTAATTAAACTTTATTATAATTGTGAAAGCCGCTAAAGAAAAATATGTTTTTTTTTTTATATTAATTCTGTAGAATAGTTAATGAGTCCTTGGGGATAACTAAGTACAGTTTTTGATGGTCAACAACCTTGTAAAATTTTTAAATTTATTGAAGTATACTTTTCTTGCACAAAGTTAAAGCAGTAACTTCTTTAAACATGAAATATTTAAAGAACAATTTGAAAAATAAATCATTATATTATATTGATGAATATTTTTAAAATAAATATTATAAATATTAACTAGAAAAAGCTCATGCATAATTAAAATTATTTGCTTCAACTGGCCCAATAATTGTTCAAATAAAATATTTCAGTTTTAAATGTAACAAATTATCTTTTAGTTTAAAAAAAAAAAGAAAAAAAAGTTACCACTATTTATTTTAAATTATTGCCGTTAAAATGCAAATATGTTTGTTGCCATACATTTTATGTTAATTAAAATTTATATTGTCATCATAGATAATTCCTTTTATACAAAAATTTATACAATGCCGACATCACAGTACGTTATTAAGCTGATTTTGCTCTATATAATTTACATATTAATTAAATCGTATTTATTTTTGTTTTTGTTTTATAATTTATATTTTATATTTGCAATGGAAATTAGATCACAATATGGCAATTTTTAATATTTTCAAAGTAGGTTATTTGAGCAAAATTAAAAAAAAATTATATAAAAACTAATATAATGGGTTGCAGTCTAACAGTATATAGAAGTAACAAAAGGCAATATGTTTCGAAGATCAGGAAAGTTAAATTAAGAACATGAATAAAAGAAAAATAATATGAAAGCGAATGATGTCTTCAAGTTTTGAAAAAAGTTAAAGATAAATATATAATACATTAAACTTATATGGCCCGCAGATTACTCAAGAAAATTCGGTGACTAATTAATTTTTTAAAGGTAACATTTTTTAAATTTTATAAATTTGTTGCGGGTTAGCAATATCTAATTATATATTTCGTTGGTAGCCATACCAACTCATCAGTAGATATTTTACCCTTTATGTTCAAAAAATTTTAAAGCTCATCCATTTATAGGAAAGCTCACAAATAAATTTGTAAATTACAAAGTATAAAAATAGTCTTTAAAAACTTTTCAAACATACACAACAAATAATTTTCCGTTATGAATGTGTTTACTTTTCTACACCTATACAATTAGACAACCGATGGTTGCCATTAAAAATATTTATAAAGCGAAAAATGAAAAGTAAATCTCTCCTCTTTTTTTTTTATTAAATTTGGACTAGTGTTACTACATCTTCAAATATGGAGTCAACTGCATTAAATTAGTAAATTTAATTTAAATCAGCCTAAAGGAAAGATATCATAATTGATCTTTTTTGTAGTCAAGTGATGCATCTTTTAAAAGATTACAACGCGGCAAGGCATTTACAGCTCCTATTTCCTTTAATCAGTACTTGTCGAAGTACTACAGAAGAAGTTAAATTGATAACTTAAATGATCTTGTAGATAATACTTATTACTACTTGTGAGGTGAATTTGTCACGCGTGATCTCAATTCTTATTGTCACCTTTGAATAGCTATAAACTTCTTTTTTCTTTTCAATAAACTATCATGCATAACAAATCGTTCAGCAGGACACTAGCCAGCCACAATTCCATTTATTCAATTTTGCCTTGCAACAAAAATCACTTTAAATTCTACAGGCGCATCAAATTAATTAGTGACAAACAGATGTTGTATACAGACACCGCTACAAATATACAGATTATTAAAACAAAGAGAAAAAACTAAAAATATTTAAAGATATATTTTAAAATAAATTATTAAAGATCCTGATTGTGAATAAAATTTACGAATATCAAAGTATATTTATCTTATAGCTGAAAATATTGAAGAAATTATTTAAACACTTAAACTATTATATTTAAAATTTCGATCAGTAACAATAATAAAGTCATAAGTGCTTTACAAGTTTCAAATGAAATAACAAAATGCGATAAATTGTTGTTAAAAAAATTTATATTTTTACATACGAGTTCATACGGTATATATTTAATAGTACATTGCATTAATAATCGACAGCCCAATTTGTATAAACGTAAATCTAAAATACACACAAAAATTTCATTTGTATGTACTCGTATACATGTCAATGTATCCGCTTATGAAACCTAAGCGCTAAATGTTGTTTTTGGCAACCCTCCAAGGTCCTATTTTTATTCAATTAATGTGCCAAAAACTACATCCATTTATGTCCATCAACGATTTTGTTGTGAAATGGCAGAGACAACAACGAGTAAAATATATGAAAACTATTTATCGTAATTTTAACAATTAATTTAATTTTAGGCATATTTTTTTGTTTGTATATTGTGTATAGATGGGTATATATGTATGTATGTAGCTGTGTGTAACTGACAATTTATGCATGTTTTTCTGATCATCAATATGTCTACACATTCGTTTGAACACATTTAATACATGCGTTTGAACATTAACATGGTCATATCACTCAACATGCAGAAACAGCAATATAAGCACACACACACACACACACATACTACATCTGTGTATATTCATGTTTGTATATTTGACCGTAGAAGTATTTAGTTTGGGATGCATGTATTTGCTGTTGACAAATCACCATTCTTCAAAATGATTAACGACAATTCAAATAATTTCCAAAAACGTTTAAATTTTATCACTTAAACTGTTAAAGAACAAAAACCCGGTCATTTAATACACGTATCTCAAAAATTCACAAACACACAGCCAAACAGGCAGAGGGACAGACAAATTCTAAGGCATAAACATTTACGATGTTGTATTCCTAATTCATACATTAGCAAGGAAGGTTGCTTTAGAAGTTTTAGAATTGAATTATGTATACACGAGCATGTGTATCATGGAAATTAAATAAAGAACTGCTTTTCTAAAATATCAAAAAAAAAGATTATTGTGTAGCCGGGAAATAAACAACAATTCAGATATTTCCGAATAAACTAAATCAATAAATAGTTTGAAGAGGTGTTATTTTTAATAGATGTAAATATAAAGGGTTGAATTTGACTTTAACAATTATAATAAGGACAAATAGTAGTTTCTTTTCAAGAAAGATATAACTACAGATTACGCCTTGCGCATGTTTTCTTGTTTGCTAACGTAGTTTAACCCATGCAAGGGTTGCCTATCAGTGAGCTGCAGCAAGTGCTTAATTTTCGGGTATACTTGATTATATTAATCGTTTTCGTTCAAAAGCAAAAAAACACTTGTTTACGCAACCGTTCGTTTCAAACATTCAGTTTATTCACTTGTTGCTTTGTGCTAACATGAATGTTCTGACTGTGTCGTTAAGAGTATGAAACTCATTTTGAATCGAAGCCAACGTGTTGCTAGTGTTTTATTCAGTTGTTCAAGTAATTTTGTACTCGTATTTAAATAAAAAAAAAATTTGTTTTATATTTTTATCACAGTTTGAAACATGCACACATACCTATTTATACTTTTGACTTCCGAAATCAAATTTTCTACCAACAAAATACATAGAGTTGGTGTTTTTTTTTTTGTATTTCTGCATATGTCTTATATTCATCAGATCATGCACATTCGGATCAATTCACCGAAATGATTTACACTTGTTGATGAATTTTCTGGCTGTGCATAAAAAGCAAACGAGTTTAAAATTTAATAATACTTGTTTGTGTTGTTCTTAAAATTCAACGTTAGGGAATAAGTAGGCTCGAATATACTTGCTGCAACTCACTGTTGCCTATTTCCAAATCATTTAGGGCTATTTTATTATTGAAAACTTTTAATTCATGATTCAAAATGAGAATATTTTCCATTTGGAAGATAAATATGAATGTCATAATCTGCAGTGTGTTTAATTTGGAGGACACCTGACATAAAATGTATAATCTATTTACAAAAACGAAAAAGTTTTTGTCGGACTCCATTAGCTTAGAAGCTTCAAAGCTCCGAGATAAAAATATGTTCCTTTGTATGTAATGAATATAGACGAAATGCATACCATATGAAAAAATTGTTTAACAAATCTGCGAAGTCAATGTATTCTATGCAGATTAATTCCTACTTTTTTCTGCAAAAAATTTATATGTGATGTGAGACTTGGCAATCCTGCAATAAAAATCACTTTGACAGTTCTCCAAAAATTTATTAATTGTCTTTCGTTATACATAGATGAAGAATTTTGAGTTTAAAGTTATAAAATATCTTACAAAAAAAAAAAAATTTATTATTATATTAAACCATGTGTGACGTGTGTTTAAAAGCTTTAAGTGCAAAAAAAAGTTGCCCAAAAGCAAAATTGAAGCAAATTGTAAACACTAAATGCGCAGTGGGCAAATGCATGCATAGCGATGGAAAAATATCAAATGAGAAATTGTGATCAAAAAAGGTTGGGATAAAAATCGGCGGGACACTGTTAAGGTCCTTAGGGAGAGAATTTGCTCGGTACATTTTAAGCAGGACGATTTCGAAAGAAATTTAAAATATGAAATTGGTAAGTTAGAATTATTTTGGTTTGTGCAGTTCTTTATTTGCTAACTGCGCATAGGCTTTAGTAAAAAAACAACTCAAAAATTTAAACCGGCAGCAGTGCCGACAATATAAGCTAACGCTATCGCAACTTAAACGGAAACACAACCATATGAAGAGCAATCGAAAAAAACCAACACTGACACAAACGAAGATAGTTTGCAACTTCATATAAAAATTTTAGAAGTCCAAATGTGCATATCGCACTTTATCAACAAGAGTGTGTAACAACTCAAAATTTTCCTTAAAGGTCTGAATCCATCACAGTAAGCAAATTTAGTTTGGAAATATATTAACATTGTTTTTGAATTAATTTTGATTTAATGCGCTCTTGTGGATCTTGTCGATCGACTTGTCATTAAATTAAAAACAAAATGAAAACTTTTCTAATAAAATTATTTAGGGAAAAACTTAAGGAATTACCCCATTGATATCTTAACACAACTAACAAATGTCAGAATGTTTCATGACGTCACTTAACCAACATGCGCCAAAGATTCAATTTTTGTGTTCGGGAAGGAGTAATCTGTAGCTCTATCATTCTTGGTTGCTTTTTAAAAACCTAAATCTCATTCAGAGACAGCTAAATGTTAAGCCATCAAGTTAAAGTTTAAATTTTATATCTTCAGGTTACATATTGAAAAATAGAAACGTAAACTTCTCAAACTATCTACGTGTAACTTGTACTAAATATGGACATGGTACATTGATTACTTATTGTCCATTTGAATTTACAAAATTCTGCTTGTAGCACATACTCTTGCTTGTGTACTTTTTTTGTACAAATTTCCTAATTTGTGCATAATTTTAATGGAAAAACAAGGGATGAGAAATAAGAGAATAAAGATAACCATATTAGAGATGTAGGTCTTCTTAATGTATCTTTAAACAATACTCATTTACACACACACACATAATTCAGTTTCTGCTGGTATTTGGCACAGTGTGTCAAATATTTGTTTCTTTTCAAAACAAAAATGTCTATTTAACATGCATGTCAGTATGGAGGAGCTAATAATTTCCTTTGTATGTATATATGAAGGTTTTGTATTTTAATTACATATATACACAAATATAAATACATATCGTGGGTCTCATGTAGTTTGTCCTACCTCTTATATATTTTGAAATTGCCTTTTTAGTGATTTGAAAATATTTCACACAAATACACCTAGTCACATAAATTTAATGAAATTATATCAAAAATAACGATTTTATAAGTAATTATATAATTATAGTTACACTTTGATCATTACGGTTTTTATTATATTTTTACCTTCTAATGTACTGTTGGAATTATGTGAGGTAGGGAGGGCCTCTCTATATCAGACAAACTTTGAAATGAATAGGCTCCGAAACTACTGGACCGATTTTGATGAAATTTTCAGGGAATCTTCAGAATATTCAGGCGGGTGACATAGGCTATATGAAGTTTTAATTGGGCAAAGGGGCGTGGCACCGCCCATATAACCCAAAAATTTATATCGCCATTGACGTACGTCGATGATATTTCGTACATATGATATTGGCATAAATACGTACCAGGAGAAAAGTGAGTGGGACCACGCCCCTTTTTAGACAAATTAATAATCGTAATATAACTACTGGACCGATCGTCATTAAATTTTCACAATAGGAATTTTATTTTATAGCTAGGGGGGTAGCGAAGCGTACCAGGAATATCTAGTATATTATAATATTAAATAATAATATTTATTAGTTTATGGTGGCTTTTTTTATTACGACCAGCACTCATGGAATGACCCCTATGTATGCAGCTCATTGTGCCGAAACTAAGAAAATTGGTTTTGGCAAGGAGAATAAATGGAGTAGTGTTTTATGGACATTTGATTTTAAGTTTAACATACTTAAGGTGACAGTAAAGACCTCTGCGGGGAGTTTGTTACACATTTCGGCTAAAGTAAGAATTTTCTCTGTAATGTGTAGTGCGGTTCACTGCAATATTGACGAAACAGGTATGAGCTCTTAATAAACAACGTTTTTTACGGGCAAAATGACGGGTTTTCGGAACAGATTCTTTGATTTCATTAGAACACATTCCGTTGTAGTACCTATTGAATACTGAAATACACCCCACATAGGGTCGATGTTCCGTGAGTCAATAGAGTTGGCAATTCGACTGTCACCAATAAGCTTCTTCATCCTATCTTGAACGCGATCGAGTAACTTCAAAATATATTTTGAAGCTTTGTTTCAGTCTCGCTTCTGACGCGTCTTGGCACACTTTCCAACAAGTTTTCAATGTTATGCGTTGGCATAATTGACCATAGGGTTTGAAATCAGGACCAAAGTTCATTTAAATTAGTAGGGATATTGTTGTAGCGCGATAGACGTTCTTCAGCAAAGTCTATAAGTTTTCGATTGGATTGAGATCTGGGGTTTGCACTGGCCATTGTATTTTTTGTTTCTCAGGGAGAGGAATAGGAAATAAAAGATATATATTAAGAATTTAGAAGGCTTAAATCTTTTACAAATCTGCTTTGTTCGTTACGTGTATTTTTTTTTTTTTTTTCTATAGCAGTGTTGTGGCGAGGCGCCTCCGGAGTTAAGTAGACACTTTAATTTTGTTAAGCTAAATTGGCAGGCATTTTATTAATTGTTTTACTTCGCCGATGTTTCTGCCAACGGACGAAGGTGGGCGATGTTGTGTACATTAGCTTGGAACAGCATCAAACGCTGTGTGAACTGTTTTTTAGAGTTTTTTAATAACAATGTCTCACTAATGTACATTAGAGAAATTAATGATGTTGATTGACTTGCTATGGCCAGGTTTTGAACCCAGGCCAAGTCATTGTTTGCTAAGTAGCCAACGCGCTAACCACTTCAGCCAACACCACCCTGCCACGTCAGCATTCACAGAGAGAGTTTTTTCTGTAATGAAGAGCAAATGGCGATACGAAAGAAACAAAGCGTGTCTGAATCTGATAAAAAATGAATTAATTATTTACTTTAATTTAAATATAGACTGTAAAGATGCTGTGAAATTGTTTAGCAATGATAATTATTTGATAAAACTTGCGAAAAGCAATAAAAAATACGTTTTCAAATATAACAATAAAGAGAAATAAATTGTACTTTATTTTTATACTGTGTACTTTTTTTCCCAACCTTTAAAAACCAATGTACTTTAATTGTAAAAAAAAGGTGGGAACCCTAATCATGCGTCAGATCATTGTTAGTTTCTTTTTTTTTTTTTTTTTGTATTGTAAGTTTGTATTCAGGATAGTTCAGGCATTTCCTAGTTAACAGATGTTCCATAATAATTAAATTTTATTGTTTGAAATCAAAATCACAAACTTAATTAACGCCTTCTTGCAATACCAGCCAACCCTTTAAATTAAAACTGAAATTATTTATATTTTGAAATTACTCAATACTCAATATAAAATAGCCAATAAACCCCTTTAAAGTGTCAAATTTCCTTCACGCATTTTAAGCAATATCATATGAATTCACATTCATACACATGTAGGTGTATGCAATATGACACAAACGAAAATTTAAGTATATGATTGACATATCTGTCAATAGCACAAACTATGAAATAAAGCAAATGTCAAAACGACAAGCAAATTGCAAAGTACATACAAGAAGAAAGAATATACAAAATGTATAAAATGCAAAACGAAAAACAACAATTATTACTAAAAGCATTTGCACACAGCCCGTATGTTGCCGAAAAGGATCGGATAGTGAGGCAAACAATAGCAAACTACAACAACAGGACATACATATAAGGACAAGTGTTGCAATTCGAGTTTCTTAAATTTCAAAGAACTGCTGAGAAACACTTTATTATCAATAAACAAACAAATCGACAAGTGTTTGCACCTTCTTTATTGAATTCAAGGCATACTGCCTGCCATTCAATATAAAAGCTTACCCATATGGAAAGCTGAAGGAAATCCAATAATCTTTGATAGTGACAATTTTGTATATTAAATAGAAGGGAAAAAAACAAAGAATACTTGTTGTTGAAAACATATTCTCAAGTTTCTGAAATTCTGTATGAATTTCATGTATGAAATTCTTCCAATATTTTGTTACTTCAATATGGATTTCAATATAAACCTGACAAATTTCTTTTTTCATCTCGATGTTTTTTCATTTGTACATTCTTTGTGTCCATTTCGTTTCTTGATTTCAATTAAATTTTTCTATGTTACTGCCTGCAACCCTCTGAATACTGAACTTATTGTCATGGAGAGTTATCCTGCTGCAACATACATTCATCTATGTTCGTATTACGTATGTATGTATGTCTGTATGCATGTGATATACGACAGTTTAAGTAGTCATATTGAATTTGTTTTGTTGTATTTAATAAAAACAATAAAAATTTCTGTCACTTTGAT
This sequence comes from Lypha dubia, assembly GCA_947311025.1. NCBI lineage: Eukaryota > Metazoa > Arthropoda > Insecta > Diptera > Tachinidae > Lypha > Lypha dubia. The sequence continues at coordinate 109,100,982 of OX371261.1, read as the reverse complement.
ATTGACATCAGTTTTTTTTTTTATTATTATTTATTTAGCCATTGTTAGATTATGGGATTACACTTTCCTAAATATATTTTGTTCGAACAAAAACTCAACTGAGCATACTTTTTTTTATAAACAATGTGTGCAAAATTCCATAATTAATACTATAGAAAATTTAGACACTTTTAGCGATAGAAATGTAAAAAAAGGATATTAATAACAAACAAACCGTGACTTAAGTACAAATGCTTTTGTGTATGTATGAATTTTTTTCAAGCAATTTAATTACATGTGTGGCATTTTATACAAAATCAAGCAGATCAATAACAATACCTGAGATAATCGGATTAAAAGTAAAACTTTAAAAGAATGTTTGTTAAAAGGAACAAAAGTGTGATGGTTTAATTTTTAAAAATTAAAAATCTATTCTGGCTGTTAAAAAAAACGAGATTTGTATAAGAAGTGTTAGCTTAAAGGTATTTTGTGACATTTAAGGTATAATTAGTTTTGACTTTCTGTTCTGTTTCGGATCAGCTGTTCGTTTTCTGTTTATGGAAAACATGTTTATTCAATTAGTTGCTTTGTTCTGTTACAGACCATTTAGCTGAAAACAGAATTTTACTTACAGTTCTAAGGGACAGATCTGTATCAAGTTTACGTCAGCACCTACCGATTGGTATATCTGATGGTGTACTTAAACACTGGGTGCAAACAATGTTTACCTTGCTAAAGTGCTCGAGCTACCTAAACTTTTTTATCTGTTGATTCACAACAGTATATAGAGCCTTCACGTTGGTAGACACGAAGTCCGACCAGCGCAAGCACTGGAACAAGCATCAGTCCTTAAACCAACACCACGTGTACTCCCGAAATGGACCTCAACTAACAGCCGGCTACGGAATAATGCCACCAGGGGGTAGATGCGGAGGCTCATTCATACTTCACACCGCAAACCCTGTGACCAACATAGGTCATCACTACTACCCTCCGGTAAACAATCTTCCATGAGAGCTTGCCGGTCCCCGTGGCACCAGTTAAGTACTGGTGGAGTTCTAAGTGACATCAAGAGACAGCTACTTGCTTCAGTGAACCAAGCCAATCGGCCCAAAAGTGCCGCGTTATCGCTGATAACTTTTTATAATGACCACATTTTAAAGCACTTTAAAAAATACGATTTTTAATAATAAAAAAATTAAATTCATGAAAAATTTATAGTCAGTGGAGTTTTTTTTTAATTAAATAACATTTTTCACTTATTTTCTTTAAAATTATTCAACCTGATAATTAAGACAGTGCGCCGTTTTAAATTTGTGAACACTGCCGCCGTCGCCGATAACATATGTATGTATATTCGGCTGAGTTTTTGCTGCCAGAAACAGCTGATACGTTTCTACAGAACTACCAACTAAAAAATTCAACAACAGAGCGGCGCAGAACAGAACAGAAAGTAAAAGTCAAAATATATGAGGCCTTTAGCACCACTCAATCCGTGTGGGCTAGACTGTTTAAATATCTCACAGTAGGGCAAAGAAGTGTGGAAATGAACTAGAAAATAAAATTAAGTTTTGAATTTTTTTCGGTCGAATAAAATGATTTTACCTTTGTATACTTCAGTAATCTGTTGTCAGACCCACTTATACTATTAATTAATATTAATTTTTTTTATTATGAACGATTATTGCAATTTCTGTTAGCTTCATCATATTTAATAAATTCCAATTATGTATGGTTTAAAAACTCTGTGAAAACAGGACGAGTAAGCACATACGGCATTAATTGGTCTGTGCGACAGGTTTGAGCATTATCGTAAGATAACCGCTATATATTTTTATATGAGGCTTACCAATAGGGATGATATGATTTTGAAGTGACGTTTCGGCCATTTGTAATAAGTCATAATCTGTCAGTTCTTTTTCATTGTATTCAGTAGTGTTTACAATTTCATCATGGAACGCAAGAACAACGTTTAAAAATTATTCAGTTTTTTTTATCAAAATAATCGTTCTCCAATTGCAAATTTTCGCGCGCTTTTGCATTTTATGGTCGTAATAATCGTCCAAGTGTGCTCGCTATTCGTCGAATTTTTAAACATTTTGCTTAAATTTTCTTTACATAATGTTCAAGTACCATTAAACGGATTTTTCGGAAAGGATTTTGGCTTGCATCCGTATAAAATAGTTCTCGCTCAAGAACTGCGGCAATTGGCCCAGCGTAAATGTCATGAATTTGCTGATTTTGACTTGATTATTGCGAGAAAAGTTCGGAGATTCAATTATTTCAAGAAATTGTGATATTGAAGGGCCTTCAAGAAGGTGTGATTTAACACTATTAGACTATTTCTTGTGGGGTTATTTGAAGCCATTGGTCTTTCAAAATAAACCAGACTTTCTTCAAGCTTTGCAAGTCAATATTGAACGTGCCATTCATGACATACTACCTGATTTAGTCGAAAAAGAGCTCGAAAATTGGGTTCATCGAATTCGTTCCTGCAGAAGAATTCGAGGAGGCCATTTGAATGACGTTTCATTTGGAACTTAATTACATCGATTGTACTTCACATTAAATAAAAAACTTTTGAATTTCCTTAACAATAAGTTTGTTTTTTTAAAGAAATCATATCACTCTTATTGGAAAACCTTTTAATTAAAAAAATAAACACTTCAAAATTTTATAAATTGTACAACATAAAAATACACGGTGACATGGTCACCTTTTTAAAAATTTAATTTAAAATAAAACAAAAATTAATAAGTTGTATAATATAATTCCATTAATATACAAAATAAGTGATGACTTGGGCTAATAACAGTACACGAATATGCACATCTACTTAAGTATAAAATCAAACCAAAAAATTGTTACTTAAGTAGAAGAAAAATTGACAAACTTAAATGTGCCCACAAATAGTAAAATTCCCGTAGAGCTGAACAAAATTTAAAAAATTTTAATCTTTAAAATTTAAAAAAAAAATTCTAAAATACAATTGAAAAATCGGACTTACATAGTCTATAAGTATTGATCCTTGGCTTTAATTTCCATTGGTACAAATGAGTGACAAAAAAAATTTTATAGAAAAATTCTCAAATACAATTGAGAAATCGGACTTACATAGTCTATAAGTATGGAACCTTGGCTTTAATTTCCCATTGGTCCAAATGAGTGACAAACATAAATGTGCCCACAAATAGCCAAATTCCCGTAGAGCTGAACAAAATTTACAAAATTTTAATCTTTAAAATTTAAAAAAAAATTCTCAAATACAATTGAGAAATCGGACTTACATAGTCTATAAGTATGGATCCTTGGCTTTAACTTCCCATTGGTCCAAATGAGTGATAAACAAATTTTATAGAAAAATTCTCAAATACAATTGAGAAATCGGACTTACATAGGCTATAACTATGGATCCTTGGCTTTAACTTCCCATTGGTCCAAATGAGTGACAAACAAATTTTATAGAAAAATTCTTAAATACAATTGAGAAATCGGACTTACATAGTCTATAAGTATGGATCCTTGGGTTTAACTTCCCATTGGTCCAAATGAGTGACAAACAAATTTTATAGAAAAATTCTCAAATACAATTGAGAAATCGGACTTACATAGTCTATAACTATGGATCCTTGGCTTTAACTTCCCATTGGTCCAAATGAGTGACAAACAAATTTTATAGAACAATTCTCAAATACAATTGAGAAATCGGACTTACATAGTCTATAAGTATGGATCCTTGGCTTTAATTTCCCATTGGTCCAAATGAGTGACAAACAAATTTTATAGAAAAATTCTCAAATACAATTGAGAAATCGGACTTACATAGTCTATAAGTATGGATCCTTGGCTTTAATTTCCCATTGGTCCAAATGAGTGACAAACAAATTTTATAGAAAAATTCTCAAATACAATTGAGAAATCGGACTTACATAGTCTTTAAGTATGGATCCTTGGCTTTAACTTCCCATTGGTCCAAATGAGTGATAAACAAATTTTATAGAAAAATTCTCAAATACAATTGAGAAATCGGACTTACATAGTCTATAACTATGGATCCTTGGCTTTAACTTCCCATTGGTCCAAATGAGTGACAAACAAATTTTATAGAAAAATTCTTAAATACAATTGAGAAATCGGACTTACATAGGCTATAAGTATGGATCCTTGGCTTTAACTTCCCATTGGTCCAAATGAGTGACAAACAAATTTTATAGAAAAATTCTCAAATACAATTGAGAAATCGGACTTACATAGGCTATAACTATGGATCCTTGGCTTTAACTTCCCATTGGTCCAAATGAGTGACAAACAAATTTTATAGAAAAATTCTCAAATACAATTGAGAAATCGGACTTACATAGTCTATAAGTATGGATCCTTGGGTTTAACTTCCCATTGGTCCAAATGAGTGACAAACAAATTTTATAGAAAAATTCTCATATACAATTGAGAAATCGGACTTACATAGTCTATAAGTATGGATCCTTGGGTTTAACTTCCCATTGGTCCAAATGAGTGACAAACAAATTTTATAGAAAAATTCTCAAATACAATTGAGAAATCGGACTTACATAGGCTATAACTATGGATCCTTGGCTTTAACTTCCCATTGGTCCAAATGAGTGACAAACAAATTTTATAGAAAAATTCTCAAATACAATTGAGAAATCGGACTTACATAGGCTATAAGTATGGATCCTTGGCTTTAACTTCCCATTGGTCCAAATGAGTGACAAACAAATTTTATAGAAAAATTCTCAAATACAATTGAGAAATCGGACTTACATAGTCTATAACTATGGATCCTTGGGTTTAACTTCCCATTGGTCCAAATGAGTGACAAACAAATTTTATAGAAAAATTCTTAAATACAATTGAGAAATCGGACTTACATAGGCTATAACTATGGATCCTTGGCTTTAACTTCCCATTGGTCCAAATGAGTGACAAACAAATTTTATAGAAAAATTCTCAAATACAATTGAGAAATCGGACTTACATAGTCTATAAGTATGGATCCTTGGGTTTAACTTCCCATTGGTCCAAATGAGTGACAAACAAATTTTATAGAAAAATTCTCAAATACAATTGAGAAATCGGACTTACATAGTCTATAAGTATGGATCCTTGGGTTTAACTTCCCATTGGTCCAAATGAGTGACAAACAAATTTTATAGAAAAATTCTCAAATACAATTGAGAAATCGGACTTACATAGTCTTTAAGTATGGATCCTTGGCTTTAACTTCCCATTGGTCCAAATGAGTGATAAACAAATTTTATAGAAAAATTCTCAAATACAATTGAGAAATCGGACTTACATAGTCTATAACTATGGATCCTTGGCTTTAACTTCCCATTGGTCCAAATGAGTGACAAACAAATTTTATAGAAAAATTCTTAAATACAATTGAGAAATCGGACTTACATAGGCTATAAGTATGGATCCTTGGCTTTAACTTCCCATTGGTCCAAATGAGTGACAAACAAATTTTATAGAAAAATTCTCAAATACAATTGAGAAATCGGACTTACATAGTCTATAACTATGGATCCTTGGGTTTAACTTCCCATTGGTCCAAATGAGTGACAAACAAATTTTATAGAAAAATTCTTAAATACAATTGAGAAATCGGACTTACATAGGCTATAAGTATGGATCCTTGGCTTTAACTTCCCATTGGTCCAAATGAGTGACAAACAAATTTTATAGAAAAATTCTCAAATACAATTGAGAAATCGGACTTACATAGTCTATAAGTATGGATCCTTGGCTTTAACTTCCCATTGGTCCAAATGAGTGACAAACAAATTTTATAGAAAAATTCTCAAATACAATTGAGAAATCGGACTTACATAGTCTATAAGTATGGATCCTTGGCTTTAACTTCCCATTGGTCCAAATGAGTGACAAACAAATTTTATAGAAAAATTCTTAAATACAATTGAGAAATCGGACTTACATAGGCTATAACTATGGATTCTTGGGTTTAACTTCCCATTGGTCCAAATGAGTGACAAACAAATTTTATAGAAAAATTCTTAAATACAATTGAGAAATCGGACTTACATAGGCTATAACTATGGATCCTTGGGTTTAACTTCCCATTGGTCCAAATGAGTGACAAACAAATTTTATAGAAAAATTCTCAAATACAATTGAGAAATCGGACTTACATAGTCTATAACTATGGATCCTTGGCTTTAACTTCCCATTGGTCCAAATGAGTGACAAACAAATTTTATAGAACAATTCTCAAATACAATTGAGAAATCGGACTTACATAGTCTATAAGTATGGATCCTTGGCTTTAATTTCCCATTGGTCCAAATGAGTGACAAACAAATTTTATAGAAAAATTCTTAAATACAATTGAGAAATCGGATTTACATAGGCTATAACTATGGATCCTTGGGTTTAACTTCCCATTGGTCCAAATGAGTGACAAACAAATTTTATAGAAAAATTCTCAAATACAATTGATAAATCGGACTTACATAGGCTATAACTATGGATCCTTGGCTTTAACTTCCCATTGGTCCAAATGAGTGACAAACAAATTTTATAGAAAAATTCTTAAATACAATTGAGAAATCGGACTTACATAGGCTATAACTATGGATCCTTGGCTTTAACTTCCCATTGGTCCAAATGAGTGACAGACAAATTTTATAGAAAAATTCTTAAATACAATTGAGAAATCGGACTTACATAGTCTATAACTATGGATCCTTGGGTTTAACTTCCCATTGGTCCAAATGAGTGACAAACAAATTTTATAGAAAAATTCTCAAATACAATTGAGAAATCGGACTTACATAGTCTATAAGTATGGATCCTTGGCTTTAACTTCCCATTGGTCCAAATGAGTGACAAACAAATTTTATAGAAAAATTCTTAAATACAATTGAGAAATCGGACTTACATAGGCTATAACTATGGATCCTTGGCTTTAACTTCCCATTGGTCCAAATGAGTGACAGACAAATTTTATAGAAAAATTCTTAAATACAATTGAGAAATCGGACTTACATAGTCTATAACTATAGATCCTTGGGTTTAACTTCCCATTGGTCCAAATGAGTGACAAATAAATTTTATAGAAAAATTCTCAAATACAATTGAGAAATCGGACTTACATAGTCTATAACTATGGATCCTTGGGTTTAACTTCCCATTGGTCCAAATGAGTGACAAACAAATTTTATAGAAAAATTCTTAAATACAATTGAGAAATCGGACTTACATAGGCTATAACTATGGATCCTTGGGTTTAACTTCCCATTGGTCCAAATGAGTGACAGACAAATTTTATAGAAAAATTCTTAAATACAATTGAGAAATCGGACTTACATAGGCTATAGCTATGGATCCTTGGGTTTAACTTCCCATTGGTCCAAATGAGTGACAAACAAATTTTATAGAAAAATTCTTAAATACAATTGAGAAATCGGACTTACATAGTCTATAACTATGGATCCTTGGGTTTAACTTCCCATTGGTCCAAATGAGTGACAAACAAATTTTATAGAAAAATTCTCAAATACAATTGAGAAATCGGACTTACATAGTCTATAACTATGGATCCTTGGGTTTAACTTCCCATTGGTCCAAATGAGTGACAAACAAATTTTATAGAAAAATTCTTAAATACAATTGAGAAATCGGACTTACATAGGCTATAACTATGGATCCTTGGGTTTAGCTTCCCATTGGTCCAAATGAGTGACAAACAAATTTTATAGAAAAATTCTCAAATACAATTGAGAAATCGGACTTACATAGTCTATAACTATGGATCCTTGGGTTTAACTTCCCATTGGTCCAAATGAGTGACAAACAAATTTTATAGAAAAATTCTTAAATACAATTGAGAAATCGGACTTACATAGTCTATAACTATGGATCCTTGGGTTTAACTTCCCATTGGTCCAAATGAGTGACAAACAAATTTTATAGAAAAATTCTCAAATACAATTGAGAAATCGGACTTACATAGTCTATAACTATGGATCCTTGGGTTTAACTTCCCATTGGTCCAAATGAGTGACAAACAAATTTTATAGAAAAATTCTTAAATACAATTGAGAAATCGGACTTACATAGGCTATAACTATGGATCCTAGCTTCCCATTGGTCCAAATGAGTGACAAACAAATTTTATAGAAAAATTCTCAAATACAATTGAGAAATCGGACTTACATAGTCTATAACTATGGATCCTTGGCTTTAACTTCCCATTGGTCCAAATGAGTGACAAACAAATTTTATAAAAAAATTCTCAAATACAATTGAGAAATCGGACTTACATAGTCTATAACTATGGATCCTTGGCTTTAACTTCCCATTGGTCCAAATGAGTGACAAACAAATTTTATAGAAAAATTCTCAAATACAATTGAGAAATCGGACTTACATAGTCTATAAGTATGGATCCTTGGCTTTAACTTCCCATTGGTCCAAATGAGTGACAAACAAATTTTATAGAAAAATTCTTAAATACAATTGAGAAATCGGACTTACATAGGCTATAAGTATGGATCCTTGGCTTTAACTTCCCATTGGTCCAAATGAGTGACAAACAAATTTTATAGAAAAATTTTTAAATACAATTGAGAAATCGGACTTACATAGGCTATAACTATGGATCCTTGGGTTTAACTTCCCATTGGTCCAAATGAGTGACAGACAAATTTTATAGAAAAATTCTTAAATACAATTGAGAAATCGGACTTACATAGGCTATAGCTATGGATCCTTGGGTTTAACTTCCCATTGGTCCAAATGAGTGACAAACAAATTTTATAGAAAAATTCTTAAATACAATTGAGAAATCGGACTTACATAGTCTATAACTATGGATCCTTGGGTTTAACTTCCCATTGGTCCAAATGAGTGACAAACAAATTTTATAGAAAAATTCTCAAATACAATTGAGAAATCGGACTTACATAGGCTATAACTATGGATCCTTGGGTTTAACTTCCCATTGGTCCAAATGAGTGACAAACAAATTTTATAGAAAAATTCTCAAATACAATTGAGAAATCGGACTTACATAGGCTATAACTATGGATCCTTGGGCTTAGCTTCCCATTGGTCCAAATGAGTGACAAACAAATTTTATAGAAAAATTCTCAAATACAATTGAGAAATCGGACTTACATAGGCTATAACTATGGATCCTTGGGTTTAGCTTCCCATTGGTCCAAATGAGTGACAAATAAATTTTATAGAAAAATTCTCAAATACAATTGAGAAATCGGACTTACATAGTCTATAACTATGGATCCTTGGGTTTAACTTCCCATTGGTCCAAATGAGTGACAAACAAATTTTATAGAAAAATTCTCAAATACAATTGAGAAATCGGACTTACATAGTCTATAACTATGGATCCTTGGGTTTAACTTCCCATTGGTCCAAATGAGTGACAAACAAATTTTATAGAAAAATTCTCAAATACAATTGAGAAATCGGACTTACATAGGCTATAACTATGGATCCTTGGCTTTAACTTCCCATTGGTCCAAATGAGTGACAAACAAATTTTAAAGAAAAATTCTTAAATACAATTGAGAAATCGGACTTACATTGGCTATAAGTATGGATCCTTGGCTTTAACTTCCCATTGGTCCAAATGAGTGACAAACAAATTTTATAGAAAAATTCTCAAATACAATTGAGAAATCGGACTTACATAGGCTATAACTATGGATCCTTGGCTTTAACTTCCCATTGGTCCAAATGAGTGACAAACAAATTTTATAGAAAAATTCTTAAATACAATTGAGAAATCGGACTTACATAGGCTATAACTATGGATCCTTGGGTTTAACTTCCCATTGGTCCAAATGAGTGACAAACAAATTTTATAGAAAAATTCTCAAATACAATTGAGAAATCGGACTTACATAGTCTATAAGTATGGATCCTTGGGTTTAACTTCCCATTGGTCCAAATGAGTGACAAACAAATTTTATAGAAAAATTCTTAAATACAATTGAGAAATCGGACTTACATAGGCTATAACTATGGATCCTTGGCTTTAACTTCCCATTGGTCCAAATGAGTGACAAACAAATTTTATAGAAAAATTCTTAAATACAATTGAGAAATCGGACTTACATAGGCTATAACTATGGATCCTTGGCTTTAACTTCCCATTGGTCCAAATGAGTGACAAACAAATTTTATAGAAAAATTCTCAAATACAATTGAGAAATCGGACTTACATAGTCTATAACTATGGATCCTTGGCTTTAACTTCCCATTGGTCCAAATGAGTGACAAACAAATTTTATAGAAAAATTCTTAAATACAATTGAGAAATCGGACTTACATAGGCTATAACTATGGATCCTTGGCTTTAACTTCCCATTGGTCCAAATGAGTGACAAACAAATTTTATAGAAAAATTCTTAAATACAATTGAGAAATCGGACTTACATAGGCTATAACTATGGATCCTTGGCTTTAACTTCCCATTGGTCCAAATGAGTGACAAACAAATTTTATAGAAAAATTCTCATATACAATTGAGAAATCGGACTTACATAGGCTATAACTATGGATCCTTGGCTTTAACTTCCCATTGGTCCAAATGAGTGACAAACAAATTTTATAGAAAAATTCTCAAATACAATTGAGAAATCGGACTTACATAGGCTATAACTATGGATCCTTGGCTTTAACTTCCCATTGGTCCAAATGAGTGACAAACAAATTTTATAGAAAAATTCTTAAATACAATTGAGAAATCGGACTTACATAGGCTATAACTATGGATCCTTGGGTTTAACTTCCCATTGGTCCAAATGAGTGACAAACAAATTTTATAGAAAAATTCTCAAATACAATTGAGAAATCGGACTTACATAGTCTATAAGTATGGATCCTTGGCTTTAACTTCCCATTGGTCCAAATGAGTGACAAACAAATTTTATAGAAAAATTCTTAAATACAATTGAGAAATCGGACTTACATAGGCTATAACTATGGATCCTTGGCTTTAACTTCCCATTGGTCCAAATGAGTGACAAACAAATTTTATAGAAAAATTCTTAAATACAATTGAGAAATCGGACTTACATAGGCTATAACTATGGATCCTTGGCTTTAACTTCCCATTGGTCCAAATGAGTGACAAACAAATTTTATAGAAAAATTCTCAAATACAATTGAGAAATCGGACTTACATAGTCTATAACTATGGATCCTTGGCTTTAACTTCCCATTGGTCCAAATGAGTGACAAACAAATTTTATAGAAAAATTCTTAAATACAATTGAGAAATCGGACTTACATAGGCTATAACTATGGATCCTTGGCTTTAACTTCCCATTGGTCCAAATGAGTGACAAACAAATTTTATAGAAAAATTCTTAAATACAATTGAGAAATCGGACTTACATAGGCTATAACTATGGATCCTTGGCTTTAACTTCCCATTGGTCCAAATGAGTGACAAACAAATTTTATAGAAAAATTCTTAAATACAATTGAGAAATCGGACTTACATAGGCTATAACTATGGATCCTTGGCTTTAACTTCCCATTGGTCCAAATGAGTGACAAACAAATTTTATAGAAAAATTCTCATATACAATTGAGAAATCGGACTTACATAGTCTATAACTATGGATCCTTGGGTTTAACTTCCCATTGGTCCAAATGAGTGACAAACAAATTTTATAGAAAAATTCTCAAATACAATTGAGAAATCGGACTTACATAGTCTATAAGTATGGATCCTTGGGTTTAACTTCCCATTGGTCCAAATGAGTGACAAACAAATTTTATAGAAAAATTCTTAAATACAATTGAGAAATCGGACTTACATAGGCTATAACTATGGATCCTTGGCTTTAACTTCCCATTGGTCCAAATGAGTGACAAACAAATTTTATAGAAAAATTCTTAAATACAATTGAGAAATCGGACTTACATAGGCTATAACTATGGATCCTTGGCTTTAACTTCCCATTGGTCCAAATGAGTGACAAACAAATTTTATAGAAAAATTCTTAAATACAATTGAGAAATCGGACTTACATAGGCTATAACTATGGATCCTTGGCTTTAACTTCCCATTGGTCCAAATGAGTGACAAACAAATTTTATAGAAAAATTCTCATATACAATTGAGAAATCGGACTTACATAGTCTATAACTATGGATCCTTGGGTTTAACTTCCCATTGGTCCAAATGAGTGACAAACAAATTTTATAGAAAAATTCTCATATACAATTGAGAAATCGGACTTATATAGTTTATAAGTATGGATCCTTGGGTTTAACTTCCCATTGGTCCAAATGAGTGACAAACAAATTTTATAGAAAAATTCTCAAATACAATTGAGAAATCGGACTTACATAGTCTATAACTATGGATCCTTGGCTTTAACTTCCCATTGGTCCAAATGAGTGACAAACAAATTTTATAGAAAAATTCTTAAATACAATTGAGAAATCGGACTTACATAGTCTATAACTATGGATCCTTGGGTTTAACTTCCCATTGGTCCAAATGAGTGACAAACAAATTTTATAGAAAAATTCTTAAATACAATTGAGAAATCGGACTTACATAGGCTATAACTATGGATCCTTGGCTTTAACTTCCCATTGGTCCAAATGAGTGACAAACAAATTTTATAGAAAAATTCTCATATACAATTGAGAAATCGGACTTACATAGTCTATAACTATGGATCCTTGGGTTTAACTTCCCATTGGTCCAAATGAGTGACAAACAAATTTTATAGAAAAATTTTCAAATACAATTGAGAAATCGGACTTACATAGTCTATAAGTATGGATCCTTGGCTTTAACTTCCCATTGGTCCAAATGAGTGACAAACAAATTTTATAGAAAAATTCTTAAATACAATTGAGAAATCGGACTTACATAGGCTATAACTATGGATCCTTGGCTTTAACTTCCCATTGGTCCAAATGAGTGACAAACAAATTTTATAGAAAAATTCTTAAATACAATTGAGAAATCGGACTTACATAGGCTATAACTATGGATCCTTGGCTTTAACTTCCCATTGGTCCAAATGAGTGACAAACAAATTTTATAGAAAAATTCTCATATACAATTGAGAAATCGGACTTACATAGTCTATAACTATGGATCCTTGGGTTTAACTTCCCATTGGTCCAAATGAGTGACAAACAAATTTTATAGAAAAATTCTCATATACAATTGAGAAATCGGACTTACATAGTCTATAAGTATGGATCCTTGGGTTTAACTTCCCATTGGTCCAAATGAGTGACAAACAAATTTTATAGAAAAATTCTCAAATACAATTGAGAAATCGGACTTACATAGTCTATAACTATGGATCCTTGGCTTTAACTTCCCATTGGTCCAAATGAGTGACAAACAAATTTTATAGAAAAATTCTTAAATACAATTGAGAAATCGGACTTACATAGTCTATAACTATGGATCCTTGGGTTTAACTTCCCATTGGTCCAAATGAGTGACAAACAAATTTTATAGAAAAATTCTCATATACAATTGAGAAATCGGACTTACATAGTCTATAACTATGGATCCTTCGGTTTAACTTCCCATTGGTCCAAATGAGTGACAAACAAATTTTATAGAAAAATTCTTAAATACAATTGAGAAATCGGACTTACATAGGCTATAACTATGGATCCTTGGCTTTAACTTCCCATTGGTCCAAATGAGTGACAAACAAATTTTATAGAAAAATTCTCAAATACAATTGAGAAATCGGACTTACATAGTCTATAACTATGGATCCTTGGCTTTAACTTCCCATTGGTCCAAATGAGTGACAAACAAATTTTATAGAAAAATTCTTAAATACAATTGAGAAATCGGACTTACATAGTCTATAACTATAGATCCTTGGCTTTAACTTCCCATTGGTCCAAATGAGTGACAAACAAATTTTATAGAAAAATTCTTAAATACAATTGAGAAATCGGACTTACATAGGCTATAACTATGGATCCTTGGCTTTAACTTCCCATTGGTCCAAATGAGTGACAAACAAATTTTATAGAAAAATTCTCAAATACAATTGAGAAATCGGACTTACATAGTCTATAACTATGGATCCTTGGCTTTAACTTCCCATTGGTCCAAATGAGTGACAAACAAATTTTATAGAAAAATTCTTAAATACAATTGAGAAATCGGACTTACATAGTCTATAACTATGGATCCTTGGGTTTAACTTCCCATTGGTCCAAATGAGTGACAAACAAATTTTATAGAAAAATTCTCATATAGAATTGAGAAATCGGACTTACATAGTCTATAACTATGGATCCTTGGGTTTAACTTCCCATTGGTCCAAATGAGTGACAAACAAATTTTATAGAAAAATTCTTAAATACAATTGAGAAATCGGACTTACATAGGCTATAACTATGGATCCTTGGCTTTAACTTCCCATTGGTCCAAATGAGTGACAAACAAATTTTATAGAAAAATTCTCAAATACAATTGAGAAATCGGACTTACATAGTCTATAACTATGGATCCTTGGGTTTAACTTCCCATTGGTCCAAATGAGTGACAAACAAATTTTATAGAAAAATTCTTAAATACAATTGAGAAATCGGACTTACATAGGCTATAACTATGGATCCTTGGCTTTAACTTCCCATTGGTCCAAATGAGTGACAAACAAATTTTATAGAAAAATTCTCATATACAATTGAGAAATCGGACTTACATAGTCTATAACTATGGATCCTTGGGTTTAACTTCCCATTGGTCCAAATGAGTGACAAACAAATTTTATAGAAAAATTCTCAAATACAATTGAGAAATCGGACTTACATAGTCTATAACTATGGATCCTTGGGTTTAACTTCCCATTGGTCCAAATGAGTGACAAACAAATTTTATAGAAAAATTCTTAAATACAATTGAGAAATCGGACTTACATAGGCTATAACTATGGATCCTTGGCTTTAACTTCCCATTGGTCCAAATGAGTGACAAACAAATTTTATAGAAAAATTCTCAAATACAATTGAGAAATCGGACTTACATAGTCTATAAGTATGGATCCTTGGCTTTAACTTCCCATTGGTCCAAATGAGTGACAAACAAATTTTATAGAAAAATTCTCATATACAATTGAGAAATCGGACTTACATAGTCTATAACTATGGATCCTTGGCTTTAACTTTCCATTGGTCCAAATGAGTGACAAACAAATTTTATAGAAAAATTCTCAAATACAAATGAGAAATCGGACTTACATAGTCTATAAGTATGGATCCTTGGCTTTAACTTCCCATTGGTCCAAATGAGTGACAAACAAATTTTATAGAAAAATTCTTAAATACAATTGAGAAATCGGACTTACATAGTCTATAAGTATGGATCCTTGGCTTTAATTTCCCATTGGTCCAAATGAGTGACAAACAAATTTTATAGAAAAATTCTCAAACACAATTGAGAAATCGGACTTACATAGGCTATAAGTATGGATCCTTGGCTTTAATTTCCCATTGGTCCAAATGAGTGACAAACAAATTTTATAGAAAAATTCTCAAATACAATTGAGAAATCGGACTTACATAGGCTATAAGTATGGATCCTTGGCTTTAACTTCCCATTGGTCCAAATGAGTGACAAACAAATTTTATAGAAAAATTCTCAAATACAATTGAGAAATCAAACTTACATAGTCTATTAGTATGGATCCTTGGCCTTAACTTCCAATTGGTCCAAATGAGTGACAAAAAAATTTTATAGAAAAATTATCAAATACAATTGAGAAATCGGACTTACATAGGCTATAAGTATGGATCCTTGGCTTTAATTTCCCATTGGTCCAAATGAGTGACAAACATAAATGTGCCCACAAATAGCCAAATTCCCGTAGAGCTGAACAAAATTTGCACAATTTTAATCTTTAAAATTTTATAGAAAAATTCTCAAATACAATTGAGAAATCGGACTTACATAGTCTATAAGTATGGATCCTTGGCATTAATTTCCAATTGGTCCAAATGAGTGACAAACAAATTTTATAGAAAAATTCTCAAATACAATTGAGAAGTCGGACTTACATAGACTATAAGTATGGATCCTTGGCTGTAATTTCCAATTGGTCCAAATGATTGACAAACAAATTTTATAGAAAAATTCTCAAATACAATTGAGAAATCGGACTTACATAGGCTATAAGTATGGATCCTTGGCCTTAACTTCCCATTGGTCCAAATGAGTGACAAACAAATTTTATAGAAAAATTCTCAAATACAATTGAGAAATCGGACTTACATAGACTATAAGTATGGATCCTTGGCTGTAATTTCCCATTGTCCAAATGAGTGACAAACAAATTTTATAGAAAAATTATCAAATACAATTGAGAAATCGGACTTACATAGGCTATAAGTATGGAGCCTTGGCTTTAACTTCCCATTGGTCCAAATGAGTGACAAACATAAATGTGCCCACAAATAGCCAAATTCCCGTAGAGCTGAACAAAATTTGCACAATTTTAATCTTTAAAATTTTATAGAAAAATTCTCAAATACAATTGAGAAATCGGACTAACATAGGCTATAAGTATGGATCCTTGGCCTTAACTTCCCATTGGTCCAAATGAGTGACAAACAAATTTTATAGAAAAATTCTCAAATACAATTGAGAAATCGGACTTACATAGACTATAAGTATGGATCCTTGGCCTTAACTTCCCATTGGTCCAAATGAGTGACAAACATAAATGTGCCCACAAATAGCCAAATTCCCGTAGAGCTAAACAAAATTTGCACAATTTTAATCTTTAAAATTTTATAGAAAAATTCTCAAATACAATTGAGAAATCGGACTTACATAGGCTATAAGTATGGAACCTTGGCTTTAATTTTCCGTTGGTCCAAATGAGTGACAAACAAATTTTATAGAAAAATTCTCAAATACAATTGAGAAATCGGACTTACATAGGCTATAACTATGGATCCTTGGCTTTAATTTCCCATTGGTCCAAATGAGTGACAAACAAATTTTATGGAAAAATTCTCAAATACAATTGAGAAATCGGACTTACATAGTCTATTAGTATGGATCCTTGGCCTTAACTTCCCATTGGTCCAAATGAGTGACAAACAAATTTTATAGAAAAATTCTCAAATACAATTGAGAAATCGGACTTACATAGGCTATAAGTATGGATCCTTGGCTTTAATTTCCCATTTGTCCAAATGAGTGACAAACAAATTTTATAGAAAAATTCTCAAATACAATTGAGAAATCAAACTTACATAGTCTATTAGTATGGATCCTTGGCCTTAACTTCCCATTGGTCCAAATGAGTGACAAACAAATTTTATAGAAAAATTCTCAAATACAATTGAGAAATCGGACTTACATAGGCTATAAGTATGGATCCTTGGCCTTAACTTCCCATTGGTCCAAATGAGTGACAAACATAAATGTGCCCACAAATAGCCAAATTCCCGTAGAGCTGAACAAAATTTGCACAATTTTAATCTTTAAAATTTTATAGAAAAATTCTCAAATACAATTGAGAAATCGGACTTATATAGGCTATAAGTATGGATCCTTGGCCTTGATTTCCCATTGGTCCAAATGAGTGACAAACATAAATGTGCCCACAAATAGCCAAATTCCCGTAGAGCTGAACAAAATTTGCACAATTTTAATCTTTAAAATTTTATAGAAAAATTCTCAAATACAATTGAGAAATCGGACTTACATAGGCTATAAGTATGGATCCTTGGCCTTACCTTCCCATTGGTCCAAATGAGTGACAAACAAATTTTATAGAAAAATTCTCAAATACAATTGAGAAATCGGACTTACATAGGCTATAAGTATGGATCCTTGGCCTTAACTTCCCATTGGTCCAAATGAGTGACAAACAAATTTTATAGAAAAATTCTCAAATACAATTGAGAAATCGGACTTACATAGGCTATAAGTATGGATCCTTGGCTTTAATTTCCCATTGGTCCAAATGAGTGACAAACATAAATGTGCCCACAAATAGCCAAATTCCCGTAGAGCTGAACAAAATTTGCACAATTTTAATCTTTAAAATTTTATAGAAAAATCCTCAAATACAATTGAGAAATCGGACTTACATAGGCTATAAGTATGGATCCTTGGCCTTACCTTCCCATTGGTCCAAATGAGTGACAAACAAATTTTATAGAAAAATTCTCAAATACAATTGAGAAATCGGACTTACATAGGCTATAAGTATGGATCCTTGGCCTTAACTTCCCATTGGTCCAAATGAGTGACAAAAAAATTTTATAGAAAAATTCTCAAATACAATTGAGAAATCGGACTTACATAGGCTATAAGTATGGATCCTTGGCCTTAACTTCCCATTGGTCCAAATGAGTGACAAACAAATTTTATAGAAAAATTCTCAAATACAATTGAGAAATCGGACTTACATAGGCTATAAGTATGGATCCTTGGCTTTAATTTCCCATTGGTCCAAATGAGTGACAAACATAAATGTGCCCACAAATAGCCAAATTCCCGTAGAGCTGAACAAAATTTGCACAATTTTAATCTTTAAAATTTTATAGAAAAATTCTCAAATACAATTGAGAAATCAGACTTACATAGGCTATAAGTATGGATCCTTGGCCTTAACTTCCCATTGGTCCAAATGAGTGACAAACAAATTTTATAGAAAATTCTCAAATACAATTGAGAAATCGGACTTACATAGGCTATAAGTATGGATCCTTGGCTTTAATTTCCCATTGGTCCAAATGAGTGACAAACATAAATGTGCCCACAAATAGCCAAATTCCCGTAGATCTGAACAAAATTTGCACAATTTTAATCTTTAAAATTTTATAGAAAAATTCTCAAATACAATTGAGAAATCGGACTTACATAGGCTATAAGTATGGATCCTTGGCTTAAATTTCCCATTGGTCCAAATGAGTGACAAACATAAATGTGCCCACAAATAGCCAAAGTCCCGTAGAGCTGAACAAAATTTGCACAATTTTAATCTTTAAAATTTTAAAGAAAAATTCTCAAATACAATTGAGAAATCGGACTTACATAGGCTATAAGTATGGATCCTTGGCCTTAACTTCCCATTGGTCCAAATGAGTGACAAACAAATTTTATAGAAAATTCTCAAATACAATTGAGAAATCGGACTTACATAGGCTATAAGTATGGATCCTTGGCTTTAATTTCCCATTGGTCCAAATGAGTGACAAACATAAATGTGCCCACAAATAGCCAAATTCCCGTAGATCTGAACAAAATTTGCACAATTTTAATCTTTAAAATTTTATAGAAAAATTCTCAAATACAATTGAGAAATCGGACTTACATAGGCTATAAGTATGGATCCTTGGCTTTAATTTCCCATTGGTCCAAATGAGTGACAAACATAAATGTGCCCACAAATAGCCAAATTCCCGTAGAGCTGAACAAAATTTGCACAATTTTAATCTTTAAAATTTTATAGAAAAATTCTCAAATACAATTGAGAAATCGGACTTACATAGGCTATAAGTATGGATCCTTGGCTTTAATTTCCCATTGGTCCAAATGAGTGACAAACATAAATGTGCCCACAAATAGCCAAATTCCCGTAGATCTGAACAAAATTTGCACAATTTTAATCTTTAAAATTTTATAGAAAAATTCTCAAATACAATTGAGAAATCGGACTTACATAGGCTATAAGTATGGATCCTTGGCCTTAACTTCCCATTGGTCCAAATGAGTGACAAACATAAATGTGCTTACAAATAGCCAAATTCCCGTAGAGCTGAACAAAATTTGCACAATTTTAATCTTTAAAATTTTATAGAAAAATTCTCAAATACAATTGAGAAATCGGACTTACATAGGCTATAAGTATGGATCCTTGGCTTTAATTTCCCATTGGTCCAAATGAGTGACAAACATAAATGTGCCCACAAATAGCCAAATTCCCGTAGAGCTGAACAAAATTTGCACAATTTTAATCTTTAAAATTTTATAGAAAAATTCTCAAATACAATTGAGAAATCGGACTTACATAGGCTATAAGTATGGATCCTTGGCCTTACCTTCCCATTGGTCCAAATGAGTGACAAACAAATTTTATAGAAAAATTCTCAAATACAATTGAGAAATCGGACTTACATAGGCTATAAGTATGGGTCCTTGGCTTTAATTTCCCATTGGTCCAAATGAGTGACAAACATAAATGTGCCCACAAATAGCCAAATTCCCGTAGAGCTGAACAAAATTTGCACAATTTTAATCTTTAAAATTTTATAGAAAAATTCTCAAATACAATTGAGAAATCGGACTTACATAGGCTATAAGTATGGATCCTTGGCCTTAACTTCCCATTGGTCCAAATGAGTGACAAACAAATTTTATAGAAAAATTCTCAAATACAATTGAGAAATCGGACTTACATAGGCTATAAGTATGGATCCTTGGCTTAAATTTCCCATTGGTCCAAATGAGCGACAAACATAAATGTGCCCACAAATAGCCAAATTCCCGTAGAGCTGAACAAAATTTGCACAATTTTAATCTTTAAAATTTTATAGAAAAATTCTCAAATACAATTGAGAAATCGGACTTACATAGGCTATAAGTATGGATCCTTGGCTTTAATTTCCAATTGGTCCAAATGAGTGACAAACATAAATGTGCCCACAAATAGCCAAATTCCCGTAGAGCTGAACAAAATTTGCACAATTTTAATCTTTAAAATTTTATAGAAAAATTCTCAAATACAATTGAGAAATCGGACTTACATAGGCTATAAGTATGGATCCTTGGCTTTAATTTCCAATTGGTCCAAATGAGTGACAAACATAAATGTGCCCACAAATAGCCAAATTCCCGTAGAGCTGAACAAAATTTGCACAATTTTAATCTTTAAAATTTTATAGAAAAATTCTCAAATACAATTGAGAAATCGGACTTACATAGGCTATAAGTATGGATCCTTGGCCTTAACTTCCCATTGGTCCAAATGAGTGACAAACAAATTTTATAGAAAAATTCTCAAATACAATTGAGAAATCGGACTTACATAGGCTATAAGTATGGATCCTTGGCCTTAACTTCCCATTGGTCCAAATGAGTGACAAACAAATTTTATAGAAAAATTCCCAAATACAATTGAGAAATCGGACTTACATAGGCTATAAGTATGGATCCTTGGCTTAAATTTCCCATTGGTCCAAATGAGCGACAAACATAAATGTGCCCACAAATAGCCAAATTCCCGTAGAGCTGAACAAAATTTGCACAATTTTAATCTTTAAAATTTTATAGAAAAATTCTCAAATACAATTGAGAAATCGGACTTACATAGGCTATAAGTATGGATCCTTGGCCTTAACTTCCCATTGGTCCAAATGAGTGACAAACAAATTTTATAGAAAAATTCTCAAATACAATTGAGAAATCGGACTTACATAGGCTATAAGTATGGATCCTTGGCCTTAACTTCCCATTGGTCCAAATGAGTGACAAACAAATTTTATAGAAAAATTCCCAAATACAATTGAGAAATCGGACTTACATAGGCTATAAGTATGGATCCTTGGCTTAAATTTCCCATTGGTCCAAATGAGCGACAAACATAAATGTGCCCACAAATAGCCAAATTCCCGTAGAGCTGAACAAAATTTGCACAATTTTAATCTTTAAAATTTTATAGAAAAATTCTCAAATACAATTGAGAAATCGGACTTACATAGGCTATAAGTATGGATCCTTGGCTTTAATTTCCCATTGGTCCAAATGAGTGACAAACATAAATGTGCCCACAAATAGCCAAATTCCCGTAGAGCTGAACAAAATTTGCACAATTTTAATCTTTAAAATTTTATAGAAAAATTCTCAAATACAATTGAGAAATCGGACTTACATAGGCTATAAGTATGGATCCTTGGCCTTAACTTCCCATTGGTCCAAATGAGTGACAAACAAATTTTATAGAAAAATTCTCAAATACAATTGAGAAATCGGACTTACATAGGCTATAAGTATGGATCCTTGGCCTTAACTTCCCATTGGTCCAAATGAGTGACAAACAAATTTTATAGAAAAATTCTCAAATACAATTGAGAAATCGGACTTACATAGGCTATAAGTATGGATCCTTGGCCTTAACTTCCCATTGGTCCAAATGAGTGACAAACAAATTTTATAGAAAAATTCTCAAATACAATTGAGAAATCGGACTTACATAGGCTATAAGTATGGATCCTTGGCCTTAACTTCCCATTGGTCCAAATGAGTGACAAACAAATTTTATAGAAAAATTCTCAAATACAATTGAGAAATCGGACTTACATAGGCTATAAGTATGGATCCTTGGCCTTAACTTCCCATTGGTCCAAATGAGTGACAAACAAATTTTATAGAAAAATTCTCAAATACAATTGAGAAATCGGACTTACATAGGCTATAAGTATGGATCCTTGGCCTTAACTTCCCATTGGTCCAAATGAGTGACAAACAAATTTTATAGAAAAATTCTCAAATACAATTGAGAAATCGGACTTACATAGGCTATAAGTATGGATCCTTGGCCTTAACTTCCCATTGGTCCAAATGAGTGACAAACAAATTTTATAGAAAAATTCTCAAATACAATTGAGAAATCGGACTTACATAGGCTATAAGTATGGATCCTTGGCCTTAACTTCCCATTGGTCCAAATGAGTGACAAACAAATTTTATAGAAAAATTCTCAAATACAATTGAGAAATCGGACTTACATAGGCTATAAGTATGGATCCTTGGCTTTAATTTCCCAATGGTCCAAATGAGTGACAAACATAAATGTGCCCACAAATAGCCAAATTCCCGTAGAGCTGAACAAAATTTGCACAATTTTAATCTTTAAAATTTTATAGAAAAATTCTCAAATACAATTGAGAAATCGGACTTACATAGGCTATAAGTATGGATCCTTGGCCTTAACTTCCCATTGGTCCAAATGAGTGACAAACAAATTTTATAAAAAAATTCTCAAATACAATTGAGAAATCGGACTTTCATAGGCTATAAGTATGGATCCTTGGCTTTAATTTCCCATTGGTCCAAATGAGTGACAAACATCAATGTGCCCACAAATAGCCAAATTCCCGTAGAGCTGAACAAAATTTGCACAATTTTAATCTTTAAAATTTTATAGAAAAATTCTCAAATACAATTGAGAAATCGGACTTACATAGGCTATAAGTATGGATCCTTGGCTTTAATTTCCCATTGGTCCAAATGAGTGACAAACATCAATGTGCCCACAAATAGCCAAATTCCCGTAGAGCTGAACAAAATTTGCACAATTTTAATCTTTAAAATTTTATAGAAAAATTCTCAAATACAATTGAGAAATCGGACTTACATAGGCTATAAGTATGGATCCTTGGCTTTAATTTCCCATTGGTCCAAATGAGTGACAAACATAAATGTGCCCACAAATAGCCAAATTCCCGTAGATCTGAACAAAATTTGCACAATTTTAATCTTTAAAATTTTATAGAAAAATTCTCAAATACAATTGAGAAATCGGACTTACATAGGCTATAAGTATGGATCCTTGGCCTTAACTTCCCATTGGTCCAAATGAGTGACAAACATAAATGTGCTTACAAATAGCCAAATTCCCGTAGAGCTGAACAAAATTTGCACAATTTTAATCTTTAAAATTTTATAGAAAAATTCTCAAATACAATTGAGAAATCGGACTTACATAGGCTATAAGTATGGATCCTTGGCTTTAATTTCCCATTGGTCCAAATGAGTGACAAACATAAATGTGCCCACAAATAGCCAAATTCCCGTAGAGCTGAACAAAATTTGCACAATTTTAATCTTTAAAATTTTATAGAAAAATTCTCAAATACAATTGAGAAATCGGACTTACATAGGCTATAAGTATGGATCCTTGGCCTTACCTTCCCATTGGTCCAAATGAGTGACAAACAAATTTTATAGAAAAATTCTCAAATACAATTGAGAAATCGGACTTACATAGGCTATAAGTATGGGTCCTTGGCTTTAATTTCCCATTGGTCCAAATGAGTGACAAACATAAATGTGCCCACAAATAGCCAAATTCCCGTAGAGCTGAACAAAATTTGCACAATTTTAATCTTTAAAATTTTATAGAAAAATTCTCAAATACAATTGAGAAATCGGACTTACATAGGCTATAAGTATGGATCCTTGGCCTTAACTTCCCATTGGTCCAAATGAGTGACAAACAAATTTTATAGAAAAATTCTCAAATACAATTGAGAAATCGGACTTACATAGGCTATAAGTATGGATCCTTGGCTTAAATTTCCCATTGGTCCAAATGAGCGACAAACATAAATGTGCCCACAAATAGCCAAATTCCCGTAGAGCTGAACAAAATTTGCACAATTTTAATCTTTAAAATTTTATAGAAAAATTCTCAAATACAATTGAGAAATCGGACTTACATAGGCTATAAGTATGGATCCTTGGCTTTAATTTCCAATTGGTCCAAATGAGTGACAAACATAAATGTGCCCACAAATAGCCAAATTCCCGTAGAGCTGAACAAAATTTGCACAATTTTAATCTTTAAAATTTTATAGAAAAATTCTCAAATACAATTGAGAAATCGGACTTACATAGGCTATAAGTATGGATCCTTGGCTTTAATTTCCAATTGGTCCAAATGAGTGACAAACATAAATGTGCCCACAAATAGCCAAATTCCCGTAGAGCTGAACAAAATTTGCACAATTTTAATCTTTAAAATTTTATAGAAAAATTCTCAAATACAATTGAGAAATCGGACTTACATAGGCTATAAGTATGGATCCTTGGCCTTAACTTCCCATTGGTCCAAATGAGTGACAAACAAATTTTATAGAAAAATTCTCAAATACAATTGAGAAATCGGACTTACATAGGCTATAAGTATGGATCCTTGGCCTTAACTTCCCATTGGTCCAAATGAGTGACAAACAAATTTTATAGAAAAATTCCCAAATACAATTGAGAAATCGGACTTACATAGGCTATAAGTATGGATCCTTGGCTTAAATTTCCCATTGGTCCAAATGAGCGACAAACATAAATGTGCCCACAAATAGCCAAATTCCCGTAGAGCTGAACAAAATTTGCACAATTTTAATCTTTAAAATTTTATAGAAAAATTCTCAAATACAATTGAGAAATCGGACTTACATAGGCTATAAGTATGGATCCTTGGCCTTAACTTCCCATTGGTCCAAATGAGTGACAAACAAATTTTATAGAAAAATTCTCAAATACAATTGAGAAATCGGACTTACATAGGCTATAAGTATGGATCCTTGGCCTTAACTTCCCATTGGTCCAAATGAGTGACAAACAAATTTTATAGAAAAATTCCCAAATACAATTGAGAAATCGGACTTACATAGGCTATAAGTATGGATCCTTGGCTTAAATTTCCCATTGGTCCAAATGAGCGACAAACATAAATGTGCCCACAAATAGCCAAATTCCCGTAGAGCTGAACAAAATTTGCACAATTTTAATCTTTAAAATTTTATAGAAAAATTCTCAAATACAATTGAGAAATCGGACTTACATAGGCTATAAGTATGGATCCTTGGCTTTAATTTCCCATTGGTCCAAATGAGTGACAAACATAAATGTGCCCACAAATAGCCAAATTCCCGTAGAGCTGAACAAAATTTGCACAATTTTAATCTTTAAAATTTTATAGAAAAATTCTCAAATACAATTGAGAAATCGGACTTACATAGGCTATAAGTATGGATCCTTGGCCTTAACTTCCCATTGGTCCAAATGAGTGACAAACAAATTTTATAGAAAAATTCTCAAATACAATTGAGAAATCGGACTTACATAGGCTATAAGTATGGATCCTTGGCCTTAACTTCCCATTGGTCCAAATGAGTGACAAACAAATTTTATAGAAAAATTCTCAAATACAATTGAGAAATCGGACTTACATAGGCTATAAGTATGGATCCTTGGCCTTAACTTCCCATTGGTCCAAATGAGTGACAAACAAATTTTATAGAAAAATTCTCAAATACAATTGAGAAATCGGACTTACATAGGCTATAAGTATGGATCCTTGGCCTTAACTTCCCATTGGTCCAAATGAGTGACAAACAAATTTTATAGAAAAATTCTCAAATACAATTGAGAAATCGGACTTACATAGGCTATAAGTATGGATCCTTGGCCTTAACTTCCCATTGGTCCAAATGAGTGACAAACAAATTTTATAGAAAAATTCTCAAATACAATTGAGAAATCGGACTTACATAGGCTATAAGTATGGATCCTTGGCCTTAACTTCCCATTGGTCCAAATGAGTGACAAACAAATTTTATAGAAAAATTCTCAAATACAATTGAGAAATCGGACTTACATAGGCTATAAGTATGGATCCTTGGCCTTAACTTCCCATTGGTCCAAATGAGTGACAAACAAATTTTATAGAAAAATTCTCAAATACAATTGAGAAATCGGACTTACATAGGCTATAAGTATGGATCCTTGGCCTTAACTTCCCATTGGTCCAAATGAGTGACAAACAAATTTTATAGAAAAATTCTCAAATACAATTGAGAAATCGGACTTACATAGGCTATAAGTATGGATCCTTGGCTTTAATTTCCCAATGGTCCAAATGAGTGACAAACATAAATGTGCCCACAAATAGCCAAATTCCCGTAGAGCTGAACAAAATTTGCACAATTTTAATCTTTAAAATTTTATAGAAAAATTCTCAAATACAATTGAGAAATCGGACTTACATAGGCTATAAGTATGGATCCTTGGCCTTAACTTCCCATTGGTCCAAATGAGTGACAAACAAATTTTATAAAAAAATTCTCAAATACAATTGAGAAATCGGACTTTCATAGGCTATAAGTATGGATCCTTGGCTTTAATTTCCCATTGGTCCAAATGAGTGACAAACATCAATGTGCCCACAAATAGCCAAATTCCCGTAGAGCTGAACAAAATTTGCACAATTTTAATCTTTAAAATTTTATAGAAAAATTCTCAAATACAATTGAGAAATCGGACTTACATAGGCTATAAGTATGGATCCTTGGCTTTAATTTCCCATTGGTCCAAATGAGTGACAAACATCAATGTGCCCACAAATAGCCAAATTCCCGTAGAGCTGAACAAAATTTGCACAATTTTAATCTTTAAAATTTTATAGAAAAATTCTCAAATACAATTGAGAAATCGGACTTACATAGGCTATAAGTATGAATCCTTGGCCTTAACTTCCCATTGGTCCAAATGAGTGACAAACAAATTTTATAGAAAAATTCTCAAATACAATTGAGAAATCGGACTTACATAGGCTATAAGTATGGATCCTTGGCCTTAACTTCCCATTGGTCCAAATTAGTGACAAACAAATTTTATAAAAAAATTCTCAAATACAATTGAGAAATCGGACTTACATAGGCTATAAGTATGGATCCTTGGCTTTAATTTCCCATTGGTCCAAATGAGTGACAAACATAAATGTGCCCACAAATAGCCAAATTCCCGTAGAGCTGAACAAAATTTGCACAATTTTAATCTTTAAAATTTTATAGAAAAATTCTCAAATACAATTGAGAAATCGGACTTACATAGGCTATAAGTATGGATCCTTGGCCTTAACTTCCCATTGGTCCAAATGAGTGACAAACAAATTTTATAGAAAAATTATCAAATACAATTGAGAAATCGGACTTACATAGGCTATAAGTATGGATCCTTGGCTTTAATTTCCCATTGGTCCAAATGAGTGACAAACATAAATGTGCCCACAAATAGCCAAATTCCCGTAGAGCTGAACAAAATTTGCACAATTTTAATCTTTAAAATTTTATAGAAAAATTCTCAAATACAATTGAGAAATCGGACTTACATAGGCTATAAGTATGGATCCTTGGCCTTAACTTCCCATTGGTCCAAATGAGTGACAAACAAATTTTATAGAAAAATTCTCAAATACAATTGAGAAATCGGACTTACATAGGCTATAAGTATGGATCCTTGGCTTTAATTTCCCATTGGTCCAAATGAGTGACAAACATAAATGTGCCCACAAATAGCCAAATTCCCGTAGAGCTGAACAAAATTTGCACAATTTTAATCTTTAAAATTTTATAGAAAAATTCTCAAATACAATTGAGAAATCGGACTTACATAGGCTATAAGTATGGATCCTTGGCCTTAACTTCCCATTGGTCCAAATGAGTGACAAACAAATTTTATAGAAAAATTCTCAAATACAATTGAGAAATCGGACTTACATAGGCTATAAGTATGGATCCTTGGCTTTAATTTCCCATTGGTCCAAATGAGTGAGAAACATAAATGTGCCCACAAATAGCCAAATTCCCGTAGAGCTGAACAAAATTTGCACAATTTTAATCTTTAAAATTTTATAGAAAAATTCTCAAATACAATTGAGAAATCGGACTTACATAGGCTATAAGTATGGATCCTTGGCCTTAACTTCCCATTGGTCCAAATGAGTGACAAACAAATTTTATAGAAAAATTCTCAAATACAATTGAGAAATCGGACTTACATAGTCCATAAGTATGGATCCTTGGCTGTAATTTCCCATTGTCCAAATGAGTGACAAACAAATTTTATAGAAAAATTATCAAATACAATTGAGAAATCGGACTTACATAGGCTATAAGTATGGATCCTTGGCCTTAACTTCCCATTGGTCCAAATGAGTGACAAACAAATTTTATAGAAAAATTCTCAAATACAATTGAGAAATCGGACTTACATAGGCTATAAGTATGGATCCTTGGCTTTAATTTCCCATTGGTCCAAATGAGTGACAAACATAAATGTGCCCACAAATAGCCAAATTCCCGTAGAGCTGAACAAAATTTGCACAATTTTAATCTTTAAAATTTTATAGAAAAATTCTCAAATACAATTGAGAAATCGGTCTTACATAGTCTATAAGTATGGATCCTTCGCATTAATTTCCAATTGTCCAAATGAGTGACAAACAAATTTTATAGAAAAATTCTCAAATACAATTGAGAAATCGGACTTACATAGGCTATAAGTATGGATCCTTGGCCTTAACTTCCCATTGGTCCAAATGAGTGACAAACAAATTTTATAGAAAAATTATCAAATACAATTGAGAAATCGGACTAACATAGGCTATAAGTATGGATCCTTGGCCTTAACTTCCCATTGGTCCAAATGAGTGACAAACAAATTTTATAGAAAAATTATCAAATACAATTGAGAAATCGGACTTACATAGGCTATAAGTATGGATCCTTGGCCTTAACTTCCCATTGGTCCAAATGAGTGACAAACAAATTTTATAGAAAAATTCTCAAATACAATTGAGAAATCGGACTTACATAGGCTATAAGTATGGATCCTTGGCCTTAACTTCCCATTGGTCCAAATGAGTGACAAACAAATTTTATAGAAAAATTCTCAAATACAATTGAGAAATCGGACTTACATAGGCTATAAGTATGGATCCTTGGCTTTAATTTCCCATTGGTCCAAATGAGTGACAAACATAAATGTGCCCACAAATAGCCAAATTCCCGTAGAGCTGAACAAAATTTGCACAATTTTAATCTTTAAAATTTTATAGAAAAATTCTCAAATACAATTGAGAAATCGGTCTTACATAGTCTATAAGTATGGATCCTTCGCATTAATTTCCAATTGTCCAAATGAGTGACAAACAAATTTTATAGAAAAATTCTCAAATACAATTGAGAAATCGGACTTACATAGGCTATAAGTATGGATCCTTGGCCTTAACTTCCCATTGGTCCAAATGAGTGACAAACAAATTTTATAGAAAAATTATCAAATACAATTGAGAAATCGGACTAACATAGGCTATAAGTATGGATCCTTGGCTGTAATTTCCCATTGTCCAAATGAGTAACAAACAAATTTTATAGAAAAATTATCAAATACAATTGAGAAATCGGACTTACATAGGCTATAAGTATGGATCCTTGGCCTTAACTTCCCATTGGTCCAAATGAGTGACAAACAAATTTTATAGAAAAATTCTCAAATACAATTGAGAAATCGGACTTACATAGGCTATAAGTATGGATCCTTGGCTTTAATTTCCCATTGGTCCAAATGAGTGACAAACATAAATGTGCCCACAAATAGCCAAATTCCCGTAGAGCTGAACAAAATTTGCACAATTTTAATCTTTAAAATTTTATAGAAAAATTCTCAAATACAATTGAGAAATCGGTCTTACATAGTCTATAAGTATGGATCCTTCGCATTAATTTCCAATTGTCCAAATGAGTGACAAACAAATTTTATAGAAAAATTCTTAAATACAATTGAGAAATCGGACTTACATAGGCTATAAGTATGGATCCTTGGCCTTAACTTCCCATTGGTCCAAATGAGTGACAAACAAATTTTATAGAAAAATTATCAAATACAATTGAGAAATCGGACTAACATAGGCTATAAGTATGGATCCTTGGCTGTAATTTCCCATTGTCCAAATGAGTAACAAACAAATTTTATAGAAAAATTATCAAATACAATTGAGAAATCGGACTTACATAGGCTATAAGTATGGATCCTTGGCCTTAACTTCCCATTGGTCCAAATGAGTGACAAACAAATTTTATAGAAAAATTCTCAAATACAATTGAGAAATCGGACTTACATAGGCTATAAGTATGGATCCTTGGCTTTAATTTCCCATTGGTCCAAATGAGTGACAAACATAAATGTGCCCACAAATAGCCAAATTCCCGTAGAGCTGAACAAAATTTGCACAATTTTAATCTTTAAAATTTTATAGAAAAATTCTCAAATACAATTGAGAAATCGGTCTTACATAGTCTATAAGTATGGATCCTTCGCATTAATTTCCAATTGGTCCAAATGAGTGACAAACAAATTTTATAGAAAAATTCTCAAATACAATTGAGAAATCGGACTTACATAGGCTATAAGTATGGATCCTTGGCCTTAACTTCCCATTGGTCCAAATGAGTGACAAACAAATTTTATAGAAAAATTCTCAAATACAATTGAGAAATCGGACTTACATAGGCTATAAGTATGGATCCTTGGCCTTAACTTCCCATTGGTCCAAATGAGTGACAAACAAATTTTATAGAAAAATTCTCAAATACAATTGAGAAATCGGACTTACATAGGCTATAAGTATGGATCCTTGGCTTTAATTTCCCATTGGTCCAAATGAGTGACAAACATAAATGTGCCCACAAATAGCCAAATTCCCGTAGAGCTGAACAAAATTTGCACAATTTTAATCTTTAAAATTTTATAGAAAAATTCTCAAATACAATTGAGAAATCGGTCTTACATAGTCTATAAGTATGGATCCTTCGCATTAATTTCCAATTGTCCAAATGAGTGACAAACAAATTTTATAGAAAAATTCTCAAATACAATTGAGAAATCGGACTTACATAGGCTATAAGTATGGATCCTTGGCCTTAACTTCCCATTGGTCCAAATGAGTGACAAACAAATTTTATAGAAAAATTATCAAATACAATTGAGAAATCGGACTAACATAGGCTATAAGTATGGATCCTTGGCTGTAATTTCCCATTGTCCAAATGAGTAACAAACAAATTTTATAGAAAAATTATCAAATACAATTGAGAAATCGGACTTACATAGGCTATAAGTATGGATCCTTGGCCTTAACTTCCCATTGGTCCAAATGAGTGACAAACAAATTTTATAGAAAAATTCTCAAATACAATTGAGAAATCGGACTTACATAGGCTATAAGTATGGATCCTTGGCTTTAATTTCCCATTGGTCCAAATGAGTGACAAACATAAATGTGCCCACAAATAGCCAAATTCCCGTAGAGCTGAACAAAATTTGCACAATTTTAATCTTTAAAATTTTATAGAAAAATTCTCAAATACAATTGAGAAATCGGTCTTACATAGTCTATAAGTATGGATCCTTCGCATTAATTTCCAATTGTCCAAATGAGTGACAAACAAATTTTATAGAAAAATTCTTAAATACAATTGAGAAATCGGACTTACATAGGCTATAAGTATGGATCCTTGGCCTTAACTTCCCATTGGTCCAAATGAGTGACAAACAAATTTTATAGAAAAATTATCAAATACAATTGAGAAATCGGACTAACATAGGCTATAAGTATGGATCCTTGGCTGTAATTTCCCATTGTCCAAATGAGTAACAAACAAATTTTATAGAAAAATTATCAAATACAATTGAGAAATCGGACTTACATAGGCTATAAGTATGGATCCTTGGCCTTAACTTCCCATTGGTCCAAATGAGTGACAAACAAATTTTATAGAAAAATTCTCAAATACAATTGAGAAATCGGACTTACATAGGCTATAAGTATGGATCCTTGGCTTTAATTTCCCATTGGTCCAAATGAGTGACAAACATAAATGTGCCCACAAATAGCCAAATTCCCGTAGAGCTGAACAAAATTTGCACAATTTTAATCTTTAAAATTTTATAGAAAAATTCTCAAATACAATTGAGAAATCGGTCTTACATAGTCTATAAGTATGGATCCTTCGCATTAATTTCCAATTGGTCCAAATGAGTGACAAACAAATTTTATAGAAAAATTCTCAAATACAATTGAGAAATCGGACTTACATAGGCTATAAGTATGGATCCTTGGCCTTAACTTCCCATTGGTCCAAATGAGTGACAAACAAATTTTATAGAAAAATTATCAAATACAATTGAGAAATCGGACTAACATAGTCTATAAGTATGGATCCTTCGCTTTAATTTCCAATTGGTCCAAATGAGTGACAAACATAAATGTGCCCACAAATAGCCAAATTCCCGTAGAGCTGAACAAAATTTGCACAATTTTAATCTTTAAAATTTTATAGAAAAATTCTCAAATACAATTGAGAAATCGGTCTTACATAGTCTATAAGTATGGATCCTTCGCATTAATTTCCAATTGTCCAAATGAGTGACAAACAAATTTTATAGAAAAATTCTCAAATACAATTGAGAAATCGGACTTACATAGGCTATAAGTATGGATCCTTGGCCTTAACTTCCCATTGGTCCAAATGAGTGACAAACAAATTTTATAGAAAAATTATCAAATACAATTGAGAAATCGGACTTACATAGGCTATAAGTATGGATCCTTGGCCTTAACTTCCCATTGGTCCAAATGAGTGACAAACATAAATGTGCCCACAAATAGCCAAATTCCCGTAGAGCTGAACAAAATTTGCACAATTTTAATCTTTAAAATTTTATAGAAAAATTCTCAAATACAATTGAGAAATCGGTCTTACATAGTCTATAAGTATGGATCCTTCGCATTAATTTCCAATTGTCCAAATGAGTGACAAACAAATTTTATAGAAAAATTCTCAAATACAATTGAGAAATCGGACTTACATAGGCTATAAGTATGGATCCTTCGCTTTAATTTCCAATTGGTCCAAATGAGTGACAAACATAAATGTGCCCACAAATAGCCAAATTCCCGTAGAGCTGAACAAAATTTGCACAATTTTAATCTTTAAAATTTTATAGAAAAATTCTCAAATACAATTGAGAAATCGGTCTTACATAGTCTATAAGTATGGATCCTTCGCATTAATTTCCAATTGTCCAAATGAGTGACAAACAAATTTTATAGAAAAATTCTCAAATACAATTGAGAAATCGGACTAACATAGTCTATAAGTATGGATCCTTCGCTTTAATTTCCAATTGGTCCAAATGAGTGACAAACATAAATGTGCCCACAAATAGCCAAATTCCCGTAGAGCTGAACAAAATTTGCACAATTTTAATCTTTAAAATTTTATAGAAAAATTCTCAAATACAATTGAGAAATCGGTCTTACATAGTCTATAAGTATGGATCCTTGGCCTTAACTTCCCATTGGTCCAAATGAGTGACAAACATAAATGTGCCCACAAATAGCCAAATTCCCGTAGAGCTGAACAAAATTTGCACAATTTTAATCTTTAAAATTTTATAGAAAAATTCTCAAATACAATTGAGAAATCGGTCTTACATAGTCTATAAGTATGGATCCTTCGCATTAATTTCCAATTGTCCAAATGAGTGACAAACAAATTTTATAGAAAAATTCTCAAATACAATTGAGAAATCGGACTTACATAGGCTATAAGTATGGATCCTTGGCCTTAACTTCCCATTGGTCCAAATGAGTGACAAACAAATTTTATAGAAAAATTATCAAATACAATTGAGAAATCGGACTTACATAGTCTATAAGTATGGATCCTTGGCCTTAACTTCCCATTGGTCCAAATGAGTGACAAACATAAATGTGCCCACAAATAGCCAAATTCCCGTAGAGCTGAACAAAATTTGCACAATTTTAATCTTTAAAATTTTATAGAAAAATTCTCAAATACAATTGAGAAATCGGTCTTACATAGTCTATAAGTATGGATCCTTCGCATTAATTTCCAATTGTCCAAATGAGTGACAAACAAATTTTATAGAAAAATTCTCAAATACAATTGAGAAATCGGTCTTACATAGTCTATAAGTATGGATCCTTGGCCTTAACTTCCCATTGGTCCAAATGAGTGACAAACATAAATGTGCCCACAAATAGCCAAATTCCCGTAGAGCTGAACAAAATTTGCACAATTTTAATCTTTAAAATTTTATAGAAAAATTCTCAAATACAATTGAGAAATCGGTCTTACATAGTCTATAAGTATGGATCCTTCGCATTAATTTCCAATTGTCCAAATGAGTGACAAACAAATTTTATAGAAAAATTCTCAAATACAATTGAGAAATCGGTCTTACATAGTCTATAAGTATGGATCCTTGGCCTTAACTTCCCATTGGTCCAAATGAGTGACAAACATAAATGTGCCTACAAATAGCCAAATTCCCGTAGAGCTGAACAAAATTTGCACAATTTTAATCTTTAAAATTTTATAGAAAAATTCTCAAATACAATTGAGAAATCGGTCTTACATAGTCTATAAGTATGGATCCTTCGCATTAATTTCCAATTGTCCAAATGAGTGACAAACAAATTTTATAGAAAAATT
The DNA here is from genome assembly GCA_947311025.1 of Lypha dubia. Classification (NCBI taxonomy): domain Eukaryota; kingdom Metazoa; phylum Arthropoda; class Insecta; order Diptera; family Tachinidae; genus Lypha; species Lypha dubia. The sequence goes on along the minus strand of OX371261.1, from coordinate 109,065,879 downwards.
CTCAAATACAATTGAGAAATCGGTCTTACATAGTCTATAAGTATGGATCCTTGGCCTTAACTTCCCATTGGTCCAAATGAGTGACAAACAAATTTTATAGAAAAATTCTCAAATACAATTGAGAAATCGGACTTACATAGGCTATAAGTATGGATCCTTGGCTTTAATTTCCCATTGGTCCAAATGAGTGACAAACATAAATGTGCCCACAAATAGCCAAATTCCCGTAGAGCTGAACAAAATTTGCACAATTTTAATCTTTAAAATTTTATAGAAAAATTCTCAAATACAATTGAGAAATCGGACTTACATAGGCTATAAGTATGGATCCTTGGCCTTAACTTCCCATTGGTCCAAATGAGTGACAAACAAATTTTATAGAAAAATTCTCAAATACAATTGAGAAATCGGACTTACATAGGCTATAAGTATGGATCCTTGGCTTTAATTTCCCATTGGTCCAAATGAGTGACAAACATAAATGTGCCCACAAATAGCCAAATTCCCGTAGAGCTGAACAAAATTTGCACAATTTTAATCTTTAAAATTTTATAGAAAAATTCTCAAATACAATTGAGAAATCGGACTTACATAGGCTATAAGTATGGATCCTTGGCCTTAACTTCCCATTGGTCCAAATGAGTGACAAACAAATTTTATAGAAAAATTCTCAAATACAATTGAGAATTCGGACTTACATAGGCTATAAGTATGGATCCTTGGCTTTAATTTCCCATTGGTCCAAATGAGTGAGAAACATAAATGTGCCCACAAATAGCCAAATTCCCGTAGAGCTGAACAAAATTTGCACAATTTTAATCTTTAAAATTTTATAGAAAAATTCTCAAATACAATTGAGAAATCGGACTTACATAGGCTATAAGTATGGATCCTTGGCCTTAACTTCCCATTGGTCCAAATGAGTGACAAACAAATTTTATAGAAAAATTCTCAAATACAATTGAGAAATCGGACTTACATAGTCCATAAGTATGGATCCTTGGCTGTAATTTCCCATTGTCCAAATGAGTGACAAACAAATTTTATAGAAAAATTATCAAATACAATTGAGAAATCGGACTTACATAGGCTATAAGTATGGATCCTTGGCCTTAACTTCCCATTGGTCCAAATGAGTGACAAACAAATTTTATAGAAAAATTCTCAAATACAATTGAGAAATCGGACTTACATAGGCTATAAGTATGGATCCTTGGCCTTAACTTCCCATTGGTCCAAATGAGTGACAAACAAATTTTATAGAAAAATTCTCAAATACAATTGAGAAATCGGACTTACATAGTCCATAAGTATGGATCCTTGGCTGTAATTTCCCATTGTCCAAATGAGTAACAAACAAATTTTATAGAAAAATTATCAAATACAATTGAGAAATCGGACTTACATAGGCTATAAGTATGGATCCTTGGCCTTAACTTCCCATTGGTCCAAATGAGTGACAAACAAATTTTATAGAAAAATTATCAAATACAATTGAGAAATCGGACTTACATAGGCTATAAGTATGGATCCTTGGCCTTAACTTCCCATTGGTCCAAATGAGTGACAAACAAATTTTATAGAAAAATTCTCAAATACAATTGAGAAATCGGACTTACATAGGCTATAAGTATGGATCCTTGGCTTTAATTTCCCATTGGTCCAAATGAGTGACAAACATAAATGTGCCCACAAATAGCCAAATTCCCGTAGAGCTGAACAAAATTTGCACAATTTTAATCTTTAAAATTTTATAGAAAAATTCTCAAATACAATTGAGAAATCGGTCTTACATAGTCTATAAGTATGGATCCTTCGCATTAATTTCCAATTGGTCCAAATGAGTGACAAACAAATTTTATAGAAAAATTCTCAAATACAATTGAGAAATCGGACTTACATAGGCTATAAGTATGGATCCTTGGCCTTAACTTCCCATTGGTCCAAATGAGTGACAAACATAAATGTGCCCACAAATAGCCAAATTCCCGTAGAGCTGAACAAAATTTGCACAATTTTAATCTTTAAAATTTTATAGAAAAATTCTCAAATACAATTGAGAAATCGGTCTTACATAGTCTATAAGTATGGATCCTTCGCATTAATTTCCAATTGGTCCAAATGAGTGACAAACAAATTTTATAGAAAAATTCTCAAATACAATTGAGAAATCGGACTTACATAGGCTATAAGTATGGATCCTTGGCCTTAACTTCCCATTGGTCCAAATGAGTGACAAACAAATTTTATAGAAAAATTATCAAATACAATTGAGAAATCGGACTTACATAGGCTATAAGTATGGATCCTTGGCCTTAACTTCCCATTGGTCCAAATGAGTGACAAACATAAATGTGCCCACAAATAGCCAAATTCCCGTAGAGCTGAACAAAATTTGCACAATTTTAATCTTTAAAATTTTATAGAAAAATTCTCAAATACAATTGAGAAATCGGTCTTACATAGTCTATAAGTATGGATCCTTCGCATTAATTTCCAATTGGTCCAAATGAGTGACAAACAAATTTTATAGAAAAATTCTCAAATATAATTGAGAAATCGGACTTACGTAGTCTATAAGTATGGATCCTTCGCTTTAATTTCCAATTGGTCCAAATGAGTGACAAACATAAATGTGCCCACAAATAGCCAAATTCCCGTAGAGCTGAACAAAATTTGCACAATTTTAATCTTTAAAATTTTATAGAAAAATTCTCAAATACAATTGAGAAATCGGTCTTACATAGTCTATAAGTATGGATCCTTCGCATTAATTTCCAATTGTCCAAATGAGTGACAAACAAATTTTATAGAAAAATTCTCAAATACAATTGAGAAATCGGTCTTACATAGTCTATAAGTATGGATCCTTCGCATTAATTTCCAATTGGTCCAAATGAGTGACAAACAAATTTTATAGAAAAATTCTCAAATATAATTGAGAAATCGGACTTACGTAGTCTATAAGTATGGATCCTTCGCTTTAATTTCCAATTGGTCCAAATGAGTGACAAACATAAATGTGCCCACAAATAGCCAAATTCCCGTAGAGCTGAACAAAATTTGCACAATTTTAATCTTTAAAATTTTATAGAAAAATTCTCAAATACAATTGAGAAATCGGTCTTACATAGTCTATAAGTATGGATCCTTCGCATTAATTTCCAATTGGTCCAAATGAGTGACAAACAAATTTTATAGAAAAATTCTCAAATATAATTGAGAAATCGGACTTACGTAGTCTATAAGTATGGATCCTTCGCTTTAATTTCCAATTGGTCCAAATGAGTGACAAACATAAATGTGCCCACAAATAGCCAAATTCCCGTAGAGCTGAACAAAATTTGCACAATTTTAATCTTTAAAATTTTATAGAAAAATTCTCAAATACAATTGAGAAATCGGTCTTACATAGTCAATAAGTATGGATCCTTCGCATTAATTTCCAATTGTCCAAATGAGTGACAAACAAATTTTATAGAAAAATTCTCAAATACAATTGAGAAATCGGACTTACATAGGCTATAAGTATGGATCCTTGGCCTTAACTTCCCATTGGTCCAAATGAGTGACAAACAAATTTTATAGAAAAATTATCAAATACAATTGAGAAATCGGACTTACATAGTCTATAAGTATGGATCCTTGGCCTTAACTTCCCATTGGTCCAAATGAGTGACAAACATAAATGTGCCCACAAATAGCCAAATTCCCGTAGAGCTGAACAAAATTTGCACAATTTTAATCTTTAAAATTTTATAGAAAAATTCTCAAATACAATTGAGAAATCGGTCTTACATAGTCTATAAGTATGGATCCTTCGCATTAATTTCCAATTGTCCAAATGAGTGACAAACAAATTTTATAGAAAAATTCTCAAATACAATTGAGAAATCGGTCTTACATAGTCTATAAGTATGGATCCTTGGCCTTAACTTCCCATTGGTCCAAATGAGTGACAAACATAAATGTGCCCACAAATAGCCAAATTCCCGTAGAGCTGAACAAAATTTGCACAATTTTAATCTTTAAAATTTTATAGAAAAATTCTCAAATACAATTGAGAAATCGGTCTTACATAGTCTATAAGTATGGATCCTTCGCATTAATTTCCAATTGTCCAAATGAGTGACAAACAAATTTTATAGAAAAATTCTCAAATACAATTGAGAAATCGGTCTTACATAGTCTATAAGTATGGATCCTTGGCCTTAACTTCCCATTGGTCCAAATGAGTGACAAACATAAATGTGCCTACAAATAGCCAAATTCCCGTAGAGCTGAACAAAATTTGCACAATTTTAATCTTTAAAATTTTATAGAAAAATTCTCAAATACAATTGAGAAATTGGTCTTACATAGTCTATAAGTATGGATCCTTCGCATTAATTTCCAATTGTCCAAATGAGTGACAAACAAATTTTATAGAAAAATTCTCAAATACAATTGAGAAATCGGTCTTACATAGTCTATAAGTATGGATCATTGGCCTTAACTTCCCATTGGTCCAAATGAGTGACAAACATAAATGTGCCTACAAATAGCCAAATTCCCGTAGAGCTGAACAAAATTTGCACAATTTTAATCTTTAAAATTTTATAGAAAAATTCTCAAATACAATTGAGAAATCGGTCTTACATAGTCTATAAGTATGGATCCTTCGCATTAATTTCCAATTGTCCAAATGAGTGACAAACAAATTTTATAGAAAAATTCTCAAATACAATTGAGAAATCGGTCTTACATAGTCTATAAGTATGGATCCTTCGCATTAATTTCCATTTGTCCAAATGAGTGACAAACAAATTTTATAGAAAAATTCTCAAATACAATTGAGAAATCGGACTTACATAGGCTATAAGTATGGATCCTTGGCCTTAACTTCCCATTGGTCCAAATGAGTGACAAACATAAATGTGCCCAAAAATAGCCAAATTCCCGTAGAGCTGAACAAAATTTGCACAATTTTAATCTTTAAAATTTTATAGAAAAATTCTCAAATACAATTGAGAAATCGGTCTTACATAGTCTATAAGTATGGATCCTTCGCATTAATTTCCAATTGGTCCAAATGAGTGACAAACAAATTTTATAGAAAAATTCTCAAATATAATTGAGAAATCGGACTTACGTAGTCTATAAGTATGGATCCTTCGCTTTAATTTCCAATTGGTCCAAATGAGTGACAAACATAAATGTGCCCACAAATAGCCAAATTCCCGTAGAGCTGAACAAAATTTGCACAATTTTAATCTTTAAAATTTTATAGAAAAATTCTCAAATACAATTGAGAAATCGGACTTACATAGGCTATAAGTATGGATCCTTGGCTTTAATTTCCCATTGGTCCAAATGAGTGACAAACATAAATGTGCCCACAAATAGCCAAATTCCCGTAGAGCTGAACAAAATTTGCACAATTTTAATCTTTAAAATTTTATAGAAAAATTCTCAAATACAATTGAGAAATCGGACTTACATAGGCTTTAAGTATGGATCCTTGGCCTTAACTTCCCATTCGTCCAAATGAGTGACAAACATAAATGTGCCCACAAATAGCCAAATTCCCGTAGAGCTGAACAAAATTTGCACAATTTTAATCTTTAAAATTTTATAGAAAAATTCTCAAATACAATTGAGAAATCGGACTTACATAGGCTCTAAGTATGGATCCTTGGCTTTAATTTCCCATTGGTCCAAATGAGTGACAAACATAAATGTGCCCACAAATAGCCAAATTCCCGTAGAGCTGAACAAAATTTGCACAATTTTAATCTTTAAAATTTTATAGAAAAATTCTCAAATACAATTGAGAAATCGGACTTACATAGGCTATAAGTATGGATCCTTGGCCTTAACTTCCCATTGGTCCAAATGAGTGACAAACAAATTTTATAGAAAAATTCTCAAATACAATTGAGAAATCGGACTAACATAGGCTATAAGTATGGATCCTTGGCCTTAACTTCCCATTGGTCCAAATGAGTGACAAACAAATTTTATAGAAAAATTCTCAAATACAATTGAGAAATCGGACTTACATAGGCTATAAGTATGGATCCTTGGCTTTAATTTCCCATTGGTCCAAATGAGTGACAAACATAAATGTGCCCACAAATAGCCAAATTCCCGTAGAGCTGAACAAAATTTGCACAATTTTAATCTTTAAAATTTTATAGAAAAATTCTCAAATACAATTGAGAAATCGGACTTACATAGGCTTTAAGTATGGATCCTTGGCCTTAACTTCCCATTCGTCCAAATGAGTGACAAACATAAATGTGCCCACAAATAGCCAAATTCCCGTAGAGCTGAACAAAATTTGCACAATTTTAATCTTTAAAATTTTATAGAAAAATTCTCAAATACAATTGAGAAATCGGACTTACATAGGCTCTAAGTATGGATCCTTGGCTTTAATTTCCCATTGGTCCAAATGAGTGACAAACATAAATGTGCCCACAAATAGCCAAATTCCCGTAGAGCTGAACAAAATTTGCACAATTTTAATCTTTAAAATTTTATAGAAAAATTCTCAAATACAATTGAGAAATCGGACTTACATAGGCTATAAGTATGGATCCTTGGCCTTAACTTCCCATTGGTCCAAATGAGTGACAAACAAATTTTATAGAAAAATTCTCAAATACAATTGAGAAATCGGACTTTCATAGGCTATAAGTATGGATCCTTGGCTTTAATTTCCCATTGGTCCAAATGAGTGACAAACATAAATGTGCCCACAAATAGCCAAATTCCCGTAGAGCTGAACAAAATTTGCACAATTTTAATCTTTAAAATTTTATAGAAAAATTCTCAAATACAATTGAGAAATCGGACTTACATAGGCTATAAGTATGGATCCTTGGCTTTAATTTCCCATTGGTCCAAATGAGTGACAAACATAAATGTGCCCACAAATAGCCAAATTCCCGTAGAGCTGAACAAAATTTGCACAATTTTAATCTTTAAAATTTTATAGAAAAATTCTCAAATACAATTGAGAAATCGGACTTACATAGGCTATAAGTATGGATCCTTGGCCTTAACTTCCCATTGGTCCAAATGAGTGACAAACAAATTTTATAGAAAAATTCTCAAATACAATTGAGAAATCGGACTTACATAGGCTATAAGTATGGATCCTTGGCTTTAATTTCCCATTGGTCCAAATGAGTGACAAACATAAATGTGCCCACAAATAGCCAAATTCCCGTAGAGCTGAACAAAATTTGCACAATTTTAATCTTTAAAATTTTATAGAAAAATTCTCAAATACAATTGAGAAATCGGACTTACATAGGCTATAAGTATGGATCCTTGGCCTTAACTTCCCATTGGTCCAAATGAGTGACAAACAAATTTTATAGAAAAATTCTCAAATACAATTGAGAAATTGGACTTTCATAGGCTATAAGTATGGATCCTTGGCTTTAATTTCCCATTGGTCCAAATGAGTGACAAACATAAATGTGCCCACAAATAGCCAAATTCCCGTAGAGCTGAACAAAATTTGCACAATTTTAATCTTTAAAATTTTATAGAAAAATTCTCAAATACAATTGAGAAATCGGACTTACATAGGCTATAAGTATGGATCCTTGGCCTTAACTTCCCATTGGTCCAAATGAGTGACAAACAAATTTTATAGAAAAATTCTCAAATACAATTGAGAAATCGGACTTACATAGGCTATAAGTATGGATCCTTGGCCTTAACTTCCCATTGGTCCAAATGAGTGACAAACAAATTTTATAGAAAAATTCTCAAATACAATTGAGAAATTGGACTTTCATAGGCTATAAGTATGGATCCTTGGCTTTAATTTCCCATTGGTCCAAATGAGTGACAAACATAAATGTGCCCACAAATAGCCAAATTCCCGTAGAGCTGAACAAAATTTGCACAATTTTAATCTTTAAAATTTTATAGAAAAATTCTCAAATACAATTGAGAAATCGGACTTACATAGGCTATAAGTATGGATCCTTGGCTTTAATTTCCCATTGGTCCAAATGAGTGACAAACATAAATGTGCCCACAAATAGCCAAATTCCCGTAGAGCTGAACAAAATTTGCACAATTTTAATCTTTAAAATTTTATAGAAAAATTCTCAAATACAATTGAGAAATCGGACTTATATAGGCTATAAGTATGGATCCTTGGCCTTAACTTCCCATTGGTCCAAATGAGTGACAAACAAATTTTATAGAAAAATTCTCAAATACAATTGAGAAATTGGACTTTCATAGGCTATAAGTATGGATCCTTGGCTTTAATTTCCCATTGGTCCAAATGAGTGACAAACATAAATGTGCCCACAAATAGCCAAATTCCCGTAGAGCTGAACAAAATTTGCACAATTTTAATCTTTAAAATTTTATAGAAAAATTCTCAAATACAATTGAGAAATCGGACTTACATAGGCTATAAGTATGGATCCTTGGCTTTAATTTCCCATTGGTCCAAATGAGTGACAAACATAAATGTGCCCACAAATAGCCAAATTCCCGTAGAGCTGAACAAAATTTGCACAATTTTAATCTTTAAAATTTTATAGAAAAATTCTCAAATACAATTGAGAAATCGGACTTACATAGGCTATAAGTATGAATCCTTGGCCTTAACTTCCCATTGGTCCAAATGAGTGACAAACAAATTTTATAGAAAAATTCTCAAATACAATTGAGAAATCGGACTTACATAGGCTATAAGTATGGATCCTTGGCCTTAACTTCCCATTGGTCCAAATGAGTGACAAACAAATTTTATAGAAAAATTCTCAAATACAATTGAGAAATCGGACTTACATAGGCTATAAGTATGGATCCTTGGCCTTAACTTCCCATTGGTCCAAATTAGTGACAAACAAATTTTATAGAAAAATTCTCAAATACAATTGAGAAATCGGACTTACATAGGCTATAAGTATGGATCCTTGGCTTTAATTTCCCATTGGTCCAAATGAGTGACAAACATAAATGTGCCCACAAATAGCCAAATTCCCGTAGAGCTGAACAAAATTTGCACAATTTTAATCTTTAAAATTTTATAGAAAAATTCTCAAATACAATTGAGAAATCGGACTTACATAGGCTATAAGTATGGATCCTTGGCCTTAACTTCCCATTGGTCCAAATGAGTGACAAACAAATTTTATAGAAAAATTATCAAATACAATTGAGAAATCGGACTTACATAGGCTATAAGTATGGATCCTTGGCTTTAATTTCGCATTGGTCCAAATGAGTGACAAACATAAATGTGCCCACTAATAGCCAAATTCCCGTAGAGCTGAACAAAATTTGCACAATTTTAATCTTTAAAATTTTATAGAAAAATTCTCAAATACAATTGAGAAATCGGACTTACATAGGCTATAAGTATGGATCCTTGGCCTTAACTTCCCATTGGTCCAAATGAGTGACAAACAAATTTTATAGAAAAATTCTCAAATACAATTGAGAAATCGGACTTACATAGGCTATAAGTATGGATCCTTGGCTTTAATTTCGCATTGGTCCAAATGAGTGACAAACATAAATGTGCCCACTAATAGCCAAATTCCCGTAGAGCTGAACAAAATTTGCACAATTTTAATCTTTAAAATTTTATAGAAAAATTCTCAAATACAATTGAGAAATCGGACTTACATAGGCTATAAGTATGGATCCTTGGCCTTAACTTCCCATTGGTCCAAATGAGTGACAAACAAATTTTATAGAAAAATTATCAAATACAATTGAGAAATCGGACTTACATAGGCTATAAGTATGGATCCTTGGCTTTAATTTCCCATTGGTCCAAATGAGTGACAAACATAAATGTGCCCACTAATAGCCAAATTCCCGTAGAGCTGAACAAAATTTGCACAATTTTAATCTTTAAAATTTTATAGAAAAATTCTCAAATACAATTGAGAAATCGGACTTACATAGGCTATAAGTATGGATCCTTGGCCTTAACTTCCCATTGGTCCAAATGAGTGACAAACAAATTTTATAGAAAAATTATCAAATACAATTGAGAAATCGGACTTACATAGGCTATAAGTATGGATCCTTGGCTTTAATTTCCCATTGGTCCAAATGAGTGACAAACATAAATGTGCCCACTAATAGCCAAATTCCCGTAGAGCTGAACAAAATTTGCACAATTTTAATCTTTAAAATTTTATAGAAAAATTCTCAAATACAATTGAGAAATCGGACTTACATAGGCTATAAGTATGGATCCTTGGCCTTAACTTCCCATTGGTCCAAATGAGTGACAAATAAATTTTATAGAAAAATTCTCAAATACAATTGAGAAATCGGGCTTACATAGTCCATAAGTATGGATCCTTGGCTGTAATTTCCCATTGTCCAAATGAGTGACAAACAAATTTTATAGAAAAATTATCAAATACAATTGAGAAATCGGACTTACATAGGCTATAAGTATGGATCCTTGGCCTTAACTTCCCATTGGTCCAAATGAGTGACAAACAAATTTTATAGAAAAATTCTCAAATACAATTGAGAAATCGGACTTACATAGGCTATAAGTATGGATCCTTGGCCTTAACTTCCCATTGGTCCAAATGAGTGACAAACAAATTTTATAGAAAAATTCTCAAATACAATTGAGAAATCGGACTTACATAGTCCATAAGTATGGATCCTTGGCTGTAATTTCCCATTGTCCAAATGAGTAACAAACAAATTTTATAGAAAAATTATCAAATACAATTGAGAAATCGGACTTACATAGGCTATAAGTATGGATCCTTGGCCTTAACTTCCCATTGGTCCAAATGAGTGACAAACAAATTTTATAGAAAAATTCTCAAATACAATTGAGAAATCGGACTTACATAGTCCATAAGTATGGATCCTTGGCTGTAATTTCCCATTGTCCAAATGAGTGACAAACAAATTTTATAGAAAAATTATCAAATACAATTGAGAAATCGGACTTACATAGGCTATAAGTATGGATCCTTGGCCTTAACTTCCCATTGGTCCAAATGAGTGACAAACAAATTTTATAGAAAAATTCTCAAATACAATTGAGAAATCGGACTTACATAGGCTATAAGTATGGATCCTTGGCCTTAACTTCCCATTGGTCCAAATGAGTGACAAACAAATTTTATAGAAAAATTCTCAAATACAATTGAGAAATCGGACTTACATAGTCCATAAGTATTAATCCTTGGCTGTAATTTCCCATTGTCCAAATGAGTAACAAACAAATTTTATAGAAAAATTATCAAATACAATTGAGAAATCGGACTTACATAGGCTATAAGTATGGATCCTTGGCCTTAACTTCCCATTGGTCCAAATGAGTGACAAACAAATTTTATAGAAAAATTATCAAATACAATTGAGAAATCGGACTTACATAGTCCATAAGTATGGATCCTTGGCTTTAATTTCCCATTGGTCCAAATGAGTGACAAACATAAATGTGCCCACTAATAGCCAAATTCCCGTAGAGCTGAACAAAATTTGCACAATTTTAATCTTTAAAATTTTATAGAAAAATTCTCAAATACAATTGAGAAATCGGACTTACATAGGCTATAAGTATGGATCCTTGGCCTTAACTTCCCATTGGTCCAAATGAGTGACAAACAAATTTTATAGAAAAATTCTCAAATACAATTGAGAAATCGGACTTACATAGTCCATAAGTATGGATCCTTGGCTGTAATTTCCCATTGTCCAAATGAGTGACAAACAAATTTTATAGAAAAATTATCAAATACAATTGAGAAATCGGACTTACATAGGCTATAAGTATGGATCCTTGGCCTTAACTTCCCATTGGTCCAAATGAGTGACAATCAAATTTTATAGAAAAATTATCAAATACAATTGAGAAATCGGACTTACATAGTCCATAAGTATGGATCCTTGGCTTTAATTTCCCATTGGTCCAAATGAGTGACAAACATAAATGTGCCCACTAATAGCCAAATTCCCGTAAAGCTGAACAAAATTTGCACAATTTTAATCTTTAAAATTTTATAGAAAAATTCTCAAATACAATTGAGAAATCGGACTTACATAGGCTATAAGTATGGATCCTTGGCCTTAACTTCCCATTGGTCCAAATGAGTGACAAACAAATTTTATAGAAAAATTCTCAAATACAATTGAGAAATCGGACTTACATAGTCCATAAGTATGGATCCTTGGCTGTAATTTCCCATTGTCCAAATGAGTGACAAACAAATTTTATAGAAAAATTATCAAATACAATTGAGAAATCGGACTTACATAGGCTATAAGTATGGATCCTTGGCCTTAACTTCCCATTGGTCCAAATGAGTGACAAACAAATTTTATAGAAAAATTCTCAAATACAATTGAGAAATCGGACTTACATAGGCTATAAGTATGGATCCTTGGCCTTAACTTCCCATTGGTCCAAATGAGTGACAAACAAATTTTATAGAAAAATTCTCAAATACAATTGAGAAATCGGACTTACATAGTCCATAAGTATTAATCCTTGGCTGTAATTTCCCATTGTCCAAATGAGTAACAAACAAATTTTATAGAAAAATTATCAAATACAATTGAGAAATCGGACTTACATAGGCTATAAGTATGGATCCTTGGCCTTAACTTCCCATTGGTCCAAATGAGTGACAAACAAATTTTATAGAAAAATTATCAAATACAATTGAGAAATCGGACTTACATAGGCTATAAGTATGGATCCTTGGCCTTAACTTCCCATTGGTCCAAATGAGTGACAAACATAAATGTGCCCACTAATAGCCAAATTCCCGTAGAGCTGAACAAAATTTGCACAATTTTAATCTTTAAAATTTTATAGAAAAATTCTCAAATACAATTGAGAAATCGGTCTTACATAGTCTATAAGTATGGATCCTTCGCATTAATTTCCAATTGGTCCAAATGAGTGACAAACAAATTTTATAGAAAAATTCTCAAATACAATTGAGAAATCGGACTTACATAGGCTATAAGTATGGATCCTTGGCCTTAACTTCCCATTGGTCCAAATGAGTGACAAACAAATTTTATAGAAAAATTATCAAATACAATTGAGAAATCGGACTTACATAGGCTATAAGTATGGATCCTTGGCTTTAATTTCCCATTGGTCCAAATGAGTGACAAACATAAATGTGCCCACTAATAGCCAAATTCCCGTAGAGCTGAACAAAATTTGCACAATTTTAATCTTTAAAATTTTATAGAAAAATTCTCAAATACAATTGAGAAATCGGTCTTACATAGTCTATAAGTATGGATCCTTCGCATTAATTTCCAATTGGTCCAAATGAGTGACAAACAAATTTTATAGAAAAATTCTCAAATACAATTGAGAAATCGGACTTACATAGGCTATAAGTATGGATCCTTGGCCTTAACTTCCCATTGGTCCAAATGAGTGACAAACAAATTTTATAGAAAAATTCTCAAATACAATTGAGAAATCGGACTTACATAGTCCATAAGTATGGATCCTTGGCTGTAATTTCCCATTGTCCAAATGAGTGACAAACAAATTTTATAGAAAAATTATCAAATACAATTGAGAAATCGGACTTACATAGGCTATAAGTATGGATCCTTGGCCTTAACTTCCCATTGGTCCAAATGAGTGACAAACAAATTTTATAGAAAAATTATCAAATACAATTGAGAAATCGGACTTACATAGGCTATAAGTATGGATCCTTGGCCTTAACTTCCCATTGGTCCAAATGAGTGACAAACAAATTTTATAGAAAAATTCTCAAATACAATTGAGAAATCGGACTTACATAGGCTATAAGTATGGATCCTTGGCTTTAATTTCCCATTGGTCCAAATGAGTGACAAACATAAATGTGCCCACAAATAGCCAAATTCCCGTAGAGCTGAACAAAATTTGCACAATTTTAATCTTTAAAATTTTATAAAAAAATTCTCAAATACAATTGAGAAATCGGTCTTACATAGTCTATAAGTATGGATCCTTCGCATTAATTTCCAATTGGTCCAAATGAGTGACAAACAAATTTTATAGAAAAATTCTCAAATATAATTGAGAAATCGGACTTACGTAGTCTATAAGTATGGATCCTTCGCTTTAATTTCCAATTGGTCCAAATGAGTGACAAACATAAATGTGCCCACAAATAGCCAAATTCCCGTAGAGCTGAACAAAATTTGCACAATTTTAATCTTTAAAATTTTATAGAAAAATTCTCAAATACAATTGAGAAATCGGTCTTACATAGTCTATAAGTATGGATCCTTCGCATTAATTTCCAATTGGTCCAAATGAGTGACAAACAAATTTTATAGAAAAATTCTCAAATACAATTGAGAAATCGGACTTACATAGGCTATAAGTATGGATCCTTGGCCTTAACTTCCCACTGGTCCAAATGAGTGACAAACAAATTTTATAGAAAAATTATCAAATACAATTGAGAAATCGGACTTACATAGGCTATAAGTATGGATCCTTGGCCTTAACTTCCCATTGGTCCAAATGAGTGACAAACAAATTTTATAGAAAAATTCTCAAATACAATTGAGAAATCGGACTTACATAGGCTATAAGTATGGATCCTTGGCTTTAATTTCCCATTGGTCCAAATGAGTGACAAACATAAATGTGCCCACAAATAGCCAAATTCCCGTAGAGCTGAACAAAATTTGCACAATTTTAATCTTTAAAATTTTATAGAAAAATTCTCAAATACAATTGAGAAATCGGACTTACATAGGCTATAAGTATGGATCCTTGGCTTTAATTTCCCATTGGTCCAAATGAGTGACAAACATAAATGTGCCCACAAATAGCCAAATTCCCGTAGAGCTGAACAAAATTTGCCCAATTTTAATCTTTAAAATTTTATAGAAAAATTCTCAAATACAATTGAGAAATCGGTCTTACATAGTCTATAAGTATGGATCCTTGGCCTTAACTTCCCATTGGTCCAAATGAGTGACAAACAAATTTTATAGAAAAATTCTCAAATATAATTGAGAAATCGGACTTACATAGGCTATAAGTATGGATCCTTCGCATTAATTTCCAATTGGTCCAAATGAGTGACAAACAAATTTTATAGAAACATTCTCAAATATAATTGAGAAATCGGACTTACATAGTCTATAAGTATGGATCCTTCGCATTAATTTCCAATTGGTCCAAATGAGTGACAAACAAATTTTATAGAAAAATTCTCAAATATAATTGAGAAATCGGACTTACATAGGCTATAAGTATGGATCCTTGGCTTAAATTTCCCATTGGTCCAAATGAGTGACAAACAAATTTTATAGAAAAATTCTCAAATACAATTGAGAAATCGGACTTACATAGGCTATAAATATGGATCCTTGGCCTCAACTTCCCATTGGTCCAAATGAGTGACAAACAAATTTTATAGAAAAATTCTCAAATACAATTGAGAAATCGGACTTACATAGGCTATAAGTATGGATCCTTGGCCTTAACTTCCCATTGGTCCAAATGAGTGACAAACAAATTTTATAGAAAAATTCTCAAATACAATTGAGAAATCGGACTTACATAGGCTATAAGTATGGATCCTTGGCCTTAACTTCCCATTGGTCCAAATGAGTGACAAACAAATTTTATAGAAAAATTCTCAAATACAATTGAGAAATCGGACTTACATAGGCTATAAGTATGGATCCTTGGCTTTAATTTCCCATTGGTCCAAATGAGTGACAAACATAAATGTGCCCACAAATAGCCAAATTCCCGTAGAGCTGAACAAAATTTGCACAATTTTAATCTTTAAAATTTTATAGAAAAATTCTCAAATACAATTGAGAAATCGGTCTTACATAGTCTATAAGTATGGATCCTTCGCATTAATTTCCAATTGTCCAAATGAGTGACAAACAAATTTTATAGAAAAATTCTCAAATACAATTGAGAAATCGGACTTACATAGGCTATAAGTATGGATCCTTGGCCTTAACTTCCCATTGGTCCAAATGAGTGACAAACAAATTTTATAGAAAAATTATCAAATACAATTGAGAAATCGGACTTACATAGGCTATAAGTATGGATCCTTGGCCTTAACTTCCCATTGGTCCAAATGAGTGACAAACATAAATGTGCCCACAAATAGCCAAATTCCCGTAGAGCTGAACAAAATTTGCACAATTTTAATCTTTAAAATTTTATAGAAAAATTCTCAAATACAATTGAGAAATCGGTCTTACATAGTCTATAAGTATGGATCCTTCGCATTAATTTCCAATTGGTCCAAATGAGTGACAAACAAATTTTATAGAAAAATTCTCAAATATAATTGAGAAATCGGACTTACGTAGTCTATAAGTATGGATCCTTCGCTTTAATTTCCAATTGGTCCAAATGAGTGACAAACATAAATGTGCCCACAAATAGCCAAATTCCCGTAGAGCTGAACAAAATTTGCACAATTTTAATCTTTAAAATTTTATAGAAAAATTCTCAAATACAATTGAGAAATCGGTCTTACATAGTCTATAAGTATGGATCCTTCGCATTAATTTCCAATTGGTCCAAATGAGTGACAAACAAATTTTATAGAAAAATTCTCAAATACAATTGAGAAATCGGACTTACGTAGTCTATAAGTATGGATCCTTCGCTTTAATTTCCAATTGGTCCAAATGAGTGACAAACATAAATGTGCCCACAAATAGCCAAATTCTCGTAGAGCTGAACAAAATTTGCACAATTTTAATCTTTAAAATTTTATAGAAAAATTCTCAAATACAATTGAGAAATCGGTCTTACATAGTCTATAAGTATGGATCCTTCGCATTAATTTCCAATTGTCCAAATGAGTGACAAACAAATTTTATAGAAAAATTCTCAAATACAATTGAGAAATCGGACTTACATAGGCTATAAGTATGGATC
Source organism: Lypha dubia (assembly GCA_947311025.1). Classification (NCBI taxonomy): domain Eukaryota; kingdom Metazoa; phylum Arthropoda; class Insecta; order Diptera; family Tachinidae; genus Lypha; species Lypha dubia. The sequence continues at coordinate 109,048,964 of OX371261.1, read as the reverse complement.
CTTGGCCTTAACTTCCCATTGGTCCAAATGAGTGACAAACAAATTTTATAGAAAAATTCTCAAATACAATTGAGAAATCGGACTTACATAGGCTATAAGTATGGATCCTTGGCCTTAACTTCCCATTGGTCCAAATGAGTGGCAAACAAATTTTATAGAAAAATTATCAAATACAATTGAGAAATCGGACTTACATAGGCTATAAGTATGGATCCTTGGCCTTAACTTCCCATTGGTCCAAATGAGTGACAAACAAATTTTATAGAAAAATTCTCAAATACAATTGAGAAATCGGACTTACATAGGCTATAAGTATGGATCCTTGGCCTTAACTTCCCATTGGTCCAAATGAGTGACAAACAAATTTTATAGAAAAATTCTCAAATACAATTGAGAAATCGGACTTACATAGGCTATAAGTATGGATCCTTGGCCTTAACTTCCCATTGGTCCAAATGAGTGACAAACAAATTTTATAGAAAAATTCTCAAATACAATTGAGAAATCGGACTTACATAGGCTATAAGTATGGATCCTTGGCCTTAACTTCCCATTGGTCCAAATGAGTGACAAACAAATTTTATAGAAAAATGCTCAAATACAATTGAGAAATCGGACTTACATAGGCTATAAGTATGGATCCTTGGCCTTAACTTCCCATTGGTCCAAATGAGTGACAAACAAATTTTATAGAAAAATTATCAAATACAATTGAGAAATCGGACTTACATAGGCTATAAGTATGGATCCTTGGCCTTAACTTCCCATTGGTCCAAATGAGTGACAAACAAATTTTATAGAAAAATTATCAAATACAATTGAGAAATCGGACTTACATAGGCTATAAGTATGGATCCTTGGCTTTTATTTCCCATTGGTTCAAATGAATGACAAACAAATTTTATAGAAAAATTCTCAAATATAATTGAGAAATCGGACTTATGTAGTCTATAAGTATGGATCCTTGGCCTTAACTTCCCATTGGTCCAAATGAGTGACAAACAAATTTTATAGAAAAATTCTCAAATACAATTGAGAAATCGGACTTACATAGGCTATAAGTATGGATCCTTGGCCTTAACTTCCCATTGGTCCAAATGAGTGGCAAACAAATTTTATAGAAAAATTCTCAAATACAATTGAGAAATCGGACTTACATAGGCTATAAGTATGGATCCTTGGCCTTAACTTCCCATTGGTCCAAATGAGTGACAAACAAATTTTATAGAAAAATTCTCAAATACAATTGAGAAATCGGACTTACATAGGCTATAAGTATGGATCCTTGGCCTTAACTTCCCATTGGTCCAAATGAGTGGCAAACAAATTTTATAGAAAAATTATCAAATACAATTGAGAAATCGGACTTACATAGGCTATAAGTATGGATCCTTGGCCTTAACTTCCCATTGGTCCAAATGAGTGACAAACAAATTTTATAGAAAAATTCTCAAATACAATTGAGAAATCGGACTTACATAGGCTATAAGTATGGATCCTTGGCCTTAACTTCCCATTGGTCCAAATGAGTGGCAAACAAATTTTATAGAAAAATTATCAAATACAATTGAGAAATCGGACTTATGTAGTCTATAAGTATGGATCCTTGGCCTTAACTTCCCATTGGTCCAAATGAGTGACAAACAAATTTTATAGAAAAATTCTCAAATACAATTGAGAAATCGGACTTACATATGCTATAAGTATGGATCCTTGGCCTTAACTTCCCATTGGTCCAAATGAGTGGCAAACAAATTTTATAGAAAAATTCTCAAATACAATTGAGAAATCGGACTTACATAGGCTATAAGTATGGATCCTTGGCCTTAACTTCCCATTGGTCCAAATGAGTGGCAAACAAATTTTATAGAAAAATTCTCAAATACAATTGAGAAATCGGACTTACATAGGCTATAAGTATGGATCCTTGGCCTTAACTTCCCATTGGTCCAAATGAGTGACAAACAAATTTTATAGAAAAATTCTCAAATACAATTGAGAAATCGGACTTACATAGGCTATAAGTATGGATCCTTGGCCTTAACTTCCCATTGGTCCAAATGAGTGACAAACAAATTTTATAGAAAAATTCTCAAATACAATTGAGAAATCGGACTTACATAGGCTATAAGTATGGATCCTTGGCCTTAACTTCCCATTGGTCCAAATGAGTGGCAAACAAATTTTATAGAAAAATTCTCAAATACAATTGAGAAATCGGACTTACATAGGCTATAAGTATGGATCCTTGGCCTTAACTTCCCATTGGTCCAAATGAGTGGCAAACAAATTTTATAGAAAAATTCTCAAATACAATTGAGAAATCGGACTTATGTAGTCTATAAGTATGGATCCTTGGCCTTAACTTCCCATTGGTCCAAATGAGTGACAAACAAATTTTATAGAAAAATTCTCAAATACAATTGAGAAATCGGACTTACATAGGCTATAAGTATGGATCCTTGGCCTTAACTTCCCATTGGTCCAAATGAGTGGCAAACAAATTTTATAGAAAAATTCTCAAATACAATTGAGAAATCGGACTTACATAGGCTATAAGTATGGATCCTTGGCCTTAACTTCCCATTGGTCCAAATGAGTGACAAACAAATTTTATAGAAAAATTCTCAAATACAATTGAGAAATCGGACTTACATAGGCTATAAGTATGGATCCTTGGCCTTAACTTCCCATTGGTCCAAATGAGTGGCAAACAAATTTTATAGAAAAATTCTCAAATATAATTGAGAAATCGGACTTATGTAGTCTATAAGTATGGATCCTTGGCCTTAACTTCCCATTGGTCCAAATGAGTGACAAACAAATTTTATAGAAAAATTCTCAAATACAATTGAGAAATCGGACTTACATAGGCTATAAGTATGGATCCTTGGCCTTAACTTCCCATTGGTCCAAATGAGTGGCAAACAAATTTTATAGAAAAATTCTCAAATATAATTGAGAAATCGGACTTATGTAGTCTATAAGTATGGATCCTTGGCCTTAACTTCCCATTGGTCCAAATGAGTGACAAACAAATTTTATAGAAAAATTCTCAAATACAATTGAGAAATCGGACTTACATAGGCTATAAGTATGGATCCTTGGCCTTAACTTCCCATTGGTCCAAATGAGTGGCAAACAAATTTTATAGAAAAATTCTCAAATACAATTGAGAAATCGGACTTACATAGGCTATAAGTATGGATCCTTGGCCTTAACTTCCCATTGGTCCAAATGAGTGGCAAACAAATTTTATAGAAAAATTCTCAAATACAATTGAGAAATCGGACTTATGTAGTCTATAAGTATGGATCCTTGGCCTTAACTTCCCATTGGTCCAAATGAGTGACAAACAAATTTTATAGAAAAATTCTCAAATACAATTGAGAAATCGGACTTACATAGGCTATAAGTATGGATCCTTGGCCTTAACTTCCCATTGGTCCAAATGAGTGGCAAACAAATTTTATAGAAAAATTCTCAAATACAATTGAGAAATCGGACTTACATAGGCTATAAGTATGGATCCTTGGCCTTAACTTCCCATTGGTCCAAATGAGTGACAAACAAATTTTATAGAAAAATTCTCAAATACAATTGAGAAATCGGACTTACATAGGCTATAAGTATGGATCCTTGGCCTTAACTTCCCATTGGTCCAAATGAGTGGCAAACAAATTTTATAGAAAAATTATCAAATACAATTGAGAAATCGGACTTACATAGGCTATAAGTATGGATCCTTGGCCTTAACTTCCCATTGGTCCAAATGAGTGACAAACAAATTTTATAGAAAAATTCTCAAATACAATTGAGAAATCGGACTTACATAGGCTATAAGTATGGATCCTTGGCCTTAACTTCCCATTGGTCCAAATGAGTGACAAACAAATTTTATAGAAAAATTATCAAATACAATTGAGAAATCGGACTTACATAGGCTATAAGTATGGATCCTTCGCATTAATTTCCAATTGGTCCAAATGAGTGACAAACAAATTTTATAGAAAAATTCTCAAATATAATTGAGAAATCGGACTTATGTAGTCTATAAGTATGGATCCTTGGCTTTAATTTCCCATTGGTCCAAATGAGTGACAAACAAATTTTATAGAAAAGTTCTCAAATACAATTGAGAAATCGGACTTACATAGGCTATAAGTATGGATCCTTGGCCTTAACTTCCCATTGGTCCAAATGAGTGGCAAACAAATTTTATAGAAAAATTCTCAAATATAATTGAGAAATCGGACTTATGTAGTCTATAAGTATGGATCCTTGGCCTTAACTTCCCATTGGTCCAAATGAGTGACAAACAAATTTTATAGAAAAATTCTCAAATACAATTGAGAAATCGGACTTACATAGGCTATAAGTATGGATCCTTGGCCTTAACTTCCCATTGGTCCAAATGAGTGGCAAACAAATTTTATAGAAAAATTCTCAAATACAATTGAGAAATCGGACTTACATAGGCTATAAGTATGGATCCTTGGCCTTAACTTCCCATTGGTCCAAATGAGTGGCAAACAAATTTTATAGAAAAATTCTCAAATACAATTGAGAAATCGGACTTATGTAGTCTATAAGTATGGATCCTTGGCCTTAACTTCCCATTGGTCCAAATGAGTGACAAACAAATTTTATAGAAAAATTCTCAAATACAATTGAGAAATCGGACTTACATAGGCTATAAGTATGGATCCTTGGCCTTAACTTCCCATTGGTCCAAATGAGTGGCAAACAAATTTTATAGAAAAATTCTCAAATACAATTGAGAAATCGGACTTACATAGGCTATAAGTATGGATCCTTGGCCTTAACTTCCCATTGGTCCAAATGAGTGACAAACAAATTTTATAGAAAAATTCTCAAATACAATTGAGAAATCGGACTTACATAGGCTATAAGTATGGATCCTTGGCCTTAACTTCCCATTGGTCCAAATGAGTGGCAAACAAATTTTATAGAAAAATTATCAAATACAATTGAGAAATCGGACTTACATAGGCTATAAGTATGGATCCTTGGCCTTAACTTCCCATTGGTCCAAATGAGTGACAAACAAATTTTATAGAAAAATTCTCAAATACAATTGAGAAATCGGACTTACATAGGCTATAAGTATGGATCCTTGGCCTTAACTTCCCATTGGTCCAAATGAGTGACAAACAAATTTTATAGAAAAATTATCAAATACAATTGAGAAATCGGACTTACATAGGCTATAAGTATGGATCCTTCGCATTAATTTCCAATTGGTCCAAATGAGTGACAAACAAATTTTATAGAAAAATTCTCAAATATAATTGAGAAATCGGACTTATGTAGTCTATAAGTATGGATCCTTGGCTTTAATTTCCCATTGGTCCAAATGAGTGACAAACAAATTTTATAGAAAAGTTCTCAAATACAATTGAGAAATCGAACCTACATAGTCTATAAGTATGGATCCTTGGCTTTTATTTCCCATTGGTTCAAATGAATGACAAACAAATTTTATAGAAAAATTCTCAAATACAATTGAGAAATCGGACTTACATAGGCTATAAGTATGGATCCTTGGCCTTAACTTCCCATTGGTCCAAATGAGTGACAAACAAATTTTATAGAAAAATTATCAAATACAATTGAGAAATCGGACTTACATAGGCTATAAGTATGGATCCTTGGCCTTAACTTCCCATTGGTCCAAATGAGTGACAAACAAATTTTATAGAAAAATTATCAAATACAATTGAGAAATCGGACTTACATAGGCTATAAGTATGGATCCTTGGCTTTAATTTCCCATTGGTCCAAATGAGTGACAAACATAAATGTGCCCACAAATAGCCAAATGCCCGTAGAGCTGAACAAAATTTGCACAATTTTAATCTTTAAAATTTTATAGAAAAATTCTCAAATACAATTGAGAAATCGGTCTTACATAGTCTATAAGTATGGATCCTTCGCATAAATTTCCAATTGGTCCAAATGAGTGACAAACAAATTTTATAGAATAATTCTCAAATACAATTGAGAAATCGGACTTACATAGTCCATAAGTATGGATCCTTGGCTGTAATTTCCCATTGGTCCAAATGAGTGACAAACAAATTTTATAGAAAAATTCTCAAATACAATTGAGAAATCGGACTTACATAGGCTATAAGTATGGATCCTTGGCCTTAACTTCCCATTGTTCCAAATGAGCGACAAACAAATTTTATAGAAAAATTCTCAAATACAATTGAGAAATCGGACTTACATAGTCCATAAGTATGGATCCTTGGCCTTAACTTCCCATTGGTCCAAATGAGTGACAAACAAATTTTATAGAAAAATTCTCAAATACAATTGAGAAATCGGACTTACATAGGCTATAAGTATGGATCCTTGGCCTTAACTTCCCATTGGTCCAAATGAGTGACAAACAAATTTTATAGAAAAATTATCAAATACAATTTAGAAATCGGACTTACATAGTCTATAAGTATGGATCCTTGGCCTTAACTTCCCATTGGTCCAAATGAGTGACAAACAAATTTTATAGAAAAATTCTCAAATGCAATTGAGAAATCGGACTTACATAGGCTATAAGTATGGATCCTTGGCCTTAACTTCCCATTGGTCCAAATGAGTGACAAACAAATTTTATAGCAAAATTCTCAAATACAATTGAGAAATCGGACTTACATAGGCTATAAGTATGGATCCGTGGCCTTAACTTCCCATTGGTCCAAATGAGTGACAAACAAATTTTATAGAAAAATTATCAAATACAATTTAGAAATCGGACTTACATAGGCTATAAGTATGGATCCTTGGCCTTAACTTCCCATTGGTCCAAATGAGTGACAAACTAATTTTATAGAAAAATTCTCAAATACAATTGAGAAATCGGACTTACATAGGCTATAAGTATGGATCCTTGGCCTTAACTTCCCATTGGTCCAAATGAGTGACAAACAAATTTTATAGAAAAATTCTCAAATACAATTGAGAAATCGGACTTACATAGGCTATAAGTATGGATCCTTGGCCTTAACTTCCCATTGGTCCAAATGAGTGACAAACAAATTTTATAGAAAAATTCTCAAATACAATTGAGAAATCGGACTTACATAGGCTATAAGTATGGATCCTTGGCTTTAATTTCCCATTGGTCCAAATGAGTGACAAACAAATTTTATAGAAAAATTCTCAAATACAATTGAGAAATCGGACTTACATAGGCTATAAGTATGGATCCTTGGCTTTAATTTCCCATTGGTCCAAATGAGTGACAAACAAATTTTATAGAAAAATTCTCAAATACAATTGAGAAATCGGACTTACATAGGCTATAAGTATGGATCCTTGGCCTTAACTTCCCATTGGTCCAAATGAGTGACAAACAAATTGTATAGAAAAATTCTCAAATACAATTGAGAAATCGGACTAACATAGTCTATAAGTATGGATCCTTCGCTTTAATTTCCAATTGGTCGAAATGAGTGACAAACATAAATGTGCCCACAAATAGCCAAATTCCCGTAGAGCTGAACAAAATTTGCACAATTTTAATCTTTAAAATTTTATAGAAAAATTTTCAAATACAATTGAGAAATCGGTCTTACATAGTCTATAAGTATGGATCCTTCGCATTAATTTCCAATTGGTCCAAATGAGTGACAAACAAATTTTATAGAAAAATTCTCAAATACAATTGAGAAATCGGACTTACATAGTCTATAAGTATGGATCCTTCGCTTTAATTTCCAATTGGTCCAAATGAGTGACAAACATAAATGGGCCGACAAATAGCCAAATTCCCGTAGAGCTGAACAAAATTTGCACAATTTTAATCTTTAAAATTTTATAGAAAAATTCTCAAATACAATTGATAAATCGGACTTACATAGTCTATAAGTATGGATCCTTCGCTTTAATTTCCCATTGGTCCAAAATGAGTGACAAACAAATTTTATAGAAAAATTATCAAATACAATTGAGAAATCGGACTTACATATTCTATAAGTATGGATCCTTGGCTTTAATTTCCCATTGGTCCAAATGAGTGACAAACATAAATGGGCCGACAAATAGCCAAATTCCCGTAGAGCTGAACAAAATTTGCACAATTTTAATCTTTAAAATTTTATAGAAAAATTCTCAAATACAATTGAGAAATCGGACTTACATAGTCTATAAGTATGGATCCTTCGCTTTAATTTCCCATTGGTCCAAAATGAGTGACAAACAAATTTTATAGAAAAATTATCAAATACAATTGAGAAATCGGACTTACATATTCTATAAGTATGGATCCTTGGCTTTAATTTCCCATTGGTCCAAATGAGTGACAAACAAATTTTATAGAAAAATTCTCAAATAAAATTGAGAAACCGGACTTACATAGTCTATAAGTATGGATCCTTGGCTTCAATTTCCCATTGTCCAAATGAGTGACAAACAAATTTTATAGAAAAATTATCAAATACAATTGAGAAATCGGACTTACATAGGCTATAAGTATGGATCCTTCGCTTTAATTTCCAATTGGTCCAAAATGAGTGACAAACAAATTTTATAGAAAAATTATCAAATACAATTGAGAAATCGGACTTACATATTCTATAAGTATGGATCCTTGGCTTTAATTTCCCATTGGTCCAAATGAGTGACAAACAAATTTTATAGAAAAATTCTCAAATAATATTGAGAAATCGGACTTACATAGTCTATAAGTATGGATCCTTCGCTTTAATTTCCAATTGGTCCAAATGAGTGACAAACATAAATGGGCCCACAAATAGCCAAATTCCCGTAGAGCTGAACAAAATTTGCACAATTTTAATCTTTAAAATTTTATAGAAAAATTCTCAAATACAATTGAGAAATCGGACTTACATAGTCTATAAGTATGGATCCTTCGCTTTAATTTCCCATTGGTCCAAAATGAGTGACAAACAAATTTTATAGAAAAATTCTCAAATACAATTGAGAAATATGACTAACGTAGTCTATAAGTATGGATCCTTCGCTTTAATTTCCAATTGGTCCAAATGAGTGACAAACATAAATGTGCCCACAAATAGCCAAATTCGCGTAGAGCTGAACAGAACTAAACAAGTAGAAAAGCACTAATACTGTCGAGTTTCGGTGGTTTCTACTAAAAACAACGCTTGTTCTATTCAGCCAGGTATGTTGAATGCTAAAGTCTTATTAATAACGTCAAATTCTCGCTGATCATAATGTAATTCCATATTTTTATCATAATTTTAAATTTATCAGTATTAAAAAAAAAGAACCAATAATATTTCAGGGTTCACAAAAACACTTTCACCTTTAACCAGTTTTATAATTCGATTAACGTATTTAAAATGTTTTACATAATTTACATTAAACAATTCATTGTGTAGTCAACTTATTTAAACTAACTGTCAAAATGCAATCTGTCATTTCATAAATGAGCACTTAAAAAACAATTATAAAAATATAAAAATTTAATCTAACGAAAAACATGTAAAATTAAAAAAAAATATATAAAATTTTAAAAATATTTCACATGTTATAAAGAAAAGGGGGAAAAAATTACAATCATACTAAGAAATTAAAAAAAAAATAAAGAAATGCAAATGAATGAATTGCTTTAATCACTTGGTAGACCTCAAAATACCCACACAAAATATTGACAAGTTTGAAGAAAAGAAAACTTTTCTTTTGACATATCCACTAACTGAAGTTAAAAGTGGCAGTTGTCGACAACGTAGAGAAGGAAATGAAAGCAGCGATAATATATGTAGATTGTTGCTTTTCTTGTCATGTTGTTTCCCAAGATTAAAAACAGCTAAAAGAAATTTGTAATATGTGCACCCATGTCAAGTAGCAGCTTAATGAAAATATTTTTAAAAACGACTATTTAAATATTTTATTTACATTAGTTGGTTTTTTTTTTTTTTGTAAATAAATTCAAATACTAAGATAACGAAATAGTTTTTTAAATGCTTTAATCTTGTTGTTGATTTCGTAAGAAAACAGAAAAAAATATATATTTTGTTTGTGTGTTAAACGGTTGTGAAAAGTATTAAGTTTCATTTGGAAATTTACAGATTTTCAATATTTCAATTGATATTCTTTTGTGGACAGATTTGAAGATAAAAATATAAACAAGTGATTGTTTATTTAATTATTACTTGTACATACATACATATACTTCATATTATTTTCGAAAATAGCTAACATTACAATTAAATATCCGTGCAACAAAGTTTCAATCCTTTTATTGCCATAAAATTATATATAAACCAATATAATATGTTTGTAGTGCTGGCGAATTATTCGACAGGTAAAGAACTATTTACAAATAATTCATGGATATCACTGATATCCGGGTTCATCAGTAATTTATCATCTTTTAAAAGAGTGGAAATTTATGATATAAATATCATTTATCCTTTCAATGAACAACGAAACACTTTTACGCTCTTGGCTGCTCATATTTCATTCCAGACCAACCTGTCTTTCTAGATCTTAATTAATTTTTGTACAACTGATTTAACCAAAACGTTGTTCAGGGCTTAATAAACAAATGCTTCGATGGAATGAATGCATTTCCATACAAAGTATTCATTTCAACCACAATATTCTCATGAGAAGTTTATACCTTTAGATAAGGATTTTGAGTGCATAATGTCTACGAATTGATGAACTTGGGCTTTGGACTGTCAATATATGTTTTACAATTTTTTTAATCAAAAATGCTTTCATCAAATAGGAAACTCAACGTATCTCCTAAAAATTTGTACTTTGACCAAAATTTCCAATAAACTATTTACGAATTTATATATATTAAACCATTTATGGTACAAAATATAGCTCACTGCATCCAAATAATTTAAAAATACTTTCGTCGTTGAAGAAGAAACGAAAAGTTTGGCTAAAAATAAATGATCAACTTCAAACTAAAAATTGTATGGCCACAGTAACACAAAGTGGTGCCTCTATTAGAGTTTGGGAGTGTATATCGCAACCTGGGATTGGTAATTTAGCTTGTATTAACATGAAAAACGCCGCAACTCACGAACCTCCTTAACCGCAGATTGCATAACCGGGTACCCGTGTGTCAACTTGCGACTTTGAACGTTTGTAAATTTACAACCACTTATAAATTATTATTGAAACGGACTTTCTTTCACAATTTATTTAATTTGCTTCAGTGGCTCCATAGCTATAAGCTTCCATAGATGACACCTACGCAAACATATAACAGGGGTACCCGTGTACCCAGAAGATTTTATATGAAAAATCAGGAAAAATAAAAATAATTCAGAGATTTTATTGTCAACATTTTATGTATGTATGTACATTAAGGAATATGTATGATTAAAATTAAGTTTGGATATATTATATAAAAATTTATTAGTTATTCCGATCACAAGGAATGCAGACGCAATTTGTTATCGAGTGTTCCGGACACTTTTCTTTCTTGCAAATACTGCAAGATTTTGTCGATTTACTTCATCGTTTGAATTCCCGCATTTAGCACAAATAGCATGAGCCAACTACTGGCTTTCTTGACCCTGCAATAGTTTTTGATAGACCGCTTTCACCAATAGTTTTACTTGGTCCATTCAGGTAACTTTACATAATCGTAGTTATTTTTGATGTTAAGTGCCTACTTAATTGGGAATTGAATACATGTTTCTCAATGATGGGGATAACCCCAGTCATTTGCTATTCTTCGCAATTTCGTCAGTTTAAAGAATTTAGGATCATGTATTTATTTGTTCGCATTTATTGCTTAAAGGCAGCCAAGGGCGTTATGTCCAAAACTTCAACGCCACCCTTTGTCTTATTGAAAAACTCTATTATTTTAGGTTTTTCATTTTCTGCTATCGAGCCATCATAATACATCAGGGAAAACATCAACACAGCTTTGTTTTTACGGGAAGCAAGAACACGTTCGAAAATTTTTCCGAAACAAAATGTCGTTGAACCAATAGATCTATATTTCTGAATTTTAATTTGTTTAGCTCTCCAAACAACGTTAAATCCCATCTATTATAGATGTTCTGCACAACCAATCCTTCACCTTGCTAAGTTTCTCGTCCAGTTATAGATTGGCCGGTTAATATATGTCCATGTAATTTAAAAGAATTCATAGCGTCGCAAATCCACCAAACCTTTATCCTCCCGTAAGGACTCGATAAGAAAAAAATTGTTCATCTACGGTCAAATCTTCAATTGGCCTGCCTTTCCATAATTAGTATTTCAAAAAGAGCATACAACTCTGCAACTTTCACTTCTGGTCATAACCTTGGAGTCAAATTCGGAGGGCTTTTGTTACATACCTTATAATAATTTTGTGTGACGTATAATAACATCTGCCATTTCAGAAGTCATAAAGCATTTATATGTTTGTTCTATTTACAGCCTTTTGGTTTGTTTTGATGAACCTGAGCTTTGTCGAAAAATGTTTTGCTTCAATGCTTGGCGAGAGACATTTGCTTGGGCAATTCATTCAGTTACACAGGTACCCCCGTTATTTTTTTGCGTGACATTTTTTGATTATGCATTCTACGGTTAAATCGCCACCGTGCCAAAATTATTTCTTTGTATTTAAAACAACATTTTTTAGAATATGACATAAAACTTATGATTAAAACTTTATTGTGAGATATTTTATACACCCTAATTTATGATTTCAAATTAAAAAAGTGTGCTAATAAATATTTTAAACTGTACACTACGTGAAAAAAAAAACAAAAATTAAACATTTATTTATTTCACATATTTACCGAGAGTGTTATATTCTCGTAATAATGTTTTAACTTCGATTTCATAATACCAAAAGTGCAATGGAATTTTTTTGTTTTCTTTTAAATGAGACAAAAATGGCCCACCGACAGTTCTTGGTATATTGCATATTTTTCCAAAAATGCACTTATTAGAAAATTTAACACTTCTTTAAATAAATAAATAATAAATAAAAAAAGTTGTGGTCCACTAAATGCACGTGCGGGACAAAAGCGGCACAGCAGCGCTTCTAGTGTTAAGGCAACAATGATTTTTTGATTTTTTATGTAATTGTATTTGCTAAAAGACATTTAGGAATTCAGTATCTTAAAGGTGGCTATAACAAAACTGGATCTATGAACAAAGTAATTGCCCATAACTTACGAAACAACAGCTTAACTCTATTAACTCTATGCCAGTCCCTTGACTTGGGTTGAAAATTTGTGAAAATAATTGCACCGTAAAGTAAAAAATCCATCGATAAAGAAAAAGCTGAACACAAAAACTTCTCTTATCAAAGAACGGTCCGAAATTTTTCGGAAACCATCAGAAAGCTGGTCTATTCCATGACCAGATGCTTATATGCTGTGTAAAGAGTTAAGTAGGTCAAAAAAATTTTTAATACAGTACAATCACCTTCATAATCCGGACAGATGTTGTTTCAGCTATTGTCCAGATTAGTAGATCGTTCAGTTAAAATTAACTTTTAAACGCAATACATATATGTAAGTACACACATATAAATTTGTTTTTATTTCCGAAGAGATATATAAGTACATATAATAATTCATTTATATATAATTAATTTATAAAAAAAAAAACACAAAGAAAAATACTAAAAGTAAGCAAAAATAAAAATTTTGAAAAATAAGAATTTATTCTTTTCCAAAAATTTGTCTGTGAAATTCAAAATTACTCAATAGTTGTTGTGATTAACTGATAAATATTATTTTTCCCTTTCTTAATTACTTTCAAAAACATAATTTAAGACCATTTTATAGATTCCATAATCTGGCCGAAAAATTTAAATCTGGAAAATTATGGTCAAAATTTAAAGTTTTCTGTATTTTTCAAGATGCATTATAATATTAAAAAATTTATAAAATATTCTTATATGACTTGCTGTAGGGTATATCATTTTCGTCAAAATTTTTTTTCTATCGCCTAATTTTTAGTCTCCTTAAATGTTTCCCAAAATCCTAAAACGAATTTATGTAATTTTCAATGAGACAATTAAACAAAAAAAAAAAAAAATGTTATTTTTAAGTGGCTTGTAAGATTTTGAAAGAAAACAATTATTGTTTTAAGATGTTTCCAATCAACCACAAATACATTGAATATTATTTTAAGTTGAAAACGTAACAACGAAAAGAAAATCTATATTTTGTATACAAAATTTTCGTAAACAATACTTTAATCAATTTAACATTCATATTTTTTTCAGTTCTATTCTTTAAATATTTTTTTTAATATATTTTGAGAATGACATTTAACATTTGCCTTTTCAAATTAACATAAATGGTTGTTTATGGAAAATTTCAACAAGTCTTTTTCTTTCGTTTGTTAAACGATTTGAATTAATTGGTAAATTATATTGTTTGATATGTATTTATAGAAAATAATATAAAACGTTATAAAGTATTTAAGACTCATTATAATGATATTGATTTACATACATTTAAAATAATATTTAAAGAAATAAAATTCATTGATTTCAAACGAGAAACACAGCTATGGGAGCCAAAAAAAAAAACATGACAGATATACTCGTATACAAAGAATGAATGTAAATAAAATTAAATATTCATTGACTACTTTAAAATAAAATTAAAATGAAACTTAATAAGAAAATGTTTACTTTAAAAGGTTTCAACATTATTTAGGTTTTCATCTTAATGCACCATTTACATTTTTAATGAGCTCATAAATTGTAACCACCAACAACGTACAACGGATGCAAACATTCGAATTTGTTGATACAACAGTGATTTAAAACGTCGTTATTATCAACTCAACTAAACTCAGCTCAATGGAGGGTTGTCTGATATGTTAAAGTATTTAAAGACTGATATTTTAAGGTTAAAGTATATATCACATACGAGGGTATACATTTAAAAAAACGAGAGAGCATTGCCATTTAAAATAGTGTTTGTGTAACTAAAAAACGAAACTTAGAATGTTTTAAAGTACTTTAGAAATATCACTTTCCATATTTGCTAAAAATTTTATTATTGAAAAGAAAATAATCACTAAAATTTCTTAATGATTTATTTAAAATCAACCCTCGTTATTCGTAAATTATATATATTTCCTGTGTAAAACCAGGCCTTAAATTATTCTAGACTTTAGCACTTTCGTTCCTCAATTCAAATCAACTATTCTATACACTCGAACTACATCATCATCATCAGCTTCATCATCATCATCATCATCATCATGATATTTATCGCTTGTGCGCTCTACTAAAGATCCATAAAATTTTATGACTAATTTTGAATTTTCAATTTCTTCTATTCTTTCAATTAAATACGAATTTTACTTTCTTAATTTGTTAATTTTATTATTGATTCTGTTACGATAAAAATCTTATTATTTTAATCTTAGTTTTTCCAAGTAGCATCTTCTTTCAAGGGAAATTTGAATTTTACCAAGAAATTAGAAATTTACTAGATATAACAATACGATTGGCGGTAAAACCAAGATATGTTTGTGAACCATATTGGTGGTCTTATTAAAATTAAATTAAATATTAATTTTTGTTAAATAAAAGTTGCGTTTCATTTAATGCCCCAAGTGCAAAGCAATTAAAGAAGAAAGCAGCAATTTACGAATGATAAAGGTGAAAAGCGACGAGTATGTTTTGAAGTTTTGTAAAAATAAGTTATATACTTATTGGAGAATGTTAGTTAGGGTTTATAGCAATCCCTGATTGTTAATCATCATCTAATTCATTTGAGGAAGTAACTTTCGCTTTCAATATTAATGGCAATAGCAGAGAATAGAAGCGTGCTAATCGATTTGGGATGGTTTTTTTTTTCATTTCGAAAACTCTTTTAAAACAAAATATCCACAAAAATTTCGGTAAAAGTGTAACAATTTTTTTTTAAAGTCTGTATAGCGTGATTATAAATTCCCTTCGGCTTCTTCTCTTATTTCACCAAAAAAAAAATCATACTTAAAAACGATATTAAAAAAGGCCGTGGAGTGTCTTAATAAAAATAATTTTCCTGATTTTTTACCATAAATTTTGTACCATTTAAATCATTTTATATTTTCTGATTTTATTTTCTTTCTTAAATTCCTGGCATATTAAAAAAATGTCATAAATTATGTTTAACATACCATTGGTAAACAAACAACTACACCAAGAAAAAAAAAAGAGAATCATTCATTTTGACAAGTCGACAAGAAAACCTATAAATGTCAAATTCACTACATTCTCTGTGTAATAAATACGCTCTGCACAATGCAACAAGCTAAAAATTTACAACAACGATATCATGTCGTACTGCAAACCGCCACATTCAAATAACTCCACTTCAAGTAGTTTGTCGTGCCAACATACATATGTATACGCCGCGCCGTTTCAGTAAATGCAACTGCATTTAAGCATAAAATAAATATAGTTTTTGTTTAGACAACACCTGCATCATTTCAAAAATACATAAAATATAGTGGAAAAATAAAGAACAAATTAAACAAGTCTTTTGGGGATAACGACTCCCATGGCAGAGACTCTAAAAAATTCTAATAGATTCAAAAGAACTGAACGTTGTTCATGTTAGATTTTTTTCTTAAAAAATAAACTATTGAGATTTTTATGATAAATGGGTGGCAGTTTTAGTGTAATGAATGAAAAATAAAAGATCTTTAAAAAAAGGACTTAAATACATTCGCGCAGTACATGTGTATTGAATAGAGGTGACACGAGTTAGTTTCTAAAAATAAATTTTATATATTTTTTTAATGGATTATTTATTTATTTATTTATTATTTAAGATATTTTTAATATTTTTGTGTGTAAAGCATGCCTACATTTTATTGTTCAATGGGCTTTAATCACATTTTAAAAAGCTACAAGACCTCTCCTCTGCTTCTACTGCGAAAAAGTATTTTTCAATTTAACATTTCATACATAATGATTAATCTAATGGTTCATTATTTAAAAAAAGTATTTTCTGTATCCGGTGTGTACAATTTCTGATGGCATGCTAAGACGGACCATCACAAAAGTTACTCGAAAACAATTTAAATAGCTTTTTATTTCAATGAAAAATAATTCAAGATTACGGGATGTAATTTTCAGAGCAGATCTACGCGAGGCAACATCTTGGGTTCTACACAACATCATAACTTTTCTAATTTCTCAAGAACCATATGTTTTAATTAGATTATTTTTAAGATGATACCAAACACTGGCGATGTTCATATCAATTTTGAATCGTGTAGGCCTATTAGCTTATTGTTTAATATGTCAAAACTTTTTGAAAAGCTGTATATGAGCAAGCTGACGCCTATAGTGACTAGTAATGAATGTATTCAAGATCATCGATTCGGGTTTCGGAGACGACGTGGCACAATCGCCAAAAACTCACTGACTTGTGAATGTAAAAGGCGCTCTTAATTAATGATTCACAGGCTTTTTATAAAGTATGGCACAAAGCTCTAATTCATCAATTAACACAAAATCTACCCGCAAAAATCGTCAGACTCTTAAATATATTTGTATATGCCATACATTAACATTCGCTGATCTAAGCAATCACCAAAATCCACTAGAAGCTTCCCGCATTTGACAAGAGTATATATCTCATCTGGAAAAATGCATACACCCATAGTTGTCGCTTAAACATCGCACATGGAAACATGGCCGCCTATAGTCATACTATACTGCATCACATTGAATAAAAATATCTCGGTGTACTATATAAACACCACTTAATATGGAAATCGTACATAGACATAAAGCTGATCCAAAGCCGTTCAAATTAATTGGCTTATTGAAACATAACATAAATGTTGAGAAAACCAAGCTAATGATAATAAGTAGGCAACCACACCTCAACTGCACGTTATCAATCAACAATATGGTAATAGAACGAGTTTCAGATTGTAAATATTTGGGTTGCTGGATAAATCAAAATATTGAAAGCGACAAGGAAATTAAATGTAGAATTGAAATAGCTAGAACATCGTTTCTCAAATTTAAGAAAATATTTGTAAGTCGTGATATTGACATCAATCAAATTTTAAGCACGAACCGTATTGAAGCATTTGAAATGTGGTGTTATAGGAGAATACTAAAAATGATGTGGAACGATCGAGTCTCAAATCAAGAAGTACTGAATTTGCTTAATAAAGAACGTGAACTTCTGTCAATAATCAAACGCCGAAAAACAGCTAATCTGGGGCATATATTCAGAGGTGAAAATAATGAGTTGCTGCAACTAATTATTGAAGGAAGAAAAGAAGGTAGAAGGGGCCTTGGTAGAAAAAAGTTATCATGGCTAAGAAATATAAGACATTGGACTGGTTTGAGTTCCATTGGGGAGCTAATTCACACTGCAAGATGTCGTGAAACATTTAGTAATATTGTTAATAGTATAATATAGTAAAAAAAATAATATAAAATAATAATATAAAACTGTATGTAATCGCTTACATCCAGTAATGGATATGCAAATAAAGAAGAAGATTGAAAGAAACTCTACTCTAAACTTCTCTTACACAATGCGATCCTAAATCAATATCATCGTTTGGAATTCATTTATGGGACACTGCTTCGGTATCGAATGTTGAAAATTCAAAGGCGACCAAAAAAAATCTTCGTTCAAGGACCAAGTTCTTAGTAGGTACAATACCATCTCATTTCTATGCAACCTGTAAGCTTGGCAATATTTTTCCAAAAATTCTTTCCCATATTAGAAAGGCAAAATATATTGCCAAGCTTACAGGTTGCCTAGATTTTGTCTTATTTTGATCTCAGTACTTTTCACGGCCGAAATTTTTTGGATAGGAACTTGGCCTTATTTTCACATTAATGTTTTTGTGCGGATTAAGTTGTTTTTCTTTTAACTTGTGGAATATTTTTTTGGAATATCGGGTTAGGTTGTTCTCCACACAAAAATAGATTGATTAGGTCGCATAAATTTTGTTTTTTTTTTTTTTAATTGGGGCAAATTTTTCCCGTAAAATATTGATTATCGAATAACACCTCCATTAATGGACCGTTTTTCATAATTCTTTATCTTGGTTGTTCCCATGCTGCCCGTATACACGTTGAGATTATGCTAAAAATCATGCTAAAAATCATGTATGAATGAAAATTCGTATGTTATGTACTCAAATTCTCACCTGGATTACATTGCACGTCAGTTACCAACAGAGTGCGATGAACATGGTTTACAATTTCATCACCTATTTTAGAAAGTTATAAATACGAAAGAATTCAATTTGGTACACAGGTAGGTCCTGATGGAAAATTAACGAAAATGATTACATATTTATTTTTTTGCCTTTCTAATATGTGAAAGAAATGAGATGGAATTGTACCTATCAAGATCTTGGTCCTTATTTTGATCTCAGTACTTTTTACGGCCGAAATTTTTTGGATAGGAACTTGGACTTATTTTCACATTTATGTTTTTGTGCGGATAAATTTTACAAAATATGTATATACATAAGTTCATATAACGTATTATAATAGTTTAATTTTATATGTCAACAGTATCAAAATTGTATGCATATGCTCTTCATACTGATGTAGTATGAATTTTGTCAATAAAGTCGCTATTTTTTTTCCTGAAAGTCGTGATGTGCTTTGATAAAATATATCGAAATTTTTAAAAGTAAATAGCTTCCGTGCAAAGCCGGGGCGCTCAGCTAGTATTAAATAAACGTATGAGTTAAAAGAACACTACACATGTCATAAAATAATTAAAAAACATATGAATTTTAGTTGTATTTTTTTAATTTTGTCTTTATTTTAGCCAAAACTTCTTTATAATGCAATTTTTGTGGACATATTTTTATAAATACAAAAAAATATGTTAATTTATAATAAATAAAACTTTTTCTTGTATGATTAATGTTGAACAAATAGATAAAATTTTTAGCGGAATATCCCTTTGCTTGTGCTTTTGAAGATTCCTAAATATAAAAAATTTACATCTAATACAAACATGGGTTTCCATTAGTACCTCTTTGTGATTTCTATTTAAATTTTTTAGTGTCCCCTACTAAAGACTTTGTATATTGTTTTTTTTTTTTTTTTTTTTTTTTTTTTTTTGTTCTACATTCCATACTGTTGTAAAAATAGTAGCAACCTACAACTATGTACTTACTACCTTTTAACAGTCAAATCATTAATGTTGAAAGTCTAACAAGTCACGTGATGTTGTAAATTTTTAAACAAGCCAAACTAAACAACATTAACAATAGAGAAAACACAAATATTGCATTTTGCCCCCCAACATTTATTTCATTCGAACATGAACTTATTGCCCGTTTTGCGCTGGGCAGCATTAACTCACTACACCCTGCATGTCTAAAGTTATTTTAATATTTTTGAACAAGAATATATTTTTATTGTTATTTAAGGAAATTTCCTTTTTTCTTGTAGTGCATCATCATGCTACCTGAATTCTTATGGAAAAATAAAAATTATTTTAAATGGGCTTAAAAGATCGTTTGATATTTATTATTTTTTTTGGGGGGTTTGTCAAATGACCTGCAAACTATATGAAGTGTACAAACTAGTGAAGTGTGGGGATATAAGTTGCTTCTATAATAAGAGACAATTTTGATTTCACAATTTTTAGGACACAAGATGCTGCCTTGCAGAGCTCCTGCTTCAATTGGCTGTTAAAAAATTTGTCTCTCTTAATGACGCACTTTGGTGCATTTAAATACGTTTCTAATAGCTTAAGACTCTTTCCGAGTAAGTACTGCTTTAATTGTTCAATTATTACTTTTTTGGCTTGTCCTTTAACGATCTCCCACAAAATTTTTTTATTCCAATTGAAACTACTAAAGCCTATTTTTCTTAATTTTTTCTTTATTTGTTTTCTTAGTATCTTAAACGTAGATAATTTAATCGCAGCAATTTTTTAAATTTTGTATAATTGTGTATGTACCTTGAGCTTAAGACAAAGTAATAACTATCTCTTCCACGATTGCAGCAGAGTTCTTTTGTTCGTAGAATTGCATTTCAAACAAAAATGAATTTTGTTTTTTTTTTTTTAATGTAGGAAAGAATTCTGGCGACACCGTCAAATAGAAATTTTTTTTTCAGAGAATTATTTAGAGGATATAATTTTTAAGAAATTTCTTAACCGGAAAATTCCATCTTTTGCTCAACTGAAACACGTTAAACGTTATTTTCGTACACCATCGAATTAAGCCTGCGCTCTATACTTCTTGCCATTTTACGTTTAAGATTGTTTCTCTACCAGTTTTCTTTACTTAAAAGTTATTATTTGCTTTTATCACGGATGTCTTAAAATTAATTAATTTTATGATTTTATTGCAATTATTTTTACAGTTCCATTACATGGTGTTCCCTACACAGTAATAATAATTTGATGTCCCACTCCGTATATTACAACTGTATAAGCTGAACACTAGTACATAACTCACTTTTTTTCCTGTACAGCTTTTAAAATTCTCTATTCTCCTTTAGCCGATTTCTTAATTTCAAAAATCGCGTGCCCATTTAATGTTACAGAATATATTATTTTAGTCAAATTTATTTATTTAGTTATTTAAATAAAATTTGTTTTTAACAAATGCGTGTCTAAATTATTGTTACTTTATTTTTGTATTTAATTTTTTATTGTACTTCGTGTATTGATATATATTTTTTTTTTTCAAATCATTTTAGCTTGTTGAAGGATGTTTGTTTTTCTTGTTTTTATAATGAAGGACTTTTTTTTGCAATTTCCTTTTATTATTGTGGTTAAAATATTTTCCAGTCATGCAATCGTAAAATTGTTGTTCCATATAAAGCAGCACTAGTAATAATATCACGATAATCTTCATAAAAATAAAATAAAACTAACAATGAATTAACAATTAAAAAACATACAAACAACGTAAATATTTTCAATAAAAAAAAATCAAGATTCTTTACTGACTGGGCTGGAATTCAGATAATCTATTATATAAAAATTATGTGAAGCGCACCAGCTTCGCCCGTTTAATGTTAAAGAATGATTTCTTTTTTAATACAGACTAGGACCCTTTTTAAAACATGTTATATCTCTGATATTGATAATACTTAACACCATGTTAACTTAACGAATTCTGTTCAAAAAATAAAGTATGTTTTAATTTGTCTCAACAAATATTTATTCATAAATTTCTTTTTTATATGCCTTTCAAGTAGTCCCCCTCAGATTTAGAACACTTGTGGTGCCGTTTTTTTTTCCAATCCTCAGAGCAGTTCTGACTTATACGCTTTATTATATGTCTTTGATTTCCCTAAGCGACTCTATTTTTATGTCCCCCATTACCGCAATTTTATTGAAAGATGATTATAATTTTTGTATAATTTAAATCCAGGTAACCGTTATATGTTCCACTAGAACTTTGAATCGTGCATGTTAAGTTTTAAATAATTGTTTGCAAGACATATTAATTTTTACACGACACCTAAGGGCTGCTACAAATGGTATAATTTGGTAACGATATTGCGAACGAAATTTTTTAAAGGGGCGCATCATTATATAACTCGATGATATGTCACTTAACAGGCATTCCTCAATATTACTGGAAGCGTGTGATCCTGTAGGAGTCATACAAGCTTGTCCAACATAAGTGGAAACAAGAATAAAACTACAGGGTAGCCTGATCCAATTGGCCCCAATACAGCCAAAACAAGACACGATATCTGCTCAGGCTTGGTAAATGTTGCAAAAGACTATAAGTTACAATGTAGCATCTTCTATATCAATGTCCGGTGCTAAATAACATAAGGACTAGTACTCTGGGCTCCCGCATTAAACACTATGGCAAACCTAGACAGTCTGGCAAATTAAACGCATCCTCCTTCCAAAACGATCGGGGTAATTTGGGTTCGTTGGCAGGGTACCTACAGGAAATATAATAACAAATTTAGTATGCCTTACCTTTTAGCAAAAAGGAATATAAGATTTGTGCTTGGCATTTTAATTCATGGTGATGCGGTTTATAATTCTGACTATTCCATGGCCTTTAAATTTAAATGAGTGTTAAACATATAAAACTCGTTTTCTTTTTAAGGGCAACATCATGGCAAAGAAAGATCTACACTTTTAAAATATGCAATACTCAGAAAGGAAAACAACATGATAGTTAAATACGCACGCAGTGTTACGTATTCAAAAACTTTGTTCTTAAGAAGAGGAGTGCCGTTAGAGATCCTACCGCAAATCGGAGTTTTTCTTGTTTACTTCCGCTTTTTTATTCCATTTTTGTCAATAATATGACGAACGCGTACACACGTTGGAGAATTTAGTTGTAAATGACAATAAAAAGTAATTATTCTCCAATTTATTTAATCTGAATAAACTGCGTTACAATATATTCTCCACAATTAATGAACAGATTAATACCAAAACAAAATTATTCAACAACCCTGTTATCATAAAGAAAATTAAATAATAATGCAAAAATTTTAAGGTTTTTTATTTCCAAGATTTCGTTCAATAAAAATAAAGCTAATAATAGTAAAAAGAGAATTTTAAAGAGTTCTAAAACATAAATTGCTTAAATAAAATCAAGCAAATATTAGATAAGCTCATGCCAAAGATGGCGGATTTTTCTCTGTAGGTTTCATCGTCTTGAAAGAAGACTTCTAAGACTGAACACAACATATTCGAAAATTTATATCAAAATTTCTCTACAACAAAAAGTCAAAACGTAAGCTATTTAAATCCTTAAAGCAATCACAAAATCCTAATAACAATATTTGACTGTAATAATTTTATCTCACGAACATAAAAATATATATGTATTTATCCAGGTGCGTATCCAGCCTTAGCGTTCGATGGCGGGGGGGGGGGGGGGGGTACTTTTTAGAATTTTAGTAAAATAAAACAATGTAATTTTTGCTATTAACAGTTTATTTAAATATGGAAAAAATATAAGAAAAAATAAACCAGCAATGAAACTCAGATAAAGTTTAATATAAAAACTTAGTTAAGTATAAAGTTTCAGAACGAACTTGTTTCATATGGGTCAATTTCAATATCTTGATGAATATGCATCAGTGCTAATCTATTCGGCCTGTCTTCGTTTATTTTAGATCTCAACCACGTTTTTATTTTTCGAAGAGTAGAAAATGTCTTCTCACTTGTAAATATATACTTGGGTACATGTATATCTGAATCGTAATTCAGTAAGGCATCTATTACATTAACCGTGCTATTTGTACAATTTTTCCACTTTTGTCGCTAATGCAAGTTTTTTGCGTCGTGTTTTGCGATAAACACCTTCCTATCTATTTTTTCTAACTTAATAAGTTGATCAGCCAATTAAGGTGTCAAAGTACTTATATCTTGCAATAAAAGTGGTTTTCAAGACGTATCTTTATCTCTCCACTGAGATATCTTTTCCAAAACCTCTATTATTTGCTCTAGATTTGTTCAAAATTGCAAAATAGAAACGTTGCGATCAACCCATCTTATTTCGCATAATAATAAAAGTCGAGATCTTTTACAAAAGAAACAACTTTTTCAATTATTGTTACTTTGTTGCTCAGTGAAATGGAATTATTAAGTTTGTGCGAATAGCAGGGCATTTGTTTTGCATTGGCCGCGGATGCAAGTATCTTCTTAACAGGTCCATTTTCCCCTAGAATTAGTGGACATCCATCTGTTCAAATTCCTACGCAAGTTTTTAAATTCAAACCAAAACTTGTTCAAAACTTCACAATAATGGTATATAGCATCTATGAATCAATTGATACTTCAGTATCTCTTTCAAAAGCCTTTGCAGCCTATTCAAATGCGTCAAACAAAAAATGTTCTTTCATTTTATTATCGGGGGCTCTGAAATATCTTAGAGCTAAAGAAATTTGCCTTTTTCCTGATAAGTCCATGGTTTCTTCAAAAATTATCAAATAGAATTTACTTTCGGCAACGTTTTTCAATATTTTTTCTAAAATAAGAGTCTGACAACATTTGATAATATTATTTTGCATTGTTTTTGCTTTTAAATGGTTGTCTAATATATGATCTCCAGATTCTTTACGAAATCGCAAAAGTGATCGAAAAATACCTACGGGGTTCAAATTTTCATATCTTTTAAAAACGTATTGTGATGGCGGGGGAATATCCCATTCCCACCTTCTGCATCCACGCTTGCGATATCAAACAAACCGATAAATGGTAACATTAAGCAAATTTTTAATTTTTCAAAATGTGTCATATCACTGTCACTACTTTAAATCATCAAGAAACTAAAGGACCATTAAAATATTTAAAAAAAAAAATAAATAATTTACGAGCAAACACTGTAAATTTAAATATATAAAATGAACAGAAATATTGTCAAAACGAATAAAAAAAACCTAAACAATGATATCACATTATTACAAACGAGAACATAATTATATTTTTATAGCAAACATATAGACTTTACACCAGCCGTTGGCTTACGACCAAACACCATACCCCACTGTTCCTTCTCGTACAAACACAACAGTCTATAAATGTTTTCACAATAAATGTTAAGTTCATGAGCCGTAGAGCAAAGTTGGTTACAATATACGAAATTTTATGTCAGCTTTCACAGCTTCTGATAATTAATATTTTATGCATACGTCTGCGTTGATTTTTATCTACAATTTTTATGTTTGCAGTAACAAAAATAAAAAAAAAAATAAATGTGGAAATAAAAAATCAAATATTGCATACAACTAAAAGGCACTAAGCAAGCACATCATGAATATGTTGAATAGTAACATGTAGCAAATAAAAAGTGACTACACATGCGGCAGGGCAGGAAAGTCTAAATTGTTAAGCATGAATAAAAGTTATTAGACAAAAACAATGGCTAATGTAAAAGACTCTACAAATTTACACTGGCTGTTAAATGATGCTCATGTTATGGCTTCTATTTTAAAACAGAAGCCAGTATGAATAATACCCCGCTCTTCCTGAATGATGTATTGTTTGTAGGTGTTGTTGGGTTAATAGTATTAATGTTATAATTTAGTACTTGTGGGTGTGTGTGTGTAGGGATGCGGAAGTCAATATATGATAGATAAAACACTTTGTTACATTAGTTTCCAATAAATCTATAGGAAAACAAAAGATAGTGAAGCATTAATTTTGTAGCCCACAAATCAAGTAATAGATCAAAAATGTTTTGTTCAAACCAAAATAAATATGATTGTGGCTTGGTTAGTGCAGCCATGTCATATTTGCAAACATAACATATTAACCTTTACAACCTTTGTGCTAAAAAATATCATGTTTATAGTTAATCAACAAATTAATATTCATAAAAATTTTAACGCTTGTATTTAACAATAGATATTTTTTGAAAATCTTCCACAAAAATATAACTTTTTTAAAAATACAAAACTAAAATATGATTATGTATTTTGTATGGCTTCAAACTATGGTTTTAATACCACCATGGTAGTCTGCCCTGAATAGTAGTTTGCTCCTGGTGATTTTATGAAAGAAAAGGTAACATTTAGCAATAAAAAAAAAATTAAGTAGCAAATCATATGACAACTATATATATGTTTAGGGCAAAAAAATATTATAATGACATGTGCTATTTTGTTTGTCACATTCAATACACTGAGCCTGTTAAGAAATTTATTGGTTGATTTGCATTTACTTTTAGATTATGGTTGCCCCAACCATGTTTTTACGTTTTGTGTATTTATATACTAATTATTTCATTATTTATAACATAAAGTCTTTATGAGAGGTCTAGTTTTAAAAAATCAAGTATGACACACCGAACTCTTCGTATATTTATTTATTTAGTATTTAGAAATGTACACATATCTTGGAATAAGAAACATTGTAGCCATTGGCTACGTTTGGTGGAACTTTATTTTTCCCAAATTGCACATATGACACCCTGACCAGACTAGCAATTTCATGTATCTTAATAGAAGCAATAACGTCGGCAGAATTAAGACGTCAAATTGCTAGTGTTCTAATATGTATCTGTAGGTAGGGAAATCGTAGGTATCTTAGAACAAAAATATGAAAATTTTACTTAAGAAGGTTGTATATGATTTGTATTATAAATTTTAATTACGGAATGAATAAAAAAAATCACTATTATCATTAGTATAAATATTTATTTTATAAATTTTTCACTTTTTTTGTGGTTTGCATTTATTTATACGTTTGTCTTTTTATTTATTTTTTTTTTTTCTACTTTCCCAAATAAAGGATTTTCATAGAAATCACAATTTATTTTGACAGCATGTTTTATTATTTTTCAGCAATGTATTGTAACATTTGTTGCTGAATATATATTCAAACACATAGTCGTGCGGTGTACACGTTAATATCTAGTGTTGGCATTTGAACAACAGAATTTGAAGGTTGCCACGGAAATAACTGCCAACTAACTTATTGCTTGTGTGGTCGGGGTGTGAGGTATAAAATCAATTGTGACCCATTGGAACCGAACTTATCTTGGTTTTTTTTTTTATACTATCAGGGTTTTTCTGATGGTATCCTTTAATTTCTTAAGTTCTATTCTTTATAGGTTCCTTATTATTCATGTGTCACAGTTCGGTTTTGCTTTTGATGTTAGACCAGAATAATTTGCATTATATTCTGAGACAATTGTCGATGAATACCCGTAGTTTTCGCGTGATGATAATTAATATTAACTCTTTCGCAATTATGTAACAACAGAATTTACTTAAAACATTGATTGTTACAGAATATATGATTGGTATATATCCGTATTAAATATAATCATTGAATGCTGGTATCCTTTTCTTTAAATTTTTTTGTTAACGTTAGTTGGGGCTTCGACTTTTAAATCCAAACTACTTCATAGGCAGCAGAAGCTATAGGCAAACTCGATGGGGTTGTCCTTATAGCATGATACTTTGTTGATGATTCTCATGGCTTTGATTGTCTTGATATTTATATCTAGGCCAACGTAGCGATTCAGTATGTCTATGTTTTATAGTTTTTACTAAATATCGGAGATTTTATGCTAAAGCATGCAGCTGGTATGAGAGATTCAATGTTATTTCTTCTTTTCTGAGAATACGATAATGCATTCAGTACGGTAGCGCAGAGTTGAGGTAAGTGTACCTCAGTGTTGGTGTGAAATTGTTAATTAATGCTCACGATGTGAAGAACTGAGAGTTCTTCATCCTTGTACATCCCACATCACTGATGTCAAGGCTAATTCATAACAGGTACAATTAATACTGCAACAAAGTACAAACAATAAAAACATATGACATACAAATTTTGACATGTCGGCCTCCATTATGCAAAAAAAAAAGTAGATCAACTGTGTTTTCAACTTGACCTTGTTAATGGTCCTTGGCTGATGTGTCTTATGGTATAAAAAGCTTTCTAGAAGTCAACGAACAAAAGATTCTGCGTTTTTTTTTTTATATACTTTTTTTTATTACGATGGTTAAAGTGTTGAATTTAGGTGAAGGCATCTTCTATTTGTCGAGAAACCTGTCTGTTTGTTTTGCGGTATGTTCTCTATTTTGCTCTGAAAGCTATCCTTTTATATAATTTCTAGTGTTTTATATATTGTGTTAAGCAGTTATTGCAATTATTTTTAAGTCGTAATTTTATTTGGTATTCTTACATTGATTTCTGTTATTAAGGCTGGAGGCAAACAGCGTTTGTTCCTTTCTGGTTTCGATGTCAAGCTGTAGAATTTCTGCTCTATTATTTCTCCATCTGTGTTTACGTTTTGACCTGATTATGTGTACGTAGCTGTCACATTATCCCATGAGGACCGTTAATTTGTTAATATTTCTTCTCGATTTGCCATGGATAATGCTTGTTTTTTAGGTAAAACCCCTTTCGTCTTGTATGATCGGTGTATTTTCTTTGACATTTCAGTTTTATCTTTATTTCGTCTGTGATAAGTTCGCGTAAATTGGCTCACAGCAACGTGCACGTATATTTTTATATCTCCTTATGTGAGAATATCTATCCAGATATAGCAACATGGCTTTTTATAGTCGGTTTTTGTAATCGGACTCCGTTTTTCTTTGTAACACCATAACATCCGTTCTATTAGTGGTGCGTAATGACCCATAAATATGATGATAATCCTTCTTTGGATATTGTTCCGCATGTACGTGAATTGATGTGGGCTCATATATAACAATTTAGATTTCAGAAGAATACAGAATATGGTGCTATAGACAATGAAATAAAATGAATTTTCTAGATTTTTATTCAACAACTTAATGAAAGTTTTTCTAATCCTAAATTTTTTTTTTCAATTCACATCATTTTGTGAACATTTTTACGCTGTTATTTGTAATAATTTTTGTTCTTACAATTCAAAAGCACTCATTTTCATTTCAATTTTTTTTTGTATATTTTTGCAGACTTCACTTGTTTATATGAGCTGAACGACAATGGCGATGGCATTGGTTATGTAGATGCTGACTGTATGATTGGCTACACAATACTCGAGTTTTTATACCCTTCACCAAAAATGGTAAGGGCATAATTTCCATAATATTCATATGAGACCCATAGATTATATATCATAGATAAAAAATGTGTATAGGTAATATCTGTCTGTTAGAACTTGAAATCGGTTTAATGATTGCACCATATGAGTTGGTGGTATGAGTCGTGCACAGAAGTGTCAAGAGTTGTATTAAGACGACTGGTGTTGAAAATCAGAACAATTTTAAATTAATCATTAAGTATTATTTTAAATATTGTAAAGATACATGCATACATACATATGCACATGAAAATAAGTTTTTAGTGCACTCGCTATGATTTTAATATGTCTACAGAGCTCTGTTAACCTGCAAGAAGAGCTCTGTTAAATTCTGTGGTTCATGTCTAGGGTTTTATATTTTAAAATTTAACTTCACACACATTGCACATAAAGGGCATATAAGTTTCGGCACAGCCGAATATATTTTTGTAGATATTTTATTTTTTGCTAACTTTTGTTGCCTGTTTTCATGATGGCGTCTATTAAATAAAGCTTGAATCGTTTAATATTTAATATTCAGTTAAGTTTGATTGTTAGAGTTGTATTTTTTTAGGGGTTTTTTATTTTAATATTGAAAATAAATACGTCTGAATGTACGAGTATCTGTGTTTTAATTTTATATTAATGCCAGCAGTGTTTAACATTTATTTTAGCAAAGATGCAACGAAATATTAGACGTTTTGTTTTCAGTTCTTTTGTACTTGAATTATGTACTTTGTTTGATGAGAAAATTTAAAGTAAATCTGAATATAAATTTGCGTTCACATTTTATTCTTATTTGGTGGGAAGTTATGAAAAGGTCCCCGATGGGCCCTGTTCTATTTTTTATTTCTATTTTAAACGATTTTTTAATCTTTCTGTTTAGGAGTCGGGTTTTTATTGGAAGAACTACGTCATACTTGCTTTGTTATCCTTGACTTTTTTTTAATGAATTTTTGCCCTAAAAAATACCCTATTGAATTTTCAAAAATCTCTGATAATTTTTTATATTTAGAATATTCAAAAGCCAAAATCATTTACTATTAAGAACAAATTTTTTTTTTCATTTTATGTTGTTGACATTCATTCTTTGGCCCGTTTGGATAATTTCCATTTTCAAGTGATATTAATTTGCTTTCTGTTGATGTAGATTTTTTTTGTTTCGTTGTTCCTTTTTTTCGTTTTTACATAAATTTTTATGTTTATGACATAAATTAAGTAGAAAATTGCATGTTATCTTTTAATGATTGTTTGTTAAGTTGTGTTGCATGATTCGGTTGAAAAAAAAATATCTAATTGTACATTTACATACATACAGTTTTTATCCTCTTTAGTTTTTATGCTTTTTAATTTGTGTGTTGAAAATTTATATATTATTAATAAATACTTAATGGTTGTAGACACAATGAGTGGGGGATGATGATGATGATGATGATGGCTGTAGATACTTAATATTGATAAAAAATAATAATAAATTTTTTGAATGGTGAAAGTCGTTAAATGGTAGCTATTGATTTTTTTTATTTTGTTCCATAAATAGCTAAAGTATAGATATTTGAATTGAATACAATTGGCTAGAAAAATGATAATTAAATTTTGTTGCAAGTGTTTATATTAAAGATTGACTACAAAATTCTTCTAATTTAAAGAAGATCTTGAAAAACTTTTATAATATTTTTTTTTTTTCTAAAATATACTTCAAGTGCAAAATGTGGCAGTGAGCATTAGATATTGTTTATCTTCTTACGCGTTGAGTTCAGCGATTACTCAAAATGAAATACCCGCAAAACGGTATGACACTTCAAAGAAGTGTTTGGCAATGTCCAGTGGACTTCTTCGGCTGAACGTGCACCAAAGATAGCAAAGTTGCTTATGAAGGCCAACCTGATAATTAATTTCGATTCCAAGAAATGATTGGCAAATAAATATTTATTAAAATATTTGTATATGTATATTCAATAATGATTTAGCGACTGGAACGACCTGAAATAGCAAAGAAAATAAAGTTTTGTGTATCAATTGTATTTTTTTTTAATTACTACGAACTGTTTATTATTACCGACAACATTTGTTTCTATTCAGCCAGTGCTATTGAAAATATTAAATTTTTCCTTAGTGTCTCGAAATATGTTAACAATATCTACCTAATATTTCTCTGATTATAAACATTTACAAACTTTAGCCTGTACAAATATTACCAAAATAAAGTTTTGTTCCTGGAGGCAAATGAACGGATGCTTACTTTATATTCAACAGTGGTACACCACCCAACATGCTCTCACAATTTAGCCGCATGTGATAGTTTTCTGTTTTAAAATCTGAAAGACATTGATGGATGGTAATAGATTCGTATTCAAAAAGGAGCTTTTCCTTGTCATTATGCTAATATGTATCCTGCAAGTTCCTTTATTTGTGATCAAACGATATACATATCGCGAAAACTAGAAGTGACTCTTAAAACGTATTGCGGCGTTGCAAGGAACTAAAGATAAAATGTGTATTGCTAGCGAACAAAAATGTGTTATTAAAATATCAGAACATGATTTCGAAATAGTTGCACCTTCCACAAGCGTTCGTTTGTACGTTTATACAACTTATGCAGGTGTATGCTAGTATATAAATGTAAATTCTTTAACCAACTTTTCAACGCAAATAAAATTGGAAAAAACTGTTGAGAAAGTGTAGAAAATTGTTATGTAGAATCGTCGAAATTGCTGGAATTATCGGCATATCAGTTGGCTCATGCCATGCAATTTTTTCGGAAATGTTGTGCTTGAGCCGAGTGACATGTTTGGATGGGTGAATGTTTGTTCAAAAAGTGCTGAATTTTTATAAAAAAAGATACCCCAAATTTTTAACCAAAAACAAAGATGTTTTATTTTGTTTGAATGAGTGAATGCATTGTGTAAGAACTTATCGAAAGTAATAGGGTAGAGAAGAATATGTAGAACGCTAGATTATTTTTACAATTCTACCATTAGGCATTTTATTAATTGGTATTAAGTTTCTTAAGATTTAATTTTTTTTTTATTAATTGTTTTTACTTCACCCATGGTTCTTCCAACCGCCGAAGAAGGGTGCTGTTTCCTACTTTAACTTCCAAGAGTATAAATCGCTGTCGCAACTGCTTTCATCACTTAAACAGCTGAACAACAATTAATAAAGGGTGATTTTTATAGCGTGACCCAAGTTTAAATCATAATAAAACAAGGATATATATTTTTAATATCAATGAAACGGGCTTTATTTGATAGAAAATTGTATGGAATAAATGTTTAAATGTGATTTCCACCATGTGGCCCTCACGGCTGGGGCGTAGAAGGCGCAATCTGGAACACCAATTTTCAACAACTTTTCGCAGCATTTGCGGCCGTATTTCGCCGATAACTCTTCGAATGTTGATTTCAAGGTGTTCAATTGTTTGTGGTTTGTCGACGTAGACAAGTGACTTAACATAACCCCAAAGAAAATAATCTAATGGAAATAATTTTTTCATCAAAAGTTTCTTTGAGTAAATCAATTGTAGCGCCCGCTGCACAATGAGTATGACGAATAGAACAATTCTTTTGATTAAAAAATTTCAACAATTTGCACGTGTTGCTCTGGTGTAAGTCGATTCATAATGAAATTTCAAAGCAAACTAAACAAAAAGCAACTATCAGCTGTTAAATTGGTGTTCAAATAAAGCAGTGATGCCAACTCAAAGTTGTGGCAGTCTATAAAACACACCCTTTACAATGCCACAGTAATTTATGTTAGGGATATTTATAATATTATTGAATTGCTCTGACCAGGAATCGAACCCAGGCAGTAAGTCATAGTAATCTTAATTGTCAACGCGTTAACCACTTCCGCCAACATAACCCTTAACTTATTTGTTTAATTTTGAAGAAAAAAAATATTTGCCACATTTCTCCTCTATTAAACATACATACATACATTGCAAATAAAAACATTTATTTGAAAGACAAAAATTGCCCATCTAGCTCCTCTTCATCGTGAAAAGTTTTCTTAAAAGTTATTACTACATTGTTAGAAGACGAAAATCTAAAATATGTATATCTTGAATAAAACTAACAAATATTTTAGAATTTATTTTTATGGATTGCTTTGTTCAAGATATATTTTAGATTTTCATCATTTAATAATCAAGTAATAATTTTTAAGAAAAGTTTCCATTGAATTGTCATGTACTGTATATAGATAAACTTACATGGCAATATTAGGATGCCGCATTTATCCCCATCTCACCTTTCTTAGTGTGTGTCATTAGACGCAGACTTATCAATGTATTAATCAGTTCAACATTTTCAAAAGCATACGTATTCTCCCAAGCCCATTCTGATCGCAGCATTTTAAAATATAGAAAACTTTTATGTTCTTTTCTTCTATGTTCATCACCATTGATATGGGTAAAGCGGAAATGCCACTATCTCAATCTCCAGATTCTTAAAATAATTAGCCTATGATCCAATCTACTAGTGTTTTAAGTTTTATCATAGTCTTGTAAATAGTAAAAAAGAGGCAAAAATGTCTCCTATCGGTCTCTCGATTCTAGTTTTCATCGAAATATTTTGAAGCCGATCTATATACATTTGATCTTTCATTCAAATGCTTTAGATAATTTTAAAGAACCGCAAGTTGCTCACTATTACCATCCTTATCCAAGATTTGAATGAAACATATTGCTTATGTATCGTTTTTGAAGACGATTTATCTGTGTTTAAAGCTTCTTCAAAATCGGTTGGATACTTTTAAAGGAGCGAAAATCTCGCCCCCTGCCTGCATCCCTGACGTAGTTACGGAAATGCATATATCCTATGTGCTCTTATAGACACGAGCCAATTTTTTAAGTTTTATCAAAGTCGGTTTCGGCGTTTACCCGCTAAAGTGTACCAAACATTGTTTTTTCCACTTTCGATCAGGGGTGTAAGATGATCTGAAGAGCGAACAAAGGGACTGAAAAGCAATCAAAGGGGAATGAAAGCCAGTTGCCGTACTCACATAAATAATGAACAGTTGTTTCTTTACAGAGCCTTGCTTTATTAAATCGCTGCTAAAATAATAATAAATATATCCCAGGCATGAGTAGATAATCGCCTCTTGATCCTATTCGAAGCACTTTAACAGAATAATAAGTATTCTATGTCCAATTTGAGACTTTAATCTACATTTTGCTGAAAAAATTTGGAAAATTGGACCTCATAAAATCATTACCTTTTTAAAAAATCAATATAG
The DNA here is from genome assembly GCA_947311025.1 of Lypha dubia. NCBI lineage: Eukaryota > Metazoa > Arthropoda > Insecta > Diptera > Tachinidae > Lypha > Lypha dubia. Next base: position 109,014,293 of record OX371261.1, on the reverse strand, counting down.
AAAAATAACATCTTACAAATGGAAACCCTGACGTGTCTCCATAAAAATTTTCAGTTGCGCCTTGATTGAGGCAAATTATTTGCTTTGAAGCAATTTCTTGTCGGAACTAACTTAGAATAAAAAAAATGTTAGGACTCAGTAAGTCAATTTTATCAATTATTGCACGTATCATAAACTTAAAATTTCTTGATAATGGATTTGAAGAATTACAATTTCCTACAAAGAGGCTAAACAGCATATTCCTCTATTGAAAAGAATGGCTGCAAAATAAAAGTTCCTTTAACAAAATCAAAATATCTAAACTGAGAATAGTCGTTTATGTCTTTTTAATTAGTTAACGAAAAATATATATAAAATGTGTACAATGCATTTATTTGTATATTTACGACTTTGTATCAGAACCATGATCTATAAAATAAAACTTTAAAATATTCATTTATAAGTTTAAAATTAAAATTAATGCGTTCATTGATCTCCTACACATGAATTTGCTGTAAAACTACAAACTTTATGTTTGCTACATGACAAACACGCATAAAAAATTTACCCAAAAATATTTTGGTTTTATAACAAGTACTCTTGCATTTTTGTATTTATTTGATTTTTTTTTTGTTGGTTTACTGCATGCTAGTGAGTGTGTGTGTGTGTGTGCGTGTGCGTGTGTGTATAGCAAGGGACTTTAAGTTAATAATGTGGTATAATGCGTGTAAATGCAATGCCATGGTTTGTTGCCTTTGAACATATATTCGTCGTTTTTTATTATTATTTTCTGCTTATCGAGTGCAATAAATCTTGATACGCTGTCATGTTCTGTCTAATTAGTAATATGTCAATAAACTTAATTCAATGCTTTTTTCGTTAATAACAATTTAAACGAAAATCATTTCCTATTAAAATTTGTGGATACGAATTGTGGGTATAGGGAAAAAAAATAGATTTTGTCTAAATAATTTCAAATGAAATATATGAGCGATCATTTAAATTATTTTGAAGTTTTGATAATATATGTTTAACAATTATTTTTGCTAGACTTACAAATCCAGATTTAACTTGATTTGTGTATTGTAGTGCAATTGCCCATACAATATTTATTTGCTTTAGGTTAAGTTAAATCTGTGTGTGCATTAGATGTGCTTAACCCACAACAAACAAATAAGTTTTGAACTTGAATTATTGGCAGTATTTCGAAGAAATTTAATGAATGTTTATTTGTTTGCTGTATGTTAAATTGATATGTACGAGTATGTGTGCCAACAAAAAACAAATACCAAAAATTTATGTATATTTTTTTTTAACCGATCTAAAAAACGAAGGAGGTTATAAATTCAAGGGATATTTTTTTATTACATTTTCAACCTCCATGACTTTATAGTTTATGAACTGATTTTCAAAACGAATCTCATGTTTTAAAGGGTTTGGTTGCAGTTAGGTCCCATAATTTAATATTTTTTAAATCGAATGGGAAATTGTTCCTATAAAATATTGCTTGTAGTATAGCTCCTGCATTTATAGACTGATTTCATAATCACCACTATCATGAATAACAAGTGAAATTTTTGTTCCCGTGAAATTTTTATTCCCCCCAAAGTGAAAAATGCTACCATGAATCTCACATGAAAATCAGTGAATGTAAAACAAGAAAGAAGATTAAAAAACAAAAAATCAAAGAAATTTTTGTTCAAAAATATACACGAGCATATACGAGGGCGGATTGATATTGAAGCTACCTACCGCTAGATGGCAACACAAACACAAAAACTTTTTTTTTTTTAGAAATTGCAATCTGTCAAACGTCAGCTGTTAAAATTTCAGCCAAATTCATGGATTAGTTTATTTCTTGTAGTCTTTTGAAGACGCGAATTTCGTGCAGTGATTAAACACTATTATTTGAAAGGGAAAACGGCGAAAGAGACAAAAGAAAAGCTCGATAAACATTACGGTGAGTCTGCTCCGTCAGATTACATGGTAAAATATTGGATTGTTGAATTTATATGCGGCCGTACAAGCACTGCAACAATACCATCAACAGGAAACCCAAAAGAGGTGTTTACTGAAGAAAATATCAAGAAAATCCCCCATATCGTTATGAATGATCGTCGAGTCAAATTACTTGAGATTATTGAAATGGTAAACGTATCATATGAACGTGTGTTCAACATTTTGCTTGAACATTTGCATATGAAAAAGCTATCGGCAAGATGGGTGCCGCGTTTGCTCAGTGTCGAACAAAAACGAGAACGACACACCACTTCACAGCGGTGTTTGGACATGATAAAGCGCAATCCTGTTGATTTTTGAAGTCGATTAATAATTGTTGATGAAACGTGGGTCCACCACTACACACCTGAAACCAAAAATCAATCGAAACAATGGGTGGAAGTGCTCCGAAGAAAGCAAAGGGAGTGAAATCGGCTGGCAAGGTTATGGCCACTGTATTTTGGGATGGACTCGGGATATTGCTCATCGATTATCTTGAAAAAGGATCCACAATAACAGGAAAGTATTATCGTGCATTATTGTATCAATTGATTGATGCAATCAAGAAAAAACGACGACATTTAAAGAAGAAAAAAGTGCTCTTTCTTTAAGACAATTCACCTGTTCACACAGCATTAGATACGATGCTAAAATTACGTGAAATATACTTCGAATTGGTTGATCATCCACCTTATAGTCCAGATTTAGCTTCTAGTGACTTTTTCCTGTTTCCAAACGTAAAAAAAATGGCTCGCGGGAAAGAGATTCAACTCAAACGAAGATGTGCTTACCGAAACTAACGCGTATTTTGAGGGGTTCCTGAAATCGTATTATTCAGATGGTATAAAAAAGTTGGAATATCGTCTTACTAAGTGTATTGAGCTAAAAGGAAACTACATATGTTGAGAAATAAATGGTTTTTGAAAAAAAAAAAAAAAATTTTCCTACTTAGGTAGCTTCAATATCATTCCGCCCTCGTATATGTATGTATTTTAAAGAAAACTTAAAAAAGCATAGTGTTACATTCAGTGTTATTTACAGCGTTTGTTTATTGCATTCTAATTTTTATATTGTAAAATAATTCGGCAAGGTTTTGTAAAGCCAACAAAGCGAAAGAATTAAAGCAAATTAAAGTTTCACAAATCCGCAGTGAATCGACTTGTTGTTTTGCATTTTGTTGACTAATACATCAGTTTGTGCCTTATTATAAGATCTTTTTCTTAAAATAAACTTTGTAAACTTTAATATTCGAATTATATACATTTTCTGTTCTATTCTCCATCAAAAACAAAGTGAAAATAGCAAGGGGAGAAGTGAAAAAATTCGGAGGGGAAAAATTATTCACGATAAGGGTTATTTTTTGAATGAACATTTTTTCACGTTGTTATTCTGGACTGAACAAACTTTTTTCATAGGAGTTTTTCATGATTGCAAATACGTGAAAAGTGAAAAAATTACGAGGGAAAAATTTTTCACAATAGGGGTGGATATGTTTTTGTTTGAATAAGTTGCTTGAAGTTTGGTTCCAAAATTTTTTTAAATCGGTTCAAATGCTCCCCTCTTCACAAGAAAGTTTAAATTTTTTGGGCAATTATCAATTTTACTAATAATTTTGATGTTGGAATAGGTTTCTTGAAGTTGGCGTTCATACTATTCTTTGGTCGGAGAGGCAAGCTGACCCCCAGAAATTTTATATATGTATAAGTGGGCTCCTGAAATATTGGTTAGTACATAAACTCGCTATTTATAGGCTGATAAAAGTTTAGTTGCTGATTTATATTCTTGAGGGATTTATTTAAAATATTCCCAAGAAAATATTGTGATGAATTTAATTAACTTTTAATTTAATTGCAAAATTCTTTACTATTCAACGCTGGGCTTCAGGAGTATTTACTATAGATTCCGTAGTATGTGTTTTAGGGGATTATTTAAATTAAAAAAATTTTTAATTTATTTCATATGAAACAAATCTCCAATATATGGGTTATCTAATATATACAAATCTCGTATCACGATGTTTGTTATCGAACTCCTCCGAAACGGCTCAACCATTTTAATGAAATTTTTTATTCGTATTTGGTAGGTATAATATTGGGTTTTAAAGTATATTTTAAACCGATGCGGCACGAGGAGGGGATGGAGCGGCAATTCCTGTATTTACTAAACTATTAACCCAATTCGTATTTCAAACAGAACAAAATTATTTTTGTTGTTGAATGACAGATGGAAAAATTGCTTGATGAGTGGGGATAATGGGTCCCCCATATACAAAAATAACTTCCGGGCGAAGCCGGTCCATCATCTAATTATTTCATATATTTTGATGCGTGTTTGATTTCCAGGGGATTAATCTTAACATACAACAAATAAATAGATTTGGAAACTAAATTATTGAGAAAGTCTAGAAGAAATTTAATGAATTGTATAAGTTGTTTGTTAAAGTTAATATAAATATAACATCGGGAAGAAATAATGGAATGGCATTATTCACTTAAAGACTGTGAAATAAATCCTAAATGAAATAAATAATAGTTAATGATGTGTTTAAACAAAATTTCTTAAATCTCTCTCTCTTTCCTCTTAAAAGATTAAATATTACTTTGCTTTTGTTTAAATGTTTTGCTCATTTAAGTGTTTGCAAGATTCGCAAAGAAAATGATGAAAATCTATTGGCAATAGAAGAGCAAAGAAAAAACACATTGCTAGACACATTGTATTTTGCGATACGCAAAAAAATGGCAACCATAAAAGCACTTTATTTTAATATAAAGACTAGAATAAGAAAAAGGAAGAAAAAAAATTAACGACATCGGTAAAAATAACACAAACAATAACATCAATAGGAATTACCAGAATACAACATCAACAATCGAAAAGGAAACATAAGCAATGAGTCCCTGTGGATTTTAATACCGGAAGTTAAAGTACGTGTATGTCTGAGCGTTTGGAAAAAAGGTAACAGGATGCAAAGTAACACAGCAAACAAATTTAGAAATTAAAAATAACGTAAGCAAACATTTTTTGGTTTTAAAAAAGTGACAAAGAATAGACTCGCGAAAAGAATTAAGATGTCACTTCGTATGTACAGAAAAAGTGAAATCAGAGAGGAAAACAATATTTTAGCCACCTGTCATGTTTGTGCAAGAGAGTAAATTGGCCATCAGAAGAAGAAAGTCATTGACTCCGCTAAGTGCACCAGCACTTTGATTCCAAAAGAAAAAAAAATATGTTATAACTTTCTGTTAAGCTCTTAATTTCTTTCGCAATAATTTTTCAGAAGTGACATAAAGATTCTAGCTGATTACATATATCCTGCATATTTGGCTCTAATTTAGAGTCTTTTAATATCCATTTTCTATTAATTACAGTTTAACCTTTTTTACAGAAGCTTCCATCATCATCATCAGGGATTAAAACAATTCTGTGTAGTTAAGAATAGTCTCATAGTTAATTTCCCTTGGCCTTAATTTTCCATCGGTGCAAATGAGTGACAAACAAAAAAGTGCCCACAAATGGCCAAGTTCCTGTAAAGCTCATCAAAATTCTCACAATTTTAATTCTTAAAATTTTATAGAAAAATTCTCAAATACAATTGAGAATATGGATCCTTGGCTTTAATTTCCCATTGGTCCAAATGAGTGACAAACAAATGTTATAGAAAAGTTCACAAATACAATTGAGAAATCGGACTTACATAGTCTATAAGTATGGATCCTTGGCTTTAATTTCCCATTGGTCCAAATGAATGACAAAAAAATTTTATAGAAAAGTTCACAAATACAATTGAGAAATCGGACTTACATAGTCTATAAGTATGGACCCTTGGCCTTAATTTTCACTTGGTCCAAATGAGCGACAAACACAAAAGTGCCCACAAATGGCCAAATTCCTGTAAAGCTCATCAAAATTCACACAATTTTAATTTTTAAAATTTTATAGAAAAATTCTCAAATACAATTGAGAAATCGGACTTGTATAGATTATAAGTATGGACGCTTGGCCTTAATTTCCACTTCGTCCAAATGAGTGACAAACAAAAAAGTGCACACAAATGGCCAAATTCCTGTAAAGCTCATCAAAATTCACACAATTTTAATTTTTAAAATTTTATAGAAAAGTTCTCAAATACAATTGAGAAATCAGACTTACATAGTCTATAAGTATGGATCCTTGCCTTTAATTTCCCATTGGTCCAAATGAGTGACAAACAAATTTTATAGAAAAGTTCTCAAATACAATTGAGAAATCGGATTTACATGGTCTATAAGTATGGATCATTGGCTTTAATTTCCCATTGGTCCAAATTAGTGACAAACAAATTTTATAGAAAAGTTCTCAAATACAATTGAGAAATCAGACTTACATAGTCTATAAGTATGGATCCTTGGCTTTAATTTCCCATTGGTCCAAATGAGTGACAAACAAATTTTTTAGAAAAGTTCTCAAATACAATTGAGAAATCGGACTTACATAGTCTATAAGTATGGATCCTTGGCTTTAATTTCCAATTGGTCCACATGAGTCCAAACAAATTTTATAGAAAAATTCTCAAATACAATTGAGAAATCGAACTTACATAGGCTATAAGTATGGATCCTTGGCTTTAATTTCCCATTGGTCCAAATGAGTGACAAACAAATTTTATAGAAAAGTTCTCAAATACACTTGAGAAATCGGACTTACATAGTCTATAAGTATGGATCCTTGGCTTTAATTTCCCATTGGTCCAAATGAGTGACAAACAAATTTTATAGAAAAGTTCTCAAATACACTTGAGAAATCGGACTAACATAGTATATAAGTATGGATCCTTGACTTTAATTTCCCATTGGTCCAAATGAGTGACAAACAAATTTTATAGAAAAGTTCTCAAATACACTTGAGAAATCGGACTTACATAGTCTATAAGTATGGATCCTTGGCTTTAATTTCCCATTGGTCCAAATGAGTGACAAACAAATTTTATAGAAAAGTTCACAAATACAATTAAGAAATCGGACTTACATAGTCTGTAAGTATGGATCCTTGGCTTTAATTTCCCATTGGTCCAAATGAGTGACAAACAAATTTTATAGAAAAGTTCTCAAATACAATTGAGAAATCGGACTTACATAGTCTATAAGTATGGATCCTTGGCTTTAATTTCCCATTGGTCCAAATGAGTGACAAACAAATTTTATAGAAAAGTTCTCAAATACAATTGAGAAATCGGACTTAAATAGTCTATAAGTATGGATCCTTGGCTTTAATTTCCCATTGGTCCAAATGAATGACAAACAAATTTTATAGAAAAGTTCTCAAATACAATTGAGAAATCGGACTTACATAGTCTATAAGTATGGATCCTTGGCTTTAATTTCCCATTGGTCCAAATGAGTGACAAACAAATTTTATAGAAAAGTTCTCAAATACAATTGAGAAATCGGACTTACATAGTCTATAAGTATGGATCCTTGGCTTTAATTTCCACTTGGTCCACATGAGTCCAAACAAATTTTATAGAAAAATTCTCAAATACAATTGAGAAATCGGACTTACATAGGCTATAAGTATGGATCCTTGGCTTTAATTTCCCATTGGTCCAAATGAGCGACAAAAAAATTTTATAGAAAAGTTCTCAAATACAATTGAGAAATCGGACTTACATAGTCTATAAGTATGGATCCTTGGCTTTAATTTCCCATTGGTCCAAATGAGTGACAAACAAATTTTATAAAAAAGTTCTCAAATACAATTGAGAAATCGGACTTACATAGTCTATAAGTATGGATCCTTGGCTTTAATTTCCCATTGGTCCAAATGAGTGACAAACAAATTTTATAGAAAAGTTCACAAATACAATTGAGAAATCGGACTTACATAGTCTATAAGTATGGATCCTTGGCTTTAATTTCCCATTAGTCCAAATGAGTGACAAACAAATTTTATAGAAAAGTTCTCAAATACAATTGAGAAATCGGACTTACATAGTCTATAAGTATGGATCCTTGGCTTTAATTTCCAATTTGTCCACATGAGTCCAAACAAATTTTATAGAAAAATTCTAAAATACAATTGAGAAATCGGACTTACATAGGCTATAAGTATGGATCCTTGGCTTTAATTTCCCATTGGTCCAAATGAGTGACAAACAAATTTTATAGAAAAGTTCTCAAATACAATTGAGAAATCGGACTTACATAGTCCATAAGTATGGATCCTTGGCTTTAATTTCCCATTGGTCCAAATGAGTGACAAACAAATTTTATAGAAAAGTTCTTAAATACAATTGAAAAATCGGACTTACATAGTCTATAAGTATGGATCCTTGGCTTTAATTTCCCATTGGTCCAAATGAGTGACAAACAAATTTTATAGAAAAGTTCTCAAATACAATTGAGAAATCGGACTTACATAGTCCATAAGTATGGATCCTTGGCTTTAATTTCCCATTGGTCAAAATGAGTGACAAACAAATTTTATAGAAAAGTTCTTAAATACAATTGAGAAATCGGACTTACATAGTCTATAAGTATGGATCCTTGGCTTTAATTTCCCATTGGTCCAAATGAGTGACAAACAAATTTTATAGAAAAGTTTTCAAATACAATTGAGAAATCGGACTTACATAGTCTATAAGTATGGATCCTTGGCTTTAATTTCCCATTTGTCCAAATGAGTGACAAACAAATTTTATAGAAAAGTTTTCAAATACAATTGAGAAATCGGACTTACATAGTCTATAAGTATGGATCCTTGGCTTAAATTTCCCATTGGTCCAAATGAGTGACAAATAAATTTTATAGAAAAGTTCTCAAATACAATTGAGAAATCGGACTTACATAGTCCATAAGTATGGATCCTTTGCTTTAATTTCCCATTGGTCCAAATGAGTGACAAACAAATTTTATAGAAAAGTTCTTAAATACAATTGAGAAATCGGACTTACATAGTCTATAAGTATGGATCCTTGGCTTTAATTTCCCATTGGTCCAAATGAGTGACAAACAAATTTTATAGAAAAGTTTTCAAATACAATTGAGAAATCGGACTTACATAGTCTATAAGTATGGATCCTTGGCTTTAATTTTCCATTGGTCCAAATGAGTGACAAACAAATTTTATAGAAAAGTTCTCAAATACAATTGAGAAATCAGACTTACATAGTCTATAAGTATGGATTCTTGGCTTTAATTTCCCATTGGTCCAAATGAGTGACAAACAAATTTTATAGAAAAGTTCTCAAATACAATTGAGAAATCGGACTTACATAGTCTATAAGTATGGATCCTTGGCTTTAATTTTCCATTGGTCCAAATGAGTGACAAACAAATTTTATAGAAAAGTTCTCAAATACAATTTAGAAATCAGACTTACATAGTCTATAAGTATGGATTCTTGGCTTTAATTTCCCATTGGTCCAAATGAGTGACAAACAAATTTTATAGAAAAGTTCTCAAATACAATTGAGAAATCGGACTTACATAGTCTATAAGTATGGATCCTTGGCTTTAATTTCCCATTGGTCCAAATGAGTGAAAAACAAATATTATAGAAAAGTTCACAAATACAATTGAGAAATCAGACTTACATAGTCTATAAGTATGGATCCTTGGCTTTAATTTCCCATTGGTCCAAATGAGTGACAAACAAAGTTTATAGAAAAGTTCACAAATACAATTGAGAAATCGGACTTACATAGGCTATAAGTATGGATCCTTGGCTTTAATTTCCCATTGGTCCAAATGAGTGACAAACAAAGTTTATAGAAATGTTCACAAATACAATTGAGAAATCAGACTTACATAGTCTATAAGTATGGATCCTTGGCTTTAATTTCCCATTGGTCCAAATGAGTGACAAACAAATTTTATAGAAAAGTTCTCAAATACAATTGAGAAATCGGACTTACATAGTCTATAAGTATGGATCCTTGGCTTTAATTTCCCATTGGTCCAAATGAGTGACAAACAAATTTTATAGAAAAGTTCACAAATACAATTGAGAAATCAGACTTACATAGTCTATAAGTATGGATCCTTGGCTTTAATTTCCCATTGGTCCAATTGAGTGACAAACAAAGTTTATAGAAATGTTCACAAATACAATTGAGAAATCAGACTTACATAGTCTATAAGTATTGATCCTTGACTTTAATTTCCCATTGGTCCAAATGAGTGACAAACAAATTTTATAGAAAAGTTCACAAATACAATTGAGAAATCGGACTTACATAGTCTATAAGTATGGATCCTTGGCTTTTATTTCCCATTGGTCCAAATGAGTTACAAACCAATTTTATAGAAAAGTTCACAAATACAATTGACAAATCGGACTTACATAGTCTATAGGTATGGATCCTTGGCTTTAATTTCCCATTGGTCCAAATGAGTGACAAACAAATTTTATAGAAAAGTTCTCAAATACAATTGAGAAATCGGACTTACATAGTCTATAAGTATGGATCCTTGGCTTTAATTTCCCATTGGTCCAAATGAGTGACAAACAAATTTTATAGATAAGTTCACAAATACAATTGAGAAATCAGACTTACATAGTCTATAAGTATGGATCCTTGGCTTTAATTTCCCATTGGTCCAAATGAATGACAAACAAATTTTATAGAAAAGTTCTCAAATACAATTGAGAAATCAGACTTACAAAGTCTATAAGTATGGATCCTTGGCTTTAATTTCCCATTGGTCCAAATGAGTGACAAACAAATTTTATAGAAAAGTTCTCAAATACAATTGAGAAATCAGACTTTCATAGTCTATAAGTATGGATCCTTGGCTTTAATTTCCCATTGGTCCAAATGAGTGACAAACAAAGTTTATAGAAATGTTCAGAAATACAATTGAGAAATCAGACTTACATAGTCTATAAGTATGGATCCTTGGCTTTAATTTCCAATTGGTCCAAATGAGTGACAAACAAAGTTTATAGAAATGTTCAGAAATACAATTGAGAAATCAGACTTACATAGTCTATAAGTATGGATCCTTGGCTTTAATTTCCCATTGGTCCAAATGAGTGACAAACAAATTTTATAGAAAAGTTCTCAAATACAATTGAGAAATCGGACTTACATAGTCTATAAGTATGGATCCTTGGCTTTAATTTCCCATTGGTCCAAATGAGTGACAAACAAATTTTATAGATAAGTTCACAAATACAATTGAGAAATCAGACTTACATAGTCTATAAGTATGGATCATTGGCTTTAATTTCCCATTGGTCCAAATGAGTGACAAACAAATTTTATAGAAAAGTTCTCAAATACAATTGAGAAATCAGACTTACATAGTCTATAAGTATGGATCCTTGGCTTTAATGTCCCATTGGTCCAAATGAGTGACAAACAAATTTTATAGAAAAGTTCACAAATACAATTGAGAAATCAGACTTACATAGTCTATAAGTATGGATCCTTGGCTTTAATTTCCCATTGGTCCAAATGAGTGACAAACAAATTTTATAGAAAAGTTCTCAAATACAATTGAGAAATCGGACTTACATAGTCTATAAGTATGGATCCTTGGCTTTAATTTCCCATTGGTCCAAATGAGTGACAAACAAATTTTATAGAAAAGTTCTCAAATACAATTGAGAAATCGGACTTACATAGTCTATAAGTATGGATCCTTGGCTTTAATTTCCCATTGGTCCAAATGAGTGACAAACAAATTTTATAGAAAAGTTCACAAATACAATTGAGAAATCGGACTTACATAGTCTATAAGTATGGATCCTTGGCTTTAATTTCCCATTGGTCCAAATGAGTGACAAACAAATTTTATAGAAAAGTTCTCAAATACAATTAAAAAATCAGACTTACATAGTCTATAAGTATGGATCCTTGGCTTTAATTTCCCATTGGTCCAAATGAGTGACAAACAAATTTTATAGAAAAGTTCTCAAATACAATTGAGAAATCGGACTTACATAGTCTATAAGTATGGATCCTTGGCTTTAATTTCCCATTGGTCCAAATGAGTGACAAACAAATTTTATAGAAAAGTTCACAAATACAATTGAGAAATCGGACTTACATAGTCTATAAGTATGGATCCTTGGCTTTAATTTCCAATTGGTCCAAATGAGTGACAAACAAAAATGTGCCCACAAATGGCTAAATGCCTGCAGAGATCTCACGTATAAATAATGTAAAATTTTAATTATTTGTAAATTTGAATTACCTATAAAATTTTTCACAAAATCAATTCAGGATTATGGCAGCCGGTATAGAGGTAAGTCGTGATTCTTATTTATAATTAATTCTCGGGTGGCTTTATTATATTTTATTGAGAAAGCCATTGTGAATGCGTTTGACATACCTAATTGAGGGTTTTCTTCTGATTGGTAGGATCAACGCAATCGAGTGGTGCTCTAAAGCCGATTGGAACACCAGCTTACGACGCCGAGAAACAGTGTCATACTGAGAGTTGACCTCTACTGGGCATATTTCCGTATGTCCGAGTTGGAGTAGACCGTCTGTTGCGTCGGCTATTTGTAAAGTACATACAATCTGAGAGCTGATCTATTCCCGGTAGTTCCTTTACTACTCGCTTACAGGGACGCTTTCATAAATTTCGGTAGTTGGCGTTGTACCTCGATACTCCGTGCGAGTGAAGGAAACCGATCCTAAGTGAGGATTGACCTCTTACTGGTGACTCTCCCATTACTCGCCACCGGAGATATCCTTCTGCCCGTGCTTTACATCTTCTTGCGTTTGTGCCTGTACCACTGACTCCCTTATAAATTTAGAAACCTTGTGAAGAAAATAAAAATCAATACAGAAAATAAAATAATGTAAAGTAATTTTCTTTAATTCTCCTCCAATGGAAAATCTCATATAACGTTTCGTTCATAAAATCATGATCAAGTTCGTTCCCCCTTTAATAATTTTTAAATATTTTTATTCTTTGAACAAGTTTGCTTGATTATTCCATAATTCCTCAATTTATTGACCGATTTTAAAATATTTTTTTATTGGTTTTTCTTGTACAGGCTAGGACAACTTTGACCGACTGTCTTGAAATGCTTATTATTGTTTTATAATAAAACTAGATATACCTGGTGCGCTTCGCTACCCCCCCCCGTTATAAAATAAAATTCATATTGTGAAAATTTAATGACGATCGCTCCAGTAGTTAAGACTACATTACGATTTTTTATTTTCCTAAAAAGGGGCGTGGTCCCACCCACTTTTCTTTTGGTACGTATTCCAAATTATGTCAATACCATATGTACCAAATATCATCGACGTAGGTAAAACAATGTCCAAAATATGGCGATTTAAATTTTTGGGTTATATGGGCGGTGCCACGCCTCTTTGTCCAATCAAAACTTCATATAGCCTATGTCACCCGCCTGAATATTCTGAAGATTCTCTGAAAATTTCATCAAAATCGGCCCAGCCGTTTTCGAGTCCATTTCTTACATACATACACACATCCTCTTTTATATATATATAGATTTAAAATATCCTTACAAGTTCTTGTTTTAAATATGATGACAGTATGAAATTTTCTTTAATTTTTTTGCTTCCCACCCAACTAAAGTTTCGAGACATCAGATACATAAATTTATATGTTTATTATGTCAATATAATATTTTGGCTATCGATTACAGCATCCAGACATCTATTTTCAAGATACTTCGTGTGTGTGCCTAGTGATCATGTAGCAATAATTCCCAGCGGAAGAAAGAAGCACTAAGCAGGCCTTATTTGGCCTTCTGGAAGGCCTTACGTGGCCACTTGCCCCATTCCATACTCATACATTTTTTACACACGATGTCCTAGCCAGCCAAGACCTTCTAAGTTCCCTTCTTACACAGGCCTGATAGAAGGCCCTATTCAGTCACAAATTTATTTTTAAATTACCTTTAGAAATGCAAAAACAAAGTAAAAACCCATGAAATTGCCAAAATAACTATTTATTTATTTATTGATACAAACCCCATGGGTATTACCCATAATAAAAGCTACATTTTTAGAAGGGAGTAGGTACGCCTTCCATAATGCCTTCGTGAGAAGGCAAGCGAGCATGAGTACAAAATCTAAAAGAAACTTTAGGAAGGCCTTGGGGAAGGCCTTACAAATGAAGGCTTCCAAAATTTCGCCGCTGGGTTTAAAAAAAAAAAGACAAATTTTATAATACAAACACAGACAATACAGAAGCGGCATTTCCCACTTCCCTAAAAGACCAGTAGCACTGACATATTCAGTCAGTGTAATTTGTTTTTGTCGGAAAAAGTAGTTTGAAAAACGACTAAAAAGCGTTTGATATAAACTACGTGAGATAATGGCAGAATATTCAATGAATGAATAAAGAACTCAAATACAAAATTATATTAAAAACAAAACTTAAAGCAACACACATTTTACTAATACATATGTATGAACAAAACCACATACACATACATAAATATTTTTTAAAAAAATAAAAAAGAAACATAAAAAAATAAGTTCGATTAACATTGGCAACAATGTGTGTACTTGCAAATAGAAAAAGGAAAAGTTCAAAGGAAACAAAAAATAGTGTAAGCGGAAATGTGCGCCATAATAAATATGGCGCGCCGCGTCCAATATCTTCACTAAAAGCAACGGCATTGACTCTTAAATATTTTAACGTTAGCCATCAACAAAAGCTTGATGTGTTTTTAACAAAAATCTGTTTCTGTATGTGTGTGCGTGTTTTATGTCTAACAACCATGGCCATGAATTTTAGATGCATCTGTATTTGGTATATATATATTTTTTTTTATTGGAAGCATGTACGGGTATGTGTATTTTTGTTGATTTTAGCAGCTACAATTGAAAGCTGCAACACATACCCTTTCACACACACATACACATTCATATACAGCATATTGTTTTAGGTAGTAATGTGAATGTATGCGTGGTTAGAGTTGGCAAAGACAAATAGTTATACGGTATACAGTACACAGTGGATTTAATCGTAAAACTAATATTAAGAATTAGTGCCTGTTCGGAAAGGCATCACTGCGCCGCATCTGATGCGCATGTGTGATTAGTTTGCTCATTACCAGCCGTTGATTTTCGGAACGTACAACACATCAGATGCGGCGCAGTGATGCTTTTCCGAACAGGCCCTTATTGTCCGAAATAGAATTTTACTGATTTTTCATAAATTATATGTGCGAAAGACAAAAACCAATGGTTTGTTTAGTTGCATTTATGAAAGTTCTCATGGCGTATTAAAAAAAAAAGGATCAAACAATAAGCAATGAATTTTTGAATGCTCTGAAAGTGATGTTCAGGATATCTAACAAGAAAATACTATGAAATTTATAAATGCATCACATTCAATCCCCACTGTTCATAGTTTTGTTAGTTTTGTACTTTCAAACATGTCGCAAACTCTTTTATTTTATTATTTTATTTCAATGTTTTAAAATAATAGTCAAAGTTTTTTCTCGATATATATTATTGTATTCACTTTGGAAGTGAAAAATATCCCCAACATAACGTGTTGCATTTTAAATTTTCTTTGTTTTATAATTTCGTGTAAAGAAATATACGTTTATAGCGCTAAAATAGTTTCCTTTGGGGAAATTGACTAAACTATGAATTATTGATAATTTTAAAAGTTTTGCAAAAATACAAAAACAAAGCTAAAAGATTAATTGATTTTGTCTAGTTGAAACGAAAGAATTTAAAGATCTTTAAGAATAGTTTTATATATTTTAATAAACATTTGAAACTAAATGATTTGTTTTATTTGTGAAATAATTAGAATTTCCATTGCACAAAGGGCTTGAAGTGTCTGTTGTGTGAGATCTTTGCAGTTCTTTTGTATACAAAAATTAAAAAAAATTGTCAATTAACTAAAAGAAATGTTATCACTGAGTGATATTTTTCCGATAAAAAGATATTTGCTGTAAATAAGACACAAAATCAAAACGCAATTCTGCTAATGGAGGAAACAACTTTTTTAAATACTGACATTTCAGCATATAAAAAAATTATTTAAAATTTATTAAAAAACATTTGTAGGTATCGAATTAGAATTGTCGTAACATTTGGTCATGAAGTATAAAAAAAATTTAATATATTCACACAGTTTTTATATAATAACAGAGTTCGATTTATTTTTAACCCTCTTGCACCTACTACGAATAAATGTCCCAGCTTACATCCTTACATCCTTGTTTGTTTTTACTGGTTATATTCTAATATTTTTTACAAAATCCCAATAAAGTTTGAAATATTATTTGTCGTGCAATTAAAAAAATCAATGTTGAATCATATCGGTAGGTCAGTGTTGTAAAGCTCTTTGTCAATTTGCCACAGAGTAGAGTTAGTTAGTTTAAGTGCTGAGAAAGCAAAAGGATATCAGCAGGTAGAATGTGAACTGTCCTTTGATGTTGGATCGATCTTGCCGATCAAAAAACAGAAAATTTGGGGTGGAAGAAAGTACATATTTTGAAAAACATTTATGCTTTTTGTTGTAAACGCGCGCCTGAATACTATTGCTAAATTCACAATCGTGGTTGCATCTCTTATTGTTGTATATGAAAAGACAACTTAACCCATTAGTGGACACGGGCTCTTTGTAGACCGATTTGTACCAAACTTTGTACATATAGTAATATATACCCCCTAAGCTTAAATTTTCAATCAGAAAATTTGTAGGACCGACCTAGCCCGCCCCATTAACGAGTGCCATATGGCACTCATGTCCACTACTATAACTACTTAGTGTGTACGTATAATCAAGATTAAAACTGCTTGTTATTTTTGGCTTTTACAGCCTTCATATGCACAATGTCGCCGACTACGAGGTTGAACATAGTGAGCAACACCATCATAGCGAATACCTGCGTTAGCAATATGAGCATATCGGCGAGTTGTGAATTCAGAACGGGAGATATCGCTGTTTTTTTCAGCAGGTGTTGCACCAAATTTCGACGAAAATCTAGCTGCGACATGGCGTTTGCCGAACTTCGATGTAACAGCCATGCATTTTGAATCGCTACATCAATAGTCCAAGTAAAAATTGACCACCACCATTTTTTCTTGCGAATAGATATTCGATAGTTTGATACATTTTGATCCATGCGATCAACTCCACCCATGAACCGATTACATGACGACACAACTGCTGGAAGTGGAATGCTCTAAGTTATTTAGATTTTTTACGCTGTCATAAATAATATTTCCACCATTATTTTCATCATTTGGAGGTGTTATAAATATAAAATCTTTACTTTGATTGTGATAGATGTCGTGAATATTTCCAACAGTGTCTTCATTAGCATCATCTTCTCCCTATGCGTAGTCTGGGGATGGTGGTTGAATAATAATTGCGTCTACATTATTTTCCTCACTGTCTATTTCTCTCAAATAGTCTAAAATTTGTTCTGGATTTAGTATAAAAATGTAAATATTCATTTGTTCAGAGTACTGGACAAGAGTGCCGTATGGCACTTCGAATTTTCAAACTTATTTTTTTTAACATTACATTGTAAGAAACATCATTAGACTTAAATATATAAACAGTTTATATTGTCAACTTATGAGAAATTCATAAAAGTTGGTACAATTATTGAATACGTAATAAATAATTAGCTCTTACCTCCGACTACTCATGGTGTAACAAAATTTTGTAGAAAAAAAAAAACAACAACCAATATAACCTGTTGTAGCTTCAACAGCTTCTAAGCGACTGAGTTGCTATGCATATGAGTTGATTGTCAACAAATGAAATAATAACGGTACATAAAAAAGAGAAACATAGCACGCCACAGTTTTTTTTGTAAAGCAATTTTAACATCGCTTAAAGTTGAGTGCCATATGGCACTCTTGTCCATTAATGGGTTAAAACAAAAATTCTGTCAACAAATTTAAATTGTTACAAAATTAAATAGTTTTTTTCTTAAAAATTTTATTTGAAATTGTCTTTTCATATATGTACATACATATGTATGTACATATATAGATTTCATCATCACCGTAAAAATTTTACTAATAATAGTTTCATCGGCTGAAGTTCTTATAGCCAAGGGAGTGAAAAATAAAGGACTAAGAACCTGTCGAGCAGGCGGCAGGGTTTCTATGCGTACTAAGAAGGATCTTTTGAATATTGCCAAACAGTTGCCTGTAGAGAGCGTTGAAAAAGGAGAAAAGAACCAAATTCGTGTCTTTATGTCTAGCAATAAATCCATTTTGAATATTTATACCCCTTGAGTGGCATTATAGTGCCATTATATTTCTTTTATGTTACTTAATATATAAGCTTCAAATTACTAAATTTTCTTAACCCTCGTCAAGAAATTTTTGAAATTTTTGAATTTGAAATGTATAAAAAGAGGAAAAGGCGCAAGCATTTCAAGAATTCAATGAACACAGCACTTTTGTTTAGATTGTATAATATCTAGAGGATATGTGGAATATTGATGCAGTGCTGCTTGTACATGCAGCAGTGACTCGATTCCGTTGTTAAATGATGTCAATTTTGTTCGCTTCTAAATATAAGAAAAACACACGTTCTACACACACTATTCTACAACATGGTTGACGTTGCTGCCTTATCATCTTATCTTATTTACAGGGACGACCATCAAAGCTGTAAGACAAAGGACCAAAGAAGATGTTTTATAAATTTCTAGCCAGCTATGTTACGCAGCAATAGAGGAACGTAGCAGAACTAAACTTGTTATGAGAAAATATACCTTTCGAAGTGCTGTAGAAATGGTCCAGAAACAATGTGTCATTACAGCACCGGAAATTGAAGCTGTAATAAAAGCGACGTATGGGCAACCTTAGAGCTTCACCAATAATTGAAAGGTGTTATGCCTGCCACTGCCAAAATCGTACACAGAGAAAAACTAGAAAGTCATGTTTGATATGTAGGAATCCTGTGTGCGATCAACACTCTTTAAAGGAAACAACATATGGTTCCTACAAATTTTTTATATGTAAATTAGTATTATTAGTTTATATTGAAATATTAAAAATATAGTTTTCTAATTTTCTTGACCTTTTTAATTTTAATTTTATAATAATTTTTCAAGCTTTAGGTCGTTTTTATATAAAAAATGTTTTTAATATTAATTTTTCGATATTTCGCCACACCGTTGGTTGGCTTCTTCAGGAGAAATTGAGTTTAAATCTAATTTATAACAATTTTAACAAATACCAATCAAAATATTGAAAAATATTGAAAAATTATTATAAAATTAATATTAAAAATATAAACACAAAAATTTCATTACATGGAAAAAATATCACGATTTTTTATCGATTTATTGCTTAATTTTTTTCTGAATTCAGTAGTATAATCTGAATTACTATTGTTTTAATAATTGATACAATTATTAATTTTTATGCGAATTTTCCACATGCATTTGATTTTGACAGCATTCCGCCTAAAGTGCTGAACAGAATACTGGGCTTTAGATTGAATGCGTTGACACATAATTTTTGATAATATTAAGGATACATTATTTTTTAAATCGTACAACAGTTTTTGTTTTATGTTGTTGATCCAAATAAAAACAGTGAATCAAAAATGATTTACAATTCCTTTCCCATAAATTATCGATAATGCATTCAAATTTCCATTCAATTCTTTTTTGTGAATAAAATGAATGAATTTAAGACCTTGTTTCATGTTGAATTCATTCACACATTAATTCAAGTAATTTTTTTCAGGGATATCAATGCATGCAAGAATTTTTAATTCATGAAGAATGCTTTCGTGTTTCATTTCAACTCACATTTTGATTAAAATTAATTAATTAAATTTTTTTAATTCATTGTGAATTAAAAATCAGATTTGGGACATTATTTTAAAGCTCTGATATCAATATACTAAAAATAATAAATTTTGTATTGTTAAAAGCGTATTGGGATTATAAAGGGTCCGCTATTTAACGTTTTTTTTTTTTTGAAAATGCTATAAAAAAACTACTGAATATTTTCTCCAATTTCTTTTTTTATTTCAAAGTCCAATCCTTGCGGTTAATAATGAAAAAAATTTCATTCAAATGGATGCCTCGGCTGGCCATGCAGTAGCCTACACGATCGGTCCAATTTTTAAGCACATTATCGATTGTGTGCAGCTGTATTTCACCAATGGCTTCACGAATATTGACCTTTAAAGCGTTAATTGTCTCTGGCTTGTCGGCGTAACACTTATCTTTCACGGCACCCCACAAATAATAGTCCAACGGTGTCAAATCGCAGCTCCGAGGTGGCCGGCTGTGTGGCACGTAGCGCCGTCCTGTTGAAACCAAATGTTGCCAATATCCTCCTCTTCAATTTTTGTGGCCCGATAACGATCTCCATTGACTGTAACAGCCACTCCTTGCTCATTTTCGAAGAAAAATTGCCCAATTATGCCTCTGGACCAAAATCCGCACCAAACAGTGACTCGTTTTGGGTGCGTCGGCTTTTCAATGTATGCGTGCGGGTTTTCTGTGCCCCAAATGCGACAATTTTGCTTGTTTACATACCCGCCAAGATCAAAATGAGCTTCTTCTGAAAAGATGATTTTTTTTGGGCAAAATCGGCATCTTCTGTAAGTCGATCGCAGGCCCAGCGTTGTTCAAGCGTATACGCAACCATATTCGTTCAGCGGAAGGATAAAACTAATCAGACATGAGCTAAGTGTTACCATTCACGAAATAAGCACTAGTTGAAAAAAAAAAAACGTTAAATGGCGGACCCTGTATATCTTTATATAATCACGGATAATGTCCAGATTTACAAATTCTTAATCATCCCCACAATCTTATATTTTTGCTTTATAAATAAATTTTCGCCCGAAATTGAAAAAACCTACCCAATTTTGAAAAAAAACTCCGATGTAAAGATTTAAATGAATGGCAATAGTTTAAAAAGACTTACACAAGTTTTAATATAAATGAACCCAAAATCATTGCGCACGATCTGCAGCCGTTTAATCAACTTTCAAAGGACTCCCAAGAAGCTTCTTCTAAGCAATGAAAACGTGTGTAAATGTTAAATTTTGACAGATATGATCAAATACAGATGTATCTTCAAACATATTAGTATGGATATTGGACATGGTTTGAGAAGATGATTTAAGATTTCTTTAATTTGAAATTACAAGTTTTTTATTCTTATAAGGAATTTATTTTATTTACAATTTGATTTCATATTTCATTTTAAATAAATTCATCAAAAAAAAAATAAAATAAATAAATAAATAAAGCGGGTTCATATATAATTCACAACTAATGTGTTTTGAAAAGTTTATGTATGAGTAAAAATTAATTATGCCATAAAATTTTGAAAGGCACTCTTACCGTTAAAAGCTTAAACACAAATACGTATGAAAATGTACTATTTTTTTTTTACTTTGTGGTGACAATAATGTACGACAGTTTTCAGCTATAAAATTTAATATTTTTTTTTTCTTAAAACCCTGAAAAAACTCTGATTGAATGTGCATTAGTTTATCAAAAAGGATATAAAAAAACTGTATTTTTCAATTCCATTTACTTTCTTTTAAGCAATTTTTCTCCTGTTGTATGTAAGTACTAATGTTGTTGCAAATGTGTGAAAATTATGTCATAATTTTTTTTTTTCATTCTTTTGTTGGGATGTTATTTTCTTTTCTTTTTTGTAATAATAAAAAAAAGTTACGCTCTCCTACCTTAAACCCAGTTATTGAAGCACGAACTATGTACGTACTACGTAGGTACAGTGTATTTGAATTCGAAAACCAAATATAAACATTAGCAACTACTTGAAGGAAAATATTGACAGCTTAAGTGTAGACATTGATTTTTTGTTAGATTTCTTTTTTGTTTTTTTTTTTTTATTATTTGATTTGAAGGAAACATTTTCATTTCACTTGTCATTTAAAGCAAATAAGAGGGTTATAAAGCTGAAACGATAAAGAGCGAATTGGAATAGAGGTACACATGTGGGACAATTTGCATCATACATAAAAAAAAATATAAGTAAAATATGACTGTGAAATTGCAGCTTCATATGTACATACATATATATAAAATCTATAATTTTCATACTGAAATCGTACTCATTTGAAAAAATTAAGTACTTTTTTAGTACCAAATTCCATGGCGCTCAAATTTATCTTGCAGAAGAATATAAATAAATTAACACAAAACTAGATGTGCTTTAAATTCACGAATCAAACGAACAACCCATACGTCGTGCCCTGTCCACCTCCTCAAAGTATGAAGTTTCTTAATAATGGAAAATCTTTCATTTGTTTTTACTACTTATTACATTTTTTTCTAGCTGCTTGTTAAAAATGTCTATTGATTTTCTTCGATTCTTTTACCTTTTTCAAGTAGTGAATTGTGTATTTTTTGTATTTACCTTTTCTTTTTATATTTCTTGTTGTTGTTTTGTATTACTTAAGGATCTCTATGGGTACTTTTGCATTATATATGTATGTACTATTGTTTGTGAGCAACATAATATACGTATGAGTGCTACGTACGTTATAAATGTCAAAAACATCTAATGTTATAATACGTTTGATGTATGCATAAATATGTCTGGAAGTAGGCGAGAAACGAGGTAGCAATGCCTAAAAGAGGGGCCTCATTAAGCCAATGAAATCAAGGATATGCAATAAACCTGGTTATATAGCGGAAGATAGATCAATGGAAAATTGGTTCCATATATTTTCAATTAGAGTATTTAAAAACCCTTTTTTTTAACACTGAAAATTTATATGTTCATATATTTTATTTTATACTTTTTATGTGTCTTTACGAATAACTCCGTGATTTAGATAATTTTTGTTGTATAAACAATTTTATAGGTTGGTTCCGTGGTTTAATTTTTATCAACAGGATCTCTATGTCTGTCTACGTGTCAATTCGCGACCAGGGTTTTTTTATGAAAATCTATATATATAAAATACAAAAAATGTTTGTACCCATGTTCGCTATAGACTCGGAAACTATCCAACCGATTTGACCCAAACTGGTGTCATTCAAAAGGGAATTTATAGAGGATGGTTTTAGGCTTTTAATATTTCAAGTGGGCGTAGCCCCTCCCACATAAATTGAATAACATCATATATCTTGACTATTGTGATAGTAAGAGTTTTGAAACATTGCAATAGTTCATATGTTACTAATGTGAGTAATCAGGACAAAAATGGGCGTTATCGGACAAGTGGGCGTGGCAGCTCCCATATAACCCAAAAATTGAAATCGCCATATTTTGGGCATTTTTTGACCTACGTCGATGATATTTGGTACATATGGTATTGCCATAATTTGGAATACGTACCGGGAGAAAAATGGATGGGACCACGCTCCTTTTTATTAAAATTAAAAATCGTAATATAGTCTTAACTACTGGACCGATCGTCACAATAGGATATATAAATACTTTTAATTTTATTTTATAACGAGGGGGGTAGCGAAGTACACCGGGATCAGCTAGTAATTTATAAATATTGTGATTAGAAAAATGAACGTTGGTAGGTCTAAAAAATTTAAGTGTAATTTGAAATGCTTTTGCACTTGTTATTAATGCGATTATTTTGATATTTTAAAGACATTATCAATACCTCCTTACATAAAAATATAAGATAAAGATAATAACACGCCTTTAAACATGTTTTGCACATACATATACATATACATATACATATACATATACATATATAGTTCGATATTACACACATTTTTATGAATAGTTTCTTAAAATCTCTGCAACAAATTTCGTATCAATAGTAATCAGTTTACTTCCCCTATGGGTGGTAAAAATAGTTGTTTTACAAAATCTTTCCGAGGCATGAGCACTCCACAGATACCACATTACAATGCGATTTCGATTTGCGCAACCAAAAGGAAAACGGAAAGTTATAATAACCGACCATTAAAAATTCAATACAATAAATATTACTACATAAATTAAAAGCATACATATGTACATGTGTAAGGAAACAAAACATAAAATAAGAAAATAATCTTCTCATTTGTTTCCTTTATAATAGTTGAGAAAATGTTCTTAAACGTAATAAAACCGACAAAGTTGCACTTAGAAGGGATGTAATAAAAAAAAAAAAAAAAAAAAAAAAAAATGCCTGTTCTTCTAATCGGGATGTAACAATAATATGGGGTTGTAAAAAAAAAAGTGGAACTTACTCTATTTATATAGAGGAAATTTAATATATGTTGAAAGTACACGCAAAGATCTGATCTCCTTAATATTTATACCACCTTTATCCGACCGAAAATGGAATACAACTCTCATGTATGGGCCGGTGCTTCAAAATCTATTTTGAAGTTACTCGACCGCGTACAGGATAGGGCGAAGAAGCTTATCGGTGACAGTAGGGTAGCCAACTCTATTGACTCATTGGAGCATCGACGCAATGTTGGGTGTGTTTCGTTGTTCTATCGCTACTACAACGGAGTGTGCTCTGATGAAATCAGGGAACTTGTTCCTGAAACCCGCCACTTTTCACGTATACCACGCTCTTCATCAGGGGCACATCCCTTTGTGGTCGATATGTCAGTGAACCGCACCACGCATTACAGAGAGAATTCGTACTTTGGCCGTACTGTTCGTATGTGGAATAAACTCCCCGCAGAGGTCTTTCCTGCCACTTTCAGTGTGTCAGAGTTCAAATCGAATGTCCACAAACACTACTCCCTTTATCCTCCTTCCCAAAACCTATTTTCCTAGTTCCGGCTCAATGCTTTGCATACGTAGGGGTCATCCCCTGAGTGCTGGTCCTAATTAAAAAAAAAAAAAAAAAAAAAAAAAACATCATAATCGCAAACTATCATTTCATGTTCAGATTAATGATTGCCGCTACAATGTATTGCATTTGTCATCTAAGGAACATAATATGTTCTCTCTTTGACAATACCATTGTATGAACGTAGTATGCTCTGCAAATGCTGAGAAATTTAAGCGCATTATAGTAACTATGAAAATTTTTTTCCTGGTTCATGCAAGCAATTTGACATTTTGCTTATATAAAAGAAAAATGCACACCAAATACTCATTAAATTAAATTAAATCAAATTATATTTTTGATAATTATTTTTATTTGAAAATATTTATTGAATAAAATTTTCTGGACTATTTAAATTTAATTAAATTCAAAATAATTAACTTATTCATCGGCATATTTATGTAAAATCCAATTGTCATATTTTGCAGTTCCGTAGTATTTTTTTCGTCACGCTGCAACAAAAATACATTGGTCTATTTAATCCACTCAATAAATCAGTATATGAACCTTAATTAAACCACTGAGGTAGAAAATTTCAGGTGCACTTTTATTTTGTTGTAAAATTAAATAACTTTCATCATATAATTATAATTTTAACATTAATTTTTTCACTTCACATCTCCTCGTCGTATTAAATTCTATAAACAACTGAAGTTAAACACGATTGATAGCTATTTTGTTTCTTTTTAGAACACAAACAATGTATGGTCACAATAAACATTTAATTTTAAATAAACTTTTATTATTTTCAAAGAAATTTTTTTTTTTTATTTTTCATGCTTAAGTTCGTTTTCTCTAAATATAATTTTGTTATAAATTAAATTATTATTTAAATTAGAAAGACAAATCTAGTGGCTCCTAATACTTGAACATTATTATTTTCGTTTGCAAAAGATACTATTGTAGCAGCGAAAATACTTTTTTTGAATACGTTAAATTTTTATGGGACGAAACCCAGAATGATTAGTTTATTGTCGCATCAAATATTTTAATAATGGAAGAATGTTTAATGCAACCATATTTGCTTCAAAGAATAATTATTTGGTTATGGCATATATACTTAGTTGATATGAACATTTTGCCATCATGTCTTTTCTCTGCGTGATCGATAATTTTGACTGTATGTCCTTAAAATTAAAGTAAAATAAATATAAGGACTTTAATGGTTTTAATTCAAAGCAGTTTTCAGATTATTTTTATCAGCTACATATTCTTAAAGGGCGTGTCCCATATAAACCTCTTAATTAGGTGGTCACGCTTCCATTGTAACCTGAGAACGTATTGACCAATTTCCATGAGTTAAACAGCAAGAGATGCGGTACGAGATTGTATTTAAATTAAAATCATTATGTAATTTACAGTATATAAAATTTTCTATACAATGACCAAATCGACATATGAGAGGAGGAGATAGATGTCTGGAATTAGAGGTGTTGAAAACAATTTAATAAAACTCGAATTCAATTTGGATTCATTAAGGTACTACGGTTTAGTAGATGGGCACTTTAACCGCCACACTACTACAACTTGCCCTCTAAAGGGTAATTTTTATAGAGTGACACAAGAGTAAATCATAATAAAACAAAGAAAATATGTTTTTAGTATCAATGAAACGGCCTTAATTGGAAAGAAAATTTTATGAAATTAATGTTTAAATATGATTTTTGCCATATGGCCGCCACGGCTGGCGCGTAGAATGCACAATCTGGAACACCAATTTTTAAAAAGTTTTTGTTTTTATTTTTTCATCAAAAGTTTCTTTGAGTAAATCACTTGAAGCGCCCGATGCACGATGAGTTTGACGAATATAATAATTATTTTGATTAAAAATTTAAATAATTTGCACGCGTTGCTCTGGTGTAAGTCGATTCATAATGAAATTTCAAAGCAAACTAAAAGAAAAGCAACAATCAGCTGTTAAATGGGTGCTCAACAAAAGCAGTGACACCAACTAATAGTTGTGACACTCTAAAAAACTACCCTATATAATCTGCCACTTCACATGCTTGAGACAAGTAAAATTAATAAAATTGTATTTGATTTAATAATAATTATTAATTAAATTTTGGAAATATTTTTTAAATATGTACTCGTATGTACATTAGGGCAAAACCTTTTTCACACTTTTTGCGAATATCAAAAAGGGCATAGTATAGTCGTGTAGAACATTAAAAGTTATTAATAAAAAATATTATAATTATGGCGGTTCGTTAAAAAAGTTCAGGGATCGGGTTGAAGTTTGAAAACAACCATTTTTATCTCACGGAAATTTTAAAAAATATACACCTGATATTTGAATATATTCCTAAACGTATCACTTAAAAGCTATTTTGGAATGTATTCACTGCTTTAGATTAAAAAATTTTTTAGAAAGCATGGAAATTGTTGCCTATTTATTAATGGTTTTAGAAATTTGCTCCCGTGCATGAGGTATTTTCCGCAAATCGACGGGAGACAGGTGTTTTCATTACTAAAACATTATTGGCCACTCCGTGGTACTATGCCAAAAATTTGGGTATAGGCCTAAGGTACATATTTAAAAAATATGTTTTCTTAAATTTTTTACACGTCTTTTTTTATTGAAGGAATTTGTCATGTGAATTGTCTTATATTGGGTTCTATTCCTCAAAAGTTTTACAAAGTAACTTTTGAAGTTGACAAGTTTGGACAGTTATATATTAAAATTAAAACATATATGAATTTTTTATACCATCAAGGTATTTATTTAAATTAAGCTGCAGTAGCAACTTTGCATTAAATTCTTCTCTTTATGACGTTAAAAGGCCCCTTACAATATATTATATGTGCCACCTATTATTTAGTTGTTGACTTTAAATACATATTACAAAGTAAGTAGTCATGTATATTTGTATATTTAGTACAACAACGTCGATTGTTCTGTTCAAATTTTGACTTGACTACATATCAAACATCAATAGATTTCTAAAGGTAAAATATTGTACTTGAAGCAAAAAAAAAAAAACAAAACAAAAAAAGTTTTAACTTGAAAAAAATCACTTTGTTTAAAGTAAAATGTTTTACACAAAATGACAGCCTTAATGAAGCAATACACTTGCATTTAAACAAAATATACATCTATGAATGTTTTTGACATGTATTTGAAAATTTTTGACATTTTAATAGAAATAGGAAAAAATAATGTTTAATACTTTTTTTAAACACTTTTATTCAAAGAAATTTTCCGAAAAGTCATTATTAACCATTCTACAGAAGTTACTTTTAAAATGTTTTAAAAAATTTTAATGGGAAATATTTACAAATTACAGGCATTGAAAGATGTCAGATGATGACTAAGCTAAAATTATGCTCAAAAATTATAATAAAGAAAAGAGTGTTGTTTTTTTTAATAATTATATTTAAAAAAAAATAGCTTTGTATTAAAAACCATCTGCCTTTTAATTTTTATTTAAAAGAAAATACTCGTAATATAAGGTGTCGATTTTGATGAGATGTTTCATGTGTTTTATTAAAAGATCCTGGGAAGTTTTCAAAAAATTGTGAGCATTTGCATATTATTTTAAATCTAATAACATTTTTTGTGGCAAATATTCTCTTAATTTAATTTTAAAATAATTTTAATCTTTTTAAAAAGTAAAAGTGCAATAAATTTTAACATTTAAATTAAACAGATAAAACATAGATAAAAGTGGCTAATTCTTGTTTAAGGTTTTCCAATAAGAGTGATATGATTTCTTAAAAAAGAAACACACTTATTGTTAAGGAAATTCAAAAATTTTTTTATTTAATGTGAGATACAATCATAGTTCTAAATAAAACGTCATTCAAATGGCCTCCACAATTTCTTCTGCGGGAACGCATTCGATGAACCCAATTTTCGAGCACTTGTTCCACTAAATCAAGTCGTATGTCATGAATGGCACGTTCAATATTGACTTGTAATGCTTGAAGAGAGTCTGGTTTATTTCGAAAGACCAACGACTTCAAATAACCCCATAAGAAAAAGTCTGGTGGAGTTAAATCATCTTCTTCTTCTTCTTCTTCTTGGAGGCCATTCAATATCACAATTTCGTGAAATAATCGAATTTCCAAATTTTTTTCGCAATAATTCAATTGTTACATTTGCTGTGTGGCAAAATCAGCAAATTCATGGCGTTTATGGTGGTCCAATGGCTTCAGTTCTTGAGTGAGAACAATTTGATACGGATGCAAACCCAAATCCTTTCTCAAAATCCGCACAGGTTGTGGTTTGAGACAGTCCCAATTGTTGAGAACGTCTTAGAATCGACAAATTATGGTCTTCAGTAACACGTGACTGAACGGCCGCAATATTTGCATTACTTCGAGCAGTTCTTTGTCTTATTGGAACTTGAACATTATGTAAAGAAAATGTAAGCTGAAAATTTTCAACAATTCGACGAATAGCCATAGACCATAAAATGGCAAAAGCTCACGAAAAGTTGCAATTGGAGAACGATTATTTTGATAATAAAACTGAATAATTTGTAAACGTTGTTCTCTCCATGATGAAATTGTAGACACTACTGAATACAATGAAAAACAAATGACAGATCATGACACATTACAAATGGCCGCAGCGCCACTTCAAAATCATATCATCCCTATTGGAAAACCTTTTATCTCTTTTTGCAAAACCTATTGGAGCAAAAAAAAAGCATGATTTTTTTACAGACATGAGTAAAACTTGTGCATGTATTAATTTAAACTTTAAACGCTTATAGCTCTCAAAATACTGAACCCATAATACCCGCTTCACTTCTGTAAATATTTATTTTTAATTTGGTACAAACTTTAATAAAATCTGTTGAATATTGTGGCCATAAATTCAATCACAAGATATGATGTTGCCTATCAGTTAATCAAAAATTAGTTCTTTAGCAAATGACTTCTTTTATATATAAATATATTAAAGATTATTTTTAAATACGATCATTGCTTTTCTATGAACACAACTGTATGTATTCTGAGAAGTTTTGATTTACTGGACTTTGTATTTTATATATGTATCTTTGCACAAAATATTTAAGTAAAATTGAAAGAGTTCATATCAGTCACTCACTTTAACAAACAATTCTAGCAATCGATATAATAAAAATACTCCCCAAGGTAATATAATTAAAACTAAATACAAAACACATCACCATGTGTGATTCCCTTTTTCATACATAAATTAAACTACAACCACATCGAAAATTGTAATCAAACTTCCGTTCAAATTAATTTTATATTCTTGTTCCAGGAACTGCATAAAAATTCTCACATTGAACAATTCTTTGGTTTCACTTTTAAAAAATTCCAACTAATTTTGATCGATGAGTTTACTAACCAACGTACGTACATGCTCATCTACATAAATTAAAATCCATTATACTGTTGTACAGTCAGCATCACATCAGCTCTAAAAAAAAAAACAAACCATTCATTTATATGTGTATCAATAGAATATTTTTTGTAAATATTTCAGACAGACACAATAATGTTCCTATAAAAAAAGGAAGATTTCCAAAAATTAAGTATTCAATCAATGTCATTGGAAGAAGCTGCCTGCTACTGTTCTGGTATTTGTGGAATGAAATCAAACAATGAACTGATACGTTTATTTAATGCCATTGAATATTCGAAATAAAAAGAACAACAAAAAGCAGCAAATACACAATAAAGATGTTTTAATTCACATATACAACTACACAAAATATACTTAGGAAAAAAGAAAAACTGAAATTGTCACCATAGCAAAAGTTCATTTCAATTTGTTGACTTAATAAAATTACAAAAAAAAAGGTGGGAAAACAATTGCATTCATGAAATAGAGGAACAATAAAACAAAAAGTGATTGTCTTAAAGACAAAGTTTCCAGCCCTGCTGAATACGCATACATACACATAATCCAACATGCTCTGCCTTAGGGAAAAATAAGAATACTTTATATGGAATCGTTTGCTAGTACATATGTGCGTTGATTCTAACTTTCAATTAAATAGTATTTTAAAGCATACCAGCTGATATTTTAAATTGAAAATTTTTTGTATTTGATATTGCAACGAACAGTGGAGCACAATGTATTTAATTTGTAAATAAATCAATTATTTTGTACAAAGTAATTTGATTGGGAATAAGTGTCATAAGTGGACATTAGAGTGATTCAAAAATAATTGCGCCCGTCACGCAATAAAATAAAAGGTAATGTAAAAACAATTCCAAAAAATATTTTTTTGCTACGCCTACAAATAACGCCCTTTTAATATAAAGTTGTCCAATAATAGTAATGTGATTTCTTAAAAAAAAAAACACACATATTGTTAAGGAAATTCAAAAGTTTTTTATTTAATGTGAAGTACAAGCGATACAATTAAGTGCTAAATAAAACGCCATTCAAATGGCCTCCAGGACTTCTTCTTGAACATTATGTAAAGAAAATGTACGCTCATAATTTCCAACAATTCAACGAATAGCGAGCACACTTGGATGATTATTGCGTCTATAAAATGGCAAAAGCGCACGAAAAGTTGCTTGCGTATATCTCTCCATGATGAAATTGTAAATACTATTGAATACAATGAAAAACAAATGACAGATCATGACATATTACAAATGGCCGAAATGTCACTAGAATATCCTATTGGTAAACCGTTTTTTTTCGTTCGCTCTGTCGCCTATTTTAATCCGATCATAATATTCTGTATACCAATGTTCATGGCTCTGTAAGTGCTATATTTCTGTCCTTAATAGTTTTTCACAACCACATCCAATTCTAGTCATGACTTTTAATAACTCGGTTCGTACCCATTCTGATGCTAAATAAAGCCGTGTTATTTTGATGAAACTTTTGTAGTAAATTACAATGCGTGCAATGTTTTATACCAATCGAATAATACTCTTAAAAATAACTGAATTATTTGCAAAATATTTTAATTCTGCTCTATGGTTGGCCTTCCTAATAAATTTTTATTTACATTTCCTTCATCTAATTTTTTGTAAATTTTTTAGATAATAAAAAAATAAAAAAAACAATGTTTTTTAGCAAATTTTCCTTATACAAATTTACCCTAAACACTATCCGTTTATGTAAAAGTTAATATTTTAAAATACATATACTTATATAAAATTTTGTTTGCGTATCCCTTTTGAAATTTGTTTAAAAAAAATTAGAAAAAAAATTAGAATTAGACAAAGTTAGCGTGGCTCTTTACATTAAATGGGTTGAAATTTTATACAAGTTACGACGTATATTTTCTGCATTATTGAAAACAAATAATAAAAATGATATAAGTGGGCGTGACACATCCCATGAAGAGCTATGTTGGCTGATATGGTTAGCGCGTTGTTTACAAGCGGACTCCACACTCACTTAGAATTTGGATCCCTCGTCAGGGAGTCATAGAGTTTTCTAATGTCCCAGCAAAAACCACTGCTTCGAAAAGCGCTTCGAACATGCACGATTTTTGTTCGCGATGTCCCACTTTAGAGCACTTCCTTTTTACATAAAAGAGCGCTTTTTTCTAGCCATCTAAAATGGGCTTAAATGATATTTGAATTATCTGAATTATGCTTTCGTTTTACTGCGTAATCTACAAACATACATATATAATTCATCAGTAGACAAATCCACAACCCAGCGGGAAAAGGTAATGAATAGTAAACGAGAGAGTAATATACAGCATGTATAATTTTTCATTCCAGAATTCATTATTGTTAACACAGAACATGTCCTAGGAAAGTAATGATTTCGTTTAATGTGTACAGCGAATAAATACTATAATTCATTTATTTTTAAAAATTTAAAAGGAAAATGCAAATACTTGTGCACAAGCAAACACAATACAAAATAAGTATTGGTAATATACGTTGTAATTTCTGTGTGTGATCAAATTACCTTCTCGTTTCCAAAGGATTGCATTGTTTTGCCTTGGAAAATAATACAGTATATATTCAATTAGCTTATCCCGGTGTGCTTCGCTACCCCCTCGTTATAAAATAAAATTAAAAGTATTTATATATCCTATTGTGAAAATTTAAGACGATCGGTTAAGACTATATTACGATTTTTAATTTTCCTAAAAAGGCGCGTGGTCATACCCACTTTTCTTCTGGTACGTTTTCCAAATTATGCCAATACCATATGTACCAAATATCATCGACGTGTCAAAAAATGCCCAAAAAATGGCGATTTAAATTTTTGTGTTATATGGGCGGTGCTACGCCTCTTCAAAACTTCATATAGCCTATTATTCGTTCCAGAGTCACAGTAAAATGCTGTGAAAATTTTAGGAAGATCGGTCCAAGGGTTTGGTTTTCCTAAAAAGTGGAGTGGTCCCTCCCACTTTTCTCCTGGTACGTATTCCAAATTATGCCAACACCATATGTACCAAATTTCATCGACGTAGGTAAAAAAATGACCAAAATATGCCGATTTAAATTTTTGGGTTATATGGGCGGTGCCACGCCTCTTTGTCCAATCAAAACTTCATATAGCCTATAATTTATCCGAGAAATCCAGTTAAATACTGTGAAAATTTCAGGAAGATCGGTCCAAGGGTTTGGCCTCCTATAAAAAAAAGAAACAAACAAATAAGCAAACACACATTCGCTTTTATATATATAGATTACATATGTAATTAATGACCAGTTTTCCCGCTGGGTGTTTACTTTATTATTCGTATCAACTATATGTAAATCGCCGACCAACTTCAATGTACTTAAAAATAAGTAAACCGATCTCTCTGCCTTATTTTAGTGCAGCCTCGAAAGCGCTTCAAAACTGCGCATCTCCATAAGATTAAATTTATTTACTGCTTCCAGAAACATGATAATTATTTCATATTTTTTAATATTTATACAAGCTAAAGTTCGTTAAGGTTAATAATCAAAGAAATATTAAATGGATATTGTTAACATATTTCGAGCAACAAAGGAAAAATTTAATATCTAAACATCCCTTTTTTTAGATTTACACTCTACTGGCCGAATAGAACAAACGTTGTTTTCGGTAGAAGCCACTAAATCTCGTCAGTATTCATGTGCAAATCCTTTTACTACTTGTTAGGCAGCTCCGTTGAACGTGGTGACATAGGCTGACTTCCAAAACGTCAATTGCTTTGTGTTTGAACACAGCATCACATTTCATAAAGCCACAGTACAATAATTATACAATGTATACTATCTTTAAACGCCGCCGCCAAGTATTTTTAACGCAGTAAGAAAGCAAAGAAGGCATCGATTTTATAATTGATTCATTGTTTCGACACTTTGCATATGTACATACATATGTGATTTAAATACAGTAGCAATACTGTATACAAACTTTGTATTCGAACGTTTTGGAAGTCAGCCATATTCTATTTATACATTATTACAAATACAAATAGAATACGCGACTTCTCACTACTAATGGATGCTAGGTGGGGAATGTTTTATTTTATTTTATATGATATTTCTTTGCTGAGGTGCGTTGGTGTGTCATTTTATAAATTATTTGCTAGACTGTTTATCCGACACTAATTGATACTGTTCCAAGCTAATTTATAAAACAGTGCTCTCCTTCGTATGTTAGTAGAATCAACGGAGATATCAAACACTTAAGGCAGTATCTGCTCATACAGTTTAATAAAGTTAATGCGTCTACTTAACACCAGTGGCATTGCATGCGTTCTGGAAGTATAAAAAAGATGTGCAATAGCAGTTGTAAAATAATTATGAAGGCTTTCACCATCTAACCTTTCTACTCTTTTTTTTTTGCAGGGACAAAGCATTGCATTAGTTGAAGTCATCGCCTGCGTACTGGTCGTAAAATTAATTGATTTCGTTATATATTTGCAGGTAATTCAGTAAGAATTCTGAAACTTTATATGCATAATATTTTTATAATGAGAGTTATGCCTGAAAATATCGTATATATGGTACGTATGGGGGGAGACATCTCTTACAAAGAAATAATATTTATGATGTGAAAATGAAACAAGCATTATTGTAGGAATACCTCCGTTGATATAAAACAAAGTCACTGAAATAAATTTAAACTAGTGCACGTGGCACAGTTTATAGAGCAAATATTTATGTTGATATATTTTCAAAACTAACACCAGTGCAGCGATATTACTGGAATTATTAACGAGGGTTTCGAAGACCCAATACCGAAAAACATAAAACAACACAAGAGATATCGAACCCGTCTCAGAATTGACTGTCTCTAAATTGATGCACCAAGCTTTACAGAAACATCAAATCAATATGATGCACCTATTTAAAGTCAGCATTCCAGAACATTCACTTTAAGAGTAAAGTAGCATCAGTAGCAAACCTACGACGTCTAACAAGTGTTTGTTTTCGTATGGAAATGTAATTTATCGCGAAGGTATTAGAATAATTTTATTATAATCTGCCAAAATGGTAATTAACTTTTACACCAAATATTTTTTTAAAATAAGTGAGGAAATTCTAAGAACAGTTTTCTAGAAAAAAGATGTCAGTCTCTGAAAAAATCTTTATATAAAAAATATTTTTAATTAATTTCATATTAAGTAACTCTAAGACTGTAGAAGTTTTTTTTTAATAGGAAAGATAATTTTGCTATAGACAAATTATTAGATAAAGTCTTAGATCCAGATAACATTGCAGAACATTAAGGCAACGCTCAAAACATACGCTTATTAATTTAAAAAACATTTTTCTGTTCACTTGTTTTAAATTATTTTATTTTGAATATGTGACAATTAATGTTTAGCACAACATCCTCCGTCTTTCATTTAATTTAATTTTCTTTTTCTTTTTTGTAATTTCTATAACGCCTGCATATTTACATATGTGTGTCAGTCACCAATTGTGTTCATGTACAGCGGAATTGATTCAAATAATGTGTCGTCTCAGGCGTTAAGTAGTCTGTAAAGTTTTTGCTATATTTTCTATATTAAATTTTTTTGCTACTTTATTTGTTTTTTTTTTTTTTTTTGTTTTGCATTTCAATTCTAATAGATGACATGGTGTGATTCCTATACATTTGCGTAGCTTTAGTTTGTATGAACGAACAAAACAATTTGCCACAAGTGGCTCAGCGGTGCGTTTAGAATATTTAATTAAATTTTAAATTTATCTTTTGTTCAAAGACAAAAATGCACGCACATATTCAAATACTCAAGAAATATAAACATATATGTATGTATGCTTATTGGAGTGACGTAAAATTGAAGGAAGTAAAGTAAAGAATAAGAAAAAATATTCTTAAAAATTTTATTTAGGAAGTGCATATTATTTAAGGCGGACTCTAGTACTCGTCTAAGTAAATTATGCAAAGTTTTAATAGAATAAATACTTAAATATACATACATACACACAAACATATCAGTGTATTTAGATTTATTAACAGTTTAATAGCTTAAACTTCATTTGCAGGAAATAATAGGAAATTTTTTTTATGGAATTTTATGATATTTTTTCCTTTTGGAGCAAAAAAAATTTTAGCTCAATATGAATCGTTTAGCTTTGTTTTTCTGATTATAAAGAACTTTTGTCATAAATGTGGTGAAAGCTGGCGCGACTAATCTAAAAACAAATAAAAATTACTCAGCTTAGTCGTAGGAAACATCAAAAAAAATATTTGTTTACAAGAAACTTTTTATAAGCATTGATTTTAGTTTTTTTTTTAGTTTAATTGTTTAAATTTTTTAAGTAGTTTTTGCATTTTTATCTTTATGTGTCATTAAGGCAAACACACATAAATAGAGATAAGTTTACACAAGGCCAAGGCATATCAATTAATGTGATCACTAAATAGAACCTCGAACTCGATTTACATGAGAAGGACATTAAAATGTCGTGATCACATAATTTTAACATTCATACATACATACATGCATGTATATGTTTAATATTAAATTTTTTCGTTTGTAAAATGAAATGGAATTGAAAGTTTCACTCAATTTGTATTCTTAAATTAGAGAACGAAAGGCTGACGTCAGTTATACTGGCTTGTAGAAGGTTTTCCAATAGGGATGATATTATTTTGAAGTGACGTTTCGGCCATTTGTAATATGTTATGATCTGGAAGAAGTTGATCTTGACAACATTTGGTTCCAACAAGATGGGGCTACGTGCCACACAGCAAATGCAACAATTGAATTATTCCAAGAAAAGTTTGTAGATTCGATTATTTCAACAAATCGTGATATTGTATGGCCTCCACGAAGTTGTGATTTAACACGACCAGACAATTTCTTGTGGCGTTATTTGAAGTCATTGGTCTTTCGATATAAACCAGACTCTCTTCAAGCTTTACAAGTCAATATTGAACGTGCCATTCATGACATACGATATCATTTAGTAGAAAGAGTGCTCGAAAATTGGGTTCATCGAATTCGTTCCTACATAAGAAGTCGTGGAGGCCATTTGAATGACGTTTTATTTAGAAATTAATGGTATCGATTGTACTTCACATTAAATAAAAAACTTTTGAATTTCCTTAACAATAAGTGTGATTTATTTTTAAGAAATCATATCACTCTTATTGGAAAACCTTTTACTACTAAGCGACCATAAAGCAGCATTGAAGCATTTTTTGTAAGCTTAGTAACAGCTTAAAGTGACTCGGAGTTGGCTGTTCGAAGTCAAACCAGCTACTAGAACTGGTTGAGCATACGCCATTTAACTACTTCAGCCAGAGGTTTTTGTTGCAACCACTCCACATGAACTCTCAGAAAGAGAATTCACCTATAACTGAAAAACAATCATTTTGTCTGTTGAGTATACATGGATGAGTTTTCTGAAAGATTTTAATGCCTTCCATGTATTTAACGCCACCATTTTGCTTTCGCTGAAATGTTGTATGACGTGTAACCATTTTTTTTCGACAGGGCAGTTAGAAAACTGTTTGATTCTAAATTTTTAACAAGAAAACTATGTATGATACATACATACTTTCCAATATTATATTATGATTTGCAGCCTAAGAGGCCTTTTCCTTATTTTTAGCATTTACCTTCTGTACGCAATATCCCGATTCAAAGGGAATACATGATGCATATGTTAAAAAGGTACGCCAACAAATATGCTACCACCAACCCTTTGTGGAACGCAAATTTTCTTAATTTTTAAGAAAATATTTAAAAAATTATATATTAAATCTGTATATTACATGAGTATAAAAATAAGCCCAGCTCATGTTAAATTTTTCAGGAGAGTCAAAATAAGTTATTTTTGAAGCTACAATCTTAGTATCCAAAATTTTCAAATTTATTTAATACAATAATGTAGATTTAGGTTATGACTATATTTTAATTAGTTTTTAGGAAATATTTCCTTATAGATCAGATCTCAGAGCAATTTGAAAAAAGAAACCATTTTAGACATCAATTGTGTTCTGACAAAACAAATTATGTACTCGTAGATATAAATGATTGTCGCTGAACGCAAATAATGCCAGATATGACCAGACAAAACAAAAAACAAACACACAAGTGATTGTGATTTGCTATTAACTAAACAAATATCAAAATATAATTTTCAAATATGTTCAGAGAAAACGGCGTATGTGGCGCGGTGTTTTTAATAAGAAAGAATTTTTCAGAGAAAACCAATGCTTGTCAACACACTACGTTAGTGTTGAAACTTATTTGAAAAAATGTAGAAGTTGTGTTATTGTGTTAGAAACAAAAAGTGATGTAGGTCCATATTTTTAAAAAAATAATTTTGCCTTTTAAAAATGCTCATTAGCAAAAAAAAATAAAATAATTGTGAAATGATTAAGATGTTTTTTTGATTTCCATAAACCTTCTAAAGAATAGAAAAAAATCCAGAAATTCCTTTGGGGTCATATTTTTTCAATATTTTGTAAATTTTTTTTATTCTTCTTGAGTCAGCGTTGTTAACAAATCATAATTTCATTATGTGTCTGATTTAAGAAGTTAGCGGTTTTTCAAAAAAGAAAATAACATAAATTTTTCTCCACAACTCTTTTCATTAATTGGCTTTTTCAGACATGTTCTTCTATTGTGTAAATTTATTTAGCAAGATTCGTTTTCCTTACGTCCCTGTTGACAATAACGAATCAGTTATCAATTTATGACAAAACATTTAAATAAACTATGTACACACTTTTATTTCAAGTATTTGTGTATGCAAATATTTTCACAAAATATATGTCAGCGTAGTACTTCAATAGAATATATAAATCACCATAACACATACACACACAAACACTACACTTTAGTGCACAAAAACCTCTCAAGCACCTTTTAAACATGACTTAATAAACACTTTAGGCTTTTCAGAATATTATCCAATAATAACATCAACAACAACATTAGCAATGAATTCTCTCGATACGAACGAATATTTATAGCTATACACTGGTTAGCAAAAACGCCACAAATACAGATATTAAAATTGAAAAAAAAAACTAGCTACTATGTATATTCTTTCGTACTTGAACAAAAGAAAAAACTGTTTCGAACTCATCAAACAAGCAGTAACTGGTACTGGATCTTCATGAACGTGTAGAAAAGCTGTATAATCAGCAAATGTTGATGTATGAATGTTATTGATTAACGGTAAGTCAGAGGCATATATAAAGTACAGCAAG
The DNA here is from genome assembly GCA_947311025.1 of Lypha dubia. Taxonomy (NCBI): domain Eukaryota; kingdom Metazoa; phylum Arthropoda; class Insecta; order Diptera; family Tachinidae; genus Lypha; species Lypha dubia. The sequence continues at coordinate 108,975,032 of OX371261.1, read as the reverse complement.
GGATCGAAGATGCTGCCTTGGAGTGGCTTTGATCGAATGCGGAAAGCTTAAAATATTGCCTTCTCGAACTATAAATTTACGGCCCTTTTTAAGAGCCTGGCGATGTTTGCGGATAGATTTTGTGTTATTTGTGTGTAAGACCCCCGTGCCATACTTCATAGAAAGCTTGTGAGACATCAATAAACAGCGAAGAGCAATATTTCTTTTTTTTTTTTCAAAAGTGTCGCTAACAACATTCACAAGTCTGTGAGTTTGTTCAATGTTTGTTTTTATTATGTTGTCTGCGAAAACCGAATTGATGATCTGGAATGCATCCATTACTAGTCACTATAGGCATCAGCTTGCTCATATACAGCTTTTCAAATAGTTTTGAAATGTTGGGCAATAAACTAATTGGCCGATAGGATTCAACCTTCGTATGATCCTTGCCGGGCTTTGGTATCATAGTAATCATCGAAACCTTCCACTCTGTTGGATAGTATTTCAGTCGTAAAATACTATTAAAGATGAATAGTATATTATTCTTTTTGCAATGTATGGCAGTTATTGAAGCATTTTGTTGCTTATTTTGCCGACACCTGGATTACATACTTTTTATAAGTGTTTAACAAAAAGAGCACTTTTTCAGCATCATTTCTTGTTGAAAAATGTAAATAAGTTTGCAGTTTAGTGATAAGAATAATATTTGTCTGTCTTTTTATTACATATTATTGCTTTCATTGAATGTTTTAGAACAAAATCTATAATTTTTCTGTTAAATAAGTTTCGATTGATTTTTAGGCGGCATTTGGCAAAAATTAAATAATTTTGCTTAACAGTGTACGTCTGCTAGTACATAAGTATCATACAGGTGTAAGTGTTTTTCTTGGAAGGTGTAGCTAATAAATATCAATACAGTAAATGGCAGAAAATTTAAAAATTATTAAAATAATATTGTCTCAGAGACCCTCGTCGAAGCTAAACAGCTTATTGTTGTTAAGACTTGTTGTTTATATCATTCTTGCACTTATACCATTTTATATAAATTTTTGTGATGAACTTGTATAAAAAGTGTACTTTATCTTATAATAATAAAAATTCTTTTAAGAAATCTCCTTTTCTTAAATTTTTCACGACTATAAACAATACTTATTTCGTGCACTGTATATCTGTACAGAGATAAAATATATATTACTTTTAATACAAAGGCCTTTGTGAATATGGATTTTGTATACATGTATTTTGAAATGTACATGTATGTGTTTACTTATTAAATTAAATACTCACACATACCCAATATTTTACATGAGAAAATATTTACACATCTTTTTACATATATTCGAGTACATATACAATCTCATTATCATATCCTTTTGCATAAACACTTAAAGATGTTGGCTTATACAAAGGCAAAAGGTATGAATATGACAGTTGATTAGCTTTCAATAAACTTAAATGTTCTCTTAAGAAAAGAATACACACACTTAGGGACACCTTTTATGATTCAATTGCTTATTTAATGTACATGAGCTCTAATGTAGAGGCAACACAGCAATAAACTTAAGTTTCTCTCACAGTTCTTAAGTTTGTTAAAATTTTATTGAGTTTTTGGATAAAAATATCAATCTGAAGGAAAACTTTTTGTACATAAGGATGCAAATTCTTTTAAAATAATAAAGTGCGTAAGTGGGTTAGTGATGTCTTACAAAAATTAAGTGCTGTATACTTTAATTATTTTACCACAAAAATTATTTTGCAAAAAATTTCATATGTAGTCTACTTTAAACATGACCGAACAGATAATGATAAAAAAAAGTTGCTTTTGAAGTACGAGTATATTTTTAGGCGTTACAGCGTTCAAAAGTTTATAAACAGACGTTTATAATAAAAAATTAAAAAAAAATATATTGTGTTTATTTAAAATAAAAATTAGGAACTATTTTTTAATAAACATACATACTTAAATCATTTCTTAAACAGTCAATACAAATATTTGTTATGATCATATTGCCATGTTGAAAGCACAGAGTTTTTCGCTGAGTTTTTGTTGTACTTTTACAAATGAAGCAAATTTTTCTCAAGTGGTAAGAAAAAATGATTAATATAATCAATGAGCTTAAGTTCACAAAGTGCTCTTAACTCTGTGTACAAACATGTATGTGTTAACAAGCACCCCCGAGTCACACTGAGGTCACAGCAGGTGGCAACTACTTCTTTAAGGTACACACCCCTGCTACATACGTAAACACACCTTGCTTAAGTGTTCGATCTATCTTATCTCTTTTATCAGTTGTTTCGCAACACCACATAGAGGCTTAGCATATGTCCGTCCGTCCAGCCACTAGTAGTCCAGGATCATTCCTTAAACGCATACCTCTCCCAGATTTTGGTGGCACGCCGCCACGTGTAATCCCGAAGGAGAGCACAACAATATCCGGTCACGGAATTATGTCACCAACGAAGATAGTGCAATGGCTAGAAGCATACCCATCCTCAAGGAGAAGGAGTATTTCGATAGCATATCCATCTTCAATTGTACAGATATGCATCTCCCAGTATCACATCACATGGTGAGTCCAATATAGAAAAAACACGCTCAAGTCCCCGGTAAACACTCATCTGTGGGGCTTACAAGCTCCCATGGTAGCATTTTAGGTCGCAGGTCAAGCCTCAAAAGAGAACCCCTAAGGATTAACTTTCTATTGACTTTGGTCTTGAGGGAGACCTTAGGTGCCGTTTCTTTTACCTTCTACCAGACTAACACAGATTACCTACTTCCTTTTTCAATCTTATATGTTAAAGCTGTGTTTTATAGAGTGTCACAACTTTGAGTTGGAATCCCTGCTTTATTTGAGCAACCAATTAACCACTGATAGTTGCTTTTTGTTTAGTTTGCTTTAAAATTTCATTATTAATCGACTTACACCAGAGCAACGCGTGCAAATTATTAAAATTTTTAATCAAAATAATTGTTCTATTCGTCAAAGTCGTCTTGCACTTTTTCCTCTTTATGTCGTACATAATCGTCCTTCAGAGCGGCTAATTCGAAGAACACCAAGCTCGTGTGATTGAGCCCCATTACACTATTTTTTGGGGTTATGTTAAGTCATTTGTCTACGTCGATAAACCAGAAGCAATTGAACACCTGGAATTCAACATTCGAAGAGTTATCGGCGCAATACGGCCGAAAATGCTGCGAAAAGTAGTTGAAAATTTGCTTTCCAGATTGCGCCTTCTACGTGCCAGCCGTGGCGGCCACATCTCAGAAATCATATTTAAACATTCATTTCATAAAATTTTCTTTCCAATAAAGCCCGTTTCATTGATATTAAAAATACATTTCCTTTTTTTATTATCATATAAACTTGTGGGACTCTATAAAAACACCCTTTACAACCGTTGCTCAGTTGTTTCAGAAATTGTTTTATAAGTTTTATTGGTAATTGGCCAAAGGTAATGTCTGGAAAAGACAACTACCCTTTACCAAGAAGGCACAGAACCAAAGTAACACAATATACAGTGCAACCTGTTTGAAAATACTTCCGTGGCAAATTTAATACAACTCGTTCACTCAGGTTATCTTTTCGAACGCTATGAGAACTTTTGCAAGTATAAGTTTAGCTAAGGGATAATTCTTTTACTTTTCACAGTTTGGAATTTGTAGTCAAATAGAGAGAAGTTAGTGAGCGCAAACTTTTGTAAAATAATCGTATTTCGATGTACAAATAAAGTATATCACATGAATATACATATTTTGTTTTAAAACTATGTTAAATGCAGATTAAATTCCGTTTACCAAAAACTCTGTTGCACTGTGATATTTACTAATTGCCTGATTGCTTTTACTAAAAACAAAACTACTATATCATAGGGGGTGGTGTTGGCTGAAGTGGTTAGCGCGTTGACTACTAAGCAAACAATGACGTGGGGCCTGGGTTCAAACCCTGGCCAGAGCAAGTCAATCAACATCATTAATTTCTGTAATGTACAATAGTGAGACATTGTATTAATTGTTGTCGGACTAATTGAGTGATTAAGGCATAGCACTGGTCACTAAAAACTGTTCCGACAGCGATTGATACTATCCAAGCTAATGTACACAACATCGCCCTGCTTCGTCGGTTAGCAGAAACATCGGCGAAGTAAAACAATTAATAAAATGCCTGCTAATACAGCTTAACAAAGTTAATGCGTCTACTTAACACCGGAGGCGCCTCAACACTGCCTTAAAAATCTTCTAAATTTTCAACATCTATCTTCTGTACCCTATCCCTCTCTCTGAGTTCCGGCACAATGCACTGCATACGTAGGGGTCATCCCCTGAGTGCTGGTCCTAATTAAAAAAAAAAAAAAAAAATATTCATTATTGTTTTGAACACAAGAAGTTTTAAACTTAACTCTAGCAGCTTGAACTTAAATGCGTTTTTTAACTTTAAGATTAAAGAATAATTTATTTTTAGATTAAACACGAACAGTCACAAATCAAACAGCAGACAGACGTTCTGTTATCCATGGTTTTCTGCATTCGCAAAAATTTTTCTTAAAGACAGCAAATCTTCCCAAATATTTTTTTCACATGGTTTCATTAATATTTGATTTTTTTTTTCCATCACATATTTGATATTTGTGTTCATGCAAATAGGAACAGTAGGAGGTCAAAGAAATTCAGAGGAATTCATCCTAGAAACAGCAATATGAGAATAAAGCAATAGAAAAGAAATTAATTTACTTTTTCATTTCAAAACTGACAAATATTAATACAAAGAAAAAAGAATTCTTGACTGCATATAAAATAGACAGAATCATGTTGCTCTCCTTTGTCGTTTAGTTGCTTCATACATACATAAACAAGCAATATAAAGAAAAATATAAAAACAAATATTTTCGCAAAAATTGTGAAGTGAACAGATATTTAACAAAATTTAAATGGAAACATACATACATATGTATATGCAAAGAAAATGACAAGAAGTATGATAATAGTAAATTAATCCTAATTTTTTTTTTGATTTGGTTTTAATTTCTTGATTATTTTTTATACTTTTATAAGAATTTCTCCCCGAAAACATCTAAATTATTTCAACTTAATACGATGAGCACACTTTTTTCTCTGATGTTCGGTGTCCAACCCCGATCATAATTTTATTACACATATAAACTTGTTTATTCCATGACTATCAGCTTAATCGGAATATTATTAATTTCAAATTAGACTGATATGCAGGGTGTCTCGTAGTCGCTTTCAATATCTTCTAGAACATCTAACCATCACTTTGTTTGCTTTTAAATTAATATACTTTCATATATATACACTGCGAATCACTTAAATAAGATTCATAATATTTTTCTATAAAGTTTTGGAAAATAAAAGGTCTTCCAATAAGAGTGATATGATTTCTTTAAAAAAAACACACTTATTGTTAGGGAAATTCAAAAGTTTTTTTATTTAATGTGAAGTACAATCGATACCATTAAGTTCTAAATAAAATGTCATTCAAATGGCCTCCCGACTTCTTCTGCGGGAACGAATTCGATGAACCCAATTTTCGAGCACATTTTCCACTAAATCAAGTCGTATGTAAAGCTTATAGAGAGTTTGGTTTATTTCGAAAAACCAATGACTCCAAATAAACCCAGAACAAATAGTATAATAGTCTTAAATCACAACTTCTTGGATGCCATTCAATATCACAATTTCTTGAAATAATCGAATCTCTTAACTTTTCGCGCAATAATTCAATTGCTGCATTTGCTGTGTGTCACGTAGCCCCGTCTTGTTGGAACCAAATGTTGTCAAGATCAACTTCTACCAACTTCGGCCATAAAAACTTGGTTATCATCGATCTATACGGCCAGGTTGTGGTTTGAGACAGTCCCAATTGTTGAGAACGTCTTGGAATCTACAAATTATGGTCTTCAGCAACACTTGCCTGAACGGGAGCAATTTTTGCATTACTTCGAGCGGTTCTTTGCCTAATTGGCACTTGAACATTATGTAAAGAAAAGTTAAGCTCAATACGACCATAAAATGGCAAAAGGGCACAAAAAGTTGCAATTTGAGAACGATTATTTTGATAATAAAACTGAATAATTTGTACACGTTATTCTTGCGTATATCTCTCAATGATGAAATTGTAAACACTACTGAATACAATGAAAAACAAATGACAGATATGTTAATTCTCGTATTCTATTTCTGTTGAAAACTTGGTTAAATAGTTGATATTCTTCCCAAGTAGTGTCCACTTTACGAAAATTGTAAAGATGGACAATTGAACGCTGATGAGAGGTGTAACGGCCTTGAAATCGGTACTGCTACGTGCTGCTAAACTGATTGGATATAAATAATAATATTTTTCAACATAAAAAAATAACTCTTAGTAATTTGAATTTTCATTAATTCAACAAAACTGAACTTGAGCCTGATAAAATTACTTTTCATATGTACATAATAAATAAATAATAGACCACTATATCATATTTTGTACTTAAGAAGTTATGATTTCAAAAGTTAATTTTATATATTTTGGGGGAAACTTTAATAATGCTGCATTTAAATGGTTGCTAAAAACAATTCTAAATTTATTGAATAAACAACTACTTTAGCAAAACAATAATAGAGCGAATAAACCGCTCATAATGAAATAAAAATTTTGAAATTAAATTCCCAATTTAAACGATTCACAGTGTGCATACGAACTTGAAGATTTGTACTTCCTACTCACTCCTTTTGGAAGTTGAAACAAAAATTATGAAAAGAAAAGAACAGTAGAGAATTTCTCATTTGATGTCATGTTATGTGTTGATTTTTCAGTTTATTTTATGGTCACATTGCGTGACAGTAATTACAAAATAAATGCAAACATCTGCTAAAGATCACATAAACTTTATTGAAAAGCAAAAAAAAAAAAAAAAAACCTTACAACACACTCTGCATACACATGCATGTGATATCTTGTAGACAGTGGAGTATGCATGATATTAATATCAAAGTAAAAATTAATTTAAAATTACACTTATGAAGATAAAGAGAAAGAAAACACAAGCAATTTAATTTTATAAGCAAGTCAAAAAAAAAAAAATATAATTGCAAATTTCGACCTTTATTTAGTTCCGCATGAATTGAAAAACGGAAGTGCCAACAAATAGGATTTCTAAAAGTGAACAAATATTTATCAACTATATGTTTAAAAGGCCCTCTATAGTTTATTTCGTATAATTAGTTGTGATAAAGACTTTTCGAGTAGGCAAACTTCACTTGAGTAACTTTTACGGCATTTAGTAAAGCGAATTAAAACTTCTTCAGCTTCAAGGTGTGTCGATTAGTGGATTCGATCAAATGGCTGGACCTCATCGAGGCCAAGACATATTTTCTCAGCTAAGCCACTATTTAAGACAACCAAAGCGGAAAACCTTTAATCGCAGCCGAATGCTGATCATGCACTTAATATAGATTGTAAAAAATAATTTTGCGTGTCATATAAGTTGGGTTAGTTTTTTAAATATTTTGGTTTTTTCCCCTGTTAAACGGTTTTCCAATAGGGATGATATGATTTTGAAGTGACGTTTTGTGGTTAGTCTCGAAACATCATGATGTCAGTTTAACCCTCAGTGAAGTCAAATTTTTCTTTGCCTGTTCAATTATTACGAGCATATAGATTTTCCTTTCTAATAATAAAAATAATAATTTAATTTATAAAAATTAAATTTAAGAAAACGTACTTAAGCCTGAAAAATCAAAATTTCTTTGATTATATATGGAGGATATTAAGCTCTATTAAAGCTCTTAACTACTTATATGTCTGTTTTCAGCTTAAAATAGTTTCAATTTAAAACATAATGAGTCAACTAATCACATCATACATAAAAGGGAAAATATCTAAATCCTCTACTCTAATATGATTATCTTTAAAATGCAAAAAAAAAAAATCAAACTTTCTTTGTTCTAAAAGCGAAACATAAGAATGAACGAAAAAAATAAATTTACTCTTATAGAAGAATACTTTATAATTTAAGAGCTCGTGTATGACAGGATGCATCAAATTATATATTTGCAGTCAATAAATCTTTCTTTAATTCTTATCATTCACTTTAGTTTTTCCTTTCATAGAAATGAAACGAGTGAAATTGAAAATACCAAACAAAAAGCATGCAATAATGCATGTTTGTGAATGTGTATGTATGTGTAGGCATAAAGTGAAATTTTGTGCAAGTCTCAGCTGTTTTTCCAATTCATTCATAAGCCCAGTACAGTACAAATTAAAATGGCATGTGCGCCTAAAAACCTTATGGTGCTTTCATCTATTTAATGCAGAGAGATAGACAGACAGACAGACAGACAGACAGACAGACAGAGAGCCATACAGAGAAAGGAATAATGGACAGACAAGCAAGACAGACGGACTTAGGCATGCTTTAAGAAGTAAAGAAAATCATGAGCAAAATAAAAAAAATATCAGATTGTAAAACTCAAACGAAAATAACATCCTTATGATGTCGTGTTGTCATTGAAGGGCTTTTAAAAATATTCTCTTGGGCATAAACGACGGCCCACAAATAATTTCTCATACCAAATCGCCTGCAATATTTATTCAGCTAGTTGTGCCTATTGCACTTATACGAACACGTCTATTGTCAGTAGAGTTCAGTATTTTTTTTTTTTTTTGCTGTATTCTTCTTTTGAGTTCTTTGTCAGTATCACAAATATTCAGAAAATTAACTGTTCGCTAGTGGTTATCTTTTGTAAGTGAAGAGCAGGACAAAAATAATTTGTCTGGCTCATCGCAGACTTTTCAAATAATTTTCATTTCAATGAGAAAATTTTTCCGGTACCCTACAGTGATAATGTAATGATTAATACATTTAACAACAAGATGAACTACTACCTGGTAGATATTTCATTGCTAGAAACTATAGATGTATAGGGAAACATATTGATTTAAAATTTTGTTCACTTATATTCAATATGACATTGTTGTTTTCTATAATTCATTAATCATTGTAGGGCATTTAAATTTTCTTGTTGAGTCACTCATTTGTATGCACCCGACCGTTACTTAAGCATACAATAGCATTTTTCCAGCTGATGCTTGTAGTGAAACTGAAAACTAAACGATGCTGCAGGATATTGCACGCATACACACACAAATAAATTTGCTTACATTTTTATTAAAAAGGCGGTTGCCTGATATGTTTGCTGTTGTTTATTCATAGATTTTATATCGATGCAAGTTACTTTGTGGTAAAAAAGGGGCGTTTAAGACTATTAAAAAAGCAGCAGAAACGATACTCCTTCCCACTAACCAGAGTATTTTTCCTAGCATTTTTTTTTATATAAAACGCATTTAATCCTTCCAACGCTATCGCAACATCAATTTTTTTTTTGCATTCACAGCTCGTGTACTGCTCATTGTTTTTTCTTTATTGTTTGAAGGATATTTGCTGTATGCATTTATTTATACATACATATAAACGAACACAGACAACGTAAATACATACCCAGTGAACATATTTGTTCTATACATCTGAGGTCTGAACCATTAAGTGAACTGTTTGAAATTATCTTATACCTTTAGTAGAACAGTTGGGAAGTTTCTGAGAATTTTTTAATAAGTGATCCGATAATCGTTAGTTTAGTTTGCACTATGGAAATTCAATTTAATTTATTTTTCAGATTTAAGAGAAATATAGAATATCCGTGCGATATTTTCCGTAACATTATCTGCTTACGATTTTCGTAATAATTCGCATTTATCACTTTACATTTTATGCATAATTTGGTGAGTTTTTAAACTTAAAAAATGTGGGTAAATATTGTGTTATTAGCTGCCGCAAGTAGCAGAATAGTCCTCTATATCCATTTCTGTAGAAAGAGAAGACTCGTTTGATTGAATCTCTTTAAATAATCTGACAATAAAACTAGCTGTGTGTCAGAGGTATCAGGAATAGGAGCTTGAGAATAAGTGTTAAGGTAGTCAAAGGATGCCCTCAGGGTTGTCTCCCCGCCGCTGTGGAACATTTCTGTAGATCGTCTTATGCGAAAACTGTAATTAATGGACATGCAAAAGGATAATAATAAAGCAATAATGGTTTGTGGCAGACTCATGGATATTATTCTAAGCATCGTGAGACATCATCGTAGTCATACATATTAGTAGATCAATACACAAAAACTAACTGCAAATACTATCAAATCAGACTATTGACTCCAAGAAGAAAATATATATAGTTTAATGCCTTAAGTCATATTAGATCGGATAATAATGGCTCCAGGAATGTGGAATGACCACCTGATGGAGAAGGTGTGGAATTACGCTTAAGGCTGCACTTTGCATCTATAAAACGGTGGTTTGACTCAAAATTTCTTACGCAATACTTTGCGCATTACCAACAGCTTTTTACAAGACAGTTAAGCGGGGCTAAGATGGGCTTCAACTCGACACAAGCTATGAAAGCAATGCTAGTCTTGTCGCCAAAGAATTTATTTATAAAGAAGGCGGTGGCAAGGTTAATACTGCAGATGAAAAGTGATGTCACAAGGAACCACTATCTAAAACTTTATACATATGTAAATATAAAAGCTAGGATAGTAATATCCTATCGGAAATATCTCATCGGACACTTTGGCGAATGTTAAAATACAAAATGGGTGTTTAGAGACTTGAGGGTGGTTTTGGCTGAAATGGTTAGCGCGTTGTCTGCTGAGCAAACAATGACTTTGGGCCTGGGTTCAATCCCTGGCCAGAGCAAGTCATTCAACATCATTAATTTCTCTGATGTGCTTTAGTGAGACATTGTATTAATTGCTGTCGGACTATTTAAGTAATGAAGGCATAGCACTGGACACTAAAAAACAGTTCCGGCAGCGATTTATACCTGTCCAAGCTTATGTACACGTTTAAAAATGGTGTTGTAGGTGCCACACTATCATACAAATCTGGTGCCAAAACATCTGGTTGACAATAAATACTCCTCTGATCGCATGAAAACTATCATTTTATGAAAATTTTCATAAAATTTTACAAATCGCACGACTTGCCAAAAAATCTGTCACACAGTTGCATTTTTAGTCCACACTACCATACATTTTTAGCACACGTGTCATATTTTGCAAATAGCGCGACTGTGTAGGATAGTGCGGCACGACCTTAATGCAGCTTAAAAAAAACTTAATGCGTTAACTTAACACCAAAGGCACCTCAAAAAACAGACTTGCAAAAGAGTTAAGTCTTCTAAATTATCAATTCTCTACCCTATCCCTCTCCCTGAGTTCAGTCACAATACACTGTATACGTAGGGGTCATCCCCTGACTGGTGGTCCTAATTAAAAAAAAAAAAAAATCAGTATTTTTACTGATTGGTCTCTTATGCAATGATACACAAGGATCAGCTGTTCAATGAATTATATTGACCATCTAAAGAGTCTTGCATTTAGTAAGGGGAACTGCTGGCTCATAAAATAAATAATTATACTGATTGAGGAAAAAAAAAAATCCATCGCACTGGATATTCGGTCGAATGTGCACTTCAAACTAGTGTAGTATTTGCTTTCAAACTTAATAGCTTTGATTCTGTTGATAATTTAGTACTGCTCTGGTTAAAGGACACATCAGTTGAGCAAATGACGTTGTAAAATAGAGATCTACTGTGACATTTTTCGGAGCAGTACCTACTATTACATCAAAATCATTCTGCAGAGTGATTGAATTTTAAAAACCTGGAAATATGTGGGAGATGACAACAAGTAGGTTCTCCTAAAACCCCATGAAGCCTTTAGACAAGACAGCGGTTAACAGTATTTTTTTTTTTTTTGTAACTGGATAACCTTAATCTGGAAATGAAAACATCAGGTGCCACCTGGCTCAGATTAATATCGTCCTGTATTTTACATGTAAAGTATGTGTGGAAGAATGTGATAGAATTGCGTGTGAGTGAGTATAAATCTTTAGCTAGAAGTTGACTGAGAATCACTGGCGAACTTACGTTAGCTGTGTATTCTATGTGGCATTAAGTTCACTTTCCTCAGTGATACGCAAATATACCAAATGGTGTCCTGAACTATAAAAATACGTAAATCTCTCAAAACGGATTACGTTACATGTTTACCATTATTATTTATCTGGTGTTGCTGCAAAATAATATAAAATAATAGAAAATAAAGGTACTTTAGAAATTTTTCAAACCTTGATCAGAAATGCCTTTAATTTGGTTAAGAACTTTTTGTAATTCATACAGAGTTCATTTAGACATTTCAAGAAAGTTTTTAGACTTTTCTTGGTTTTATGGTGATTTTTTTAACCGAATTTGGGGACATAAAAGTTTGCTGGTTATTTTTTGCTGCACGTCGATTTTTACATGGAGATTGCGAATGTTACTTATTGATGCAAACGTCATTTGATTGTCATTGTTAAACCGGAAATACACACTTCAACTCTTAAGTCTGATGTTGTACAAATTGTATTGATGATATTGATTTTAGCTCGTGCCTCAATGTGGCGATAACATTCGCAATACACAGATGATGAGTATGGCAAATAAGCGCTGCTTGTCTAGTCATTGCAAAATGTTGCAAGGATGTCATTGTCGCAATGGAGATTATGTACCGTATGACAGACTGCATGAGGAGCTCGGGAAAAATAACAATTAATTGTTGGTAGTTATAATTGGGTGGTACTTATGAGTTTTTTTTTTTCATTATAAGATTTATAAGATTTTTGTTTAATGCAAAAAAAAAAATATTTATTTTTAGGAGTCTGCTTTAAACAAATTTGTATGTTTTTTTAATTAAGGCACAGCATCATTATGTGGTTTCCTCTACTAATTAATTATTTTAATTAGATATATTTTCAAATAAGTTATCCTACACAAACACACACGAATAATTAAATTTTTATTACGGAAAATTTAAGAATTCAATAAGGAATTAAGTTTCTTTTATGATTGATATTCAGCAAGAGCGTGTGTTTTGCATACATAGATGCAGTTAACATTAATTTCACAAAACTTACGCTTTTATTCATGGAAGTTTCAGCACTATCAGCTTAAATATTTATAATTTATTCTTGCAATATATGTTAAGTTTGTAGTAGACTATACTGATTCTGGTTTGAGTGTTTAAAGATTTGCCATAAAATATTTTAAACTTATAAGGAGAAAAATTTAATTGTAATAATTTTGTATAAAAACTAAAAAATTTAAGGATAACAGTGTAAACTACAAATTTAACTATAAACATTTTAAAACTGCCTTCAACGTGAAGAACACCTCTTCACACAAGTACACCAGGACCCTCCTTTACGTTTTCCCTTTAAGGAAACCAGCGTTATTTTTCCGCAAATAAATTTTTCTTAACTCATAAATTTCTAATGTTAATCATTTAGATTTATTAATTTAATATTATATTATATTTCAGATACGAAAATTGTCATCTCCTACGCACAATTGTTAACTAAATAATCCTTAAGGAAAACTGTTAACTAAAACATTTTGTATACAATAATTTTATTTTTCCTTTCACAAGCTAAAAATAGAAAACGGAAAATATCAACCAAAATATAAATTTTTAATAGCAAACGAATAACTATCAATTCAAACGTTTAACACTAATCATTGTTTAGTGTCTACCAACAGTTAAAGTGTTGGCGTCGTTTGCCACACCATTAAAAATTCATGATCTCAAGTGGTGGTGCAGCATTAGAATACCATGACTTTTCTTATCTCTTCTGTTTGTACAAAAGTGCGACTGTGTCTACCAAGTATTTGGCAGCAGCAGCAGTTGTATCATACAAATTGTGTGTGTAATTTTCAGGATCTTTAGTTTTGCCCGTAAATTATTTTTGTGTTTATTCGCTTTGCTTTGGGTTGGTTATAAAATTCGGTATCTTTTAACATTTGGTTACATATTTCACAAATTTCTTATTTTTATAGTCGATTTTTAAGTGGTTTTTCTTTTTGAAATTATGAAAATATGACGATGACGAAGATGATGATGTTGTTTTTATTTTCCTAGTATTTTCATTAAGGATGTTTTGTTTGTGTAAGGGTGCGTTTAAGATATTCTAAATCGTATTTATTTTTATATGCGTTGTATATATTTTGTTACAAGAATATATTGGAATTTGAGCACAATTGTTTTCATATATTAATAAAAATGATTAAAAGTGGTTGTAGTATTAACGACGTAGAAAATGTTCGGCGACTGGGCGCCTTGTTACAAAAAAAAGTTGTGATCGGTTATTACATATGCAGTTTAATACTAAAACTAAACTAAATCTGTGGCTGCACTAGAATTGATCTAAACCTGAACTAGAACTACACTAGTAATGAAGTAAATTGAAACTACAGATGCATTAAAGATTAGCATCAGTGCCTGTTTTGTGGCCTAACCTGACGGAACTCTCAACACCGTGTAAAATTGAGTGTTATTGATGGTGCACTACTTGATGTTCAAGTAACATTTGTCAACTTCTTATGAATGGACCACCAACTATGAATTAACACTATTCAACGCTTTTCTAAAGTATTTCCGCTAAGGTTTATGTCGCTTAGCAACAGCACAGAGAGGCTTAAAACTGTTGAATTGAGTGAAGTTTAATCAGTCACCAGCACTGTTCAAGCATCAGGCATTTAATTAATACCTATTCCAACGATTTTGGTTGCAACCCCAGCTACTGAGTGTACTACTGAAGGAGACCTCACCCATATAAATCAGGGAACCTCGCCACCATTCAGGGTAGCACGATGCTATTATATTAATATCGCTACGCATCGTAAAGCGATTTGAATATAAAACCCACTTTCTATCGACTTTGATCTTGGATGGAGGCCGTAAGTGCCTGTTCATCTTCTATTTACTGCTTTACTTACTTTTTGACAGAATGCTGGTCCTAATTAAAAAAAAAAGAAAAGCTACATTAATCGTGTTTATCTTGATATACGAAATTTGTACTCCTAGGATGCGCTTTGCAAAGAACTACCACAGTGGCACTAGCGCAAAATCAAATTTTTATTAATATTATAATTTAAATCCAAATAGGGTATTGCTCTGCTTAAGGAAAAATATTAAAAACTCTCTTCTCTAAAATTAGCTTTTTGCCACTTACGATATAATCGCATATATGGCTCGATATGTTCAACATTATCATTTCAATGGAAAGAAAGCTACATCCCCACTATTAAAAGTTGTGTTCACCGTATTTAAATATAAAAAAAAAATCCTTATAAGGATAGAAATAATCGATCTTTCTTTAATTAGTTTCCCCCAATGCAGGGAATATAATGGAGAACATTTAAATAACGACTAGCGGATTTGTGTATGTCGGGACAAAGAGTATCACACTAACTGCATTTTTTTTAATATATACATAAATAAAATATGATACTTTAATCGTCCTTATTTACATGAAAGATTTAAATGAACACACTTGGCAACACTTCAATGTTTAATATATGATAATAAATAAAAACAAAAATTCCCCACCTAGCATTCGTTAGTAGAAATAAGTCGCGTATTCTATTTGTATATGTATTTGCAATTATGTATAAATGGAATATGTAGTGACATTCAACGAAGCTACCTAACAAGTAGTGAAAGCATTTGCACATGAATACTGACGAGGTTTAGTGGCTTCTACCGAAAACAACGTATATTCTATTCATTAAATTTTTCCTTTGCTGCTCGAAAAATGGGCCTGTTCGGAAATGCATCACTGCACCGCATCTGATGCCTTGTATGTTCTAAAAATCAACGGCTGGTAACACTGCATATGCTGTTTTGTATCAGCTGTGCAAACAAATCACACATTCGCATCAGATGCGGCGCAGCGATGCATTTCCGAACAGGCCCTATGTTAACAATGTCTACCTAATAGCATGTATAAATATTAACGAAAACAAAAGTATTTTGTTATTTAAACTGCTCAATTGATTCAGTACTAAAAGGAAAAAATAAATTTTGCAATTTTGATATAAAATATATGTACATCATCAATTTCAAAAGTCTGTTGTAGTCTCCGCTTATAAATGACCTAAATTTTATTTTCTCTATATATTTTTTATTAAAAGATCTAAATCTTTAATAAAAATTTTCCACCTTTTTAAACATTTTATTTCCATTTGATTAAATTGTTTTAACGATACGAAACCCAGCCAATACGATATCATCATCATCACCTACCACCACCATTAGAAGTAGTATTAAACTAATATTACTCACACTGCCATCACATACATTCAATACATACACAATTTTGTACATACATCAGCTAGAAATATGAAAAACAGGCAACATAATTGACAAAGATTTGAACACGTGCGCCTTTTATTTTGGTTATGGCTGCTTAAGCTTCCGTTTATGCTCTGCTTTCATTTCTTTCTTTCTTAACAACAAATAAATTATATATATTTTTTTTGTGTTTCATAGATTTCTAGGCTGCTTAGTGCGGAAAATTGTCTGTCAATTTGCCAGTTTCCAGCCTAAGCTCTGCAAAGGCGTTAAATGACACTATAAAGAATTTATAGCTGCGAAAAAGAATTGTTGCGTTAAAGATGAAGTGCCGATTCTACTTTATTGTATGAATTCTGCCGTGTTGTTTTTTGCTAGATCATCAAGTCTAACAACACATTTTTGTTTGTCATCACAACTGGCTTTTCTTTGCTCATACTGTGCTTCTCTTGACTAAACTGTTAAAATCAATATACTTTAAATCTTCAAAACCACACGTATTATGAAGATTTTCACTCAATATATTGTTAAACAGCATTAACAAGAGAGTAGTGGTAATAATATGACAATATATTTAATGTGTGTTTAATAGAAATAACACTAGACAACCGGGAAGTTTAAACAATTTCATATATTGTTTTTATTCATTTTTAAAATACACTGGCTTAGAAATTTGATCTTTTTTTGAATCACTTACAGATTTTGTTATGTATAACAATATATAATTTTCGATAATGACCTACAAAAAATCAATGAACACAAAAATAAATATTTTATTATTATACTAGATGATTATCCGGCTTTGTCCGGAAGCTATTTTCTTATATGTGGGAACCATTCTCCCCACTCATCAACCCATTTTTCCAATTTTGATACGCGGACGTAACACCATCTATCATTCAACAACATAAATAATTTTCTTTTACTTGAAATACGAACGATAACGCTTCTCGTGAATAAGGCTGACTTAGCGCCATCTTACTGTCAATATGATGCGACGCTTCTCGTAAATGAGACGGACATAGCGAGGCGGACATAATTTATAATGTATTAATGAGAACTATAACCTGTCGTTGGTCTTCGAAAATTCTAAGCTGAAGATAACGTCAAATAAACGGTATGCTGATCCTTCAGAGATGCATGTAGATTTAAAGTGAATTCCTTTGCGGTCTTTTAAAATTATAACCGGTTGAACCATATGTTTTTAAAAATTCCTATATTATTTTCTTATAATTCAAGCTTTCATATTTGTACAATGTCAAATCACTCTTTTTTACAAAAAATTTTATTTATGTATATAATATATTTTTTGTATTTCAAACTAATTCTTGCAATACATAATTTTTTTTTTTTGCTCTTAGTGATTCTGTAGACTTAACAACATTCCAATCAAAATTTTTAAATTTTATTTGGAGCTTTACCAAATCAAATCAGTAGATGTCATTAATAGTCGACCTTTGTTTGACTAATTTAATAAAAGTTGTAAGAAAAATAAACAGATTCATATCATATAAATAATATTTTATTATGTTATTCTAAAATATTTTTTAAAACTTGGGAGTTGAGTTTGAAAACTTTTCAAGAATGATGGGAAGGATGATCTACTCTTGAGTTGTCTAAGCAGCCAATGAAATGCAGCATATAGATAAGCTAACCCATAACAAAAAAAGCATTTTTTAAAACATAAAATTTTTGAGTTTGAATAAAATGTAATAATTTTTAAACTTTAAAATAATTTAAATAAGTCGCAAATTTTTATAAAATTAAAAGTTGAGCAAAGAATTGCTTGAATAAAATGTTTGCTAAATAATCGTATATGCTAATCTTAAAGGTTTTATAAAACATTTACCTTATTTATAGAAAAATCATTATTATAAGAATATAAAAGGATGTATTAAGTATTTAATAGGGTCTTCCTTATTATGAATTAAAGCTCTAAGTAATTATTAAAATTTATTTTAATTAATGTAAAACTTACCATACGTTTGGTATCAGTACGTGCTCCTTTGTTTATGTTATGATTTATGTAATTTAAACTTTGCCAAATTTTTATGAATTTTTCTGCTTTAATTCTAATTTTACATACAGATTTTTTTATTTTACGGTGATGAAAATCATAGAATACTTGTGCTGCTGCCGTAATACCACCCCCAAATTTTATTTGTTAGAAATAAAATTTAGTTACTAGGTATTTTCTTCAACTTTTTCTTTTTTAACTTCAATAGAACTAATTGCCAAGAATGTAATTTGCTAGAAAACCGCATTTAAATATAAACGATTATGATAGTAGAAAATTAAAATTTAAATAAATGATAATTCTCTAGAGAAAATTTGAACGCATTCGGAAAACTATGATTGCTTTTCTCAGCAAAATGAAATTGCAATTTTAAATCGTGATAGATATTTGTAAGCATGTTTCAGGTGGTGGACTCTACCTCTGCAACACTCGTGCATGCACAAAGTAAAATATTAGATTCATACTTGAATGAAAATTTGTTTACCAATTGATGACAAATAGTAATATGAAATAATTTTGTGTAGTTTTCTAGTTTTGTGAAAACTACATTAACTTTTTTTATTATTGGTACAGTACAGACAGGCACAAAATTCAGCCATGTAAATGATGTCAGTAGGGATGCCAGTGTTGTATTAGGACGCATAATTAGTGGGAATTTTTAAAAAAAGATATCGTCACCTAAAATTCACAAGACAGTAAAAGATAAAAATTAGATTTTTATCAGTTGAGTACCTCCACTTGTTATAATAAAAACAACATTACTGTATTTATATTAGCGTTTCAAAAACATTTGTTTTTTAACCTAAATTGTAAATTTCTAAGAAGCCACTGTCTTGTTTCTTTGTCTTTATTTTGCAAAGTATTTATTGGTAATTCATTATTTAATTTTCGGTGTCTCCAATTCAACGAAAAGTTTAAAAACATGCGATATGGGCAATTCCATCTTGTAGAATTTTTTATATTTCAGTAAAATTTCCGCTTAGCAATTATATAAAAAAATATCTGTAAACAAACCAAAAAATTATATATGTATTACATATGTAGTACATTCGACAAAATCACTTAAGTCGACATAAGACAATTAATAAAATATATATATTTATAACTACAGAATTTAAAAAAAATGGTATAATCAGCAGATTACTATCATGTTAACTTATAAGAATGATAATGTATGACAAAAGTTTTTTATCTTCACATGTATTAATTATGATTGGAACAGCAGGTAATCTCAACTGTTTCGAAAAACTAAAAAAAAAGAAAAAGAAAACTTATGATCCTGGGCCATTAATAATGAGCATTTTTGTATTAGTTTATGAATATTCTGTTTCCCTAAACGCATTAATGAAAAGTCTCATTGTACTCGTTAATAGTTGTTATAATAAAAATTTTCGAATACATACAAAGTTATTTTGTCACCACAGATACGGTATAGAAAAAAACTAATAAACATTTTTTAAAAACAACAACATAAACATGATAAATATTAATAATGAAATACACACGAAATTGAAAAAAAAAAATCGTGAAGTAACTGCTGCTGCTCATTTCTCTTTTAAAATAAAGGATGTCATCAACACAGACAAAAAGCAGCAGAAATGACAAACAGGATATTTCATCAACACAGAGATATTCATACAAACAGAATCTCACATAAAAATTATCAGAACATTTCATCAGAATCAGCAAAAAAATTTGTTTATTTTCCTTTTTTTAACATAACCAACATTAATGAAACAGTAGCAGCAGCGAGAGCATCACCATCATCATCATTATCAATAAGACACAAGCACACAGACACATACTTACATAGTTACCAGAACGTCGTTGTGCTTTATCAATGTTTAACGATTAAAAATCAGCACTCAACAGCCAACAAAAAAAGGTAAATTTTCCTTTTTAAGCTCCCCTCGTTTGTAACAACCAAAACAACGCTGTTTGTTGTTATTGAAAAAATCATGCGAAAGGTAATTTCCCTTAAAAAAAGGTAAAGTTTTCTTTTTTTATATATAAAATTTTATTCAAAGAACGTAATATTTTTTTTTGCTGCTTATTTTCTAGATAAATATAATATTCACTTTATTGATTTTCATTAGAGGGTAAATGTAAAAGAAAGCGAATTTGTTGATAGGGAAGTAACCAGGGAGGGAGGAAGGGTGGTTGAGGTAGATTTTAAGGATTTCTAAATATAAAAGTGTTGCTAGAAGTTTTGGTAGGTGGATTTGAAGAATGGTTAGAATTTAGTTTGTAAGTATAAATTTGCATGTTTTACGCCTCATTTACTTTTATCTTTTTGTGTTGCTATTATACTTCAAAGTTGTTGTTGTTGTACATACATGAAATTAACAGTCCTTTTGGCAAAATCATCACAAGTAACATTTCGAAAAAAAATTTGTAAACAATATTTTTATTGATTTTAAAATATTATTGTTCTAACTAAGAAATACATATCAGGGAAGTGCGAAAAAAAATTGCATTACCAGCTTTATTTATAAGAATACAATTTTCTAAACGGTTAAGGCTGTTTTAGTGTTCGCCAGGTAAGTCAGAATTTAAAATTGTCAATATGTCGACATTGTTTTTTTTTTATTAGGACCAGCAGTGCATGGTGCCGGAACTCAGGGAGAGGGATAGAGTAGAGAAGAAAGATATTGAAAATTTAGAAGGCTTAACTCTTTTACAACTCTGCTTTGAGCGTTATGTTAATTTTTATAGCAGTGTTGAGACGCCTCCTGTGTAAAGTAGAGGCAATAACTTTGTTAAGCGTTAATAGCAGGCATTTTATTAATTGGTTTACTTCGCCGATGTTTCTGATAACCGACGAAGGAGGGCGATGTTGTGTGCATTAGCTTGGAACAGCATCAATCGCTGTCGGAAAAGTTTTTAAGTGACCAGTGCTATGCCTTCATCACTTAAATAGTCCGACAATAATTAATACAATAATGTCTCCTAATGTACCTTAGAGAAATTAATGATGTTGATTGACTTGCTATGACCAGGGTTTGAACACAGGACTCAAGTCATTGTTAGCTTAGTAGTCAACGCGCTAACCACTGCAGCCAAAACCACCCTAAAATAACTTTTTTAAGTATGTTTAACATAAAAGCAACACATCACTTGGAAAATCAAAATTTTTTTATTTAGAATATTTATACTGAAAAGGGTTGATGTATAAAATATACACTTTTGTATTAATAAATAAAAATTTATGAGGCACTGTAGAGTTTTATTTTATGGACCAGTCTGCGTTGATGGTGAATACCGACATCGTATGAACCATGAGCTGTATGAGCTATACCGTGACATTGACATAGTTAAGCGTATTAAGATACAACAATTACGTTGGCTAGGTCATGTTATAAGAATGGATGAAAATGCTCCAGCAAAAAAATCATACAAGAACGTTGCTGATGATGGCTCACTAAGAAGAGGACGACCAAAACTTTGATGGAAAGACCAAGTAGAAGAGGGCATCTCCAAACTTGGTGTCAAAAATTGGAGGAGAAACGCAGAAGATCGAAGCGTTTGGCAATCTATTTTAAGGTCGGCCAATGAGTACAACAACTTGTAGACGGCCACCTAAGTAAGTAAGTAGAGTTTTAGCATATGACATAACATAAGATATAAAAAAAATGTCGTGTCATTTTCATCTGTACATGTTGAGGCGGAAATATTTTTGGATATTATATTCCTAAACTATAGTTTATCTACCTTTCGATTCTTCTTCTTATTCTTCAGGCTTCGCTATCAAGGAATTACGAAAGAAAACCCTAATCTGATCCTTAAGAGGTGCCTAGTCAACGTCTTACATGGCGAGATATTTTCTTTTTTTTTGCAGTAGCAAGAGCAAAGAATAATTAAAATAAACTGCATGTTCTCCTATAACCAGAAAATAACAAATAGAAGGTTCCATCTGGTCCCTGCCTAAGGAGAAGTGCTTTAGACAACCTACTTGTAGCAGAGTCAAGCTTATCCAGACCAGGCATATTTTAATACACTGAAAACGCTTATAAAATACTTGCCCGCAATGATCACATTACATTTGACAACGACACCATACTTAAATAAAGGGTGTTTTTTTTATAGACGTATAGAACTTTGAAATGGAAAAAACAAAGCTGAATTTTTTAAATTGACATGCAATTTACTTTATTCGAATGATAGTTTTCTGGCATTGACTACCACGATTGGTTTGTAAGAAGCCTAATCTGGAGGTCAAATTTTCAATGATTTTTTCCAATATTTGTTGGCGTATATCGGCAATAACGCGGTGTTATATCGCACATACTTGAAGGGCAATTCACGGCTCTGTAAGGTGAAACTATGCGGTTACGAAACGTTTCCTCCAATAAATCAATTGGGGCACGAACTGTGTTACAAGTTGCGCCGTATTGTTGGTTAAAACCACACTTCCTGCACATCATGGCTGTTCAATTGATGAATGAAAAAGTTAATAAGCATGGCTCTATAGCGGTCACCATTGACTGTAACCTTCTGACCAGCATCGTTTTTAAAGAAGTACGGACCAATGATTCCACAAGCCCATAAAGCAAACCAAACAGTCACTTTTTCTGGATGTAACGGTATCTCAACATATACTTGAGGATTATCATCGCTCCAAATACGGAAGTTCTGTTGACGTATAAATTCAAACAAAAGTGAGTTTCATTGCTAAACAAAATTCAATTATTTCGTATTTCGAACAGAACGGGCTTGTTCGGAAATGGATCACTGCACCGCATCTGATGCGTTGTACGTTCTGAAAACCAACGACTGGTAACACTGCGTATGCTGTTTTGTATCAGTTGAGCAAACTAATCAAACATGCGCATCAGATGCGGCGCAGATATGCATTTCCGAACAGGCCCAACCATGATTTTGAAAATAAATTTGCACAATTTAGAAGCGTAGTTTAGGTGCCAATGTATTCTTGCTAAAATGCTAAACCAAACTAAACATGCAACACTTGACAGCTGACAAACTGTCCGCCACTTACAAAAGTGTTAAATTTCTATACCTCTATAAAAAACACCCTTTATAACGTCATGCGACAATAAAAAAATCACCATTCTTAGCTTCTTCATTAGTAGCAATGTTTGTTTCCAGCTCTGATTCATCTGGCTTTCGATAGCTTTTTTGACTTCAACATTAATTCCCTCAATCTATTTCAGGTAGCACCAAAATGGACTGAAATCACTGAAAGTAACCCGGCTAACGTAAACTTTCCTTTTATAATAAGCTTAAAAGAAATCCATACTTAAATATCTAAGGATGCACCATATATTTACATACAAGCATACATATATTTGTAAGCAATTCATAAATATTCTCTAAAGATATAAAATAATTAAGTCAAACCAAAACAGTATTCATTACTGCTTATGGGAATGATACAATTGATTTAATGCCATTTTCTTTATGTTTCTTTAGAAATCGTATACATATCTACTTGATTATATACAAATTATATTTTCGCACAAATATGAAAACTTTTAGCGGTGCTAATTGTGTTAATAAACTTTTGACTTTTAGGTTAATATTTATTCAGTATCGTGGTTATAAGTATGCCACAGTTGAGTAAGTTTTTAATTACATTAAGATTTGATGTACCTTTCATTGCTCTTTCAAAATTCATTCTTCAGAATGATCAAATCGGCAGTAACGTAGTTAAAAGCACCTGGAATGGTTTTTTAACACGTACCCTAATAGTGTTACAGTTGCAACGTCATTCTCTTTTGCAAACAATACAACTGGTTTTCCAATAAGAGTGATTTGATTTATTTAAAAAAATATACAATTATTGTTAAGGAAAATCAAAATTTTTTTTATTTAATGTGCAGCACAATCGATACAATTAAGTTCTTAATAAAACGTTATTCAAATGGCCGCCACGATTTCTACTGCAGAAATGAATTTGATGAACCCAAGTCGTTGTCATGAATGGCACATTAAATATTGTCTTGTAAAGCTTGAAGAGAGTCTGGTTTATTTCAAAAGACCAATGACTTCAAATAACCCCACAAGAAATAGTCTAATGGTGTTAAATCACAACTTCTTGGAGGCCGTTCAATATCACAATTTCTTGAAATAATCGAATATCCAAACTTTTCTCGTAATAATTCAATTGTTGCATTTGCTGTGTGGCGGGGCTACGCGTCTTGTTGGAACCAAATGTTGTCAAGACCAATTTCTTCCAATTTCGGCCATAAAAAGTTGATTATTATCTATCTATACCGCTCTCCATCGACAGTAACGGTGTTATGCCGTCATTTAGTTTTAATAAAAAAATACCACTTGTTAGATTGGTGGATGTTTTATAATTGAAATTCTTTATTGCTTGCTTCTTATGACATTTCATTTACAGAGAGTAGCGTTGCTAGTAAACGTACTCTGTATTTACTACTATTGCCATAAATGGCACTACAACGGTGTTACCAGCTTAATTTCGAAAGAAATACGGCCTTCAGCAACACTTGCCTGAACGGCATGCCATCTGAATAATTTTTTCAAATTTCCTCCTCTTTTGGAGGGAATATCAGATCTTCAGAAGCCGTAGACATAAACAAGGCACATTCTCCATTGATTTCTTTGAATCGCTAAACAGTACACAATTTTCCATTTGGAGCTCCAAGTAATTGTAGTTTAATGCATTTTTGCCTAAAGTATGTAATTTATGCATCCGTTGAAACATACCTGCAGTAGGAGTCCTCTTTGGCCGCAAACCCTATAAATGTAATTTAAAAGTGCGCTAAATAGAGTGTAGATATTAATAAGGACAGCCCACTGTTTCTGAGCCTAAGCTTAACAATAATTTTTCGAAGAATATTACAATCTAATAGCACCTAGATTAGCATTATATTAGCTGCTGTAGGTTTGAGGAAGGTAATTCAGGACACATTTATATCTAGAGATCATATAAAATTTTTACGGAACAAAATTTCTACTCAAAATTTTATCAGTACCAATTTTAATAGCAAGTCATCGCTTAAGAACAACGATAGATCTACTAACTATGATACTTTTATTATATATAATAAATATAATTATGAAATAAGTACATAATATAATAAGTATGTATGTATGTATGTAAATAAGTTAGAATTATAATGTCAATAGTTTTTAACAAACAAAAGTTAAGTTTTCATATCTTCTCTTAGACATAACCAGCAATAATCCTTAACACCTGTAAAACTGCTATAATATTATGATTAACACTTTAACAACATCCAAAGGCAGACAAACAATTATTTCAAACAAATAGTATTTGCCAAGATCCAAAATATTGTATACACAGTCACGAAACATTTATGTTAAGTTGATAACATTTGCTGTTAATTATAACAGAAAATAATTACCAATAAAAATGTCTGTATTACAGTCTGTAAAAATATCTAAAGAAAAATCTCTTATACAACGTTCTGGAAGAAAATAATCAAAATTAAATGGAACAGCTGAAATTGAAAAATAATAAATATTTTTAAAGAGCCGCCTTGGTCTGTAGATAGGTACTCTCTGAAAAAGATATATTTTTCACTCTTTATAAATTGGGCTTATTCGTTTGATACGAAATTTCTCTTTAAATCATTAACAAGAAATTTGCAGTGCGTTAGTCAGGGTTGTCAGAAGTGACGATTTCTCGCCTAACGTGGCAATTTTAAAACCTGTTTGGTGTCCTAATATTCGATTTGGCGATATGGCGATTTATAAAATTGTTGGCGATTTTGTTGGATATTTTTAATGAGCAATGCATCGTTCTAAAAAATCGTTCAAATCAATACAAAAAATAGTATTATTTCAATTCTGGTTTTAATACCCTCCTCATATATCTTTGAGAATCTTAAATGTGTTCGACTACTGTCTTAGGGGCTGTGCACATATTACGTAACGCCGTTTTCAGAGATTTTATAACTTTATACTGCAAAAAAAAAAAATTCAAAAATTTTGTTATTCGAAATATTTATCCACGCCATTAAAACCTGACTTGATGAGAGTCTTTCTGGGGTGTCAAAATATATTATTGATCATAAAAAGTGAGCCCATTACGACATTTGCTAACTGATCCTTTCGCTACTTCTATAAGGCTTTAAAAATATCCTCTATGACGAGGATTTTATAAAATATGTCGTGCACTTTCAAGTCACTTTTTGTTCAGCAATATTGTTGTAAAGTATGTAAAATATATTTTTATCTAGACATAAACAATACGTGAATGCCTAAAAAAACCTATTTTCAAATTCGGTTCCAAAATCTGGTTAAAAACCAGCTACAACCAAACCCGGTTACATGGTGGTAAAATATCGACCAGCAGGACAGAATTCTAGAGACTTTTCAATATTCATCAGCTGAACAACAACTTTGCTACATATCTTTTTAATAAATTGCAAAACAATTACATATTTATATTATTTCCGCAAAAAGAGAAGTTTGTTCAGCTAAAGACGTTTTAAAATATCGTTACATGTAACGAAAACCGCACTATATAATATATTTTTATATAAAATAATTTCGAACTCCTTTTTATTAATATTTGTTGATATACACATATGTGACAGCGCATAGAGAAAGGGAGCTAAGGGTAAAAATCAATTTTCACTTTTTTTTTATGTGCACAACATCTGAGCATCGAATGAGACCGATCCCATGCCCCAAAAGTGTTCCCCCCAGAGATATGCGCGTTTTATGAAAGTGATGGTACACCAAAGATACACGTATTTAAATCTTTAAAATGGCTCTCCTGAACAAAACCGGTTTTTACCCTTAGGTCCCTTTCTATTTTGCGCGTCACATACATACATATATAGGCTACAGATCGTAACTATAATAATCAGAAAAAATTTTAATAAAATATAATAGAAATTTCAAGAAACAAAGGAAAATTTAATATACAACATCACTTAGATTCAAGATACTCGACTGAATTGAACAAACGTTGTTTTCTGTGGAAAGCACTTAACCACGGCAGTTTTGTTTTTATTAATTTAAAGAGCAAACAATTTATGTATGTATCGAAGGCTTTAGCTTGTTGATATACGAATTATTTTCCAGTGCTTCCATACAATGAACATCACTGGCCAGCAATTTCAGTTTCATGTCTTAAATTTTTTAAGAGCAGGCGGTTATGAGTAAAAATGGATTCTAATAATAAAAATGTAATAAGAGAAATTGAAGAGAAACTAAAATATATTTTGCTTTGAGTGTTATTACATTGTTATAAAATTGTGCCGGCACTATGTTGTAAACTTTACAATTTAAAGCAACAATAACGCTGACTGTTTACAAACAAATCATTTAAAAAACAAACAGAGAATAATTTCCCATTTAAAAACAGGCAGTAACAGAGAGAGAGAGAGAGAGAAAGATTGCGAGCGTAAGTTTAATTTCGTATTAATGGAGCATTTTGGAGCTTCAATACAATATAATAATTTTAGGGAGCATTTTAATGTAGGAGTTTCGTTTAATTTTTTTCTGTTTTTACTTCATAATTTGTGTCTATAATTTTGGAGAGTTTGTTGTTTGCCACTTTGAGAAGGTGGAAGAAAAGCAACAAAACAAAACAGGTAACAAAATTTAATCAATAATATTAAATATTTAATGGACAGGTGTAGTTTTAAGTAATACATATTTCTAGTAAAAATTATACATATGTACATGTAACAACAAAAAAATGTTTTTGTAGAACTAATTGCTGCTGCTGCTTCTAGAGTAATGTATTACTTAAGCCAATATAACATATTATTATAAAAAAAATACAAAGAATTGAAAATATGTTTTTTTAAAAAAATTGAAGCCCTTAGTTATAATAAAAAATTATGATGCATGTATGTACATAAGATTACACTAAAAAATAAACCCACAGATCTGCTTAATATGGTTATTATTAATATTTCTATAGAAGAATTTTTAAATTTTGGTTTATTAAAAAAGTTTAATATTTAATATACATACATATGTACATATTTGTTGATCTCAAAAATTATTTGAGATTATTTTAATGAATGTACATACATACATATGTATGTATGTATGCATTTGTGAGTGTTGAACTGTTAATGTCAAATTTTACATTCTTTTGCTCATAAGTATTGTATTGGAGTAAATAGCACAAAACATTATATTACATTTTCAAACTCCTGCCCCTACTAACTCCTTATTTATATTATATACCTACATACGTACATACAACCATATCTATGTACTTACATATGTACATACATATACATATGTAGTCCAAAAGAAAGAATTGTTGCAAAGTAAAGGTAAAACTTGAGGAATCATATTAAACATACCGAAAAAATCATAACAAAATCTCAAAAATTTAAAAAAAAAATAGACGCAACTAGGTACTCTTTTGCTACTCAGTTATTTCGAAGAATATATAGAAAAAGTCTTAATAATAAAATAAAAACAAATAAAATACAAGCAAAATAATAAATTTAAATAAATTGCTCTTTATTTGAGTTATTAGCTGTGTTAAGCTCTTTTATTAAGAAATTGAGGGTGCAAGAACAATAAAAGAGAGAGAGAGTGCTCGGAAAAACCCATTCGTTGCGTTGCCTTTCATTACTCCCAGGTACCGTTATCACTAGGAAGACTTCCTCTTTGGGTAACGGAAAATGTATTAAAATTCTCTTTTTTTATGAGAAATGCATTTACTGTTGCATTTTCTTGTTTTTGTTAAAAGAGAAGATATACGGGTATGTTTTTTATTATATGCATATGATTTTCATGTTAGTTTTTAAGAGTAAAAAAGAGAAAAAGAGAAAGTAACTTTGTTGGTATTTGACAATTTTATAAACTCCGTTTGAATGGTGACTGAAAAAAAAAAACACTTCTTGTACACCAACAATATGTTAATGCCGCCTAAATGTAGCTTGTGAAGAGGAAAATTGTGTAGGGAAATTATATTTTTTTGTTGCTGGATTTGTATTTTTCTTGTATTTTTTTTTTTTAATTTACGTAGGGAGTATGTTGCGTTTTAAATGTACTCTTCTATTTTTAGAGTAGCAAACTCATAATTTTTGCGTACTCCAAGGAAACGGAAATTGCAAAAAACACCAGTCGTTATAAAACTCTTGATGTAGAAACGTGTCGCGTTTTTTGTAAAAATTACGTATTTAAACAGATACTTAATAATTTACGTGGTTGGAAAAAAAAAATACAAAAAATAAGAAGTATAAGCATAAATAATTAAACGAATAGCTTACGAGTGAAAATTTAAACTTCATTAGTTTAAGAGCAAAAAAATATTTAAAATCCACTTTAAAATATAAAGCTATTAATGAAAAATATTTAAAAAATATAAATAGTGAAAAAAGGTGTTTTGGTTTACTATTACATACATATACATATATATACATACATATGTACATAATTTAAGCAAGAAACATACATCAATATTACAAACCATAACAGGTAAAGTAGAATATTAAAAAATAAATATTGAACTTTTTAGGCTTTGAGTAAGGAAAAGCCGCCATATTACTTCCGTTTATGTCTGGCTTGTTATTGAATGGCATGTTTGGTTGAAAAACATTTATGTATGTACATACATACATACATACAGATATTAAATTCCTCAGCCCCTTTATGACTGAAACAGGTTTCAAAGCAACAGTGTGCTTTTATGTGTTTGTTTTTGTCCCCGGTATTGTTAACCTAACCTTACGCACTTTTTCATGCTGCTTTCCATAAAGACACTTTCCTCCTACCTTAATGCCTTATAAAAATGTATTCATATGCACATATGTATGTGTGTATATATATTTCTGTGTGGATAGGTCTTATTTCTCTTTTAATCCTTTTTGCTTTTCTAAAAACGGCTCTCTCTCTCTCTCTCTCTTTCTAATTCTCTTGCCTGACATATTTCCAACAAACATTCATTGACTTTTGAATGTTTTAAATGTTTGTGTTACGGTTTGTCTTTTTCAGTTTCTAACTGTACATATGTAGGCATGTCGTTGCAAAATATTGTTTATTTTTGTTAGAAAACGGTCTCTGTTCTCCCTGTTGCTGTAATATTCTTTCGCCTTTAGCATTTGTATATACATACATATGTACAAATATTGTAAGCATCGAAATGATAAGGATATAATATAAAATTTAAGCCGAACCATCGAATGTTCGTATAGATGGGTTAGATTTGTTGTACATAATCTTGACACTACATACATATCTATGTATGTTTCAGTTCGAATACAACTTTTTCTTGGACCATCTATTCCAAACAGACTATATTTGCATGGATTTGGGAAATTTTGTTAACTAACTAATATTAATGTGTAACCAAACGATAGATTAACTAAACAATATATTAGTTGAGCTATAAGTGCAAGTCTTAATAGCAACAATATAAGCAGCTTGTTTACAGTTCCATTGCTGTTATATGTATTCATGTAATAAATAATCCCAAATGTACATACATACTTAAATCAATTTTAAGCGTTTTCGATAAAAACGGATTTTCTTACATATATTATAAAATAGATGGATTCCAGTACGACTTATTTAATCCCTAAATATATAATTCAATCATCATGCAGCCAACTGAAAGCTATACAGATTTCTTTTATCTAAATTCAATCATTTCGCACACTTGAATCAATCCCCAATCGGGATAACTTAATCTCATTTACAACACAATTAAGATTTTTAATAACTAGCTAAATTATGTAAATGTTTTTCATAGCATTTCAATTTCAAATTTATTTTTGTTAATTGCTGGTATTGAGCATTAAGATACATGTTTGTAAAAATAAATTAAATTATATTTTTTTTCATTTCTGGTAGTGAACAGAGGCAGCTAAAAAGAGTTTAATTCCCTTTTAGGATTGATTGAAACAGCAGACACCTGCAACTAGTATGATCGAGCCTACTTATTCTCAAGCAGAAAATTCATCAACATCTGTAAATCATTTCCGTCATTTGATGCGAACTGAAGCAAACTCATATTTATTTCGCATTCTTAAAAAAAATTACAATTTTCTTCAGAAATGAAAATTTTTTAATTTAAATTTAATTGGGGTATTCACACAGTAGTCATAAAATCATATGTAATAAAATAACGGCACACCAAAATATGAAAATCGATTCGATTTCAAATGAAATCAAAGACTTAAATCGAATCAAATACTTTTAGATTTGATGGAAATCGAATCGTATCTATTTACATAAATAAGAAATTCACTGTTAACTTAAAGATAACTAATTCTCACAAAAAACTTTTTATAACAGGTGTTGAGTACAAAATTACTTTAACAACTGAATAAAAAACTTGTTCCACTAACAACACGTTGGCTACGATGCAAAAATGAAATTCATACTAGTGATGTTACGAATATCAATTTTTAGTATTCGCGAATACGAATAAGGATATATGAAACAATATTCGCTGAATACGAATACGAGTACGAATATAACTTTTAGGGTTTAGAGCCACAAAAATCCCTCCCTTTGCGTCAGTAACAATAAATTGAAAAAAAAAAAACTGTCACACTACTTAAGGTATATATCATTATTATGACGTTTAGATCCGGAATTTGAAGACCACTACTGAACATTTTTAAATTACTTTACCTACATACATACATACTTTGAGATTTCGTTTTTCTTACTCTGCTTGTGCTTTTAATTAGTAATTCAGTGTTGTTTGGGAGAACATATTTTTGCAGATTGCGCAGCCTCATGTCTCGGTGGACTTTCACATACTAAATTTTAGTTCTTCCATTTTTGCAGTTCAATAATATTCCTCTACAGAGAACTGATTACTAACTTAACATGATATGACTTTAACTTTTAATGATAGTTACGAAATATAATTTTCGTTTGTTTTTTAAGAAGATTTATTATCTTGCGTCAAAGATAAAGGGCTTTCTTTCTATAAATAAAAATGATTATAAATTAATATATTTTTGTACATTTTATGTACTTTTTTAAACTTTTTGTATAATATGACTATAGAAATATTCCGTTAAAATAGGCGGATAGTCGAATAAACGAATACGAATACGAGTATCACTATAAATATATGTACTTAACGACACAGTCTGAACATTCATGTTAGAACAAAACAGCAAGTGAATAAAACTGAATGTTTGAAACGATCGGTTGCTTAAACAAATGTTTTTTTTTTGCTTTTGAATACCAACGATTATATCATAAAAATCAATGTGCATAATTTAGTATGCCCGAAAACATAGCACTTGTTGCGGATGTCTGTGAAGAACATTTTGGTGGTATGTAAGTACATATTCCGATATTTAAATTAATCCTAAAATACTTAAAGATCATATGATTGTTTCTTTTTTTGTGTACACATAAATTTATTAAAAAGTTTTAGGTTTATTTTTTAAATAAATATAGGTATGTACTAGTTAAAATACTTAACCTTATCATATGGTCGTACACATTGCATATATGTACATACATACATATGTATGTATAAAATATTATCTCATATTTTGGTCTTTGTTTTTGTTGTCACTATAACAGTCTGTTTTTATTCCTTTCCAAATTGTCTGTTTTGCTTGTCATTATATTTTGACATTTAACGCATTCCGTTGCTTCGGCTTTCTTGTCCGGGTATGTGTGCGTTAAAGCCTGTGCTTTTTATTTTTTCTTTTTACAAAAAAATTTTCTGGGTTCGGTGAAGTGTAATGGGGGGTTGTCTTTTCAACTGCTCTTGACAGTTCCTTTTTCGGTTGCAATATAAAACAATTTTATAGTTTGTTTTTTTTTTTTTTTTTTTTTTTTGGTTTTGTTTGTTGCCGCTCGTGCAAATTGTTATTGCATGAATTTGCAAAATATTTCATGAATTTTGTTTAGTCGTTGTTTGTTGTTGATTTCTTTCATTTTTTTTTTTGTAATAAAGGGATTTTGTGGCGCTTTTGTTTTTATATTGATTTCCGGCAAAAAAAAAATCAATAACGAAGTTTTCAAATTATTCTGCCCTTCATTTTTTGCATCTTTTTGAAATGTTTAAATATTTTTCCGAAATTATAATTTAATTTTATAGGAATTCGGTAAAACTCCTTATGATTAGCAGGTTGCTGTACAAGAAAATTAGACTCCAGCCTACATCGCACCTGATATGGTCCCATTGTGTTATGTTAGCTTAGGTTAGCAAAACTCTGCTCACCGCCATTCAGCTGATCACTGCAGAAAATACCATACATTGACTGTGATATTCCCACAAATTTAATGCTAAAAATCAAACTGTAAATACAATACCATTAAATGTAACGAAGTAATATATAATTAGTTAATAAAACCTAGCATTACAAAATATATATGCGAAAAACATTTTACTAACTTAAAAAAAAACCACACTAATTTCCTATAGTGCTCTAATTTCACTGCCACAGTTTAAATTCTAGGCACTCTATGCCCTTGAGTAGTAAAACTTTAATAAGTTTTTTTTTTTTTCTTATTATTATATAATAAATTTCAGTTAAATTAACATTAATTTGCTTACTATTTTAGTATTTAATATAAAGTTGAAAAGGAGTAAAAAATTAAATGAAAATAAAACTTTTCCAGCTTTAAAAAAAAAATATGTACAACGAGTATTGTTAACCATTAGAGTGAAATATTTATGGCAAAACTATTTACATACATATTTTAATTACCTTTAGGAGAACAACTTTTTAAGAAACATGCATAAATAAGAATTCATATAAAATGTTTAAATAAATTTTATATATTAAATGCCAACAAATCTAACATACATATGCTGAGTTTATTAACCCTTAATCGTTTAGAAAATACATTTATTTTCTTTGGAATTCTCTCAAACATACATAGCATACATTGTTACATTAATATTTCCTTAAAATAATCTACTTTAAATTGAAAATTTATATAAATAAATTTTAAATGGATCTTAAATTTAATTAAATTGCCATAAAATGATAATGCAATTTTTCGATGCCAGTGTTTGGGCAGCATTTTTCAAACAACCCCTTCTCAATTACATAAAATATTGCTGAATTTCATAACAAAACCTAAAGAATATACAGGCGATCACATACATATGTACATAGTAAACATATACGCACATGTGTGTTTCACAGTGACACTCATTTAGCATATGTGTGCGTGTGTGTTTGGGATTTAAAGTATGGGTAGCTTTTTTTTTAAATTTGTAATTAAGAATTAAAATTTTAAAATTTTCAATGCATGAGTTCTTGCAGCTAAGATAGAAATAATAATCCTTTAATTATTAAGATAAACTCAATATAACAATAAGAGTTCGTAATCAATGAGTGTCACGCTAATGACCCACATGTGAGTCATAATAATTGAAAATAACAAGTTTCAAAATGAACAGTAGACAATTTTATGTGAAATTTTTAAATATGCAGTTATAAAAAGTTTTTAGAGAAATGAAAACACCATATTCATACAACTTAGAATTTCCCACGCGACATCCGAACTTAAAATGTAGTTCTCGTCTGCTGTTTTTTTTTTTTTTTTAATTAGGACACCACTCAGGCTGTCATGGCATTGTGCCGGAACTAGGAAAATACGTTTTGGGAAGGAGTATAAAGGGAGTAATGTTTCTGGACACTCGATTTGAACCCTAACACACTGAAAGTGGCTGGAAAGACCTCTGCGGGGAGTTTCAGCTGTTAGCTAATTCTTTTGCAAATGACATTTAAAAAAAAATCCTTTTTTTATATAATCAATTAAAGTAATTAAGAACAAGTAAGAGTGCTATATTCGGTTGTGTCGAATCTTATATACCCTTCACCAACGTATAAATATGTGATTCACTGAATATATTACAGACTTTCCTTTTTTTTTTTTTTTTTTTAATAAGGACCAGAATTCAGGGGATGATTCCTACGTATGCAGTGCACTGTGCCGGAACTCAAGGAGAGGGATAGGGTAGAGAAGGTAGATGTTGAAAATTTAGATTTAACTCTTTCATAGCTCTGCTTTGCATGTTTTATTAATTTTTAAGGCAGTGTTGAGGCGCCTCTGGTGTTAAGTAGACGAATTAACTTTGTTAAGCTGTATTAGCAGGCATTTTATTAATTGTTTTACTTCGCCGATGTTTCTGCTAACCGACGAAGGAGGGCGATGTTGTGTACATTAGCTTGGAACATCGTCAATCGCTGTCGGAATAGTTTTTTAGTAACCAGTGCTATGCCTTCATCACTTAAATAGTCCGACAACAATTAATACAATGTATCACTAATGTACATTACAGAAATTAATGATGTTGATTGACTTGCTCTGGCCAGTGTTTGAACCCAGGCCTCAAGTCATTGTTTGCTTAGTAGTCAACGCGCTAACCACTTCAGTCAACACCACCCTCATAAATATAACATTTCGAACAATATAAAAAGTAAGTTTAAACTGCATACTTGAACACACTTTCATATTTTCTGCAGAATGTTTGAAATATTTTACCATTTTCCTTCCATCAATGAACAAAAAGGGGGTTTGTACAAAAAAATACATAAAGTTATTATTAAGTTAATATACACCTAACACTAACAAGCCTCAGTAGCACGATGGTTCGTACGTTGAATTATAATCGAAAAATTCCATATTCAACACTGGGACACCTCATGTATTTATAAATTTCTGAAAGGGTTATATTATATCTTCGTTTATTTGTATACATATAAGTAGAATTCAATATCAGAACCGATATTTTATTTTTGCTGATTTTCAATACGGAGCATTTTTAAAATAATTCTTACTTTTCAGTCCGAGACCAAAGTCTCTAGCTCTTCTAGTGTCTTCGGAAAATCGATTTCACGAACAGACAGACGGACAGACGGACAGACGGATATATGGACAGACGGATATTGCTCATTCAACTTTCCTATCTATTAAGATTCAGAATATAAATATATTGTATATGGACCTCATATAACTATTGTGGAAATTACACACGTAATGACAAACCTATAAATACTCTTACAAGCAATCAGACATGGGCAATTTCGTACTAACCAAAATTATTTCAATATGTAAAAATAGAATAAAAATTAATTAAATTAATTCTCGTATTCTATTTCTGTTGAAAACTTCGTTAAATTAGTATCCACTTTACGAAAATTCTAAAGATGGACAAATGAACGCTGATGAGAGGTGTAGCGGCCTTGAAATAGGTATACTGATACGTTCTGCTAAGCTGATTGCACATGCTTATGTTTTTCAAAAATAAAAAACTCATAGTAATTTGAATTTTTCGTTAATTCAATAAAACTGAACTTAAGCCTAATAATAATAATTTCTCATTTATAATTTATTTAAATTTATTGCAATAAAATGGATTTGCTTATAGATTTTCAGAACAAGCAAACTTAATTGGCGTGCATTTAAGTATATTTTTTTTTACTAAAACTTTCTTTAAATTTAACAAAACTTTCATATAAAATTTTCTTAAAGCCCTTTTAACAACATTTCATTTTTTTCCTTATTCACATCTAAACATTTCACTTTGTTTTTGCTATTAAATGGAAAAGTTAAATAGAAGTTTCGTTGTTTTTTTTTTCTTGTTGTTGTTAATTTTATTTCATGCACACCATTTTGCTTTTTACCTTGAATACAAGTTAAACAGAAGAAGAAGCAAAAGAAAAAACTTATATAAAATAAGTAAAGAAAGAAAGAACTTTGTAAATAATTCAGTCTTTATGTTTTCCATTTCACAAAAAAGAAAAATACTTTCTTGAAGCAATATTTCTTTTTATATATTTTTTTTTTCTGTACACACGTTACATCATGTTGCAATAATAATAAAAAATTCTAACTTTTTAATTCTTAAAGCTTTATTTTGGGAATATGCGTAGGTTGCTGTGGGTGTTGCGGGTATTGCGTGTGAGTGTTTACAATGAGTTGTGCCTGGCTGGGAGTGTTGTATTTGTATGAGTGTGAGTGTGAGTATGTGTGTGTTCAAGTTTGCTGTTGTATTCTCTAGCTTTTTATAGTATAAAGCTTTGCTTGTTGTAGATATCAATTAATGTGTATAAATACGAGGGCAATCCACAAACAACTCAACATACATTAGGAACAGTTTTTATACCCTTCACCAAAAATGATAAGGGTATTTAAAGATTTCTCATTACGTGTTTAATTTTCACAATATTTATATGAGTTCTATATAGTATATATATTCTGAATCCTTATGGAGAGGCAAATTAAATGTGTCATGTCCGTCTATCCGTCTGTCCGTCTATCCGTCTGTCTGTCTCGTGAAATCGATTTTCCGAAGACACTAGAAGAGCTAGAGACTTGAGTCTTGCACTTAAATGTAAGGATTTTTCTTAAGATTTTTCGTATTAAAAATCAGCAAAACCATAATATTGGTTCTGATATTGAACTATATATACAAATAGACTAATATTTTTATATATATAACCCTTTCAGAAATAAATTTATAAATAAAAGAGGTGCCCCAGTATTGAATATGGAATCATTCGATTATTATTCAACGTACGAACCATCCTGCTCCTGAGGCTTGTTAGTGCCATGTGTATATTAACTTAATAACAACTTTATGTAGTTTTTCGTACAAACCTTTTTTGTTCAGTGATGGATGGAAAATTGTAAAATATTTTAAACAGTCTGTATTTTTTCTACATAAGTATATAGCACTGAAGAAAATATGAAAGTGTGTTCAAGTATGCAGTTTAAACTCACTTTTCATATTGTTTTAAATGAAAAAAAATCTTATATTATATTCAGTGAATCACATATTTATGCATTGGTGAAGGGTATATAAGATTCGGAACAGCCGAATATAGCCCTCTTACTTGTTTTCTTTTCTAAATCTGACAAAGAAAATTTATTAATAGTGATTTTATATTTTGTGTTTTTGCAAATAGTTCCCGTAATGTGGAAAACTTTTTAAGAAAATATATTATACTTATTCAATAAATATATATAACATAAATTTTATCCATTATGAGCGAGTTGCATTCCGCCCCTAATTTTTCTTTAAGTATGGAGAAGTGCTGGGACTTCCAAATACATGAAATTTATAATACCATATGTCTATAAAAATTTTAAAATTTGACATGCCACATCTTCCTGCGAGCTACTGGTTTTAGGATTTAGGATCCTCAAGTAGAACTTAAGTGGTCTAGTTTGCGGTGGGAACTGTGCAGAGGTATTTTTTGTTATGACTTGTCATTTACATTGTCCGGACTTTCGAGATTAAACTAAAGCACCATTTTAAGAATCTAGGTTCCGTTGAGACTTTCTGCATTATATCATTAATTAACTGGCTTAAGATGAGAATATTTCGCAGCCTTGTCGAATAGTTTCGTTCAAAAAAATACAGAAGTGAGAGCTAAGGCCAAAGTTAGTAGAAAACAAAACTTTGTTTGGGGCTATTTTTCAAGAGTCCAACATTGATCATACTCTGCTTCCACTTAAACTAGAAAACTCACTCATGAGCTGTCTTCTCGAGGTGGTAAGGAAATAATGCTCGCCACCAAGTTGTATTCTCGCCATTTCTTGGTTAGAGCGAGGACCAGCACATAGGAAAATGGCACACCGGAATTCTGTAGGATGTGTGGGGATAAAGAGGTGACAGAATATATAGAGCATATCATCTGGCATTGCCCAAGGCTGCAATACCATTGGCAAAGGTGGCTGAGCAGATGTTTCCATGAGGGCAGTAGTGATATCGCTAAGAGGATACTTGAGGATATCAGGGGCTCTATCATGGGAATTAAGTGGCTCAATGATAAATGATAAGGGCTCTTTGTTTCTCCTTGGGCAGTAGGAGACTAATTACTCAATAAATTAAAAATGAAGGGAATCACAATGGATCCAATTGGGGCTCCAAGTGAATGTGTGTTTCACACTACTTTTCCTAACCCAAACTAACCTAAGGTGTATTCTATTTCTCTTTATCGAGTAGGTATGCTGGCAGAACTCCTCTTATACTTAACGTGAAAGATGACTCTGTGACTGGTTGTTGCTAAAGCTACGTTCAAATTTATCAAATATTTGCCCAAAAAAACGTAACCAATAGTTTTTCTTAGGGATAGTGTCATTTAACACGATTTTTATATTACAAAATAAAATTAATTCTTCTCCAAAAGAGTATTTTTATACAGTTTTTAAAAAATTCGAACCCAAAATTAAAAAAATATTGGAATTAAAGCAAATAAATTATTAGTTTTTTTCTTGGTTACGTTTTTTTCGACAAATATTTGATAAATGTGAACGTAGTTTAAGGCGTTCTTTTAGAGTTTATGCGGTTGGTACAATTGAAACGATTGAAATGATTGAAAGAGGTTTTGGTTTGAATGGATGATAGTACGGCAGTACTTTGTACAATAGAATATATCTCTTAGTCCTTTTGCAATAGAAGCGATATAAAATTGATTTTCGAGATCCGATGATTCGTCTGCCTTTATTGTAGCATTTGATCTCGCTTACTGTTCCGGTATAAGACTGAGAGGCGACGAAAAATCTCGCACACTTCACCAAATGTGTCTGTGCATGGTGGGTTCTGTTTGTGCAAGAGATTGAAATCAGTGAATTTCTTTCTAGTCTTATGGTGTTTACCTGATAGTCTATATTTCTGCGGTGAAAGCTCATTTTTACACCATGCTAGGAGGACCATTAGTTAGAATTATTAATATGTAAGTTAATACAATCGTCCTTTATACTTCTGAATCCCTCCACCTTCTCGATTGAACGAAATGGATTAATGCTTTAATGCAATTATTGACCATTCTACAGGTTGTTCGAGTTGTATTGTTGTGATCAAAGTAAGACTTCTCTGTTATACATCTTATCATAAGATATTTTGCTTATTTAGAATGGTTGTACTGGCTATATTCTTTTTTTTTTAATAATTATCTTCTTCCTTAGTTGTTGCACTCTGTCAGATTACTCGTTTACGCAAGCTTATCTTTCAGATCACCGATTCAATTGAGTGATGGATATTGACAAAGTCCACACGCAGAGAAAAGACATGATTGCAAAATGTTCAGGTGAACTAAGTATATCCTACACCACCAAATAATTATTAATTGCAGCAAATATGTTTGCATTAAAAATTCTTCAATTATTAAAATATTTGATGCGACTATAAAATAATCATTCTGGGTTTCGTCCCATAAAGTAATAAAAGTGCACCTGAAATCTTCTACATCAGTGATTTAAGGTATGTACATATACGATTGTATATTTCTTTGCAGCATAAAGAAAATAATACTACGGAACTGCAAAAAATGGCAATTGGATTTTACATAAATATGCCGATAAATAAGTTAATTATGTTGAATTTTATTAAATTTAGTTTGTCCAGAAAAGTTTATTTTTATTTGAAAATATTTATAAAATATAATTTTATTTAATTTAATTTAATAAGAATTTGTGTGTAAATTTTTCTTTTATCTAAGCAAAATGTCAAATTGTTTACATAAACCAGCAATAAAAGATTTTCATAGTTACTATAATGCGGACAAATATTTCAGCATTTGCAGAGAATACTATGTTCATACAATGGGATTATCAAAGGGAGATTTATGAAGAATATATTATGTTCCTTAGATGACAAATGCAATATATAGTAGATGCAATCATTAATCTGAACATGAAAAGATATTTTAAGATTATGATTCCATCAACCATGTTTTTTCTTTGCGTGCACTAATAGCGTCGAGGTGAGGTGATGCAACAACCTGAGCTCACAATAGTGAGCTAACAATTTCTGATTATCTACTGACAAAATTCTGGTTTTATGCAAATTATTCAGGTACGGCTGAATTATAAAATAAAAATAATTTTCTTTTATTAATTTTAAAGATCAATTTTAACACCTGCTAGTTTTTTTTAACAGCCGACTGGTATCTCCTTCGTAGAAGTAAAACTATCTACATGTATATATATATGTGGCTTAGTTATGTGAGAGACACCACACACACACATACTTATCTAATTTTTTTCATCAAATTTATTATTCAATATTATTATTTTTTGCTGTTATTTTTAGCTAACAATATTTGTTTGTTTTTGTTTTCTATTTTTCTACATTTTTCTAACTTTTCCCCCATACATTTCCGGTTTCGCCGTGTCAGTCGTAATAAGTTCCTCATGTCGCACAGCTCGTCTTGATTTAATTTACACGCCTGTATTTAATGTGTTTTTAATTTACTTTTCTGATATGTTTTACCAATTTTTGTTTTATACTCATAGACTTCTTTTTATTTTCCTTCTTGCCGTTTCGTACAATTTTTGCACAAAAATCGTTTACAGGAAACAGTTTGTTAAAAGTTAAGTTTATGTGTGTGCGTGTTATTGCTTTGCTAGAGACATGTTTGTACCAAAAAATGGGGAAAGAAATACAGATACATACATACATATGTACATATATTTATGTTTGTATATTGTAGAAAGCCAAATAAAATAAAACATGTTAAGGACAAAGTTTATATAAAAAAAACATATATATATAAAATAATATAATACACACACTCGTTTAGAAACTTTTCTTTCGTTTTGTTATTTTTGATTATAGTTATTGTTATTGTTGCTGCTTATGTAATTTTTCTCTAATAGAATTACTTTAATATGATTTGTCAATAACAACATGTATTATGGATGGCTAAAGCAAATAAATACAATTAAAGTGATAAAAGTTTATAAAAAAAAGTCAAAACATTAAGACAGCAGTCAGTTGCAGAACCTATTAGATTGGAATGAGATTATTCTTGTGTATCCTGGAAAAAAAAACAAACAAGAAAGGACCCACGTTAATATACAACCCTCGACATGTATTGACTTACGGTGAGATTCGCCCTTTAGCTTATAGTAAGCGGCATCTAGCGACCATCATGAGTAATCAACAGTCATGGTATTTACCGCAATGCACTTTACTGCACTCCTCTACGTCTACAAACTGATGCCATCATTTATTGATGCTAAAAATTTCCAAAACAATTTTCATTGAAACACATACATACATTCATATTTTCTCAATCGAA
Source organism: Lypha dubia (assembly GCA_947311025.1). Classification (NCBI taxonomy): domain Eukaryota; kingdom Metazoa; phylum Arthropoda; class Insecta; order Diptera; family Tachinidae; genus Lypha; species Lypha dubia. The sequence goes on along the minus strand of OX371261.1, from coordinate 108,932,854 downwards.
ACCGACAAATAGTTAATAGGAAAACACATCAAACAAAACTAAGCGCCTTATAATCAAATGCATCCATCATTAACATGACTTTTTTAATTTAACATGTGAACTCTCTAGACAATAACAAAAACAAAAAGCCACAACCAAAATGTAGCATACATAAATACATACATGCATACATATCAACTTGTTCTTTGCAATACTAAAAATTATATTTTGAAATAATAAAAAAAAAAAATGAAAAGAATAACACATTCACAAGCTAAACTGACACCTGCATAAATGCAACAAAATTGCTTAAGACTACTTGCAACCTATACGACTAGAAAGACGGCGACGACGACTTGAACAACACCAACATTTTATTTCTTGCGTTTTTTTCTTTATTTATTTGCGACAAAAACACACATTTTACCGCATAGAGTAAGAAAAATAGAAATAAACAACAACGACAACTATTGATGACAGTTGAAAGTAATAAATTATGGAATATAAAAAAACTAAAATAAATAAATATGTATGTATGTAGAAAAAAAAAACATAATGGGTACGTTTCCTTTTTGAAGACATCTACGGTTACACACGCACACTCAAAAACTCTCAATAACAGATGATGCAGATCTTTTCGACAGATATGCATTTTCTAGCCATAAAAAATAAAGTAATTTTAAAGTTGTTTTTATATATTTTATTTTTTTATTTTTTATTTTCTTTTTAAGATCAACACCTTGATGCGGAAATTTGTGTTGGCCAACGACCAAAAGCCACCTTCTACTTTTTTCTTATTTCGTTTGTATGCATTTGAACTTTTTGGTCATTTGGAAATTTTAATTTAATTTTTTCTTTAAATAAAATGACAAAAATTAAAGTAAAATAATTTATTACGGCAAGAGTGTTTTCTTTGATTTTTTTTCTTTGTGTCAGTCAGCTAGGGGATTTTTTGTCGATTAAAAAATTTTCGACTATGCTGTAATAACCCAGCAAAATGTTTAACTATTGCTAAGCAAAAAATTTTATGCAATAAAAGTTGTTGCTTTTTTCTAAATTTTCTACACCATTTTTCAATGTAATTCAGAAAATTACCGATGATATTGAGAAAATTCCAAATGAAATTGAGAATTTCAAGTTTAAATTCAGAAAATTCCAAATGAAATTAAGAATTTCAGATTCTAAATGAAATAAAAAAAAATATTGAAATTGGGAAATTTGTATTTAACAAAATTACTCATACATATGTATATATGTAACATTAAAATAATGGAGATATAAAATAATTGTAAATATGTACATGTTCACATCATTTTACTGCCCAACAGGCATATCATCCAATTGCAGAACAGTTTGGTAAAATGCAGTTGAATGCTGTATAGCTCTACTGCAATTCCCAGTAGTTATGCAGGACTTGCAAGTGTTTATTATTTCTTCAAGATAAATTCATTTTGGATTTTAAACTACTTTTAATTTTGGACCAAGTAATTTCAATGGTGAGTACAAATTGCACCTATTAAATGTATGTTGGGGCCACGGGAAGTACTGTTTAAACTAATTTTAATTAACTACTTATTATTGCACTTACTTTCAGCTAACTAATATGTTAGTAAAAATTATACATATATTAAAATTATTTACAAAATTTTAAGAATTATTGTGTTTGACGTATACAAGTTTTTTTTTTTTAAATTCTACAACTTCCATTTATTATATTTATTTTGCTTTGCTTATAATTTCTGAATATTTTGCTTGGTGCCTCTAGTCAACTTTGTATAACAAATATTCTTGCTCCCCTCTTTAATTATTGACTTTGCACGTTTGATATTTATTCATCAGCTTTATAGTTATCAAAAAACCTTCATACAAAAATGGAACATTAACTCTTCTTTTTGTAGACAGATACAACGCCATCTACTTGCCCATCTTATGCGCACCTTTCACAATCATCAGTGTCATCATAGTTTTGAAAAATACAAAAGAAAATAAAGAACACAGCAGTTTATCCACTTGGAATTGTCAATAAATCACTATTTGTCAGTTCGTTTAAAGAAATTCCAAAAGAACGAATAACAGCAACAACAACGGTGGCAACAACAAAAAAACAAAATTTGACAGACCGAAAAAAATATTTGAACTGTTACTGGAATAAGGCCTATTGTTTACCTTTGGCATGTAGTGTTATTGTTATGGTTTTTATTTTAAATGTTGCTGTTGTGTTGTTTTTGGTATTGATTCTGTTCTGTTACCGTTGAAGTTGTTCTTGCTGCTGGTGTTGTCGGTGTATGTTATGCCTTTTTCAACCAGTCTGTATGTCTGCTGTTGTATTGTCTGGCCACGGTTATGTTTTTAAAGATGTTTTAGGGAAATTAATATTTTTTTCCTGTTGATTACAAACGTTTTTTTTCTTTTAAATTTGAGAGGGAGTGGCTGAACAGATTGCATGTATTTTTAAGAGGAATTTTTATTCAGACATTCGTGAAATTCTTGCATTCTGTAGATCAAAAAAAAAAAAAAATGTTATCTAAGAAAAAGATACCTGTTAAGGCGCCACTTGTGGTGAGTAACATGTATAGCATTTGATTTTAAATTTGTACTGAAGGTTTCGTTAAAACAAGATCGTGTTAGACCCGGCGTGCTTCGGAACAACACAAACTTTGCTATATTTAATATTAATAAGTTTAAATTATTGTGACAATAGTAAAATCAGCCTAAAGCTTAAGCATAAATAATAGTCTACACCTTTCCTGCACGTGCATGCATATATGTAACATAACTAATTATTTGTGGAACTGCCACACCCATATATCCAATTCATAAACTTTTTTTTGGGAAGCATTTCACAAAACGTTAAGTTTATTACCTCATTGGCTGTAAAAATATTTCAGTATTATATTTCGTAGTATTTGGTATGTGCCACGCCCACTTATATTATTCATCCATTATTTTTAGAAAAATTCACAATATCATATTAAGTCTTAGAAAATCTCAGGTGTTTTACTTATATAGTTCTCAATATTACATATATGAAAATTGTAATGTTGTAGGAGTCACGCCCATTTGTCCACTGCTTCATACTTGTTCTTTCAAGCATATATAAAAAGGGCACGCTTGGTTGCGCCAGTTTGTCCAGTTTTTATTGCATTAATATAATGTATATTATCAAATAAAAACTCTGTTTATATTGAAAGTGACACGCCCAATTTGCTTAATCAACCGACTATATCCTGCAAACTCTGCGGTCATTTATTTTATTATTTCCCAAGCTATATCAAAATTATTATGTTGCATTCGCCACGCCTACTTTTACAGTTTCAACTGTATTGCCAGTATCATTTTGTGGTTGGAGTTTTTGCTTACTTATTTAGACTTTAGCATTGGCGCTTTAGTGTCATAACGCCTAATTGCTCACATAATTGTTTTATAATTCTCCAATTGTTTTTCCAACTTTAATTTAAAGATAATATAATTTTTAATTTTCCCACATCCCAAAAAAAAACATATGAAACCATTCTCATACAAAAAAGTATCACTTTCCACCCGTGTCCACAAAATATGTATTTATTTTTACTTATTTTTTTACTCTTAAAGTATTGTGCTTTTGGTGTTCTCGTTACATTTACTAATTGTTATTTGATTGGTAAAATGATATCTTTTATCCTCATAAAAAAAAAAAAAAACTGAATAAAATAAAATAAACCACACATTCATATTAAGAACAGCTACCAAAATAATGAAACAAAAAAAAAAACGAGAACAGAAATACCACGTATAGCAGACTTTATCCAATAAAAGATGATACCTAAAGGTACGTGTTAAAAAGAATTACAGAAATTTATAATGCAAATAGTACGAGGATGGTTTATGAATTCTATAAAAGTGGCATTTTTTGGTGGTTCATATATGATTTTAGTTAATTTTGTGTTTCCACTATCGTTTAATTTGCAAAATTATTGTTTCTAGTCCAAAAATATCCCTGATATAATGAAAAATTTTCGTATTCTTCCTTAATTTAATACTCCATTACCATCGAAAGTTTCTTCAATTCCGAAAGTTAAGTTTTTTAGAAAATGAAAACCAAAAACCACTTAAAAAAGTCAAAATGAAATTACCAATTTTTTTTCTTGCTGTTAACTTTATTTTATAGTAAACAATAAAAGACATGCATATCTTTAGCAGCGATAATAAAATGAGTTTTGTATGCTAATAAAAACTGAACTTTACGCCTACTTCTATAAAAGTTTTTATCACTCTACGGTAGTGTTGGCCGAATTGGTAAAAGCGTTCACTACTAAACAAACTATGACTTAAAACCTAAGTTCGATTCTTGGTCAGGAAAAATCATCAACATCATAAGTTTCGCTAATGTACAATAGTGTGTCATTTTTAATTGTCGTTGGACTGTTTGAGTGATGAACGCATAGCACTGAGTACTAAAAACTGTTCCGACAGTTAGTTAGAGGAACAGTCGGAGAAGTAAAACATATAATTAAAAGTTTGCTCGTACAAAGGCGCTGCAACACTGCTCTAAATACTAACAGAATAAAGTCTTCTTTTACATTTTCATCTTCTATCTTATCCACCCCTTTCTCTCCTCTCCATAAGTTCGGGAACAATGCATTGCTGAAGTTGGGGTCATCTGCTGAGTGCTGCTACTAGAAAAAAAATCTAAATACGAAAAAAAAACGGAAACTGAACAGTGTAAATTAAAAATTATCGGAATAGAAATATGGCATTGCATCCATACCGATCGAAATGTGTGACTTGAACGTATAATTTGACAAAGTCATACTTCGGTTTAAATATAACCAGACTCATTTAGAGCCTTTATTACAACCAACTAATAAAGTTCTTAGTAGTTAACAAAAACATTAGCTATCTTTTTTTTAATTAGGACCAGCACTCAGGGGATGATCCCTACGTATGCAGTGCACTGTGCCGGAACGCAGAAAGAGAGATAGGGTAGAGAAGATAGATGATGAAAATTTATAAGACTTAGCTCTTTTACAACTCTGCTTTGCGCGTTACGTTAATTTTTAAGGCAGTGTTGAGTCGCCTCCGGTGTTAAGTAGACGCATTAACTATGTTAAGCTGTATAAGCAGGCATTTTATTAATTGTTTAACTTCGCCGATGTTTCTGCTAACCGACGAATTAGGGCGATGTTGTGTACATTAGCTAGTATAGCATCAATTGCTGTCGGAACAGTGCTATGCCTTCAGCACTTAAATAGTCTGAAAACAATTAATACAATGTCTCACTAATGTACATTAGAGAAATTAATGATGTTTATTGACTTGCTCTGACCAGGGTTTGAACCCAGGCCCCACGTCATTGTTTGCTTAGTAGTCAACGCGCTAACCACTTCAGCCAACACCACCCTCATCTTAAACGATAAAGTGAACATTAAGTTTTCTGCATTATTACAACTGTCCGATAAAATGAAGAATGTAATTTATACAAGGTTTTCCAATAAGAGTGATATTATTTAACATTTATTGTTAAGGAAATTCAAAAGTTTTTTATTTAATGTGAAGTAAAATCGATACAATTAAGTTCTAAGTTAAACGTCATTCAAATGGCCTCCACGACTTCTTCTGCAGGAGCGAATTCGATGAACTCAATTTTAGAGCACTTTTTTCATTAAATCAAGTCGTATGTTAAGAATGGTACGTACCATATTGACTTGAATAGCTTGAAGAGAGTCTGGTTTATTTCGAAAGACAAATGACTTTAAATAACCCCACAAGAAAAAGTCTAACGGTGTTAAATCACAACTTCTTGGAGGTCATTCAATATCACAATTTCTTGAAATAATCGAATCTGCAAACTTTTCTCGCAATAATTCAGTCGTTGCATTTGCTATGTGGCACGTAGCCCCGTCTTATTGGAACCAAATGTTGTCTAGATCAACTTCTTCCAGTTTCGTCCATAAAAAGTTGGTTATCATCGATCTATACCGCCCTCCATTGACAGTAAGGGTGTTACCAGCTTTATTTCGTCTTGGAATCGACAAAATGCGGTCTTCAGATACACTTGTTTGAACGGCAGCAATATTTGCATTACTTCGAGATGTTCTTTATTGGCACTTAAACATTATGTAAGCTCAAAATGTTCAACAATTCCACGAATAGTGGGAAAACTTGGACGATTATTACGACCATAAAATGGCAAAAGCGCACGAAATGTTGCAATTGGAGAATGATTATTTTGATAAATAAACTGAATAATTCGTAAACGAGGTTCTTGCGTATATATCTCTATGATGAAATCGTAAACACTTCTGAATACAATGACAGAACAGGACATATTACAAATGGCCGAAACGGCACTTCAAAATCATATAATCCCTATTGGAAAACCTTATGCATATTTTTGGCGGAATTACAGTAGACAACAACTTACTTTTGTTTTTTTTTTTTATGAAAAAATATTTTTAAATAGTAAATTGTTTTGTTTTTAAAAAAATTGGTTTTAAGTGAAAAAGCATCTAAAAAAACCTTAGAAAAGTCAAAACTTACATCGATTTAATATAATTAATGGAAAATATTTAAATAATAGAATGAGAAAATAATTATCAAAGTTTTCACTACCAACTGGACATTAATATAACAAAATAGAGCAATTTTCGAAAAGTGGAGTTAAGCCTTTTAGCTTCTGTCGCATACAAATAACAGTACATCAGCTCAGTTTGATATTTGAATAGAATTTCATAATATTCTTGAAATTTTAATTGATATTTTTAAGAATGTTGAATCGTTTATAAAAAGGCAACAGTTTCGAGAAAAGTTAAAAATGTGATAATTTCAATTTTAAATTTCATCGTCTCTTCTTTATGGTTGCACAACAGTTCTTCAATAATAAAAATTTGACTATCTCCGCGCAAATTTTTTAAAAACGAAACAATGATGTTTCGCTTATAATTTTGTTATTAGCTTTCTCATGTGTAGCTGCCTTAGGAATCTTAAGTTAAGATTGACAATCATTTAAAACAATAATATATTTTTTTCCCGAAGCTTTAAACGGTAGAAGATGATATTTTTGCCGCAACCATATCATAACCACATCTTCGATTTGAGTGTAAATGATAGTCAAACCAATGACACATTTACGTAACATTTAAAAATGTTATGAGGTTTATATATAAACATAGATAAGTTTTAAATGTTTTACTTTATAGACACCCTCGTACCTTAGCGAGTTCTTATTAGAATGTAGCGATTAAAAATGACATGCAGGCATAGTGAATGAAATGGATATATACAACAAATATTTATTTATTTTGTGTGTTCCTAAACAATGTCATGTGTTCTTATATTTAAAAACGTTTTAGTATTATTGAACTTACATTATTTTATAATATAAAGGGTATTTTTTATAGAGTGTCATAACTTTAAATTGGCATCACAACTTTATTTGTGCACCCATTTAACAGCTGATGGTTGCTTTTTGCTTAGTCTGCTTTGCAATTTCATTATGAATCGACTTACACCAGAGTAACGAGTGCAAATTGTTGAAATTTTAAATGAAAATAATTGTTCTATTCGCCAAACTTATCGTGCAGCGGGCGCTACAATTGATTTACTCAAAGAAACTTTGGATGAAAAAATTATTTCACGTAATGGCCCAATTAATTGGCCACTAAGATTGTGTGATTTAACCCGATTAGATTTTGGGGTTATGTTAAGTCACTTGCCTACGTCGATAAACCACAAACAAATAAAAACCAGGAAATCAACATTCTAAGAGTAATCGGTGAAATACGGCTGCAAATGCTGCGAAAAGTTGTTGAAAATTGGTGTTCCAGATTGCGCCGTATATGCATCAGCCGTGGTGGTCACATGGCAGAAATCATATTTAAACATTAATTTCATTAAATTTTCTTTCCAATAAAGCGCGTTTCATTGATATTAAAAATATATTTTCTTGTTTTATTATGATTTAAATTTGTGTCGCTCTATAAAAAATACCCTATAATTTCACAGACATAGATTGGAAAATATATCCTTTTGTGAGAAAGTTCGGAGGTGTGAAAAATTTTGCATTTTTGAAAACCCTTAACATTTTTCCAATGGCGGTAGTCTGTGTATGTTGCGAATGGTTTTGCAAAAGATCAAATGCGAAATATTTAAGCTTTTTGATGAAATTTAATGGCTACAACCGATTACCGCCAATATTTGAATAAAAAACAAGTTGATTAAGATATTAGTAACGGAAATAAACGTGGACAACAAAAAATTAAATCTAAAATTTCAAAAATGTTTTATAGAATTTCATTTGTTATCCTTTTTTATCACAAGCTAAAATTTATTATTAGCCACAACTATTTTTATTATATTTATGATGTAATTTAACATTTATTGTTGTCATGTTTACCGCAAAATGTTTGAAAAGTTTTTCTTTGCATTTTTGTTTAACGAGAAAAACATCAATAAAATATTTCTTTAATATTATCCAGCCCAACCCCCTCTGCTACTCGTCTACTATAATATTGAAAAAAAACTTTTTTACATTTTGTTTGGTAACCTCAATATAATATTGACTTTTCCATAAAAAAAAACGAAGTATAAAAAAATTATATAATAAAAGTATAAACAAAATGAAAAATAACTTTTTTAACAAAATATGATTAATGTGTCTGGAAATGGTAAGTGCCGCAGGCCACAACCAAAAAATATATAAACAAAAACATCAAGTTAAGGACTGAAATTTTTAAGAGTTTAAAATTTTTAGATTTTTGTTTACAATGTTAAATTTATTCATAAATTTCTTTTTTTTGTTTTAAAGTTTTATGAGTAGCTTAAATGGCCATTGTTTATTAGAATTTGTTGTTCTCGTATTTGATAAACAGGAAATTAGTGTCTCATCTGTGTTGGGAATTGGCAGTGAGTCAGTTTATTTTAAAAGTGAGTGTGTACAAGAATATCTTTTATTTCATTTTCTATGAGACGTTTGAAGCTGTTGGTCGGTCTACTACCACTATTGATTTATTAATATTTTTTTAATCGTTTCCAGAATATAGTTTGCCCCAACACTTTTCCATATGAAATTCTTCAAAATAGGTACGAAGTTTTTTTTTAAATTAGAACCAGAACTTTGGGGATGACCCCTACGTATGCAGTGCATTGAGCCGGAACTCAGGGAGAGGGATAGGGTAGAAAAGGTAGATGTTGAAAATTTAGAAGGCTTAACTCTTTTAACCTCTGATTTATGTTAATTTTTATAGCAGTGTTGAGGCGTCTCCGGTGTTAAGCAGACGCATTAACTTTATTAAGCTGCAGTAGCAGGCATTTTATTAATTGTTTTACTTCGCCTGCTAACCGCTTCTGCTAACCGACGAAGAAGGGCGTTGTTGTGTACATTAGCTTGGAACAGCATCAATCGCTGTCGGAACAAATTCTTAGTGACTATGCCTTCATAACTTAAATATTTCGACAACAATTAATGATGTTGATAGACTTGCTAGGGTTTGAACCCAGGCCCCAAGTCATCGCGCTAACCACTTCAGCCAACACCACCCCTTATTAAGATATTGTATGTTATAATCAAATAATCTTATCGTAGCAGAACTATTATGACTGCCATCCAATTTCACCTCTTCTGTTAAAACATTTTATTTCAAATGTTTTATTGAAAATAATCAACATTATATGAAAACCTATTTAACTGAATTTGACGTTTACTGTCTCAGATTCTAGAAAGATGAATTGCATGTTTTATATTTCCTTAATTATTCGATATGATTTTTAGAGTAGAAAAGTATATTGCAAGACCTGCTGACGTATAGAAAAAAAGTTCTTGGCAAATCGATCTTTTTAAATTGTGAAAACCACTTCAGTAATTAATTTCAATCATGTTTAAGATTTGTTTCTCTTTATATTTATTCACCATTAAAAAATATTAAAAAACATATTATTAATTAATTAATTAAAAAGAAGCATAAAAGTACTTTAAAGTAACTAATATTTGCTGTGTGGCAACATGCATTATCAGTACAGATACTCTTCAATGTGCTTGCAGAAAACGTATTTAATTTTTCTTTATAAGTTTGTATCTCTCAAAGAAAACCACATCAATAAAAAAAGAAATAAAAAAAAAAAAACTACCAGCTCAGTTATTACAAATCACTCTTAGCCCCAAATACGTACGTACTACTGCAGTCATTAAGACCTTGAACTAAATAAATAAACTGAAAAGCAATTTGCTTTTTATTTCATTTTTGTTTTCTTGTATTCTTTTATTTAGCTTTTTATTTGAACTCGAATTTCTACAAATAATAAAAATTAAATTTAATTATCTTTATCAATTTCCAATGAACTAAAGACAACAAAAACAACAGCAACTATTTACAACAAAAAGAGGCAACAATAAGGCGAAGGAAATAAAACAGCAACTTGAGTGCAGCAATTTATTTGTACTTTAAAGTTTAATTTTCTCATTTTCTTTCGTTAAGCGTTCAGTCAGTCTGTTGGTTTTTGTTTTTCTTTTTTTTTTCTTGTAAGTATAAATTTTATTTGTGCTTCCAGAGTGCCACCAGTATTGGGAGTTAAAGAAAAAAAAAATTACACTTTTTACTCGTTAATGTATTGGCTCTATTAAAATCGTACTCGAAAGATAAACATGGAACGTGACCCGTTTTAACGAGTTTACGACGACGACACAACGACTGCGGCAACAGACTGATGGTGCTGAGGACGATTGGACCTGCAACACGAGTCAACCAACCAACCAACGTTAAGCTCAACAGTTACAAAGCAACTTTTTGAAATAGAATATGAAATCGAATGGCAAAAGATAGGTTGGTTGTTTGCTGTTTGGTAAAAGAAAAAGATCAGCAAGAAACTATTGATTTTTATTAAAAAAAAAAAAATGTTTTCCTTAAAAAATGTAGCAAAACATTTGTTGATTATATTTTCGAATTGGCCAACAAATGTATTTATGTCTGTATGAATATTTGTTCATGTGTTTGGATTTCTTATAAAAAAAGGGAAAAATTTTCAAAGTGTGGGTGGGTGTTAGTGTGAATTAAAGCTCTAAAGTGTTTCTCAAGTATTGTGTTGAATGACATTGTCGTTCGTTTTAAGTTTCAGAGCGAGTTGGCTGCTTTTTCGAATTTTATTTTTGGTCAGAAGTGTTTTGAAGATGATGGTTAGTTTTTACTGTGTTTTTTTTTTTTATTTCTTTCCTCAACTTTCAAGTTTCTCAAGTTCTGTTTGGGGAGATGTTGACAAATTAAATTGGTGCGTGTTTAAGTTTTAAAATAAAAAATTTTCTATTTCAACTGCAGTGTATTTTAACCCTCATAAAAGTGTTCTGTTTTATTTTTGTTCTTCGGCTTTTATGTTGTTGTTGCTGTAAGCTAACTAAAAATAATACAACTGTCAATGTGAAATTGATAAGATTTGTACAAAATTAAAAGAATAAATAAAAAAATTAAACTATTTTTCTTTAAACGTGTTTTATTGTATTGAAGGCTACAATTTAGATGCTCGTAAAAGTTAAATACTTTCGTTGATAAAATAAAAAAAATTAATTTAATTAAATTTTAGATATAAATTATACCCACACAGAGTTAAGAAAAATTCAATATTTTTTACGTACAACTTCAGGCGTATTTAACAGCAGATAATGGTGATAAAAACTGCAACTTTAAGTTTTATTTTTTAAAGCAATTTTAACACGTTGTAAAGTTTATGCCATTTAACAAATGATAAAATTAAGTGAAAGCAATAAGAGGGTTCCATAACCTTTCATTAAAAATTACATCCTCAACCAGCTTCTTTATTTCTTAATTGTCTTAAAATTGATTTTCAAATTAATATAAGGTTTTCCAATAGGGATGATATGATTTTGAAGTGACGTTTTGGCCCTTTGTAATAAGTCATGATCTGTCATTTATTTTTCATTGTATTCAGTAGTGTTTACAATTTCGTCATGGAGAGATACACGCAAGAACAACGTTTACAAATTATTCAGTTTTATTATCAAAATAATCGTTCTCCCATTACAACTTTTCGTGCGCTTTTGCCATTTGATGGTCGTAATAATCGTCCAAGTGTGCTCGCTATTCGTCAAATTGTTGAAAATTTTGAGCTTTCATTTTCTTAAGATAAAGTTCAAGTTCCAATAAGTCAAAGAACCGCTCGAAGTAATGCAAATATTGCTGCCGTTCAGGCAAATGTTGCTGAAGACTGAAATTTCTCGATTCCAAGACGTTCTCAACAATTGGGACTGGAATCAAACCACAACCATAACGATGATAACCAACTTTTTATGGCCGAAATTGGATGAAGTTGATCTTGACAACATTTGGTTCCAACTAGACGGGGCTACGTTTTACACAGCAAACGCAACAATTGAATTATTGCAAGAAAAGTTTAGAGATCCGATTATTTCAAGAAATTTTGATGTTGAATGGCCCCCAAGAAGTTAGACTATTTCTTGTGGGGTTATTTTTAGTCATTGTTTTTAATGGAATATGGTTTTCACTTCTTGTCCTTGCTCCTGCTTGAAAGCTCTGTTGAAAGGCATTTTAAGCCCTAAATATGCAAACTGTTCGCGAAACTTTAAAGCGAGAAATAAAGGGTATTTTTTATAGAGCGACACAAGTTTAAATCATAATAAAACAAGGAAATATATTTTTAATATCAATGAAACAGGCTTTATTGGAGAGAAAATTTAATGAAATTAATGTTCAAATATGATCTCCGCCATGTGGCCGCTACAGCTGGCGCGTCGAAAGCGCAAATTGGAACACCAATTTTCACCAAATTTTCGCAGCATTTGTGGGCCGTATTTCATCGATAACTCTTTCAATTTTGATTTCCTGGTTTTTATTTGTTTGTGGTTTATCGACGTATACAAGTGACTAAACATAACCCCAAAATCTAATGGGGCTAAATCACACAATCTTAGTGGCCAATTAATTGGGTCATTCCGTGAAATTATTTTTTCATCCAAAGTTTCTTTGAGTAACTCAATTATAGCGCCCCCCCCGTTTCACGATGAGTTTGAAGAATAGAAAAATTTTTTGATTAAAAATTTTAACAATTTGCACGCGTTGCTCTGGTGTAAGTCGATTCATAATGAAATTTCAAAGCAGACTAAGCAAAAAGCAACTATCAGCTGTTAAATGGGTGCACAAATAAAGTTGTGATGCCAATTAAAAGTTGTGACACTCTATAAAAAACACCCTATTATTCACTAGTAAGCTGGCGTTATTGAACCACATTAGATCCCGTTGTTACCAGTAACTAATTTTTTGTATACTAATTTTTTTTATACAAAACTTTACACACTCCAGAAAAAAACGTAGTAAATAAGTATTTAAGGATTTCTTTTAGTGCGAGTTATGATTAAAAATTTTTGTGGAAATAACCCTAAAAAGTGCTTGCAAAAATCCCAAAAGAAATAAAATTATTCTTAAGCTGAGGCAATTCAGTACCCGATATGAACAAAAATTATATAACGAAACTATTTATTTTGGCTTTTATTTGTCGATTTTAGTATTCAATTGTGACTGAGTTATCTAAGGCGATGTGACAAATATGTCACTCTATGTTCAATACTAATAGTAGACAAAAATCAACTTAAAATTCAGATTCAGTTGGGTAAGTGAAAATATTAATTCAATTGAGTTTCAGTATAAAAATGAGCATAAATAACACCGATTATGGATTTGCTTTGAGCATGACCACATTGGACATGGATGCGTACATCAATTCTAAAGCCCTTAATATTCGCTTTAAACTAAGCCGGTCGCTTTGCTGAACTTATTTTTTGTTTTTTGGTTTTATTTAAGTGTTTTGGTATTAAATAATATGTACGTGAATCTATTATCTCATGCTGAATTCAAGAAAAACCCTAGTTTTGACACCGTTCGGTATTAGTTTAATTACGTTTGGGGTTAATTTATTTTTTCTGTGTAAGATTCTTGGGCTATAGAATTATCAAATTTGTTATAATTTTATATTCAAATTAATTAATCTCTGTTAGATGGCGCTAATCTAGAACTAAATTTTTTAAAGTGGTAGTAAAATGATATCAAATAAGATTTAAGATTAAGCAAAACCAGAAATAAATTCCGGGTAAATAAATTAAAATTTTTTGTTTGCAAATAAATTTAGTTAAAATAGTTTTTTTTTTATTAAAAATTTTCGAAATTTTTATAGTGAACGGTTAAAAGAAAAGACTGAGCCCGACTGAATTATTTGTAACTGGTTTTCTGGCGTTTCTTTTGAAAGCTTTAATACACACATACATACATATTATTAATTTATAAATATAAACAATATGCCCAAATACGTTTTGCCTTTTTTTTAAGAAATAAAGCAAGACAAAAATTTACAAATTTTGTTTTTACAAATCTATTTTAATGTTGCTGTAAACAGTCGTTTAAAATTTGTATAAGGGTTTCTTTATAGCTTTTGCCGTTCAAATGACCAGCCATAATGTCTGTTGTAAAATTTTTAAAAACCTAAAAAAGTAAAACAAACAACATTTATTGACTTGGTATATTTGGCTGTTATCATCTTTGTTGGTCTTTTGTGATCTTGGCCGTTAACAAAATTCACACGAGTTTTTTTTTGTAATGATACCTTTTTTATAATTTTTTTTGTTGTAAATTTATTTTAAATTCCATGTTGTTTTTCGTTACGGTCATTTGATTTTGCATATAAATTGTTTTATTAAAAGTAGTCATCAGTTTTTATCGTTGAACGTTTTATTTGAATTTTATTGATTTATATGGCGCAAAAGGGTTTAATTAGCATTTTTTTTTTTTTTTTTTTTTTGTGTTCGAATTTCTTGTTATTTTGTTTTTAGTTTTGGTGAAATTTTGTACCTTTGACCATTAAGCAGCCCCAGCAGTTTTCGTCATGTGTCAATATTCACTTAAGCATTTATTTCTTCTCGTTTTTTATTTGTGTATTTGGTTTTTGTTGCTGTTAGTCTTTTTGAAGTCGCCAAAGTTTAAAAAAGTTAGTTTCAAAACTCATTCAATTGTGTAATTCTTATAAATTTTTATTCTAATTTTTTTTATTTTCAAATGTAATTTATTTTTATATTTAGTAAATTGAAAGTGTTTTTTTTTTTTTTTTTTGTTTAAGTGTTGGACAAATTAATGTAGTGGTTCAATAAATTCAGTTTAATAATGCTGGCGGTTAACAGACATTCATTCGAGAAATAATGGCTAATAAGAAAATAATATTATGATATGGTCAGCTTAGTGCAAATTTGGCGCATATGACAAAAATCCGAAATTGAAAAATTTTACAAAGAATTTTTCTTTAAACATACAGTATCGCTCAGATAATTGAAAACATATAGATATCTTTTTTGTTTATAAAAAAGGCATAAATAGCATATGATATCAATTTCTAATAAACATTAGTAATAGCCAAATTCCTTGTTTATCTTTACCAAAGATATTTATATCGTTCTATTGTGCAGGTAACTTAACAAAATTACACAAATATGATAAGATATTTTAAAGATATTTGACAGTTATGAAATTACAAGGGAAGTGGCGTCTTATCTCCAAACAAAAAGAACCTCATGTTGAAAAACAGCGTAAGACTCTGTTTATTTCTTTAGGTAAGAAGGGAATGATCTAAAAGAATTTTAAAGTGGAAAATTTTCCTTTTCCTTATAGACATGTTGTTTTGATTACGAACGTAATTGAAAATGTTTGGAGTAAGCTCTCTCCCCAGTATTATAAAGGGAAACGGCAATTCTATGATAAGGACTCACGGACTTCAGTCGTTAACGCCTGCTGGAATGGGTCCATTTTGGAATACATAAATTCACATTTTTTTTTAATAAAAAACTTTATACATGAAATTTATTTTTAAACAAGGATTGTTAAGCCTACGTCTTACACATGTTTTTATTTTTACAATCGTAACGCATGAGTCTAGCCAGACCCACTTTAATTTTCAATATAATTAATTCGAAAAAAGCAATTCATTTAATTATATGTAAGTAATAATTTTTATAAAATATATGATTAGGTAACCACTGTGCCTTTTGGTTTCCTAAGGTTTTCCAATAAGAGTGACATGATTTCTTAAAAAAAAACACACGTATTGTGAAGGGAATTCAGGGAATTTAATGTGAAATACAATCGATACAATTAAGTTCTGAATAAGATGGCATTCAAATGGCCTCCACGATTTCTTCTGCAGAAACGAATTCGATGAACCCAAATTTTCGAGCACTTTTTCCACTAAATCAAGTCGTTGTATGTCATGAATGGCACGTTCATTATTAACTTGTAAAGCTTAAAGAAATTCTGGTTTATTTCGAAAGACCAATGACTACAAATAACCCCACAAGAAATAATCTAATGGTATTAAATTACAACTTTTTGGAGGCCATTCAATATCACAATTTCTTGAAATAATCGAATCTCTGAACTTGTCTCGCAATAATTCAATTGTTGCATTTGCTGTGTGGCACGTAGCCCCGTCTTGTTGGAACCAAATGTTGTCAAGATCAACTTCTTCCAATTTTCGTCATAAAAAGTTGGTTATCATCGATCTATACGGGCTCTCCATTGACAGTAACAGTGTTACCAGCTTCATTTCGAAAGAAGTACGGACCGATGATTTCAACAGACCAAAAACCACACCAAACTGCCAATTTATGTGAATGTAATAGTTTTTCATGATTAATTTGTGGATTTTCAACGCACCAGAAACGACAGATGAAAGTGAGAATCATTGGAGAAGATGATTTTATTAAAAAAATCGTTATCGTTTTCAAGTTGTCCAAGACAAAATCAGCAACGATGTTCTTGCGTATATCTCTCCATAATGAAATTGTAAAACACTACTGAATACAATGAAAAACAAATGACAGACTACATGACATACTAAAAATTGCCGAAACGTCACTTCAAAATTATATCTTCCCTTTTGGCAAACTTTATATAAGAACTGAAAACCAAGGTCGTTTTATTTATTATAAAATGTAAAATTCAATACTATTTTATTGCTTATAAGGTAGAGGACCAATAAAATAAGTTCATTATAAACTCAATAGAACGTAATCTACATCACCAATTTGTTCATCATCATTTAATCGACTTTTTAAGCAGCTCTTTCATGATCTAAGTCATTAGCCAAAGCCTATGCTAATCGCATGCAAAAATCAAAATTTTAAGCTCTGGAACGTCTTGTATTAAAAAGAGATTCAAATTCTGCATTCATTTTGTTCAAAACTTACAAGAAATAAAAAACTTTTTTAGATAAAATTATGTACTTAATTACATATATTATTTATTTTCCGCATGATATAACCTGCAGATAATGTGAGCTAAGTAAAAACTCTGTCCATCCATTATTTAGTAATAATTGTACAAAAATATTAGAAAAGAGATAGAAAACTTGAGCAAATACAGCATATTCAGTACAAAATATATTTGGGTCCAACTATACCACATGTCTTACGAATGTGACGTGTGCAATAAAATATTTAAATAAGTTTCCTTCTACATCCTATTAAAGGTTAAAGTTCTATTGTATAAAACCTCAATGTTTGTGTTATAGTTGCAGTTTTATCAAATTCAGACCAGCAGAAGTCATCACTAAACTGATTTAAATGTCGCTACATCTCTCATCTGCATTTCGTTTTAGCACTTATAAACAACAGCAGAATTAGAATTCAAGAAATTTGTTGTCATGTCTCTTATTAAATTTTTATATGCTGATGCCGTCTTTGGTTTCTGAACTTCTGTTTACCACAACCACTCATACTACGTTATTTTCAAAGTAGTCTTCTTTATAATTAACAATCTTTAATTATTCACAATTTTTATTGAATTGTTGTTTTTAAATGGTCATTGCACCAAACTAAAAATGAGCCGACGATATGTTTAACAAATAAAAACCATTAAATAAAAATAGTGAGCATTTGATCAGAGACTGTAATAGACTTTATATATAAATTAATCGTTAATATGTATAGTTATTGTTTTTGTATTATTTTTAATGTGCACCAAAAACCGCAACAGATGTGTTACCTGAAATAATAAATTGGCTAAAATAGAGACAAGCAGACAATGAAATGGACAGACAAACAAATTGTGTTTTATAGAAAAATTACATACGTAACAGTTTTTCAAAATAAATATTAAACTTTTAATGCTAAAAACTCGCAAGTAAACAACGGGCTCAGCTTTCGGAAGTGTTTTTACTTAGTTAGTTCTTCAAGTCCTTGAAATAGTCCCTGTTGAATAATGCATTGCCTATTTACTTATTATTCGAGCAGGTATTAACTAAAAAAATTAATTAAACCTATAATTAAAATTCATGTCGCATTTTTTAATATCTATTCTTTTGTTGAAGTCGTTATAAGACACAACTTATCAAATTCGTTACAAATTTTGCGAAATTAATCGCAATTGACGAAGTGTTGTATATAATACTTGTGCTTTACAAATTGATAATATATCCTTGAGCGCAGAGTTATGCACAAGATCTTTTTACGTAGACGAAATTTGAGATATGATAGTTCCATTAAGCAGCTTTAAGAGACAACACGAATTTAATATTTGTCTAAAAGTTTAATAACAGGATAAATCGGGGGAATCCTACAAGGAGGTATCATGGTGTTACCCGTCCTGTGGAATTAAACTATTAACTCTTCAAGATGTAGCAGCTGCAGAGATAGCTAAGTGTAAGCATGCCTAAGAGAATGGAGTAATACTTATGGGCTTGAAGTCAATACAGCCAAAATCGAATTGGTACTGTTCAATACTGATTGGAGCCACTGTGATAGTTTCAGAAGACCTGTGTATAATCCTTGATAGTAAAATATCCTGAAACACCGTTTTTCTCAACAATATTGGTACATTAAGGCTACAAATGATTTTTATAATCTATATATATAAAACCGAATGTGTGTCTGTTTATTTGTTTGTTTGTTTGTTTGTTCCGATCTTCCTGAAATTTTCACAATATTTAACTGGAACTCTCGGCTGAATTATAGGCTACTTTTTTTTCAACCACACCCACTTTTACACCCACTTTTATAAATTATGTTACTCCTGCCACGTACTTTTTAACAGATTTTATAATGTAAAGTGAGCATTACTTCGCCATTTGTGGATCAATTTTCAAAATTCTTTCAGCATATGGAAAAGGTGCATTACATTTTTTTGTTTTTAGAAATTGTTTGTTGGGTCGAACGGTGGAGAGGGGGGTAGGGCAAATGGCCTGCCACAATAATTGATTATCAAATAACTTCGCCATATTTTGGGCATTTTTTGACCTACGTCGATGATATTTGGTACATATGGTATTGGTATAATTTGGAATACGTACCAGGAGAAAAGTGGGTGGGACCACGCCCCTTTTTAGGAAAATTAAAAATCGTAATATAGTCTTAACTACTGGACCGATCGTCATTAAATTTTCACAATAGGATATATAAATACTTTTAATTTTATTTTATAACGTTGGGGGTAGCGAAGCACACCGGGATAGGCTAGTCATTTATATAGTTAGCATAGTAAATAAGAAAATTCCTTGTGGATATTTACACCTATAAAAGAGCAAATGGTCAGAGCTAGAGAATAGAAACCAAAGGTATCAGCTGGATCTTAGAGGCAGCAGGCCTTAATGATTTCATGGGTGGGAAGCAAGAGGGAGTCATTCGGATCACAAAACACTACATAATGCGGCAGTGGTTGAAGTCAAAGACATATTTTGGTAAGATTAGGGTTAAAGGGAAGTCTCAAGAAAAATATATAAGTAAAGAGTGTTTTTTATAGAGCGAAACAAGTTTATAGCATAATTAAACAAGGATATATATTTTTAATATCAATGAAACGGGCTTTATCGGAAAGAAAATTTTATGAAATTAATGTTTATATATGATTTCTGCCATGTCGCCGCCACAGCTGGCGTGTAGAAGGCGCAATATAGAACACCAATTTTTAACAACTTTTCGCAGCATTTGAGGCCGTATTACGCCGATAACTCTTCGAATGTTGATTTCCAGGTGTTCAATTGTTTGTGGTTTAACGACGTAGACAAGTGACTTAACATAACCCCAAAGAAAAAAATCTAATAGGGTTAAATTACACGATCTTAGTGACCAATTAATTGGGCCATTATGTGAAATTATTTTTTAATCAAAAATTTCTTTGATTAAATCAATTGTAGCGCCCGCTGCACGATGAGTTTGACGAATAGAACAATTAAAAATTTTAATAATTTGCACGCGTTGCTCTGGTGGAAGTCGATTCATAAGGAAATTTCAAAACAGACTAAACTAAAAGCAACTATCAGCTCTTAAATGGGTGCTTAAATAAACCATTGATGCCAACTCAAAGTTGTGAAACTCTATAAATACAACCTTTATACGAATATTATCGGTATCTTTAATAATTGTTGATAAGATGCGACTTAGAGAGTGCAATTTCACATTTATTAGATCGTTTTAGAAGTCAACTAGACCAAGAATGTCAGCATTTGACTGAGTCAAATGTATATAATTTATAAACTCTCCCTTAATCAGAAGCTTTGCATCTTATTCTACTTTTTTTAATCAAACGCAAACTAAAATACTAGTTTGGTCATAATTAAATGTTTCGTTTAATATGTCAGCTGAGAATCAAAATAACAGCTTTATATTCAAGAATATAAAGATGTGAACACTTTGTTTCAACTTTTTGCTGCAAATCATGGAATTGTTTGTTTTAAAAAAAGTGCTAAAAATCTACAGGCTTTCATTAGTTCCAATACATTTATTGTCTCGTTGAAAATCTTAAGCAACTGGTGGAGTGTCAACTTAAAAACAAGAATATGTCTAGCAAATAATAAAAGCTCTTGCCTATGTTTACTTTTCAATAAAACTTTTGTTAAAGTTTAATAATTATATAAAATTATAAGTGGCTAGAAGGCTGTAGATGCTGACAAAAAAAAAATATTACAATACTTTAAATAAAATATTCGAATAAAATTTAAATATTAATGAAAAGACTTTGTTTTAACATCTTATTATGATTGTTTTTGTTAAGTACATGCAGAAGTCATGTTTTTCTAATTATTAACATGATTATTAATACATAAAAACTTTATTATTATAGCGTTTTTATGATAAACAAATACAAAAATTTGGTTGTGCTACTAAAGACCGCCTTAAAAAATTTTTTAAAATTGTTAAAAAATGTTAAATAAAAAGAAGACGAATTTTCGAGCTTGAGGCCAAAATTCGTCTTCTTTTTATTTAACATAAGTTACTAAAGGCTGAACAAAACTATATTATATGATTGTTAAAAAATATTTAAATTTTTAAACCATCCAAAATTAAACACTCGATATACTGTTTATTTGTTTTTTTTTTTTTTCTGTGAAGAGAATGGCATATAAACCAGACTCTAAAATAAAATACCAAAAATATTTCCACAACTTAAGTTTGTGTATTTTATAGTATAAATAAAACCAATGATTTCCTATTTGAAAAAAAAAGTCAAAGTGAAATAAACTGAACAAAGTCTCTAAACTCTTGAGTTGAATGATAGATAGATACCAGTAGAAACTACAGAAATAAAACCACCAACAACAACAAAAAGTAACATAATTTACATGTCTGCAGGATATCTGTCAGACATGTATCACTTTGTTGTTAGAGACTATTTTATTTTTGTTGTAATGTTTTCGGTTTGAATGTATGCATGTGTGATTACTAAAAATAAAAATACATACACATACTCGTATTGACATGAAAGGAACATCATTTAGGTATAGTTTTACTTAAAGTCCACACAGGAAAGAAAGAAAAATTTAAATATGTAAAAAAATAAAGCAATTTATTTATTAAAAGTAACAAAAATAAGACAAAGCCTCTTTTTTTGGGCAAGTAACTCATTCCAATCGGAATGGTTTCAGTTCCGTAATTGTTTTCTGACCTTTTTAGATTTACAGTCTTCAGATTCAGGTAATTTTGTATTAAATTTTTTTTTATTTAAAATTTTATACCTACAGACTAGTGATCTTAGGAATACTCGTATTCGTAATCGATTATTCGACTATTCGCATATTTGAAGATATTTGTATTCGCCAAATTCAAGCGAATATTTCTCGAATAATTTTCACATGCATTTTCCCAAAAAAAAAAAATTCATATAAAAACTTTTAAAAAGTACATAAAATATACAAAAATATATTAATTTATAATAATTTTTTTATAGGAAGAAAGACCTTTATCTTTGACTATTTCTTAACGATCATTTATAGAACATATGAAAATTCATATCATGTTGACTTAGTAATCAACTCTCAGTAGAGGAATGTTGGACTTCAAAAATGCAAGAACTAAAATTTAATATGTGAAAGTCCGCCAAGACATGCGGCTGCGCAACTTGCGAAAATATGTTCTCCCAAACAACACTGAATTACCAATTAAAACCACAAGCAGCGTAAGAAACACGAAATCTCAAAGTATATATGTAAGTAAAATGATTTAAAAATATTCAGCAGTGGTCTTCAAATTCGGCATCTTTGTTTTTCAAAGTTTCTATTCGGATTTTATTCGTTGGAAAAATGTATGTGCAAATTATTCGAAAAATATTCGCTTGAATTTGGCGAATACAAATACGAATATCTTAAAATAGGCGAATAGTCGAATAATCGAATACGAGAATTCATATAATCACTATTGAGTACACAATTTTCGTCGTTGGCTGAACTTCTACAACGACATTTATTGGACATGCAGTTTTCGTAATTGAAATCGTTTTCAACTTTTATTCTCTTTGCGAAATATTGCATTGATCACGTCTTCATATTGTGACGTAAATTATGGAATTCGGGGCATATGTATATAATTTTCTTCATCTAGATTGTTGAAATATCCTACTGTGCACTGGTTGTGAAGCTGGTAGCTTAGAAAAATTCTATTATCTATGCAACTACAAAAAAAAAGAGAAAGCTTAATTAATGAAGAGATTATCTCCAGCCATAAATAATTTATACAAATAACATGACCCTTTACCTTTTATTAAACAGTCTAGTACCAAATTTTCATTTTTAAATTTACTTGTGCACGTATGTTCTCGCATGTACATATGTACATATGTATTTACATGCTTAAAAGCAACAAAATCAAAATTAATCTTCATTAGCGATTGTTGATCACCATGGGAGGGAGCCTAGAAAGATAAACCCCAACCCTTTACAAGTTGTAGTTGTGCAGACAAGTCATGTACGATTATAAAACCAAAACGATGTAATTTACAATATGATTTGAAATTTCAACATCAAGTAATAAGTCATGTAGGGAATTAACCGCACACACTTATAGACACGCTGATAGATATGCCGCTGCTATAGCACTTGTTTATTGTATCATTTAAGAAATGCTATTGAAGAGTAAGAACGGATTGCAATAGAAGGCAAATCATTAAGAAAGACCACAACTTTTTTTTTATTTTGTGTGTTTGGTGCGACTGCAATTGAGCACAGTGGCAACGTTTGTAAAAATTATATGTATACGAGTACAAATTGATATATTTTTAAGAAAAGTTGTACCATCAAAATATTTTCTGTGACCAAACATTGGTTCTTAGCGAACAGTTTTACAATATTATATCAGTAATTTTTATTGTATGAAAGTAGTGCTGTAGTTTGTGTTTAGTTTGCAGTTTACACTATCATTTGGTTTGTTATTACGCCCACAGTGCTGCTGCTGAGTGTGATTTATATGTATGAACTTGTACTTGAACATTAATTAAATAATGATTTAATTTTTATTTTTTCTTAAAGACTGGCGACATATTATTAAGTTTTCTGTAGCTGTATTAGATTTCGACTAAAGATAACTTGTGGCACTGTCTTTTTTATGCCTGCTGTTTATGCTGTTCATGCAATCATTGAGTTTGTTGGGGCATCATAAATTATTTAATTAATAAATATGTTTGTACATGAATAATTTATGTTCATTTAATTAAGGTCAAAATAAAAATTTATTTATGAAAAACAAAAATCCAACTGTTGTAGGAAATATTGTAACTCAAGCAAACAAACAAAAAAAAAAAAACAACAACAACTCTAAATAAATATTGAAATTTTGGAAGAAGAGAAGACATCCAAATTAATAAAATTTGTTGTGTTAGAATTTATAACAGGTAGAATTGTTTGAATATTAGTGCTGTCATCGAATCTGTTATGTATGTGTTTGTCTGTTTGAATACGGGGAATCACATAATAATTAATCAAAACTGTTTTCGAAACACCACAGCACGGATAGAAAAAAACATAACTGGGTTGTGTTAACAAAGTCAGGTTTCCAATGCATATACTGGTCAATGGTTGTGGAAGCAAAATTATTTTTGATTTAATGTCTCTACGTTAAACAACCGCATGTTTAGATCTCATTATAATATTATTGGTTGGTATCTAATAAACTTTTATCTAATAATATTACTTTCAATAATACAATTTATTGCACAATATTCTGATGACAGTCACTGTTATTTTAAAAATGCTACTATAGTATGATTATAAACCAATAAAATATAACAAAAAAACCATACTACATATGAGCAGTTTATTTCGAAAGTGGCATAGTCACTTTTTTTTGTTGATTGCAAATTTTTTACAAATTAAAAGAGACCGTTCAATTTTATTTAGTGTTGCCATTAACTCGATTTTTTTGAAAAAGTTACTTATGCCACTTTCAAAATAAACGGCTCATATATGAAGATAGTTGTAGACAGGGCTGGGCAGTATTTGAAATACATGTAGTTGAATACATAACCTGAAAGTATTTTGTATTTTGTATTTTAAAAACATACAAAAAATTGCAGTATTTTGTATTTTAAAAACATAGTTAACAAAATATATTTTGTCAGTTTAGTGATGGTTGTTTGCATTTTGAACTATTTATAATGTATCATGCGTCAAACCAATAACAAAAACTAGAATCGCTAAAAAAAGTAACTATACAAATTCTTAGAGTTGGCATCAACGCAATTAAGTTGTCAATTCTAAAGCATTTTTTCACAATGCGATTTTATTTTGCAGGTAGTACTGTTACGATTATAACATGGTTTTTTTGCATTGGGAGTCAACATAACGGCGAACAATTTTCAACGTATGTACGTGCCTCTCACTAGCAAGAATTGTGTGAGCCTGTGTTAGTAACATCACCTGTAAAGTGAATACATCTTCAGGGGTGGGCAGTATTTGAAATAATTGTATTTGAAATACGTATTTAAAATACAAATACGTATTTTGTATTTTGTATTTTAAATACATACATGACGTGAAAGTATTTTGTATTTTAAATACATACATGATGTGTAAGTATTTTGTATTTTAAATACATAACCTGAAAGTATTTTGTATTTTAAATACATACATGATGTGTAAGTATTTTGTATTTTGTATTTTAAATACCGCAAACCATGTATTTTGCCCAACTCTGGTTGTAGACAATCAAGAAGCTTTGAAAATACATAGTAAAGCTTAGATCATACTATCGGCACAATGTACCGATTTTCGTCGGCTCACTGCAATAAAGTCAAAAGTACTAAACCAAAATTGCAATATTTCTCAATTAATTCTAGCATAAGTCAATGTGGCTTTATTACCAATGCAGTGTGGTGCAAACATGTCCTTATATTTAAATTAGTTGACAAATAAGACAAATTTAGCTTATAACTTATAACGAAAATCGGTACATTGTGCCGATAGTGGGATCTAAGCTTAAGACGCGATCGGTAAAGTTCTAGGAAGTAAAGAAGTCTAGAAAATTACTTCAAAAAATTTTGTTAATTTTAATTCCATTATAGATCAAATTTCTTTGCAGTTATAGAACTGTTTTTTTTTTTAATTTAAAGCAACAATTTATCTCACCTACCAGATTTTATTCAAACGTAAAAGGCAAATAAACGATTTAACTTTTGATCTTTGCAACTGATTTGTGTTAAATTGTCAATTTTAAACAGCTTCACAAAATTTACATTGTAATGTCAAGAGGCTAATTTTTGCCGCTAGACTAAAAATTTTACAATTCTGCAAGTTTGTATTGCAAAAGGAAATACTAAGAGAAAAATACAATAATATTTCTTCTTAGAGTAGCTCTGAGAATTTTACTTTCTTAAGAAATTATTCATAAAATTTCTTTTATTTTATATTTTCGCTTTTATTTAAAATCATACAATTGTGCTTGGCCACTCAACAATAACCATACAAAACAACCAC
This sequence comes from Lypha dubia, assembly GCA_947311025.1. Taxonomy (NCBI): domain Eukaryota; kingdom Metazoa; phylum Arthropoda; class Insecta; order Diptera; family Tachinidae; genus Lypha; species Lypha dubia. Next base: position 108,906,664 of record OX371261.1, on the reverse strand, counting down.
GAAATAGCTTAAATCGTCGTGGGGAAGGGAGGAGAGGTGGTCGAGGTTAAGTGACAACAAAGCGAAGTGGAAAAGCTAAGCACAAAATTGTTCATTCATTAATAAAATTCATAATAAATTTCAAATGCAAGACGCCAAACTGTCATAATGACTTACTTACATAAGTAGACGCCATTTTGATTTAATATTTCAACTTGTTGTTTTTGCCATTGCTAGTCATCGTACGTATTGTATGTTTGAGTAACTTAAGTAATAAATTATGCCAAACTTGTGCTTGTTTTTATTATAAAAAAAAAAAAAAAACAAGTATTAGGGTTCTTTTTTTTCGGCGACATGACCTGTATTTTGTGTTATAATCCTGTAGGCTTTTCAATGGAATTTGGCATTTAATGTTATAAAATTATGAAAATGTAGCCTTTTTCCATCAACTTTCTAATAATGGAAAATGGATTATTTGTATAATACAACAACAAGAATAAAATTGCATAGAACATAAAGTAAAAAATAGAAGAAAAATTATTTTGTGGCGGATTTTGTAAAGCTAATTAGGTTTCTAATATTTATTAGGCTTTTACTTGTGGTCCTTTTTTTGTGTGTGTTTGTAAATGCTTTTCTGTGCATGATTTCTTAATTTTGAGTGGATGTTGGAACAGTTATCAGAGATGGTAATATGAGTGACAATTAACTTAAAGGAAATATGTCACTCATGACACCGAAGTGTACGCTCCTGCATGATCAACATCGATTTAACTTTATATGCAAGATGATCATGGGAGTTTGGCGAATATACAGCGTAGTTTGAAATTTATATGATAACAATTTTAATTATTTATTTTCTCAATATAATCACTGAAAAAGTTTTTTTAATATATTGATTTCGATATTATTTATTAATATATGACGATTTAAATCATCTAAATTAGAATTCGACAAACTAAAGCTGTGCTACAGAGGCTTGTATGTGTTGGCATGGACGTGGCATTGAATGGAATATTAACAATTTTCTTTGAAACATAAAACGAAAAATGGTAAAAAACTATTATATATGTACAAATCTGCTGTTCGTTATATTTAACACTTCCCCATAATAATTATAAAAAAATTTGTATACATATAGCTTGGTGTAGGGTATACAACATTCGGTTCATCGGAATACAAAATTTCTATTTGTTTAATCACTGTTTGTTAAAAGAACTCTTCTGCAATATTCACGCTAACAATTTCCATCTTTAATGTGTATTTTATGTCCTTTAATTATGAAAACCAAATGCGTTGTATAAAAATATTTAGGCTTTTAATGTGAAGGATTTAAAAGTAGACAAAAAAATAAACATACTTTTATAAATGCCATGAAAAATAAAATATTTATTTGAAATTAAATCTATCGGAATAAATTAAAATCGATGTTTAGCGTTCTGTAGGATATTCTAACCGCGCAATAGCTGCTTAAAAAAATTGGACGAAGCCCAACAGTTGTCGACAATTACATCGTGGACCCCGAGGGGTATGGAAAAAAATTTAAAGGAAGGGTTTCATTGTCTTTATATACGTATGAGATGAGAAAAATCATCAGAATTGCTTCCAATTCTGACTTATCATTGTGAAAAATAAGCGCTCAAGCTGGAGTGCAAGCGAGCAAGTCATCAGTACGCAGAGTAATTAAGAGCTGTGAGTATCTTAAATACCTGAAATTACAAAAAAAAAAACCGCCACTTAATGCTCCTCGTAAGGCAAAGCGGCTTCAATTCGCAAGAGACTACATGGTATGGGATGTGCAGCAAAGAGGTCATGCAAATGACTTGAGAACCGTTATATTTACGGATAAGAAGAAGTTTATTTTGGATGGGACTGATGGCTACTACTATTATTTCCATGATCTGTGCAAAGAGGAGCGATTTTTGAACCGACATCACAGCTGAGAGGGCTGCGTTATGGTGTGGGGTGCTATTAGGTACTATGTCACCATCGATCTTGAATTTCAAAGTGCAACAATGACTGGTGCATGCTATAAAACGTCATTGGAATCGACTTTTCCGAAGTTCAGTGAACTATTTGGTCCCATATCTTGGATATTGCAACAGGATAATGCCCCTATACCCAACGCCAGAGAAGTAAAGGAGTAAGCCAAAATGTTAAAATTATTCACTGGCCACCCTATTCGCCAGTTTTAAACATTATCGAAAATGTCTGCAGTTGATTATCTCGTAAGGTCTATGAATGAGGTAGACAATTTGATGACAAGCAGTCACTAATTCAGGCCATTACGGATGCTTGGAATCAAATTTCGTTGGATTACATAATTTCCCCCTTGTCTATCATTGAAAACTCTTATATTTGAAGTTATTAAAAATAAAGGGGGATGTACTAATAGTTCTTAAATAAAGTAAAATAAATTGAAAAAACAAAAAAAAAACTGTTTTTCATTAAAATTAGTTAAAGTGCCTTTATTCAAGTGAACCAGAAAAACAAGCACACTTTTGGACTTTTTTTGATAAATTTCTTAAAAAATTAAGTTGTGAAAAATTAAAAAAATTTCTTTGATTAAATATCACTCAGTTCGAATAAAAAATTCACAACTTAATTATAAAACTAAAGGCACGTAGCTAAGAATGTGTTTGTAATTCACAGTTGTTTATACAATAAAAAAACAGTTGTATATATGTATAACGTATCACATTTCATAACATCTAGTGTATTGGTAGCCGAAGGCTGCCACCTAGGAATCAAATAAGAAACACTAGAATAAAGCTCAACTTGAACAAGATAGACTTTGAAAAAGTATAGTAAAGTTCCAACCCATTAAAAAAAAAGTGATAAAAGCTGCAGTGTAAAAACTTACATGTAATTCAGCAGATTCAATTAATGATAGAGGATCTTTAACTAATGTGATTGTAGCTGCCGTGGTGGCAGTGAGTTTATAAGCGGTAGACAACTCTGATGATGAGACTGTGGTTAATCTCGTAACATCGATGTCAGTTCAACCCTCCGCGCAGTCTAATTTTTCTTTGTTTGTTCAAGTATTAAGAGTCACTAGATTTTTCTTTCTAATTTAAATAATAATTTAATTTATAACAAAATTATATTTAGTGACAACGAACTTAAGCCTAAAAAATTAAAAAAAAAAATTTTAAAAAAAATTCTTTGATTAAATTTCTTAAAAAAGTTTTTTAGTAAAGAAACCATTATTGTAATTTTTTTTTATTTGAGATATATTTCTAGCTTCCATTTCCATTTTAAAATTCTGCAATCGGTTAAAAATTTAAGAATATATAAGTTGCTGAATATGGAATTTTTAATGCCTTTTAATAAATGAACCAGAGTGTATAAATTATTTCTTAAACAGATAATTTCAGAGCTAATTGCGTAAAATACGTACATATATTATTTTAAGGGGTTTTATTTGTCCGTGAAATGTTTTAATTATTATGAAATTGAATTTCCTTCCAGCTGATCAGCGTTATTATATTAATAAATTTTATTGTAATAAAGACAAGGTTTTCATTTCTGCTAGTAATTTATTTTTTAAACGTTAAACAGTCAAATTAAAATAAATTCGGTTTGCAGATTATTCATTTAATTTTTTTTTTGTTTATATCTGTGGACGTTAACCTTAAAGCACGTTGTTTTATTGAAAAGGAAACTCCTAATTTTTTTAAATGAATCATGTTTAATAACGCCACTTCGAAATACATAAGGTTTTCCAATATGAGTGATATGATTTCTTAAAAAAAAAACGCACTTATTGTTAAGGAAATTCAAAAGTTTTTTTATTTAATGTGAAGTACAATCGATACATTTAAGTTCTAAATAAAACGTCATTCAAATGGTCTCTACGACTTCTTCTGCAGGAACGAATTCGATGAACCCAATTTTTGAGCACTTTTTCCACTAAATCAAGTCGTATGTCATGAATGGCACTTCAATATTGACTTGTAAAGCTTGAAGAGAGTCAGGTTTATTTCGAAAAACCAATGACTTCAAATAACCCCACAATAAATAGTCTAACGGTGTTAAATCACAACTTCTTGGAGGTCATTCAATATCACAATTTCTTGAAATAATCGAATCTGCAAACTTTTCTCGCAATAATTCAGTTGTTGCATTTGCTGTGCTTCAGGTCATGAGTGAGAACTTGAACCATCGGATGTAGGTGTGCCGCTGAGGTCGCGGCGACCATTTGGCCGATATTTTGTTCCATACATAATTGAACCATACCATAATTATCATAATAAAAAGAAATGACAACAATTTCCTCAATAATTTGTGTTTTATTCAAAATCAACATCAGTCCTTAAAATTGAACCACCCTTTACAATTTGAGTTTGTCTGTTGGTCACGCTGTTTTCATTAAATTTTTGCTAAGTCTGAACGTAGCATAAGTCACTATGAGTTATTTATGAAATTTTTACACCTAAGCCTCTTAGTTTTCATTTGATACCAAAATGATTATGGATTTTAACTAATGAATAAAGTTTACTATTGACTACAGAACTTGTTTTACTCAATTGCAATATAAAAAAATTTAAATACTTAAAGAGATACAGCATTACTTTAAAGATCATAATACATGTGTAATTATTTAAAATAATTGGACTCATTCTTTTCAAAAGAAAAAACAAAATCTATTTTCTTTAAATATAAAGTTTTGCATCATCAAAATAAAATATGAGCCGAACGAAATGAGATGAAATATAACCCAAAATATTTAGCTTTCGGGTTTTTGTACCTGCGAAGTGGATTTTCTAATACTTTTTTCAAGTTTTGTATTGTTTTTAGTTTCTTGTTAATTTTTTTTTTTTCCAATACCAAAATTCTTTTGTAATACTTTTTGCATAGTTCTCGTTTTTACCTTAAGGGTCCGAATGGGAAAAGTATTGGGAATTGCTAGTAGAAAGTAAGGGAAGTATTCCTTATTTTAACAGAAACTGAAGGTTAATACAATATTTTCAGTTTACTTGTAAATTTTGTTATGTTGAAAACCTTTCTTCCCAATAGTTTTCCTTCCTTGCCTTTCCTAAGGCTTCTTATACATAAAAACGTAAAACAGGAAGTTTGAAATTTGACATGCTTCTCTACTGGACATTGAAAATGTTGTTCAGAGTTTTTTTCTCCATGCAACATTTTCGATTTCTCAACTAAGTAAAAACACAATACCAAACAGAAAAAACAAAACTCACACTCACACATGTTCAAATAACATAGCAATTGTCTGTATAAGCAATTTATGTCCTTAGAGGTTGTGTAACAGGATTTCAATGTAGTTTTTCTGTTCTTATTCTTACTTCAAAATTTGTTAGTAGTTCTGTATGAGTATTTGAAGTGGAATTTAAGGCGAGATTTACAAATTGATGGATTGCTAGTCTTTCGTTTTAAAAGAGCTTCTAGTTAAAATAATAAAAAAATGCAAAACTTGAAAAAAAAAAGAAATCTAAAACTATAAAAACAAAGATAGATGACATGGAAGTAGTTTCAATGGTTGTGTTACTACCATAAGCTTTTGGTTTTTCAGCAAAATTCTTGTTTTATATTTTTTTTTTTTATTATTTTTTACTTTTGTTTTTGTTTTTTTCTTTTTTGAAACTCAAATAGGTGAACATGGTAATGACATATTCGAGTGATTTAGAAGAGCCTTTTTCTCTTTCTTTTTTGCTCGAGATGTAGAAAAACTAAACGAAATTCTAGTAAAAATGAAATAAATTAGAAAAGAAAAATTTGTTATTTTAAGGTATGGCAAAATAGCACACACATACTCACAATTATTCATATAAATAGTTGCAAGAAAACAGACATTGATTACAGGGTTAAAGATCAACTCGATTGAATGTTTTGTGTTAAGGGTTTGTTAAGAGGAATTTTTATTAGTAAAATTTTATATGAAATGTTTCAAGGATATGATTAAAATTCAAATAATAAAAGGCAAAATGATACGAATATTAAAAGTTAAGTAAATAATTATTCTGTTACTATATTTTATATAATATTGATGATGATATTTATATGTTTACTGACTGAAAACTGTGATAAATTCTCAGTAGCTAAACATTTAAACAAGCAGTTTCGCTGCGTTTCAGAAAAGCAATGCTTGTTCACCAAAATTGTTGTTAGTTCCATTTTTTTTTTAATTAGAACCAGCATTAGCGGGATTAGAACCAGGATTATACCTACGATGCGAAGCATTGAGGGCGGAACTAAAAAAATAGGTTTTGGGAAGAAGAATAAAGGGAGTAGTGCTCTTCGACATTCGATTTAAACCTTAACACACTGAAAGTGGTAGAAAAGACCTCTGCGGGGAGTTTATTCCACATACGAACAGTTCGGCCAAAGTACGAATTCTCTCTGTAATGCGTAGTGCAGTTCACTGGCACATCGATCACAGACGGATGTGGTCTTTATGTGACGGGTTTCGGGAACAAGTTCCCTGATTTCATAAGAACACATTCCGTTGTAATAGCGATAGAACAATGAAACACACCCAACATTGCGTCGATGCTCCAGCGATTCAATAGAGTTGGCTACCCTACTGCCACCGATAAGCTTCTTCGATCTATCTTGTACGCGATCGAGTAACTTCAAAAAAAGATTTTGATGCACATGCCCATACATGAGAGTTGTGTTCAATTTTCGGTCGGATAAAGGTGGTATAAATATTAAGGAGATCAGATGGAGTGAATTTCTAGACCGTATTAAAAAACCGAGGCACTTTAATACTTCTTTTGTGACATGAAAAATATGATCATTCCATCGAACATCACAATGAATTTTTATGCCAAGAACATCAAGAGCTTCTGATTCCTCAATATCTATAACGACCATATTTACAGATGAAACAGCATGGCCCGTCTGTGAGTGACCATATCACATTGGGTCCTTCGTGCATTAAAATTGACCCTATTAGCATGACGCCAATAAATAAATCAGCTAAACATGAACGACATTTAGTTCCAACAAGACAGTACAATGTACCATACAGCGCGCGTAACAATCTATTTATGGTGAAATTAATTCGGTGCCAACTTTATTGTCAGAAGAGTTTCTGTTTGTCAGCCCCCTGTTCATGCTATTTAATATTTCTGGATTACTTTTTACAGGGCCTTTATTTAAGCATTGATTTTTGACGATAAACCAGCAACTCTTGAAGCGTTCATTCAAGCCAGATTTATTGGAAAAAGTTGTTAAAAATTGGACTGATTAAATGTAATATGTTTCTCTGCATGACATGCAACCCAAATTAAAAGGATACTTTTTAAGGGGGAAAAGGGAAAAATTTATAGTTTAACCCTCCGTCATGCACATGTATCTGGTCAGATATTTTACGAATTTAAGTGTGATTTAAATATATTTCTAATTTAGCTAGGGGTTTGAGTTTCCAGTTACCCTCTACAAATATTGTTAGATTTTGTTTTATGAAAAAAAAAATTAAAATAAAAAACAGCAAAAAATTTTATGTGAATTTTTTAACCTACACATCACATACGTAGCACATGTGCCTGACCAGATACACTTATATTTTGTATGAAAAATAATGTACTATATTTGCATTTTTTATTTTTCTTTGCGTTTGTTTACTCAAATCAACCCAAACTGTATTTTATATGAAGTCTGCATGGTTGTAGCTGCGAAGGGGGTCCGTATGGGTTTATAGCCCGGGGGGGGCCCCCTCTCCTGTTCTGTCATCTTTATTTGGATTCCACGAAAATTTGGTTTCAATTTGCAGCTACGTGCCAAAAAAAATAAATAAAAGTGTGAACCTACTTTCGACCGTCCATTATACGAAATATTGTGAAGGGGAATCAATGACACCCGCTGCAATTCTCTTTTACAATGAAAATAAAGCTGGCGTCGATTGTATGGACCAAATGCTCACACATTTTACTACAAAGCGGCCAACAAGACGATGGACTTTTGCGTTCTTATGCAACATGCTGGAAATCATGGCACTGGCTGCATTTTGTATTTGTAAAGTTAATGGTATCAATCAAAATAATGCTAGAAGAAAATTTCTCACTTCGTTAGCAGATACATTGGTTCTTCCAAATATTGAAAACCGAATGGAAAACGTTCACATCAGCAAACAGTTCAGAACTCGTTTGGCCATGGAATCGTTTTTTGGAAGACCACTAAATGCAAGTTTGATTGATATAACATTTGCCCTTCATTTCATCTCATTTTCCTCGTATTGCATTTTGATTTCAGATTCCAGTAGTAGTTCCTAGCTCAACTTCTGCTAATACTCTACAAAGGAGAAAATGTTGTCAGATTTGCTCAATGCGAGAAGAAAAAATTCGCCATCTTACTCGTTTTTTTTTTTTGTTCCAAGTGCTCGAATCCGGTATGCCTGCAACATTCGAAGTCGGAGTACACATGTTTTAGTTGCTTGCCTGAAGCTCTCTAAAACTATTTTAATTTAGCATTAATTTATAACTATAACTTTATAACTACTAATTTTTAAATTAAACACAAAAATAAAATTTTTCTTGTTTCATTTCTTATTAAATTTTTTTCCTGGGTAGGTGGTTTAGCATATAGTAAGATCAAAAAACAAAAATAGGAAATATATATCTGCATGATGTGATAGCAATATAACAATGTAATACTATCACTAAAATAGCATATTTTTCATATAAAAGTATTGAAATACATAGTGTATCTGGTCAGATACATGTGCTACGTATGTGACTATCGGAACATGTGCATGACGGAGGGTTAAGTACTTTTTATTTTTTTACTAATATTTTATAAATTTTTTATAAAAAAACATACTTTCCCTGCAATAAAGTGGGATAATAAGGGTGTTTAGCTCGTTGACTACTAAGAAAATAATGACTTGGGGCCTCGGTTCAAAACCTGGCCAGAGCAAGTCAATCAATATCATTAATTTCTCGAATGTAAAAAAAATATCGGCATTTTTGTTAGTCTTTTACTTACAGTATTTTTTAAGTTTTGGTGCATTTTTACTTTTGGTACTTTATTTCTTGAAAAAAGCTCTTAATGGATTTACATGAATTTTGGTAGACTGATTGGGACATACATATAAGTTAATTTGGTACTTTTTTTACATTAACATACAGTTAACATAGTAAGAATAAAATAAGGAAAAGTTGGTACTTTTGATACCTATTTGTTTCTTCCATAAATTGCGTCTACAGGCAACTTATAACTGTATTAATATGTACAGAGAACAAAGTCACGAGTAAAAGCAAGTTTATTTAGAATAAGGAATGAAAGGATCCCTCGAAACATTCCTTATTGTATACACTAACTAAAACTTAGAAATCCATAATGTTTATGGTTCTTAACGTACGGTCACATTGGGGAAATATTTGCTTGAAATATTTTTTTTTTTTCAATATTCAAAAAAATTTTTTCTTTTCATATGTACATATAAAAAAAAACATTAATTTGTTTTTTTCAGCCACCAAAAAGTAATTTAAAAAAAATATATATGCCATTTCTTTGTAGTAGTGCAGGGCTGCGCAGAAAATAAATGTATTGAATTTTCACACTAGGTAACAGTCCAGATCTATTGGCTTCGCTGGCATGCTGGCGTATTGCTCCGGCTGAAGCTCGCCGTCTTGGGGTGGTTCATGCCGTCAATCATGGACGTAGCAGCTACAAAAAAAAAATCATGCCAGCTTTGCTGGGTATTTCCTTAGATGTAATGAAAATAAATTTTTAACTTTCACCCTTATTCCACATTCCGTCAACACCGATTTGATCAAAGAAATTATAATTTGTCAAGCTTAAGTTCTTTTTCTCTATTTTTGTATCATTGTGGAGATCAGTTCAACACAAGTGATGAAGCAATTTTTCTGTTTCTTTCCTTTTTTTTTATTTCACGATTTCTGCTCAATTTGTGTGCAAGTTTCTTCATTTCTAATTTTTTCAAGAATAATTTTTTTTAGCATTCAGCGTTTTTTAACAATATTATGGCTTTATTGATATTCGATTATTTTGCGCAAGTTTTCGCTTATTGCATTTATTTTTACCAATTTTTTTTTTAAATTTTGTACACAATTTTTCGCTTTTCTCGCCTTTTTCAAAATTTTTTAAGATCAGATTTTTTTGCGAATTGGCTCGTTTTATTTAGGCATTTATTTATTATTTATTATTAAAACATGCCCAACATAGCTACCGAAAATATATCAGCCGTAAATATGTTTTATTTAATCATTTTACCTAAAGATAGATAATTTTATTTGACTCTGTTTGTTCTTAGAAAAACTTTGTAAGATCTAATAATTGTTTTTCCAAAATAAATCAAAATATTTACCTTTTAGTGGTCACATTAGAAACATTTTTGTTTGGTAAAGCTATGTACAGACTATTGGCAGATCTTACAATATTGTAATATATGGCAGGCAGTATGCTGACAACATACTGACAATGAAAAATTGTTACCAAAAGGTAAATTGTCAGGTAAGGCGATTGTAAAGCTATGTACAGACGATTGGCATATCTTACAATATTGTAAGATATGTCAATATGCTGACAACGTACTGACAATGAAAAATTGTTACCATAAGGTAAATTGTTAGTTCAGACGATTGTAAGAAAACCTTACAATTTCATTGTCAGACAATAAATTTATCTGCCAACAAAAATTGGCAGTTTACACGGTTGTCAGCTTGTTGTGTGGAAAAATTGCCAGATGCGTTGTTAAGCTTTGTCAGAACTGTCAAATCCAATAGTATTTATTGACAGCATTGCCAACAGAAAAATTATCTTACAATGGTGCCATTGTCAGATGCATTAATTTAAACACATCTGCCAATAAAATAGGAGCTTACAATGTCTGACAATTATCTGATAATGGCAAAGTAGAGTGTTCTCACGATTGTCAGATGTCTGACAATATTATTGTCTTACAATGAACTGACAATGCTTTTTCTTGCAACGTTGCAAGACAAAAATTGTAAGTTTAGACGGTTGTGAGACATTTTCTGAACATTTTTCTGACAATATTGTAAGATCTGCCAATCGTATGTACATAGCTTAAGAAAACCTTACAATTTCATTTGTCAGACAATTGCCAGAAAATAAATAAATCTGCCAACAAAAATTGTGAGTTCACATGGTTGTCAAATTGTTGTGTGGCAAAAATTGCAGATGCGTTGTTAAACTTTGTCAGAACTGTCAAAGATAAACGTATTTAGGGACAGTGTTGCCAAATAGAAAAAATATCTGACAATGGCACCATTGTCAGATGCATTAATTTAAACACATCTGCCAATAAAACAGGAGCTTACAATGTCTGACAATTATCTGATAATGGCAAAGTAGAGTGTTCACACTATTGTCAGATGTCTGGCAATATTATTGTCTTACTATGAACTGACAATGGTTTTTCTGGCAACTTTTCAAGAAAAAAATTGTAAATTCAGACGGTTGGCAGAAACTTTCTGAACATTTTTTTACAATATTGTAAGATCTGCCAATCTTCTGTACATGGCTTAACAAATAATCTTGTTTTCCCAGCTGGTCTACTGTTTGCCATTCAAAAATATTTTTTGGTCACTCTACAGCAAAAAAATATTTTATAATTTTAATCAAATGTTTCCCCAACGTGATCTTACAACAAAATTCTTTCCCAAATATTATAAACACTTTTGACAAATCACAAACTTGCACTGTAATTTATGATTTATTTAATAGAAATTCACATAAAATTTGTTGAATACATTTTATTGCTTATAATAAAAAAAAACTATTGCATAAAATACAATATTTTACTTATGCAGCAAAAATTTATTTGTTGATTTGCATTTGTAGTCTGTACCAAAAAAGAAAACAAAAATGTAATTGAAAATTTCACAGAAATTTAAATCTTAAAATGAAATAATCTTAAGGAAACAGACCAAAATGAATTTGTGTTACAAAAAAAAAAAAAAAATATTTACAAATATTTGCAATATTTAAAAGGACTTGACAATATTTTTTCAAAAGGGTGTGCATAATTTATGGCAAAACTCCAGTTATTATTGCTAAACAAACAATACTGGATTACATTTAGTTGTAAAATTTTTAAAGTATTTCTTTTTTATTTTTAACATTTTTAAGTTAAATTTTAGCATGCCTTAGTGAATAACCTTACTTATACAAAAGAAGAATTTAGACAACACATATTACAAATGGATTTGTTACAAAAAGTTATGTAAATACTCAGTTAAAGGAAATACAAAGAATAAAAGAAAAACTACAGACAAAAAGCAGAATAAACTTAACAAAAGTAGATATATGTATGTGTGATAAATATGGGTATTTCCATATTAAAATTTAGCTGAGATATCAATTCTTAAATGATGTGAGATTAGCATTCAGAGGATGCTCCCTACTTATGGTAAAACCAGGAAGAAAGGCATAGGATGGATAGAGAAAATAAATAGTGAAAATTTAGTAGAAGGCCCAATTCATTTTAAAACTTTCCTTTTGTGCTTTTTTTTTTTTTATAAATGTTAGATCAGTTTTGCAGCGCATCTGGTGTTAAGTAGACACCTTAAAGGTGGACACCAGTTTTAGCGTCAGCGCATTCTACGCCTTTCTTAATTTCATGGTTACATAGGAAACGTTTTTTGCAGCCAAATAACCATCAAAACTACCATTAAAAACAGCTGATCGCTTTGAGTGACGCGTAAAATGTTTACAAAAGTAGAAATTAGATTTACTTCAACGCGTTCTATGCGTTTAAGCGTTCTATGCAGTGTATTGTGTAACTTGTCATACAAAATTGCACTAATTCAACTTTTTTGACAGCCGCGTGAAAAGCGGCGTCGCGTAGAATGCATGTTATGTACCTCCACTTTAATTTCATTAAAGCTATAAACACATAGACCACAGCGAGCAGTAGGCAGCAATATGTCAAAAATAAAATACGCGATCTTACATGAAGTAGATTATTTTGACGACAGCAAGCCAGGTTGTTGTCTATGCTACTTTTGCTGTTGCTGCCAAATTAGACTAATTTCTATATTCATAAGCAGCAATAAGCTGATACAAAGCTGCCAATATAATATAAATGTTACGACAATGAGAACTTAAAATATTTTGTGTTATTTAAACGAAAATAACATAACAAAATTAAAATAAATAAAAAAATTGATGTAATTTTATATTTTTTTACTCGATATTATAACGTTTTTATTCTTGTGAAATATTTATGTGGTAGCTCTGAAATATGTAGTAAAACAAATATTGAAAAATAATATCGAAACTTCAAATTCATTTGTCAGCTGCTGTCGTTCTCAAAATAATTCAGTATCTAATTACATGGCAGCAATTGAATTCTGTTGTTGTGAAGTCTGCTGTGGTCTATGTGTTTATAGGTTAAGCCGTGTGATCAGTCCTTTTATTAATCGTTTTACTTTAAAGCCGGCTCAGCTAATTGACGAAGGAGGGCGCTATTGCTAGAGGAACAGTTTTTAGTGAACTGCTTTTATCACTTAAACAGTGCAACAACAATTGATACAATACCAACAAGTAAAAAAAATTGACTTGCTCTGATACACGAATAAAACCAAGGTTCTAAGTTATAGTTTGCTTTGTAGTTAACCCACTAACCAATTCAGCCAACAGCACCCTCACACTACGAAAGTTTATTTCTTTTTCATTAGACAAACGATAGACAGTAAAAAATTGTGGGTTAATTTTAATACCAAGCCGGTGTGTATATGTATATAAAAAACCTAAAAAAGAATTAAATTTAATCCAGCGTAGTATGAAAATGAAGAGATTGAATGAGAGAGACACTGAGAGAGATTCGTTGTTTAATGTATTTTTCAGGGCATTAAAGTAATACCAATATTTAAAAAAACCTAATATATTGACAGACTCAAGATAGATTATGTAGACCCTAGGGCATACACTTGAAACAAAGCATGTATTTAATACTGACTTGGTGTGAACGCCTCACTTTCTGGATCACAAATTTTAACAATAAAAATTGTCCACCACTTTTAATTTTCACATACATATTGAACCTTAATTGCGCACTTTCTTTATAAGAATAAGATTCTCCACTATTTTATTAATTTATTATAAATTATTAATTTAATTCCTTTAGCGGCATTAATTGTAAAATACAGAGAGAGTTTTAATTCTTTTCAGGTATTATTTGTTAACTTGATGGAATAAAATTATTTTAAGAGAGAATTTTAATTCATTTAAGGCATTATAATAAAACTCAAAGGAATGAAATAAAAAGAGAGAAATTATTAACTCCTGTTTCGGTATTAAATATAAGCGAGTAGGATTTATTTTTTTAAATGGAAAAATTTATTTAAGCTGTTGGTGTTATTTTTATCCGCACAAAAACACAAATGTGAAAATAAGTCCAAGTTCCTATCAAAAATATTTCGGCCGTAAAAAGTACTGAGATCAAAATAAGGATCAAGTTCTTGATAGGTTCAATTCCATCTCATTTCTAGGCAACCTGTAAACTTGGCAATATTTTTCCAAGAATTCTTTCCCATATTAGAAAGGAAAAAAATTTGCCAAGCTTACAGGTTGCCTATAAATGAGATGGAATTGTACCTAGCAAGAACTTGGTCCTTATTTTGATCTCAGTACTTTTTACGGCCAAAATATTTTGGATAGGAACTTGGACTTATTTTCACATTTGTGTTTTTGTGCGGATCTCACTTCTTTTTTCTAAGTTGTTTTTGTATAAATATTTATATGTATTGCTTATCTGGGCCTACTTGTGTACGAAATTTAAGCATTCTAGCTATACTGAAAGTGCCATATAAAAAAAGGGGCACCAATTCGCCCCAGATAAAAAGTGCCCCTTTAAAAATAATTTTCGTTAATTTCTCATCAGGACCTACCTCTGTACCAAATTTCAGCATTCTAGCTATACTGGAAGTGCCCTATACAAAGAAGGGGCATGATAGTCCCCCTAGATGAAAAGTTCCCGTTTAAAAACTTCTTTTGTTAATTTCTCATCAGGACCTACCTGTGTACGAAATTTAAGCTTTCTAGCTATACTCGTACTGGAAGTGCCCCATACAAAGAAGGGGAACCCTAGTCCCCCCGGGCGGAAAGTACCCGTTTTCAGATTTTTCTTGTTATTTTCTCACCAAGACCTACCTGTGTATCGAGTTTCAGCTCTCTGGCTATACTGGAAGTGCCCAATAATATTGAGGAGTGAGTCAGTGTGTGAGTGAGTCAATGAGTGAAAATGAACTATAATATGGACTTTTCACACCTTAATATCTCGGGAAGCTTTTACGGTAGAACTTTCAAATTTAACCTGCGTCACTTCTGTGGGGAGAACTTATATTTAAGTTTCATTATATTATGATCAAGAGGAGCAAAGTTATGAGGGGGTAAAAACAGCTTGAATAGTTTTGTGTAAATATACACACTGTGTGGCCCGAACTTGACCTGGCGCCGTGCGCCTAGATTCCCTGTAATCATAAAAATAATCTCAAAATTTGTTTTGGTTTTACATGTAAACAATTTCGGAATTAGTTTTAAATTTAAATTCAAAATAGTCTATAATGAGAAGCAGTGGGTTTTAAAATTCATCCACAACTTTTTTATTGTGTAATTCATCATTGCGTCAACCAAATTTTACTAAAACTAAAAGTTAAATTAGAATACAACAATAGTACAGCTACAAAATATTATGGATAATTACACTAGTGTAGTTACACATTATTGTCTGTTTATAAAACTAGTTTTGTTCCCACCACCATTTATATGATTATCTAGAAACATACAATTTGCTTGTACATATACAATATGATAATTTTTTTTTATTTTTTGTCTTATCTACAACCAACTGAATATAACAGGTAATAACAGAATTGGACTTCAAACAATTCCTCTCATATTATGATTGCCGCAACCATGTCTTGACGATTTAAATATTAAATCAATTAAATATTTAATATGCTACTTATTCCCTTAATAAAAGTGTGTTAATTTTAAATAATTTTCTTATAAAATAGTTAATTTTTCTAACTTTTTTCTAACAAATAACCCATACAGTGCGAATTAAGTTACACGACTCTGTATAGAAAAGCAAGCAAGCAAGCAAGCATCAGGTGTTGCCATTCTGTAGGATTTGTGCAAAAAAAATTTATATATAGATGTAGAAAAATATAGATTTATCTATTTGTTTGAAATTGAAATTTGAACACTGTGTTCCTGCTTCATCATTTTTCTTTTTTACTAACAAACTAAACAGGAAAACTTTATAAACAAATACGTGTAAAGGACGAGTAACTTGGTGTACAAAAATTAAAAAAAAAAAAAAAAAAATATGTCTGTGTATGAAAACGAAATTCTAGCAGGACAAGTATATATTCATTTGAACATTTTGATATGATTGTACAAATGTGAAAATATGTGAATGAGAATGAATATGGAAATGAATGGCTTATAAAAGTTATCACATATATCCTGTGTCAAGAAATATTATATTTATAGAGAGAAAAAAGGATTGTTATAAAGATAGTAAAAAGCATTTTTTTGTTAATGGAAATATGACATTTATAAGATTTGTGGTAAAAAAATGTCAGAAAAAACTCTTAAATATTGAGAATAAAGTAATAGTAATAGTTTGTGTTCAGTACTTTCTTTTGAAGATTGACTATTTGCCAAACAGTTCAGTCAATAATTTAAATTCAATATTATCATTAAGGATTGTTTATGTTCACTAAAATTATTTAAAATAGTTTTGTATGGTTTTAATGAATTTAAGAATTGAGAATGTTTTATTCTTAAGAAATTTTCTAAATATTATTTATATATAACTGCTTGTGTGTTATGATGAATAACTACTCCTATGTATGTAAGTTTTATTTACTTTAAAAATACTTTCTATTTAATATAAAAAAATTCGCATATTTTACAGAAAAGTACAAACTTGCGCAGTGGGTAGAAATCGGCTCAGTCAGAAGAATATCAATCTGTAACTTGGTTTATAATATTTTTTTTTTTTTAATATTTTTTTATGATTTTCGTATGTTTTAATAAAAACTTTGGTAGAGTGACTATTTTCTTTTATATGTTGAATGAATTTTTTCAGTGTAGCAAAAAATTAGACAGCATCATTTGTTCATATTCAGTTGTTAATATTCACATCAGAAGAAAAGTCATTTTTCTGAGAATAGGAATACGAAACGGGGCGGGTTTTGTGAATTCCGACATTCAGGATTTTTAAATTTCCAATTTCGCGATATTTTGAATTCCCGGGATTAACACACTTATGAAAAGATTTTATTGAGAATTTAGCGTATCCTTATATTAGCTGGGCTTAAGTGTTAGGTTGGGTTAGGTTAGGTTAGGAAGGGTAGTGTGAAACTCACATCCACTCGGAGACACAATTGGATCCATTGTGATTTTCTTCATTTTAATTTATTGACTAATTACTCGTAGTCTCCTTACTGCCCAAGGGGAAACAAAGATAACCCAGCAAAATCTACTGCTTCCGCCGAAGCAGGTTTGTAAGGGAGAGATGCTTGTTGTTTTTGTGCTTACTCCTGCGAAAAGCGCTTCGAACATGCATGATTTTTTGTTCGCGATGTCCCACTTTGGCGCTCTTGTTTTTTACATAAAACAGAGCATTTTTCTAATCATCCAAAATGCGCTAAAATCATGTTTGAATTATCTGAATTATGCCTTCGTAATACTGCGTCATCTACTAACATACATAATTCATCTGTACGCAAATACACAAGTTTAAATAAATAAGAGAGAGAGAGAGAGAGAGAGAGAGAGAGAGAGAAAGAGCATATAAATGAAATTTTATCTTCCATTCGCTGTTTACTTTATTACTCGTGTCAACTAAATGTAAATAGCCGACCAACTTCTACGTGCTTAAAAATAAGTCCAGCGATCTCTCTGCCTTCTTTTTGTGCAGCCTCGGAAGCGCTTCAAAACTGTGCATCTCGAAAGCATGAAATTTTGTAACTGCTTCCAGAAACATAATATTTTTTTGTTGGGAAAGACCCTGATATCCTCAAGTTTGCACTTTCGCTCTAACCGAGCAATGGCCAGTCAACGCGCCTACTAAGACTCTCAAAACCTTTCTACTAATACCCAGAAGTAGATCAGATTTACCTGAGTCTATTTCTGTCCATATGAAAATCGAGACTCTAGAATCTTCTCTATTCCTTCAGAAATGATTGGTTCCGTTAATCACCCTTTGAGTTCCTTTTATTAGTAACCGATTGCAGGTTTAACCGACCTGTCACTAACTGCCACATCTAATGCTGACCCTATTCTTGCCAGATCATCAGCGATTTTGTTTCCCTCAATATTGCAAAGTCCTGGTACCCAAAGTAGTATAACGCTAAATTTGTCCATAAGAAAACTAAGAGATCGCCTACACTTGCTGAACAGCTTCGATTTAACGGTATGCCCTTTTAAAGCTTTCAGCGCCGCCTGACTGTAAACCATTCTATACCTCCACGCCTTTAGTTACGTTTTCTGTAACTAGTTCCTTAAGGGGTTAAATTTTATTCAATCTAAAATTTTTAAGCATTAAACTTATTAACAGTAAAAGGAAAACTTAACTTAGATGATTGTTTTTCTTACTGTGTGTGAACATTTCAGATGTAATTTAAAGTTATCTAAAATTGACTACTGAAATATCTTAAAGTGGAATGGGAAGTTTTATCTTCATTTTCTTAAGACAAAACTCACCTCAATCATAATGATGGATGGATGTAGCAGAAATTTATATATATTTTACATTGGAATAATATTTGCAAGTTTTAACTAATTAAACAAATTAGGAATTAAAAATCAGCAGTCTTCTATATAAAATGCAAAATTAAAACTATAAACAACTCCCACAACATGACAATAAATATTTTTTTTCCTCTACCTAAAATATTTTTTATTTTTAATTTTGCAAATTATTTTCCAAGAAAATAAAGCAATTTGTTTATTTAATTCAGTTTAATTATTTCTTCATATACTCGTAATACTCATTAATTGGGTTAAGAAGCTTCCACCTTTCTGCCTTTTTTGAAATTTCTAATATAGAATAAAGCCTCATGATTGTTTTCTTTCTTAGCGGCGTCACTTTGCTCTCTACCACTGACCAGTTGGAAACCGAAAGGTAATTTTACATTGCTAGTATCAACTGAGAATGTGGTACCGTCTTCTTCGGAATTATTTACTAAAGCAAAACCGTTCAAGTTTCCACCAAGGCCATTTAATGCGCTGTTATAAAAATATTCGGGACCAGTTACTTCGGAGTTTTCAAATGCATCAGTGGTTCCTATATTTTGAAAATATGGATAAAAAGGATTTTTGCCGTCATTTCTAACGTAAATAACATTGCCGCTACTTCCAGCGGCATTGGTACCAGTATCGCTGTCAGCATTGCCATCTCCGTCGTCAGCGTTGGCATCTCCGTCGTCAGCGTTGGTATTGTCATTGGGTCTGCCATTGCCGCCATTTCCATTCGGTCTGCCATTGCCGCCATGGCCATGTGGTTTGCTATCTCCATTAATTACTATAACGACTGGTGGCTGCCCATAATAATGTTGATAATTTGGCTTTGATGGTGGTAGTCTTCTGTTGGGAAATGGTGGGTAATTGCCAGGGAAATGAGGATAAGGATAATAAGGTCCAGGTTGAGAATCAGTAGCGTAAATAATATTTGGACGAACATTTTGATTTTGAGGTTCAGTTTGTACAAGTTGTATAAAAGGTATTGGCAAAAATCTATTATCTGCAAATTAAATAAATATTAGTTAAATGTTTAGCTTTAAAGTTCTTTGAATCTTACCTAGTTCACTTGAGCCACTTGTTGTATCTTTTAAAGCTCCTTCTTGGTCGGCCAAGACAGACAAACTGCCCACGATCACTACCAGACTTATTTGTTTTAACCAACTCATGTTGACTGCTGCACAGCTGAATGAAAACTATAATCGAACAAATTTTTTTAACAGTATTTATTCGATCATACTGATCGAAAAGAAAGATTATTTGCAGAAATCATTTCTTAAAACATTTGCATTTTAATGGGAATATATTATGGAAATTATTCAAATTTTGAAAATTCATTAAAACTTTATTGGCTTTTTTTTGGTTTTTGGTGAAAGCAAACTTATGTAAATTCTTTTGTTCTATTTAATGTTTAAATTGGTTGTTGTAGGTGTTTTAGCGAAAATTATTCTAAAAGAATTTTTATAGAATATGTATGTAAGTAGATGAAACCATCAGTATAATAAAGATATGTCATAATTACTAAAACATCATATATATAAACTTAAAATAGATAATCAACTAAATGCCAATAAATTTAGTAAAACATTTCTATATTCAACAACAACAACTTTTTTATGGCCTAGAAATGAAAAAAAATATCTCTCTTTTAAACAAGCAAAACGATCTAATTTTCGCATTTCTGTTCTCATTAACTATTCAAACAAGTTATCAAAAAAAAAAAAAAAAAAAAACAAATTTAACTATTCGTGTCCAATTGCTCTAAACATATAAGCCATTATATTTATCAAATATATTCATTGAAATACTGTGGAATTTTATCCACAACAAATATTTTCTTACTGCAGTTTTTTTTTTTTTTTGTGTGAAAATCTAAATCAACTTTGAAAGTTTTCTAGTATGTCGAGATTTCATCTTAAGGTCGGTCACTTTGGGAGATAACTTGCAGAAAATATTTTTTTCTCAATATTTGACCAAAAAAATTTTGAAATCAAAAAATTAATTGTTTTACGGTCACATTAAGCACATTTATTTCAGCAAACAGTCGTAAAATTAAGGAAATATTTACCTTAAAATAAATATTAGATAGAACTATAAGAAAACATCAGTTTGTTTATTAACAAACATTTTAATTGACGACAATAAAAAATATATAATCAAAGGCGACAAAATAAAATTCCGCGTACAATTACAGCATTTGTGAGACATTTAAGCCATTTTTAACATTTTATCCATCTATCATCTCTACCCTACCCCTTTCTCTATAGTTCTCGCACAATAAACTGCATAAGAAGGGGCGCTTAAATTAAAAAAAAAACAAAATGTTTATATAAATATTTTAATTCACGGATTTGGCTAATGGTTACACATCGCTAGTAAAAATTTCCAATTCCTTTAAGTTTAAAGGAATATTTAGATACGTGAGCCTGTCCATTTTTCTAATCATAATATTGTCTTGTGATGAGAATTTATTGTGTTTTCAAATTATCTTACGAAACGTTTAAAAAGAAGAAGTTGAAAAAGTTAATATTTGGGGTGTTCACACGGTAGTCATATCAGTCATATTGCTTTATTATTTTACACAAAAATTGATTAACAAGTCGAACTGAATTAAAAAATATTTACATCTAAGCCAAAATGGAAATGAATGGAAATATTTATTTTTCATGGGAGTGGGCAGTGATTTTATTACTTAAAAAGTTCTAAAGCTTCAATTTACTACGTTTGGGCATGGCATTGAAGAAGTTTTATTCACAATCACGACAAAAAAAATGGATTTGTATAAAGTTACAGAGGAATCGCGTAGGTTAAATTTATAAAAACAATTAATATGTACTGCCGTGACACTGTCCTCTATTATTTTCCTTAGTAATTGAGTATGCAAAGTTTCATTGAGATCTGAGGCATAAAATTGTACATGATACCTTCTGATCTTTTTTGAAGAATACATCTATTTAAACATCGCTTCAAGTTGAGTAAAATATTTTCAAACTGGGTTTAAAAATGGCTGACCTCTGAGGTCATACGTACAACAAAAAGTGCAAAGAAATTATTATTATTGCTTTTGAACTTTATTAAAAAGAAAACCAGAGATAGATAGAAAGAGAGTGAGAGATAGAGTGAGAGGGTAGGAGAACCAAAAATGTTAATTAAAGCTAGGACGGGTGAAATGTAGGAGATATTGAGATTTTTAAGTTAAATACTATCTCCCTTATTAGTAACAATTTTAAATGGATTTGATATCCATTTTTAGATAAATTTGTATTGAAAATTTCTACTATATCGAAACCAGATCCTATGTCATTGTTTGTAACGTAGTCAACGCGCTAACTAGTTCAGCCAACACTATCCTTTATTAAAAAATTTTTAGTAGTTTGTTATTGTGACGCTTTGATGATCTAGTGCTAGTAAAGCTTTTCGAGGATTTTGCGGTTATTTTAAGTTCATGTTCTACCTGTGTGGCACTTGTCCATGACAAAGCAACCTAATGCTAAAAACTAAAAAATATCACAAAGAAAAATTATTTTACTTTCTAACTTTACAAGCTCAATAAAAGTAAAAATGATCTTGGGAGAGAGTTAAATGTATTGTTATGAAACAGATGATTTATACGAAAAATTTGTTTAAAATACCCTGAAGGGTGGGAACGGAGGAGGAATTTTGAGATGTGGACATTTCCATTTTGTCGCAACGTTAATTTTTTACGATAAAATAGTAAAACAAAATGTAAATATGTAATATATTCACTACAAAAAATTACAACAATATACCCCATGAATTTAAAGATATAGGCAAAAATATGCTCTGGCGCGATGTAACAAAAAAGGTCTCGTCAAGTAGACTCCTTAGTTGATTTTTCGATTTTTTGATAATAAAGTCTTTTGATTCTTTTAATTGTTCCCAGAGAATTGTCTCTAGTAACTTGTTGTATGCGAGAAGGCAATTTAACATTTTTAATATCATCTGTGAGCCGTCTGCTATCAACTCCGGAATGACAAAATAAATAGAAGCCATTCAGGTTTCCATTCAACCCATTTGCTACACTGTTGCGTGCACCTCAAATTCGACAGTTGTTACTTTATTTTTATAATATGGATATTATTGAAACCGTCATTACTGGCTTAAATACATACATGGGAGTAATTAAATAAATTGACTAATTAAGTGTCGATTTCATTGGCATTGACTTATAAACAATGCCAATTAAATTTTTAGCATTATAAATTTTTTGAACAACGCTAATGCTTTTCAATGAAATAATTTCATTATTAGTTATTTAGAAAGTAAAAGCATTACAAATAATCAATGCTAAAGTTTTTCAAGAGCATTATCAGTATTAAACGTCAATATTATTTCACATATTTATTTACATATATGTATGTATATGTGTGTATGTGTATGTATTAAATATATAGCTTGGTTTGTATTTTAATTTATAATTTTATTTTTTCAAAAGCTGATGTGACCATATTTTTTTTATACAGATAGTATTAATTATTTTTTTATGAATTGTAATTAGTATTTCAAAGGTTTCATTGTTTTTTCATTATAAATCGTAGAAAAAATTTTTTTTAAAAAAAAAAGCAATGGCATTTATTGGTACTGATTTTTTTTCATTGTAAATGTTTAAAATAATGCCAATGAAAACTCAATGCCAATGAAAAAGTCCCATGTATGATTAAATAGTATTCCTAATCATATTATTTCTATTACTGGCAGTATTTTCGCCAATATTCCCGCTTCCTCCGGTAATTGCATTGCAATTGTTTGATCCTGGCTTAACTACTTAGCGACCAAGGAGAATTGGGGTTTTGATAAATTGTTGTTGGACGAGAATGTCTAGCCTCTGCTCCTGCTTGTATAATATAATAATCGGCTTTTAGAATAACCTATTATCAATAGTTAAAACAAATTTAACATCTTTTACTTGTTCCACAAAAACTGACAAACTACTAGCGATCAGACACAGTTATTCTTGACAGTTCATGATTGTGTTAACTGAAAATCATGATAACTATCACTTTTGTTGATTTAATGATTTGTTTTCTCTAAAGCAAAAAAGAATGTCAGACAAATTTTGTGTGGAGATTGTATTTTGGAACTATTTTAGTTAAAAAACTCATTAGCATTTTAGTAGATTATTCTTTAGTTTCGCAAACATTTTTCAATACAAAACTAAATCAATATAAGCTTAAGTATAATATTGAGGTTGTTTAAGAAAAAAAGATTCATGCCAATATTAAGCTTAATATGTATCCATAAAAGAACTTTGATCTTATAATACAGTTAATTCAGAATTTGGCTTTGCCATTGTATAAATTATTTAAATAATTAAAACATTAGATTAACTTCGACAGTTTTCTTGAGGTAAAGTTAACAGTAAACTGGATCTATGCTGTCACATTCTATAAAAAAAAAATAAAATAAAATATCTTGCCTATTCGGAATGTGATAAAATTTTTTGAAATTATTGATGCAGATTTAAAAATGTTATTTTATGGTTTGCGAAAAATTTCGCTTTGATAGTTTATATTTCAATGTTGTTTATTCATTGAAAAGCATTTATGCTGCATGCTCGGTTGAGCTAATTTTATTTCTTAAGGTTCAAAATTAAAATTTTGTCAGTCTATCAGCTAAAGAAAAATATGTTCTTCTTTTTAATAAACTTTATTTTCTAAACTTAAATCAACCATTATTAGCCGCGTTTGGACTACTATTTATTGCATTGTTGAAACCAACGACCACGCCTTCGAGAATTCCTTGGATAATTCCAGTTGTACCACCATTAGCGTCTCCATTGGCACCATTAGCAGCATCAGTGCTGCTCAAATTGGTTTTCCCATTTATGTTAGCACCACCGTTGATACCATTTGTATTTCCGTTACCATCTCCGTTAGTGCCACCGTTAGTGCTTCCATTACTATTTACGTTGGTGCTTCCGTTAGCTCCTGCGTTAGGTATCTCATTCGTGCCAACGGTAGGTCTTCCATTTATTCCATCGTTACCGCTTACGTTAGGTCCACTAACACCACCTTGACTCCCAGCGTTAATACCTTCACTGGTACTACCATCACCACCATTACCGACTGCATTAGCTGCTCCATTAGTTCCTCCAATTGATCCATTACTAATGCCTCCACTAGGACTTTCATTACTGCCAGTATTACCGCCACCGCTAGGTCCACCATTGTTGCCACCATTAATGCCTGCATTAATATTTACATTAGGTCTATAACTGATCCCATTATTAATACCGGGTGTTAATACCTCCATTAGGACCACCTACACTAGGGCTTCCATCCATGTTACCATTTATGTCACCATTAGGTCTGCTAGCAGTGCCACCGTTACCGACAGCATTAGCTGCTCCGTTGGGTCCACTAGCTGCTCCGTTAGGTCCACTAGCTGCTCCGTTGGGTCCACTAGCTGATCCATTATTAATGCCTACACTAGGTCCACCATCGTTGCCACCATTAATGCCTGCATTAATATTTACATAAGGTCTATTATTGATTCCATTATTATTACCGGTAGTTAATATTTTAATACCTCCATTAGCACCACCTTGATTGCCAGCGTTATCAGCTCCACTGGTGCTTCCATTTACGTTACCATTAGGTCTGCTAATAGTGCCACCATTAAAGACAGCATTAGCTGCTCCGTTGGGTCCACCAGCTGATCCATTACTAATGCCTACACTAGGTCCTCCATTGTTGCCACCATTAATGCCTGCATTAATATTTACATTAGGTCTAATATTGATCCCATTATTAATACCGGTAGTTAATATTTTAATACCTCCATTAGCACCACCTTGAATGCCAGCGTTATCAGCTCCACTGGTGCTTCCATTTACGTTACCATTAGGTCTGCTTATAGTGCCACCATTACCGACTGCATTAGCTGCTCCGTTAGGTCCACTAGCTGATCCATTATTAATGCCTACACTAGGTCCACCATTGTTGCCACCATTAATTCCTGCATTAATATTTACATTAGTTCTATTATTGATCCCATTATTAATACCGGTAGTTAATATTTTAATACCTCCATTAGCACCACCTTGAATGCCAGCGTTATCAGCTCCACTGGTGCTTCCGTTTACGTTACCATTAGGTCTGCTAGTAGTGCCACCGTTAACGACAGCATTAGCTGCTCCGCTAGGTCCACTAGCTGATCCATTATTAATGCCTACACTAGGTCCACCATTGTTGCCACCATTAATTCCTGCATTAATATTTACATTAGTTCTATTATTGATCCCATTATTAATACCGGTAGTTAATATTTTAATACCTCCATTAGCACCACCTTGAATGCCAGCGTTATCAGCTCCACTGGTGCTTCCGTTTACGTTACCATTAGGTCTGCTAGTAGTGCCACCGTTACCGACAGCATTAGCTGCTCCGCTAGGTCCACTAGCTGATCCATTATTAATGCCTACACTAGGTCCACCATTGTTGCCACCATTAATTCCTGCATTAATATTTACATTAGTTCCATTATTGATCCCATTATTAATACCGGTAGTTAATATTTTAATACCTCCATTAGCACCACCTTGAATGCCAGCGTTATCAGCTCCACTAGTGCTTCCATTAACGTTACCATTAGGTCTGATAATAGTGCCACCATTACCGACTGCATTAGCTGCTCCGTTAGGTCCACTAGCTGCTCCGTTTGGTCCACTAGCTGCTCCGTTAGGTCCATTAGCTGATCCATTATTAATGCCTACACTAGGTCCACCATTGTTTCCGACATTAATGCCTGCATTAATATTTACATTAGGTCTTTAATTGATCCCATTATTAATACCGGTAGTTAATATTTTAATACCTCCATTAGCACCACCTTGAATGCCAGCGTTATCAGCTCCACTGGTGCTTCCATTTACGTTACCATTAGGTCTGCTAATAGTGCCACCATTACCGACTGCATTAGCTGCTCCGTTAGGTCCACTAGCTGATCCATTATTAATGCCTACACTAGGTCCACCATTGTTGCCACCATTAATGCCTGCATTAATATTTACATTAGATCTTTAATTGATCCCATTGTTAATACCGGTAGTTGATATGTTAATACCTCCATTAGCACCACCTTGAATGCCAGCGTTATCAGCTCCACTGGTGCTTCCGTTTACGTTACCATTAGGTCTGCTAATAGTGCCACCATTACCGACTGCATTAGCTGCTCCGTTAGGTCCACTAGCTGATCCATTATTAATGCCTACACTAGGTCCACCATTGTTGCCACCATTAATGCCTGCATTAATATTTACATTAGGTCTTTAATTGATCCCATTATTAATACCGGTAGTTGATATGTTAATACCTCCATTAGCACCACCTTGATTGCCAGCGTTATCAGCTCCACTGGTGCTTCCGTTTACGTTACCATTAGGTCTGCTAGTAGTGCCACCATTACCGACTGCATTAGCTGCTCCGTTAGGTCCACTAGCTGCTCCGTTAGGTCCACTAGCTGATCCATTATTAATGCCTACACTAGGTCCACCATTGTTGCCACCATTAATGCCTGCATTAATATTTACATTAGGTCTTTAATTGATCCCATTATTAATACCGGTAGTTGATATGTTAATACCTCCATTAGCACCACCTTGATTGCCAGCGTTATCAGCTCCACTGGTGCTTCCGTTTACGTTACCATTAGGTCTGCTAATAGTGCCACCATTACCGACTGCATTAGCTGCTCCGTTAGGTCCACTAGCTGCTCCGTTAGGTCCACTAGCTGATCCATTATTAATGCCTACACTAGGTCCACCATTGTTGCCAACATTAATGCCTGCATTAATATTTACATTAGATCTATTATTGATCCCATTATTAATACCGGTAGTTAATATATTAATACCTCCATTAGCACCACCTTGAATGCCAGCGTTATCAGCTCCACTGGTGCTTCCATTTACGTTACCATTAGGTCTGCTAATAGTGCCACCATTACCGACTGCATTAGCTGCTCCGTTAGGTCCACTAGCTGATCCATTATTAATGCCTACACTAGGTCCACCATTGTTGCCAACATTAATGCCTGCATTAATATTTACATTAGATCTATTAGTGATCCCATTATTAATACCGGTAGTTAATATATTAATACCTCCATTAGCACCACCTTGAATGCCAGCGTTATCAGCTCCACTGGTGCTTCTATTTACGTTACCATTAGGTCTGCTAATAGTGCCAACATTACCGACTGCATTAGCTGCTCCGTTAGGTCCACCAGCTGCTCCGTTAGGTCCACTAGCTGATCCATTATTAATGCCTACACTAGGTCCACCATTGTTGCCAACATTAATGCCTGCATTAATATTTACATTAGATCTATTATTGATCCCATTATTAATACCGGTAGTTAATATATTAATACCTCCATTAGCACCACCTTGAATGCCAGCGTTATCAGCTCCACTGGTGCTTCCATTTACGTTACCATTAGGTCTGCTAATAGTGCCACCATTACCGACTGCATTAGCTGCTCCGTTAGGTCCACCAGCTGCTCCGTTAGGTCCACTAGCTGATCCATTATTAATGCCTACACTAGGTCCACCATTGTTGCCAACATTAATGCCTGCATTAATATTTACATTAGATCTATTATTGATCCCATTATTAATACCGGTAGTTAATATATTAATACCTCCATTAGCACCACCTTGAATGCCACCGTTATCAGCTCCACTGGTGCTTCCGTTTACGTTTCCATTAGGTCTGCTAATAGTGCCACCATTACCGACTGCATTAGCTGCTCCGTTAGGTCCACCAGCTGCTCCGTTAGGTCCACTAGCTGATCCATTATTAATGCCTACACTAGGTCCACCATTGTTGCCAACATTAATGCCTGCATTAATATTTACATTAGATCTATTATTGATCCCATTATTAATACCGGTATTTAATATATTAATACCTCCATTAGCACCACCTTGAATGCCAGCGTTATCAGCTCCACTGGTGCTTCCATTTAAGTTACCATTAGGTCTGCTAATAGTGCCACCATTACCGACTGCATTAGCTGCTCCGTTAGGTCCACCAGCTGCTCCGTTAGGTCCACTAGCTGATCCATTATTAATGCCTACACTAGGTCCACCATTGTTGCCAACATTAATGCCTGCATTAATATTTACATTATATCTATTATTGATCCCATTATTAATACCGGTATTTAATATATTAATACCTCCATTAGCACCACCTTGAATGCCAGCGTTATCAGCTCCACTGGTGCTTCCATTTACGTTACCATTAGGTCTGCTAATAGTGCCACCATTACCGACTGCATTAGCTGCTCCGTTAGGTCCACCAGCTGCTCCGTTAGGTCCACTAGCTGATCCATTATTAATGCCTACACTAGGTCCACCATTGTTGCCAACATTAATGCCTGCATTAATATTTACATTAGATCTATTATTGATCCCATTATTAATACCGGTATTTAATATATTAATACCTCCATTAGCACCACCTTGAATGCCAGCGTTATCAGCTCCACTGGTGCTTCCATTTAAGTTACCATTAGGTCTGCTAATAGTGCCACCATTACCGACTGCATTAGCTGCTCCGTTAGGTCCACCAGCTGCTCCGTTAGGTCCACTAGCTGATCCATTATTAATGCCTACACTAGGTCCACCATTGTTGCCAACATTAATGCCTGCATTAATATTTACATTAGATCTATTATTGATCCCATTATTAATACCGGTAGTTAATATATTAATACCTCCATTAGCACCACCTTGAATGCCAGCGTTATCAGCTCCACTGGTGCTTCCATTTACGTTACCATTAGGTCTGCTAATAGTGCCACCATTACCGACTGCATTAGCTGCTCCGTTAGGTCCACTAGCTGATCCATTATTAATGCCTACACTAGGTCCACCATTGTTGCCAACATTAATGCCTGCATTAATATTTACATTAGATCTATTATTGATCCCATTATTAATACCGGTAGTTAATATATTAATACCTCCATTAGCACCACCTTGAATGCCAGCGTTATCAGCTCCACTGGTGCTTCCGTTTACGTTACCATTAGGTCTGCTAATAGTGCCACCATTACCGACTGCATTAGCTGCTCCGTTAGGTCCACTAGCTGATCCATTATTAATGCCTACACTAGGTCCACCATTGTTGCCAACATTAATGCCTGCATTAATATTTACATTAGATCTATTATTGATCCCATTATTAATACCGGTAGTTAATATATTAATACCTCCATTAGCACCACCTTGAATGCCAGCGTTATCAGCTCCACTGGTGCTTCCGTTTACGTTACCATTAGGTCTGCTAATAGTGCCACCATTACCGACTGCATTAGCTGCTCCGTTAGGTCCACTAGCTGATCCATTATTAATGCCTACACTAGGTCCACCATTGTTGCCAACATTAATGCCTGCATTAATATTTACATTAGATCTATTATTGATCCCATTATTAATACCGGTAGTTAATATATTAATACCTCCATTAGCACCACCTTGAATGCCAGCGTTATCAGCTCCACTGGTGCTTCCATTTACGTTACCATTAGGTCTGCTAATAGTGGCACCATTACCGACACCATTAGTTGCTCCGTTAGGTCCACTAGCTGATCCATTACTAATGCCCGCACTAGGTCTTCCATTAATGCCAGTATTTGGACCACCGTTAGGTCTACCACTAATGCCCGCATTAGGTCTACCGTTACCACTATTACCGCTTCCTGTACCACTGTTGTTGTCACTATTTCCATTACCTGATCCGCTTACAATTGAAACATATGTCGGGCGATTATAAGATGAGGGTGGTGGTCGTGGGTTATTATTTGGTGTGTAAGGATAGTATGGTAAATGGTTTCCATGAAAAAATTGATGATAAAAAGGATAATGATAGAGCACAATATTTGGGGGCCTAGGTTTTGGTGTTGTTGTAGGTATTTGCAGAAAGTTGAAAGAATTCAATAGAACC
Organism: Lypha dubia; assembly: GCA_947311025.1. Lineage (NCBI taxonomy): Eukaryota > Metazoa > Arthropoda > Insecta > Diptera > Tachinidae > Lypha > Lypha dubia. The sequence continues at coordinate 108,876,005 of OX371261.1, read as the reverse complement.
CCAATACCTGATTGAAGTTATAAATAGTTAAACTTTTTCTTTTAAAGCTATTTGAATCATTTTACCTTGTTTAGTAAATAGACGTGAAATTTCTTCAACGTCTTCTTTATGTTTCGCGAATACTGCCAAAGTGCCCACGAGTACCACCAGACTTAAGTTTCTCAACAAACTCATACTTATAGTTATTACACAGTTAGAAGGAAACTATAAAAAGATTGTTAAGACGGCACATATTTATATAATTTTTATTTTTTCTTAAACAAAATTTATCTCAAAGAAAGATGATTTTATGAAACTATAAAAGGTTGATGTGAATGACTTTTAAAATAAACACCCTTATTTATTTGGTTTAAATGCTCATTAATAATTTATAATTTGTAACATATTAAAGCATTATTATTCATATTTTATGGATTTTGTTTTCATTGAATAATGTTGTTGTCGTGCTTATTTTATATACAATTTAAGCAGTTTTGAAGATGGTTAAAAACAAATTTTTCTGAAATAGTAAATTATAATTTATAAGCAATAAATATTTTTATCATTAAGTAGAGAACTTGTTCGCACTAGTAGGAGTTTATGTAAATGATAGCTATTTAAATATATTATAAATGATTAAAATATTATATTTTATTGTTTAAAATAATTAAGAAGCACCGCTGTAATCCAAGCGTGTCAACGCCTCATCTTAATAAAATTAAAAAAAAGCTGTTAAAAAAAAGCTGACCCAAATAAACTGCTAGAACAACAGGTAGTATTAAATAAGTGTGAATTTTGAATAAAAGTGCGTCATTGATGCTACAAAAATCTGTCAGAAATAAGTCATACCTTATTTTGTGTCAATCAAAAATGTACATATGAAACAAATTCACATTTAAAAATATTTTAGTTTTTGGAAGTTTCTATTTGATTCTGAAGGGTGCTTTTTATAGACTGACACAAGTTTAAATCATAATAAAACAAGGAAATATGTTTTTAATATCAATGAAACGGGCTTTATTGGAAAGAAAATTATATGAAATTAATGTTCAAATATGATTTGCGCCATGTGGCCGCCACGCCACTGCTGCAGGGTAGAGGGCGCAATCTGGAACACCAATTTTCAACAACTTTTCGCAGCATTTGCGGCCGTATTTCGTCGATAACTCTTCGAATGTCAATTTCCAGGTGTTCAATTATTTGTGGTTTATCGAAGTAGACAAGTGACTTTACATAACCCTAAAGAAAATAATCAAAATTACACGATCTTAGTGGCCAATTAATTGAGCCATTACGTGAAATTATTTTTTCATCAAAAGTTTATTTAAGTAAATCAATTATAGCGCCCGCTTGACGATGAGTTTGACGAATAGAACAATTATTTTGAGTAAAAATTTCAACAATTTGCACGCGTTGCTCTAGTGTAAGTCGATGCATAATGAAATTTCAAAGCAAACTAACTATAAGCTGTTAAATGGGTGCTCAAATAAGGCAGTGATGTCAACTCAAAGTTGTGAAACTCTATAAAAAAAAACACCCTTTATTATGAATTTTATTATAAAATCAAAATAATATTTTTGATTAGATCGTAAGTTTTGTACATGTTTTCACATACGGTATTTTAAGTAGATTTATAGCATTGACCTGAGGAAAATATTATAGATATTGAAATTTCTACCCCACTCCTCTCTCTAGTTCCAAGTTCGTCTCGTATTCTGAGTAATGATGCTAATAAAAAAATAAATAAAGAAGCTTATAAATAGACCACACAGTGCAGAAACACTTTAGTTATCCTATGTTTCCAAGCCTGAATGCGTTAAGATAACTAACGTTGGACTATAATGATGGGAAAAGTCCTAAAAAAATTTCGATATCCCTAGTCCTAGAGATGCTGCTCCTAATTTGTTCCATTTGCAGTCATTTATGGCATCATCTTCCTCTGGACAATGGGATTAGTTAGCCCATGTGGAAAAAAAGGTCAAACTCTTTAGAAAGCATTGTGGAGCCAGTACTAGCCTACATTTCTAAATACTCTGGAAGATTCGATGACCCGACTTTGTCGCTTTGCTGTGGTTTTCGTATAAACTGTCTAGCTTTCGATTATGTATGCCCGTGCTGCTAAATGCATAGCGCTATAAGGCCCTAAGAGATTGAGTTAGAACTTTTTTGTATTAAGGTGACCATGTGTATGTGTTTGCAGTAAATTTCTAATAAAAGAAAATAAAACACTGATAAGGTCATTTCGTCATTTTAGTAATTTGCCAAATGCCGATTACATGACTTCTCTATCGCTAGCCAATATCTGCATCTAATTAGTAGCACTAACCTATCTTAAAAGTATCAGGTAGCGATTAGCGCTGTCATACATATGACTTCTAATTTTATATTAAAGTAGAGACATCATGAACCTTTTCTTCTTTGGTATGGGTTAAGAAAGGTTATGACTTTGCTTAGTAACAGTGGCACCGCAATTGTACTTAAAGAAGTTTCTTTCCTGTCCCAATGAAGACAACACGTTATTAGATAATTGATTGGCATTATGGCTTGAGTAATGTTTTTCTTAAAACAGAAACAATTATGTTGAATCGAATGGTGATCTTATATCAGATAAGATAGTGTTTTAAAAAAGAAGAAATATATGTATACCATTTTCAAAATTTCTTGTATCAATATTATATTCAGAGCGGAAATGTTGGTTCTACCATTGCCTATGGACATGATGACATATTTGAAAATAACTCAATGTTCGTGCAAAAAGGTACGATAAAATTATTTGTATCAACTTTTGTATGAAATTTTTCATTATCTCTTGTGTACTCATATCCTTATAAATAAAAATGTTCAACTATTTTGAAGACTGTAAGTAACATTTAAATGAAGTACTACATTAAAATTTCTTTCCTTTTCGTATATATTTATACGGGCTAAAGTTCGTAAAATGTTTATAATCAGAGAAAGATTGTTAGCAAATTTCGAGCAACAAAGGAAAAATTTAATATTTGGTAGATTTTCCAACAGCAGAAACAGAACAAATGTTGTTTTCGGTAAAAGCCACTAAACCTTATCAGTTTCATGTGCAAATGCTTTCACTACTTGTTAGGTAGCTTCGTTGAACGTGATTACATATTCTATTTATACACCATTACAAATACAAATAGAATACGCGACTTATCACTACTAATCGATGCCAGCTGGGGAATTTTTTATTTTATTATTATATATTAAACATTGCAGTGCTGCCATCGAATTACTTCCTACAATTCCCAATCTTCTGATTTTTTCTTCTACTTTAGACAAACTTTTTTGGTTTGATTTTTAAACTGAAGTATTTTTTGATACATGTTCGTTAAGAACATGTAATTTATCATTCTGTTCAGTTCAGCAGATAACGAAAGTTATATCAATGGACTTTTGCCTGTTCAATGAATAAAAACAACTTTATAAAATAAGAATTAAGTTATTTACTGCTTTAATTAAATTAGAAAAATAAGCCTTCTTCTACATAATATTTCTGCCATATGCTAAAAAAATATTATAAAATACAGTATTACTAAAAACAATATAGAAATCATCGAAACAATTACATTTTTAAAAACAATTTAAGAAAAGATGAAACCTATTTTCTTTCTATTGCCAAAGTTTCTAATATAGTTTAGTAACGTCCTTACTAAATTAAAACAGCGAAATAAAGGATTTTCCAATAAGAGTGATATGATTTATTAAAAAAAAAACACAATTATTGGTAGGGAAATTCAAAAGTTTTTTATTTAATATGAAGTACAATCGATACAATTAAGTTCTAAAGAGAACGTCATTCAAATGGCCTCCACGACTACTTCTGCAGAAACGAACTCGATGAACCCAATTTTCGAGCTGTTTTTCTACTAAATCAAATCGTATGTCATGAATGGCACGTTCAATATTGACTTGTAAAGCTTTAAGAGAGTCTGGTTTATTTTTAAAGACCAATGTTAAATCAAAACTTCTTTGAGGCCATTCAATATCACAATTTCTTAAAATAATCGAATCTACAAAGTTTTCTTGAAATTCAAGTTGTTCCAAGGCAAAATCAGCAAATTCACGACGTTTACGATGGGCCAATTACTTCAGTTCTTGAGTGAGAACAATTTTATACGGATGCAAACCCAAATCCTGGCTCAAAATCCGTCAGGTTGTGGTTTGAGACAGTCCCAATTGTTGAGAACGTCTTGGACTCGACAAATTGCGGTCTTCAGCAATACTTGCCTAAACTGCAGCAATATTTGCATTACTTCGAGCGGTTCTTTGTCTTATTGGCACTTGAACATTATGTAAAGAAAATGTAAGATCAACATTATCAATAATTCGATGAATAGCAAGCACACTTGGCCGATTATTACGATTATAAAACGACAAAAGCGCAAGAAAAGTTGCAATTGGAAAACGATTATTTTGATAATAAAACTGAATAATTTGTAAACGTTGTTCTTGCGTATATCTCTCCATGATGAAATTGTAAACACTACTGAATACAATGAAAAGAAAATTACATATCATGACCTATCACAAATGCCCGAAAGGTCACTTCAAAATCATATCATCTCTATTGGAAAACCTTATAAAATTCTAAATCATTTAAAGATTATATTCTATATAAAACGTTTCTATGAATTTTGACTGAGTATGCAAAAAAAATGAAGCTGGTTCTTTTTGATGTATAAAAACATTTTTACCGATTATAATAATTATCGATAATTATCGGCGAGAATATTCTTCAATTGCTTATCCAAACCAGAGACCTGTACAATTTTACTTCAATCAACAAATGATGAATTTTTAAATTTTTAATATAAGTATATGTATGTACGTATGTATGTACATATACATATGCATTTATTTATTTAACAGAACTTGAAACATTTAATCTGTCTCACTAGATTGAACGACATCTAATTGTTTGCTTTTCTTAAAATTTCTCAAATAGACAATAGTTTCTTGATTGCTTTCTTTCTTGTTAGATTCATTTGAAATAGGATTCCGTTGGCTGACCAGTTGTATATCTAAAGGCAATTTAACATTATTGTTATCAATCGCGATCGCATCGCTTTCTTCTGCAAATACATTATCCATCTGTCCGTCTGTTTTATTATCATAACCAGAGTATTCCTTTTTATCGTTAGCTTCTGCTTTAGGATGATTTAATGATTCCAGCGTTCTGGCGTGAATAACATATGGATAGACCTGACTTTCTGGAGAATATCTAATATTATTGGGATAGTAATATTGGTTCCTTTTACCAAAACCTCCCAAAATGCGGTTGACAGTAACAGCATCACCATCAGTGCCAGCATCTGCGCTACCATTAGCGTCATCATTGCTAGCTCCACCGTTATTGCCACCATTGTTGCCTCCATTGTTTCCTCCGTTGTTGCCTCCATTGTTGCCTCCGTTGTTGCCATCATTAGTCCCATCATTGTTGCCTCCATTGTTTCCTCCGTTGTTGCCACCATTAGTTCCATCATTGTTGTCTCCATTGTTTCCTCCGTTGTTGCCACCATTATTCCAACCATTATTCCAACCATTATTGCCTCCATTGTTTCCTCCGTGGTGGCCTCCTTTGTGGCCACCATGGCCATTGTTTGGATTATGTATTACTATAACGGTTGGTGGAGGATGTTGTGGATAACACCAGGGGTGTACATAATTTGGCATATTGGGTTGAAATTGGCAAAGTTGTTGTTGATTAGGCCATGGGGGTACATAATTTGGCATATTGGGAGGAAACTGGTAAAATGGCGGATTAGGAGAATAAGGATCGACCACGATTGTTGGACGGTTAGGTTTAGGTGTTGGTTGTATTTGAAAAAAATTGAATGGTTTCAATAAAAGCTTCTGAAAATTATCTAAAAGAAAAATTAATTGTAATTTTTATAAATAAACTGTGATAAATATTTTACCTTGATCAGTTATTGTTACAGTACGAGGTGTTTCCCTTAAAGCATCCGAGTGTTTAGCAAGGACTACTAAACTGCTTGCAATTAGCAATAGACTGAATTCTTTAAACCAACTCATGTTGATTGTGCTACAACTCAATAAAAACTATTCCATAGAATATTTTTTTCAACGTATTTATATTGATTTTTCCATCAAAGAAAGTCGAACTGTTTAAACAAATTGTTTTCTAAAAAAGATAAAGTTTAATGCGAATACCATATGAAAATATTTTGCAGTCCGAAAGCTCGTTAATATTTTATTTGTTTTCTTTATATATAAATTTTGTAAAAAAAACCTTTTCTTATATAAATGTTATGGATTTTATATATGTATACACGTATATGTTTCAATGGATTGTTGTTGTTTATTTTTGTTTGTGTTTTTTTAAAAGATCAAAAAACGACTTACTGGAATTAATTTAAATTTGATAGCAATAAAAAAGCAATTAAGTCAATGAACTTAGCTAGCGGTATACGGCATAGTAAGAGCGAGCTTAATATATTTTGAATATGCTTTATTTAAAACTATAAAAGATTTTATTAGTTTATTAATATTTGAATGCAGTTTTTGTTTATGGCTGATCTATTAAAATAATTATGGAGGTCATCGAAAATATGTTTCAAAAGATCGAAATAAATCAAAATCGAAATGAATAACTGATATTGTGGATCACTCTATTAATTACTTGTTAATAATATTTAAACTTTTAATCAACTAATCCACAGTAGAATATAACATTTTATTGTGTAATCCCGCGACATCTTGGGAGTTTATAAAAAACAAAAATTTAGACGAAAATTGGGATAAAATAAACTGGTTGAAAGTAAAATCTTCTAGGTACCAAAAGATTAAACCTGGTGTAATAGAGTACAAATACGCCCATAGTGAAACCTATAACGAAATATGTGTTTTAGGTACAGGTCGGCCCATGAATTTGAAAAAAGTCAACATTGAAAAGGTGTATAAAATCAACCTTCCTATAAGTACATCAGGAGCCATACCGGAGGAGTTTAATCACTGGTACCAAAGCTTGAAGGCATGCAAAACCGCCAGAAATAAGGCCTCAGAACCGGATATATATATGATAAATAAGAATCGAATCAGAATCAGATCAAGATAAACCAATTTAATACAAAGATTATAAAAAAACATTTTCTTAAAAAAGTTTCATGTCCATAAAATTATATTTGTTAATGGACAAAAAGCCCATGTCCAAGATACATTTCATTTTTTGTATAAAAGAAATTAAATAAATAAAACTGAATTAAATTTTTTGCTTTCATTTTAAAGTTAAGCCATTTAATTATTATATTGTAATATAAATTTTAAAATCTAAACTATTTAAAGATTTTTCCGGGGGCCATAAACTTTAAATCGCCAATAACTCAGAAACACAATTATGTGATTTTTTTGTAGGATACCGACGATATAAACGTATTACAGATGTTACGAATACTCGTATTCGACTATTCGCCTATTTCAAGATATTCGTACTATTAATCGCATTAGAGAACTTCAAACAAATATTTCTCGAATTATTTGCACATACTGTCAAAAAAAAAAAAAAAAGTTTAAAAAAGTACATAGCATGTGCAAAACTATATTAATTTTTAATAAATGTTATTTAAATAAAACGCTTTGCCTTTGACGCTAGTTAATAAACTTCTTAAAAAACAACCAAAAATAAATAATATATATGATTTAAAAATTAATGTGTTATATGTTCATATCATGTTAAGTTAGTAATCAAGGCTCAGTAGGGGAATGTTGGACTTCAATAATTGAAGAGCTAAATTGAAATACAGTCGAAGCCCGGTATAGCGAATGATGTAATGTCAAACCCATTCGTTATATGCAAAGTTTTTTATTTTATTTATTTATTTTATTTATTTATTTTATATAATTATATTTATTTAAATTGAATGTTAAAAATAACTTTAATGTTAAAACTAAGCAAATTTGAAAAAATTATTCAAAGTTGTTTGTTTCTGCTCTATTTGCAAAGTTTTTTGAACAGCTTCTTCTTGTAGTTCTCTTAAAACTAATGATTTCGAAAAAGAAATATTATTTTGCTGACTCCATTGAAAGCACTTGTCCAAACATTTAATTACTTCAGCATGTTTTATTTTTGTTTCATTATCGGCCACTTTAATTACAATTTCTACACTATTTTGTTTTCTTCGTCTGACATGAAATTATCATTTTTGTTCCAAACATTTAAATCTTCTGCATTAAAAGGAATCTAGTAAAACAAAACATTCGTATGTATGTATGTTTAGCTATTTGGTTTAGTTTAATTTAAAGCTAAAATTTATATTTTTATAAAAAATTTATTTAATAAAAAAGAAATAAGTTTACAATTTAAATGTTTGTCAAGAAGTGAAAAAATATTATAAAATTCAGGAAATTATTGTGCATGAATTTCTATGCAATTATGATTAAAAAATTTTTTATATACAAAGTAGTTTTTTTTACAAAGTTTTAAAAATGTAATAAATTTTAAATATTATAACATAACTTCGCCACATATGTATGTAAATAGAAAACCACTAAAACTAAGTGCTGCAGTTTCTTACACTTGGAAAAACTATGCTCAAAAGTCTAACACCACGTCGAATAAAAACGAATTCATCTCCTTAAAAATTCTTGCCAAAGATATGTCATCCTCCTAATCAAATTCTTAATCTTTGTAAATTAAAACTTTGCTCCAGCATTTAGCTAACGAATGTTGATCAATGTTTCTGCAGGCAAGTGCAATCATACAAGATTCATCACGAATATTCTTCATTTTTGTCTTTGATTTTCTATTAAAACACATAAACAATGTTTTGTGTATTTATTTTTTCAATCATTCGTTATACTGGGCGTAAAAATTTCCAAATATTCTTTATATAAGCTACTTAGAGAATACTCATTCGTTATATCGCGAATTCGCTATAATGAGTATTTGTTATACCGATCGTTGACTGTATGTGAAAATTCACCAACACAGGTGGCTGGGAAATCTGCGAGTGTGTGTTCTCTTAAGCAACACTGAATTTATAATTAAAAACGCAAACAGAGTAAGAAAACGAAATCTCAAAGAATGTATGTAAGTAAAGTAATTTAAAAATGTTTAGTAGTGGTCTTCAAATTCGGCATCACAATGTCATAAAAATGTTATTTACCTAAAGTAGTGTGACACAAAGGGAGAGATTTTTTCCAAACTGATACATTAAGTGGCTTAAAAATATAATTCGCATTTGTATTCGCGAATACTAAAAATTGATATTCGTAAATTGTTTATATTTTCACAAAAAATTTCTAGCGATAAATCTGTCTAATTTCGAATCAAATTAATATACATACATAAATATGTGTGTATCTGTTTAGCTGTTTATTATGAATAAATTACAATTTTATACTTTAGAGCTTATAAGAAGTTTAGTTAAAATCAGTTTAAATAAAAGATCAAACTTTATATTTATACGGAATTGTAAAAGAAAAAGAAAAATAATATTAGTCTGTATTAAAATTAGCACATGCTTGTTTTAATTTAAATTTGAATAAACTTTTAGATGCTAATTTTTGGCAAACATTATCAAAGTGTAACACTTTTTTATGGATTTAAATCTGTATATGAGAGAGGGTATTAGACATCTGCAACAAGTATGATCGAGCAATCATTATTCCCTAACGTTGAATTTTAAAAACAACACAAACAAGTATTATTCAATTTTGTACTCGTTCGCTTTTTATGCACAAGCAGAAAATTCATCAACAAGTTTAAATCATTTCCATCATTTGCTGTGAACTGATATGTATAAAAATAAAGAGTCTTGTTCATAGACAGTTTGAAATACAAACAACACCAACTCTATGTATTTTGTTGGTAGAAATTTTGTTTCGAAAGTAAAAAGTATAAATATGTTCATATCAGAACTGTAGAAGAATGACTCAAATCTGATTTTTCACAAAAAATTAGAGAAAATATAATTAATTAATTTTGCTCAAAATGTGAATTAAATTGAAACACGAAAGCAATCCTAATGAATTTAAAATTCTTGCATGCATTGACATCACTGAAAAAATTATTTGAATTAACAAGTGAATGAATCCAACATAAAACTAAATCTTAAATTCATTAATTTTATTCACAAAAAAGAATTGAATTAAATTTGAATGCATTTTCGATGATTTAAGGGAAAGGAATTGCATGTCATTTTTGATTCACTGTTTTAATTCGGATTAATACGTTAAAAGAAAAACTGTTGTACAATTTAAAAACTTGTCTAAAAGCGTGTATCCAATTGCAATTATCAAAAACTATGTGTAAACCACCTCAATATAAAGCCCGCGGCACGCGGAATACTGTCAGAATGCATGAATAAAAAAATTATCAATTAAGTATCATAATTAAAAAAAAATTCTAGAGCAGAATATGAGATGAGATAATTTTTGGAATTATTATCCTACCTATAGAAGTGAATGAAAAATAATTTATAATTCCTTTCCCTTAAATCATCGATAACGCATTCAAACATTAATTAAATTTTTTTTATTTATATGAAGTTAATGAATTCAAGATGTTTAATTCAAGATGAATTCTCCAAAATGTTAACTCAATTCATTATTTTTTAAAATGAATTAAATTAAAAGTTTGTTTTTCACGTTGAATGGATTTATAGTTTGAGACAATTCATTTTTTGGGCACAATTACAGCATTAAAAAAGTTTTAATTCAATGCTTGAATGATTCTCAGTTTCATTCAGATAATAATCATTCTTTAAGAGCTCTGGTGTGCATGTTTCAAACTGTGAGAAAAGTAAAAATAAAAATTATTTATTCAAATACGAGTACAAAATTACTTTAACAAAGTGAATAAAATACTTATTCCGCTAACAACACGTTGGATGCGATGCAAAATGAGTTTCATGCACTTGACGACACAGTCAGAACATTCATGTTAGCATAAAATAACAAGTGAATAAAACTGAATGTTTGAAACGAATGGTTGCGTAAACAAGTGTTAGATTAGAATTGACTTCTATTTTGCGTACGTTCGTGACCATATGTTTATAACTATCATTATGAAAACTTTAACTCAATGATATTCATCTTTAGCACTAAGTATAGAGCTACCAAAATGCTATCGAATCGCAAAAAAATGTTAGAAAAATTTTTGTTTTCTATATTTTTTGTACGTCAAAAACATACGAACGTACGTTCGTGACCTCAAGAAATTCCCATATATAGTATTTGTGTTTGTTTTATGTACAAAAAATTCTATATTGACTGGTCGCAAAGACTTCCTAAGCAAGGCAGAATTTCCCAGTAATCGAAGGTAGAGAATTACTCAGTATCACGGTGCGAAAACAAAAAATATTATTATATTTTTTTCTGGTCTTAATTTATTTACAAATTTGTTTTTAAAATTAAATTATTAAAGAAAAAGATCCCAGCAAAAAATAATCAAGTTTTTGGAAGCAGTATATACTTTTTCTGCCTTAAGAACGTGCTACATATTAAGCACATATGTATGTATTATCTTAACAAATGCAGAAATGTATGACAGAAAATGTAAAATTTTTTGATAACTTTATTTAATCAGTGTAGAAACAAAAACAAAAAACACACTAGCCTTACACTAGTGCATACTAGAAAGCACTATTGTAAGGCAATAATTAAAAATATAAATTTTACGAAGTGTAACAAACATAATAAGACGACAGTACAAATGTTTGATATTGTTTTCGTTCCATGAATTTACTTCATACTCACTGCCACACTGAAATAAGCACTTAAAACGAAATGCTCCAAAGTGGGGCATCGCGAACAAATATCATGCCATACGTAAGCAGGTTTGTAAGCTAATATCACCTGATATTCCCTTACAACCGTGCTTACGGCGAAGCAGTAATTTTTGCTGGGAGACTACTTCGAAAATGAAAGGAAATGAATCACAATATTTTAGAAATTCTTTGGAACTTATTTCATACATTTTTTGGATGTTATTTTATTGGGCGTGATTTCATACAGCCATATAGTAGGTGTACTTGATTACAGTGAACTAAGTACGCATTAATTAAAACATCGAACATTTGAACATATTGTAGCATCATTATAATAAACAAATTTTGTTGAATTGACCGGTTGCGGTTGCTAAGCAAAAACTTTTTATTTTTTGTGACTCTAACAAGTCGCGTTATATTGCAGGAGCTCGGTGACGATGTTTATTCCAAAATTATTATACATTTTTATTAGCTGCAACACTCTTGCTTTTTCTGGGACTATCTTTGAATTTTATTGTTAATAGATATAAGACCCAATAAATTTGTATGCCATTATTAGCATTATTATTTACTTCATAATAAAAAGAAAATATATTGAGAGAAATAAAATGTACATAAAATGTATGTTATAATTTTTTTTTGCAGTTGATTATTACAGTGTGTTTTTATTTCGCATCTTGTACATCTTGTATTACAGAGAATTTTTGAGTGTTGTTTTAAATACAACACGAATTCTTACTTCGAACAAGAAAATAGCTGAATGCCATCAAATAATTTGAGTGTGAAAATTCTCTTTTTTCTTAAGTTACATTTTCTATTTAACCCAAAAAAAGAAGAGAAGCAACGAAAATAGAAAACTAAATTTTTAAATTACTTCCATTCAATACTAACAAACCAAGTTATAGATCAATAAGGATTTCCGGTTCAATTCGTTTTTCTTAGCTTAGTTTATTGCACTTCAAATGATTTGTGCTTTTTTGGAATTTATTTTTTTTTCTTCCTTTCCAATGTCCGCTTGTAATGTGTGCAGAAAAGTTGTTAAAGAATATTTTATTTCCTGCTGTGCTGTAAATTAAGTTTACAAAAGGAGATTAAGCTGAGTCTTAGATTTAAAAAATATATATTTTTAAATTTAGAAGTGTAGCAAATTTAATTTAAATTGCTTTTTCACCTGCAGGAATTATCTTTATTTACAAAATAATATTTGCGATACGTGACTTCTCTAAATTATATTAGAATCATTCAAAAATTATATGTTTCTTTCCATTAAGAGTAATTTGTTTTTAATATTTGCCCCTTATTGTCTTGAAAATTTAATTTTATAGGCAGGGATAAGTAATGTAACATTGGGGAATTTTACATATTTCGATCATGTGAATTTTAAAGGATGATGAAACTTTCTGCACAAATTATTTGCTAGCAACTTCTGAAATTTATTTCAAGTCTCATATTTTAAAGATTATACTATGATGAAGTTCAGCTGGCATGTTTTCCCAAGAGCAAGGGACAGCTGACGGTCACTATTTTTCTTTACATATTTATCGAATGCAAAGAAATTTCTTGAGTAAGGCATTTCGTCTTTATTAACACTTGTATCTACCTTTATTTATTCTTATTGATTTTTTGGGATTTATTTTATTTGTTTAAATAAAACAGCCATTACAAAAGCAAAGAAATAACAATTTGAAATATATCCTCTTACCCCAGAAAATCCTTGAAAATGAAATCTCCTAAATAAATAACAAAATACCAATAACAAAAGGGATACACAATAAAGCAACATGAACAATGAATAACCCAAAAAAAGTATGTTAAAAAGCATAAAATATAAAAAAATAAGAGAAAAAAATTGTATCCTAAGCACGTAAAATCTATTCAATCCACTTAGTCCTTAATATTAGGACACTTTCTTTTTTTATATTTATTTGTTACTCTTTAGTATTTGAATCTTTAGCAAATATTTATTAAATGTTCAATGACAAAGGCATTTTTCCAATAGAGGATACTATACGATTTAGTAGATACTTAAATTGAGGAAAAAAGAAACGAAAACTAAATTTCAAATAGATAAATTGCCTTGATTGACCATAAACCACCTGTTTTCTTTCTTTTACACAAACATACTTATTGGCATACAATTCTCACACACACACATATACCTAAAAACTTGTGCTAAAGGGGAAAATATTTGATATTTTAAGAGAAAAAAGGAAAAATAAAAAATACTCCCACAAATATAGGACATGCTAAAAGTTATAAAATACCATGAAATTTGTTACATTATCTATTGGTATCTGGTCATAAGAATTTGGAATCTTAAAGCTTGAGAGGCAGGTTAGAAAAAAGAAATACGATAAACAAGAGTTTTTGATACAGGGGTTTCATAATAGATCAATATGAAGGATTACTTTTTGTAAAAATGTTTTAAATTACTCAAGATATGTCCAAGAATTTATTTTAGTTATTCTGATCTTAGTACGTAAGTAATGTAAAACATTGGATCTGAATAAACACGGCAAATATTTGAAAACATTTGGTTACACTGTATCATCCGATGCCTTTAGTCCAAAACTATCAGCAACATTGAGCTTCCCTACATAACAGGTTAGAACCCAATGCACCAGGATACCATCAGTGGGAAATTCGGAGGTATTGACCACACGCTCAGACCAACAAACATCATCCACTATAAATAAATAATATTTTATAAATAAATTTGTACCAACTGTAAGAAGTTAAAAGTTTTGTGTCATATAAAATAAGCCTATAATCGTGAAGCTTTATTCAGTTGAATAGAAGAGAAGTATCTGCAGTCGTACAATCCTTAATGGAAATCAATATATATTTTAATAATAGCATATCCCTAAAAAAGTTCTCTCAATAACTACTTTTAGCGACTTATTTGTTGACATTTTGGGCAATGAATCTACCATATTTATTTTACCATTAATGAATAGCAAAAGTTTTAACAGAAAAAAAAAAATAAAAACTGCTCGTATAAAACTTGGTAATGCATTTCAAATACATAATAACTTCTCAATCACAAACTACATACCAGACGCATTACTTTATAATAGTTAGATCAACTATTGACCAGGGTAAACAAATTAGCCATTTATTCTGGCATTACGACCGCAGTGTGCCTAAATGTTAAACGTACAAATATGTACAAAAAAAACGTCAGCAATCCTTTTGAAAACCTAATAATTTCAGAAATTCAGATTGCTGCTTCTAAGTATAACAGTCCTTCATGAAATTTTTTCGGTTTTTTTTTTTTTTTTTTTTGAGAGAACATTACTGTTACTCCCATCTTAAATGCAGAGGAGAGTAAGAGATTCCTCTACAGTTAAAATTTGTATGCTTGGTTTTTACTTAAACGACAAATTCATTTGCAAATATTCATAATTTTCTATTAATAAAAATTTTTAAAAGCTTATAAAGTGGTTTTCATCGTTAAAGTGAATGCACGATGTTTTCCCCTACCTGGGAGTTAAAAAAAAATATGTTTTCAGTCAGTAAAAGCCGCTGTGTAGAAACCAGTCAGCCGAAGCCACTGACTGGTTTGTGGTACAATATCATCTTATTTCTAGGAAACCTGTAAGCCTGCCAATATTTTTCCAAGAACTCTTTCCCATATTAGAAAGGCAAAAAAATTTTGCCAAGCTTACAGGTTGCCTAGAAATGAGATGGTATTGCATCTATCAAGAACTTGGTCCTTATTTAGATCTCAGTACTTTTTACGGCCGAAATTTTTAGATAGGAAATTGGCCTTATTTTATGTTTTATTTATGTTTTTGTGCGGATCTCACTTCTTTTTTCTAAGTTGTTTTTGTATAACTAATTATGTATATTGCTTATCAGGGCCTACCTGTGTACGAAATTTAAGTTTTATAGCTATACTGGAAATGCCCCATACAAAGAAGGGGCACCCTAATCCCCCCGGGTGGAAAGTGCCCGTTTTCAGATTTTTTTTGGTTTACTTCTCTCCAAGTGCTACCTGTGTACCGAGTTTCAGCTCTCTAGCTATACTGGAAGTGCCTAATAATATAAAATGTGGACTTTTCACACCTTAATATCTCGGGAAGCTTTTACGATACAACTTTCAAATTTATCCTGTGAGGTCACCTCTTTAGGGAGACTTTATGTTTATTATATTAATATCATGAGGAGCAAAGTTATGAGGGGAGTAAAAACAGCTCGAATGGTTTCGTGTAAATATACACAGTGTGTGGCCGGAACTTGGCCTGATTGGTGCACAATTTATAAACTACAGTATGTCGAGTAACTACTTCCAAGAAATAATTTTATTACAACGAAATAAGCGCATATGCACGTGGTACACGTTTCAACATGTTTGAAAATTTAGTTTTAGATCGCATAAGATTTTGGGTTAATTACGAAATTTATTGAAGATAGTTATGTATAAGTTTTTAAAAAGTGTGTTAGTAAATATTTGAGGAAAAATGTTTGTGTAAATTCATAGATACATTACGATCATATGTATGTATGTAAGCTTATATCAAGCTTTCAACTTTTGTACACCTATAATTATTTACTTATATATCGGAAAGAAAACCTAAAAAATATTTGGTTTCGTATAATTTTCCAATTTAAACACTGTATCATCTGCAAAGAAAAGAAAGAAAACAACCAACAAGGCTTTATCCTATTTCCAGAATATAACTAAATACTTCCACACACATATGTAAATACTCCTACATACACACTAACATAAACTACTATATACATAACTGCAAATGCTTGTAATAGTGTTAGTATTTGTTGGCATAAAGGTAGACAATTTCCGGTCGTTATTGCACACAAAATGCTAAGCAAATATTGAAATTCCTATTCAATGATGAAGAGGCAATATAATTTTTCCAATTTTTATCTCTCTTTCTTCTATAATCTTCTGTATGTCGTAACTTAATTTGTTTTTTCTTTTTGCCTCTTTTATTAGTTACAATTTTTTTCTAATGATTTGTAACTAAATTGCAGATGAAGAAGGAAAAAACTTTTATATGAGAATCTGGGTTAGTAGCTTCATTTTACTGTGTTTCAATTAGAAATATTTTTAAGGGGTCATGTGTATATGTGTGTATGCATGTGATTTGGTGGCAGTATTTTTTTATCTATTGGCATGACAGTATTAAAAAGATTAAAAGAAAATATTGTATAAATGTAAATAGAGTATTTAATTTTTCAAAAATGTTTTGCATTTCTTTAGCACGAAATTGAATTTTAATTAAATTCTTTTTTCTGGGATAAATATTTGCTTGTTGGCAAACATATAAGACAAATATTAATATTATTTCTAAAGAAAAATACTGTAGATCCAGTAATAAAATATAAAATAAAATTTAGCTTAATCAATTTACTGGTATAGAAAATAATATTAAAAATCAAGAAAATTTTTTAACTAAATTTTAATTTAAAAACTTGTTTATGTTTGTGTGACAATATGATTTATTGAATACAGAAGTATTTATTGAACTGAGAAACGTAGTCACAGACCCAAAACAAAATTAGGTTAGTGCTTTTGTACCCGAAATTTTTTTCATTTTTACCCTTTTTACCCTATTTCCATGGGGTCACAATGCTTTTGATGTTGCAAGAGTTGGCATCACTGGTTGTGCCCCTAAAGGGGCACTTTGCCCCTTTTCTGACTGCAAAGCTCCTTTTTGGGCCCCTTTAATTTAAATCCCCTTTTGGCTCAATATGATATATTTTGTGCCCCTTTTTGAACAAAAAAAACAAATACATTTTAGAAACAAGCATAGAAAATATTGATTTTTTTTTAATGTTTTACACATTAAAGATATTTTTAATATATGTATATATATAGGACATGAAGCCGAGCTAGAAATAAATACTAACGAGATCTCAAGGAGTTATATTATAAATATTAAAAGCAAAATATTGCTTTTTTACCAAAAATTGTATAGGGAAATTTCATCAAGAATTAATATTAGCGATAAAAGACTGTGTGTATTGAAGTATTTAGATCCAGTTTTTATCAAATCAGTTGAGGACATTAACTACTTTGAAATTGTTGCTCTTTTTAGAGATATAATTAGTGAACCAGACGAATTTGTAACTGAGTTCAAGCTATTAGAAAGCAAAGCGAATGTAAAAAGCTATGAAGCATTTTTAAAAATATCTAAGCCTGAAACCTTTTGGCACATGGTGCAATAATAACAGGTACACGCATCAGCAGATTTGCTCGTCAGATGGTTTCAGTTTGTGTGTGTGTTTGAACGTTATTATTGCACCATGTTTTGGCATGAAATAGGAAATTTAAAAAGCTATTTGGACGACAAATTATATCCAAACTTGTATAAATTTGCGTCATATATACATATTTACTTTGCCACATAGTAGTTGCTTGTTTTTCGTTATATGTACATACATACATATTTTTTATAAAAATACTTTTAATGAACATTTTTGTTAACCTTTGTTTTTAGAAATGAAACGTATTTATTTGCTTTATTTTTTCTTGTTTTTGAAGATGCCCCTTTTTTTCATAGAAATCCCCTTTTTGTGACCCTTTTTTTTTTGGAAAATTCCCTTTTTGTGCCCCTTTTTAAAAATTGTCAACGGTAACGCTGATTGTAAGGACTCCCGAATACTCCTTACATTCGTACTAATCGTAGTATACCGTAACTACTACCAAATATTACCGGGTAAAAAAATATATATTATATTTTGGGCAACAACTACTAGAAGTCACACCAGCACACCTATCACCGGTACCCGCCGACAACCCGTTGCACAGAATCACCAGAAAACACCCGAACAACATCGTAGTAATAAGCTAGTCATAAAATAAGCTAGTCTTAAACTTATACTACAGTTTCGTTTAAATAAAGCATTGTTACATATATCTTTACCAAAAGATACGAGTATTTTATTGCAAAGGAAGTAGACCTTTCATACGAACTTGGACAGACTAAGTCAGTACCCCAGCTGCAAAATTAATCTACGTTACAAAGTTATGGCAAATGCTCCACCATACGTCGAATATTATGAAAACCAAGAAAATTGTTTACATGTTATCTTAAAAAAAAAAAAAAAATATTAAGCACGAAGTGTCATCTATCGGAGTTTTAAAATTGAGATGATTAATATTAACACAATTTCCATCTTCCGTTTATTTGTTATATTTTAATGAATTTTCTCAACATACTTTTTTGCTTAAAAAAATCTACTTTCAAATATATATTTACATACACAAACATTTTCTCTGGTCTGATATTTATTCACTTTTATGTAATCTTTGTTGCAACGCTAGTTGTTGTAGGAAGAAATTAAAGGTAATTTATAGCAAAAACTTTAAAAAGAAAGATGGAAAAAAATTCTCTAAATAATGTCATTATATTATCGTAATTTATGGGTGGATATTAAAATTGATTAATAACGTATAAAAATCAATTTGGAAAGTATTGATATTTGCATTGACTCTGCAAAGCCAACATACAAAAAAATTTAATATGTAAAAAAAAATATTAGAAAGCAAATAAAAACAAGCATAAACGACCATTAAATACCCTACATAAAATTATAAAAGTGATTCAAATAACTTAGATAATAGGAAATATATTAACATATCGTTACATGAAACTCGAATTTCAATCCAAAACTTTGGTGTAGTCGCTCTCCTTGCTCGTCGCTTGTATCACCCAAGTTTTTAGAAAAAAAATTCGAGATAGGAATGCAGAAAATGTATTTTGAGAGACATTCGAGCTCCAATCATGCAATAATTTTGCAACAAACTTCCGATTATCTGCCTGAAATACGGGGATTTGCGGTTACCGTGAACATCTTGAAATGATACCCAAACGCCTTATTTCTGGTTCTTCAGTGTATTTTGTTTGAGTGTCAAGATATTTCCACTCCTGCATCCGTGATGCAATTCCGATTTTTGTTTCGATAAATTCAAATCACGAACCAAATCATTTAGAAAGTAAATGGTTTTCCTCCATGTGAAAATGGCTTCCACTGTTTGTCGGTGATGAACTACAACTTTCCATTGAATTTACACTCGTACCTGGACAAATTGGCAAAGGCTCATTGATCGCACGGGGAAATGGTTTAAACACTGATGATACTTCAGGATATTTATATCTTGCTAGTTTTTTTTTTTGCATTTAGACCGACGGACATTCATCAAGCAAAAGTAACAATCATCTTCATGATTTTTCGGTACTCTCCATAAAATTGGCAATGAATATGAAAAACATATGTTTTTACCGCGTGACCACTTGTATAATATTGTGCTACACGCGTTAAAAAACCATTTCGGTACCCACGGCTTGTGAGTGTTTGATACAGAGAAACCAAAATAATAAAAATATGCATAAAAGTATCAATAAATTTGCCACTTTTTCTGATCATATAAGATTCGCAAACATAACGAAAACAATTTGAATCAACTTTTTAATTCTGTCTTTGCATTTTCACACGTTTTGAATTAAAAAAAAACTTTAAAAATACAAATTAAATAATGTTTCTAGCGACGCCAACATCTGACTGTCATTACATTATGATAGCGCAGTGCTGCCAACATGCGCGAAATCACAAACTAGAACCAGATTTGAAAACCTGGATTTGAATTCAGCACCTCAAATAAGGTCAAAATTTTTTCTCTTCTGCTCTGATCCAAAAGTTGACCGGAATTTGTAAACTTGTGATTAAAACTTGTTTAAATCTAATTGCAAAAATAATTAAAATTTTTAATGTTACAATAAAGTTTGTGGATCAAGTGGCATGCAGACTTTTTTTTTAAATGATATATATTGGTGAAACACATCGAAATTCCTAAAAATGTAATTTCAGATTTTTTGTTAGCGTTTGAGGTATCGATATATATTTTTTTAAAAATATTTCATCAATATTTAGAAAAGTTTAACAGATATCCTCAACAATCATCTGTAGATAGGAAATTTAACAGTTTATTTAATAAATTTTCGAGGGGACCTTTAGGGCAATTGACTATTTAGTAGATTATGTGATGTAGTAGTGTTCCTTTTTATCATAATGGCTAAAAAGATAGAAGTTCTCATATTCTATTTTCATTAAGTGCTTTAGTGCTTTAAATAATTTTAAAACTCCTTTTTGCATTAAAAAATTCTCAAATTAAAATTGTGCCTTAAGCTAAACTTTCATATATATATGCATATATGTACGTGCACACAAATATATCTATGTATGTGTGTATGTATGTATGTTTTCATACATATGTTTTTGGATTTTGATTATTAGTTTGTCAAAGCCCTAGAGGAAAAGTGTCAAGTGTCAACGCCAAAATACAAAAAATAATTAGGTAGGCGTACATTGTTCTTTTTGTTTGTGTTGCCTTTCCATTTTCGGTTTCCTTTTAGAGGAAAAACACTGAACAGTCGGTATAACATTTTATTGCCAAAGCCAAATTATCAAAAAAAAAATATTAAGAAAAATAAACTTGTAGTTCCTCATCGAACATTGAAAAACAAAAAGGGCAGACAGACATTTCAGCACACCATAAAAGCAGATGTATGTAGGCGGAAGTTGCCTGTAAGCCGTGAAAGATGTCTGGCTAAATGTTTGTCTTGGCTTGTTTGTTAGTAGTATGGCAACAAGCTTTGTTAGCAGCTAGAAATATATAAGAAGCAGAGGAAGATGAACATAACCACACATATGTCTCGACAACTGTTACAATATACAAATATACAACCATACATTCACATTTATACATTCCTACATACCTACCAAGTGAGTATATTCTGACAGTTGTTTTTTGTTTGTTTTTCTTTTTCACTTTCTGTGTATATTAAAAGTCTAAATGCAACATCATCAATGTGTGCTTTGTAAGTTGCTAACATTGGCCATGAATTACTTTGACAACATTAAAGCAACATAAAAACATTTATGTATGTTCTTCAAGGGAGCTGAACAGGCAAAAAATATGTTATTCACACTTGTTTTATAAATGGGGTGACCAGCTGGATTTTGAAATGGGAAATTTCTTAGTTAAATTGGGTAAAATAACTTACGAATCTATAACAAAAGCTGCTTACCCTCTACATTACTTAATACTTATTCATTCTCTTATTACTTTAGTAAAAAGCCATGCATTTATCATTTAAACTATCCAGTAGTGGTAAGTTATTTATAAAACTGACAAAGTAGAAGTGTTGCAAGAACCAACTGAGAAGAATTAAAAAAAATAATTTCATATAAAAATTATAAGAAAATCGGTCCTGATAGAAAAGCAAAAGCAAAAGTTTTTTAAAAATATATATAAAGGGTGTTTTTTATAGAGCGACACAAGCTTAAATCATAATAAAGCAAGAATATATATATTTAATATCAATGAAACGGGCTTTATTGGAAAGAAAATTTTATGAAATTAATGTTTAAATATGATTTGTGCCATGTGGCCGCCACGGCTGCAGGGTATAAGGCGCAATCTGGAACACCAATTTTCAACAACGATTGTTGATTTCCCGATTTTTAATTGTTTGTGGTTTATTGACGTGTACAAGTGCCTTAACATAACCCCAAAGAAAAAAATGTAACTGGGATAAATCACACGATCATGGTGTCCTCTTATTAGGGCTATTATGTGAAATTATTTTTTCATTAAAAGTTTCTTTGAGTAACTCTATTGTGGCGCCCGCTGCACGATGAGGTTGATGAATAGAACAATTATTTTGAGTAAAAATTTCAACCTTTTGCACGCGTTGCTCTGGTGTAAGTCGATTCATAATGAAATTTCAAAGCAAACTAAACAAAAAGCAACTATCAGCTGTTAACTGGGTACACAAATAAAGCCGTGATGCCAGTGATGATGTTGTGACACTCTATAAAAACACCTTATATAAGCAAAATAATCACTTACAACTTTTATTAGCACCCCTATTATTTTTGTATAGTTTTAGATAAGAAGTTGTGATTTTTTTTTTCCTCTTATTCATTCCACTTGGGAACATAGGGCTTCTACAAGATTATTCCAACTTAATCTATTGTTACATATAGTTTTAATTTCACCAAAAGTTTTATTTAAAATTTTAAGTTCTTGGTTAAGTGTTCTGCGCCAAGAGTTCTTTGGACGACCGGGGCGTCGGCTGCCTTGAGGATTCCATTCTAAGGCAGTCCTCGTGATGCTACCGTTTGGCTTTCTTAATGTGTGCCCTATCCATTTCCACTTTCTTTTTGTTATTTGGCGATTTATAGGTACCTCGTTCGTCAATCTCCAAAGATCGGCATTGGTTATTGTGTTCGGCCAAAAGATGCGACAAATTATTCGCAGGCATTTATTTATAAAGACCTGTAGTCTCCGTTCATGTCATACGACTTGAATCAAGTCACTTGATTTAGTAGAAAAAGTGCTCGGAAATTGGGTTCATCGAATTCGTTCCTGCAGAAGAAGTCGTGGAGGCCATTTGAATGACGTTTTATTTAGAACTTAATTGTTACGATTGTATTTCATATTAAATAAAAAAGTTTTGAATTTCCTTAACAATAAGTGTGTGTTTTGTAAAGAAATCGTATCACTCTTACTGGAAAACCTTTTTTTATACATCCTTTTAGTTGAACAGATAGAAATAGAAATTACTACCTTGTATATTTTTCCCCGCACCAATATTATGTCTTAAGTTTTGTAAAACTCAGGAAAAATTCAGTACGAGAATTATATACAATTATAATTTGTATGCATTTTAGGAGTACTGATAATATTTTGCAGTCACAAATTTAAGCAAAATATCTTATTGATTTAAAATATGTAACAACAAAATAATTTGTGGTGTAAAGTGTATTCTCATTGATAGAAACATTTAAGCTGGTCTCCTTAGTCCACATGTTGTAAAATTAACTCTATATGTTGAGGATAAAAATGATGATGGTACATATATATAAGAAAACATGATGTTTGTTCATATTGCACTTAATTTTTTGTGACAATCACATTATTTGCTAAATGTTTTTACATTTGTTTATGCCGAAAACATTTTTGCAAACATTTAAAGACCTTTACACAAATGCAGACACACTCAGAACAGACACGTACACACATACGTGAACATCCTGGGGCGCCATCTGCAATACAACGACATCCATTTACATATATTTAACAATGAATGCAACATATGATGATTGTAAGAACAAACATCATATGAATTTGGCAAGTAGAAGTGTGGCAAGTCTCCCAACGTCAACACATTATTACAATAAATAAAATGGCTTAAAATGCTCTAAACATAACAACCAACAAAACTTAAAAATGAATAAACGATAAGAAGAGTGCAATTTTTAAATGCTAAAAATTCAACGCCTGCTCATATTTGTCCAGAAATAAGATCAAGAAGGATGTTTATGATTTAACGCACACACTAGTTTGTTAATTTTCATTTGAAGTTTTAGAATCAAGTCTGTTGCAAGTATACACATGTTTGAAGTCATTAAATTTGCAGTATAAAAACAAACAAGTGAGACTTAAGGAAAAATTGTCTATATGCAATGGGCAACAAATGCCATTTGTAGTTTTTTTTTTTTTAATACTTGTTGACGTTTTAGTTTAAAGTTGTTTTTTCCCCTACCTACTCTCTAAATAGTTGTTTTTATGGCCCAATTGTCAGTTTATTGCAGAGGCCTGTCGCTTTACAGACCATTAAAATTTGTTTTACTTTTGTTGTTGGTGCTTTCATAATGTTTTCTTTTTTTAAGTTTTTTATAACTCAATTATTTGCTGTTACATTATTTTCTTTAAACAATTTTTGTTCATTCATTTATTGTGGCATTAAAATTGTTTCTGTCTTAAATGTCTTTTAAAAGTCTACTTTAGTTATATTTTGAACATTGCAAGCACTTGTTTCTCCGTTTGGCTATAAACTTTTATTTAAGTTTTTATATTCTTTATATTCTAAACTGACACCCCCACAGACAACTAGCTTAACATCCGTTCACAAATAGTGAACAATCACATAAACTCATACAAAACTTGTGTTTTGTTACGAGTTTGTTACAATTGTTTATTTGCTGCTGTTGTCGTTGTTAGTGTCTTTCAATCAGTTCTTTTTGAAGTTTTAAAAATGACTTTTGGTTCTTAATGAATGTACAAAAATAAAAATTAAATTTTGCGTATGTTTTATGATACAAATATATTCAAACAATAGTTAACATTTTTTTTTTAAGCCACTCTATTGTGGAAGAACACATCATAAGATATAAATTGAAATTTTTTTTATGACATAATCAAGTTTTAGTTAAACAGACTAGAATCAAAAGTGATATTTATAAAACAATTTAAGAAAATGTTCATCGCATAAATTCACTTAAAGTTTGGCAAAAATATTTACACAAAAATAAAGCTCGCTTTTATGACCAGCCATGGAACAGTGCATTTATCTATTGCACAGTGAATTTCTTTGAATTAACATATTGATAACGACTACAAGTTTTGAAACTTTTACAAAAAATGTGTATAATTAATAAATGATTCCTTATGAATCAGCGTACAGCAATGAGTATTAAACTCTAGGATATTTAATCATTAACTCTTTTGAAACTGTTTGTAAGCAAAAAAAAAAAAAAACTATTATTAAAAGAGCATTTGATTTAGTATGCGACAGAATTTCATTTAGGATACAGACGGTGAAAAGGCACTTTGAATATTCGGACATGACCAAAGTCAATAGTCAAAATTTATTCTTTAGGGGTCCTATTTCGAGGCCCTTCCAGTGCCATGCTCTAATACCAAAGGAGTCCACAAGTCCCCAAGATGCAGAGGCTTACCTTTTTATGTTCTGAGAATTGTATATTTTTGTCAGGGCAACATGCCACCCTAAATGGTGGAATCATTTATTGGTGAAGTCTACTTCTGTAGCATTATTGGTGGCAGGGGTTGCTTTCAAAATGGCTGTCTTTGTACAACAACAGGAGTTTCAGCAGAATTATCAGACTAAAGTTCTCAAACGTCTCAGCAAGATATTTCTGCCTGATAGGTGGTCCATGCATATTATGTTACCATCTGCTGTATTCCTTCATACTTATATTCCTGTTCCTTCGTAGTAACTTAGATGTGGTTGAGAACACCTTATTCAGTCGGTCTCACAGAAAAAAATAAAAATTGATTTCAATTAAAAAAATTAGATATCAATTAAGAATTTAATTAAATTTGCACCAGTAAACAGTTAATAGTATCAATTAAATTTTTATACATTTGTTAACTAAAATTATTTATTACAATTAAAAATTTAATTAAATAAATTAAATATTTAATCAAATTTTTTTATATTTTCAATTAAAGGGTTAATTGAAAAAAAAAATTAAATATTTTTTTCTGTGTTTCCGGGTGTACTTCTTTCCTTGTCTAGTACCAAAAGTCATGAATCTTTTTAATATAATTTTTTTATAAAAAAAATTCTAGTAACAATTTTTTTTTTATTAAATTTGTAGCGGAAAATTTCCAAATTATGTCGTACGACTGCATTGGAAAGTTTAAAAATCAATATTTCTCGATTGTGACCGTTAAATTAGTATTTAAAATCTTTATTAATGGCTTCTACCAAAAACTTAATTTAATATAAATGATAAATATTCTTACAGTTCTTTATGTTGCAGTTCGTATATAAGAGCAGCTTATGTAGATATTATTTTCTGCTTGACTGCTTTAATTGTGATTATTTATTGTTGATTGCTGTGCAACAAAATATTTCTTTTGTATGATCTAAACTCTAGACTCTATTAATCATGTTAAATGCCATTTCTTACTAATTTTCTCCCTCTTAAAATTGCAGTTACCGGAGAAAAAGCAAACAGTTTAACCCCAAGAAAAAGCTACAATTTATCGTATCTTTATCGCATTTTTGCTACAACTGCATAATTGTTTGAGAATTATTTATTTTTTTTTTCATTATGCTTTTTCCTTTTTTTTTTTTTTTTTGCTAAAAGTTTTGTTTTGACTGTCTACTACATTGTTGGCATTTTTAACAAATGTCTGGACATTTATTGCAATTATAAACTTGAGTCACACAAAACTAAATAAAAAAATTTAGAAATGCATGTTAAATGTTTTTTTCTGTGTGTTTCTAGCCATATGTATCTGCTTCAGAAAATCTATTTAATTTTAATATTTTTCTTTTTCTCAAAAACGAACCCACATATACACCTCCCCCTAACCTTAACCTAACCTTGCTTTTTTCAGTATTTTGTAACAAAAACAAAAATTTTTATATGGATCTATTGTTTTTGTACGAAAAAAAAAGTCTAAGCAAAATTTTTTAAAAAAATTTTCTTTTTGTATTGAAAACAACTATTTTTCAATGTTTTATACCACCGGTTACGTGAATAAAGAACGATATTTTTGGTATATTTAACGAAATATATGAATAGTCCTATCAGCAATAATAACAGATAATTTTTTAAAGCTCTGTTGCAAAAGACTTCCTTTGAAATATTAAAAAAGGTTGTTTAATTCGGAATATATTTATATTTCACAAACGATTTACACTTACAGCAACTTTTCTGCGGCAAATCGTCATGATTCCCAAAAGGTGTGATCACAAAATATGTTTTAACAAGTACACAAACGCTAAGCTACTGGAAAGATTTGTTTAAAAACTGAAATAAGCACTTTGCACAGAACAAGCTAAATCAATTCCTTATTCATATGACCTTCACTGTATTACCAACAGAGAAAAGATATTTACAAAAACGAAAAAAAAAGAAACACTTAAAAATGTTTGGCTGTCAACAGGGTCCGAAAAAAAATTTATATGGTTAAGAAAATGAACCGAAAAAAAAACTGTCTACACATTTGAGCCACAGCCAAACTTGGACGGAGGGTGGACAGCTACATTTAACATACATGAGCACAGCAAAAATTATTTATGTTGCTTGAAAATTGCAAAGACATGCGAATAAGTTTTTCAAACAAAAACATAAAAAGGAATAAAAAGTCATAAAAAAGGATATTCCGGTATGTGGCTGATGATGATGGGGTTTATTGTTTATGGAATTTGTAGAGAACTATTGTGACTTTAGCAAACTTTGTTTATGTTTATTAAAAAAATTTGAGTAAAAATTGTTTAAAGAATTTTTGAACAGAAACTATTTCGTAAAGAAAAACAAACTAACAAATAAAACTTTGTAAATGTAATCCTTAAATACGAGAACTAGTTATTTCTTAAAAGTTTTATTTGTGGATAAATAAATATTTACTAGTCCATATGTTTTGTCACTTCATACAAAAATTAGGTTTTAAGCTTTTTAACCATTCTGACTTAACAAAATTGTTGACTGCGTGGAAAATTTAGAGACCAACAATCTCATCATCTGAATTGCTGTCCGGTTAACCCTTCTGTGACATCCTCCATGTACCATTTTTTTTTTTTTTTTTTTTTGGAAAAAACTTTTTGATATTATTTATGCATCTATAGAGCTGAAACTTTATAAATGCCTCAGTTATGTATCTGAGAATGAAGTAATGCTATTCGTGTTGGATGTATATGTCCAGTACATTGGTGGGGAGTGAAAAATTAATATTTATCCTTTGTTACCATCCTTGGTACAATTGCACCACAAACATATTTGTATGAAAAATATATGAAGATGGCTAGAGTGTTTCACAAAGCAAGTCCTATTACTGAAATTTAACATTCTTCTATATGAAGTGAACTAATACGTGTGCGTTTTTTACAATAAGTGATGAGTTCAAAATGCTTAATTTCAATTTGAATCGACTTTATAAAGCTAAAGATATTGTGACTGTAGATGAGCAATTGTATCCATACAGAGGTCATACACGTTTCACACAATACATTCCTAGTAAGCCAGCAAATTATGGAATAAAAGTCTTTTGGTTTTGCGATGCGAATACTAAATTCCCACTGCAAGGTGAACTTTATAATGGCAAGCTACTAGGAGGTCAAACAAATGTAGGAGAAAATGTTGTGAAGCGCTTAGTTCACAGATGTTACAATATGTTCGAAGAGTTGTAGGTGATAATTTTTTACATCACTTTCACTGTGCAAAGATCTCATGCCCAATGGATGAGTATATGTGGGAACTTTACGAAAAAGTAAGAAATGTGTTCCAGAAGAGTTGCGATAAAATAGACGCCGTGAAGTACATTCAACAGTATTTGGTTTCCGCAATGCTGACAATCTTTGCTCAGTTATGTTCCGAAAAATAAATAAGTGCTTTTTGTTGCTTTCCAT
Source organism: Lypha dubia (assembly GCA_947311025.1). Taxonomy (NCBI): domain Eukaryota; kingdom Metazoa; phylum Arthropoda; class Insecta; order Diptera; family Tachinidae; genus Lypha; species Lypha dubia. Next base: position 108,847,081 of record OX371261.1, on the reverse strand, counting down.
AGTACACTATGATATGAGAACTCGGGGAACTCAAAATAAGCTTGAGGCCATACATTATTACAAAAAAATATAAAATAGGCGTAGACACGATGGACCAAATCAGGTATTCACACTTATTTTATAAATGGGGTGACCAGCTGGATTTTGAAATGGTAAATTTCTTAGCTGAATTGGGTAAAAAAATGAAGAAATCTACAACAAAAGCTGCTTACTCTCTTCATTACTTAATAGTGAGTTATTCTCTTATTGGTTCGGTAGAAAGCATGAACTTATCATTTAAACTATCCAGTCATGATAATTAATTTATAAAACTGTCGGAGTAAAAGTCTTGCAGAATAATAAAATAATTTCATTTAAAAAATATAAGAAAATTGGTTCTGATAGAGGAACTTATGCAATTATCAATATTTGGGACGTGCCAATTGCCAAAATTATATGACCAAGCTGCTAGCAAAAGATTTGTAAAAATATATAAAGTGTGCTTTTTATAGAGTGTCACAAGTTTAAATCATAATAAAACAAGGAAATATATCTTAAACATCACCGTATTTCGCCGATAACTCTTCGAAAGTTGATTTGCAGGTGTAAAATTGTTTGTGGTTTATCGACGTAGACAAGTGACTTAACATAATCCCAAAGAAATAATAGAATGGGGTTAAATCAAATTGGGCCATTATTATGAAATTATTTTTTCATCAAAAGTTTCTTTGAGAAAATCAATTGTAGCGTCCGCTGCAATTATTTTGATTAAAAATTTCAATAATTTGCACGCGATGCTCTTGTGTAGTCCATTCATAATGAAATTTCAAAGCAAACTCAACAAAATGCAACCATCAGCTCAAATAAAGCAGTGATCCCAACTCAAAGTTGTGATACTCTATAAATAACACCCTTTATAACAAGTTTTCTAAAATTTTTATTAAAAGTTTTTAGATAAAAAGTTTTTAAAATTGCAGCAATTCTTTACAATCTGTTTCTGTATAGCAATTAGTTGCTTAATATTTTAAAGCAATAAAGCTGCAGTTTAAAAGAATTAAATACAAATTCGCCCTTACGACGCAAAATGAATATCTGAAAAGCAGCAACAAATTATGAAATAAAGTTATAACAGATCTATTAACTCTAAAATTTGTTCTTCCTTCATAAAATTTTAGAAATTATTGAAGATCTATCTAAAGGTTATAATTAAGAACTATAATTTTGTGTTCAAATAATTATTGATTTTATTAATGGTGTTTTATTTTCTACACACAAAATGGAACCCTGTTTAAAAGCACAAGTATAAAATGTCTTGCCAACCCTGCAATAATGCAGCTTGTTATTTCACTAGAACAAAACACAACTTATGAAAAATTGGAACGCCCTGTTTTTAACAGTTGACAGTTAAGTTTTACAGGGTACTATCAACACTGTCGATTTTGACGGGACATAAATTGCACTGCCTTCCACCATTATTGAGGGCGATTCTTTTAGAATCAAACACACTGCCCTTTTAGAGAGCAAAACATTTTTAAGAAACGAATACCAAAGTACATTTTCTGCATGGAGATGTAAAATTTTCACACGATACTTAAATATGAGGAATTTTAGTAGAATTTTTGTTATAAATGAATATTTATATTAATAAAGCCACGACAGTTTCACACATATAAAATTCGCGTGAAATAAAGAACATCCCAGATTATCTAAGATTTCTTACGAAAATTGTTAATTTTTTTTTCATAATTGCTTACATAAATTATGGAAATATGTCCCATATTTATTTTTTTTTTTATTAGGAATGTGTCAAACTAAGATTTTGAAATTTTTAATAGAAAATCTAGTCTCACAAAATATAATAACTGAGCAAAATATTACTCATACGCATTGTGTCCAAATTTTACAGTACGGCGGGGGGTCGATTATTGTTCTATGAAAACGTGAAGTGAAAAAAAAAAACTTTTCATTCTCGTTTTCACTAGAACATTTCTCAACATCTTTTTACAGTTATATAAAATGTGATTCCCGTTTAAGTTGTTAAATAGTGCTTCAATCCAGGTGTACCAGTGAAACTTTGTATTCACGTTATTCAACTTTAAATGTCATATAGGACGAAGCCGCATGTTAACATGTTAGAAATTCTTAAGGTTTTGAATAAATATAGAAAATAGACCTTGTAAATTTTCAGAAATTTTGAATCGGAAATATTCGGAAATATATTTTTTAAAGTTTGAACTATTTTAATTAATTCGTGGCGCCCTGATCAAGAGAGAAAAATTACTTTCTATTTCAATACTCTTGCTTAAATTTTCTTTAAAGAACATTAAAAAGAAACTCCATCTTATCCTGGTTTGAAATATTCATTAACTTTTATTTCATTTACAACATTTTGCCTTTTGCACTTTTGTATATTTTAATTAAATAAATTTTTTGTAAAATTTCAATCGTTTACTGTGAATTGTACTAATTAAAATCAAGTGTATGCCAAAAACCATTTTTCAATTAAAAATTCAATTGTTGATAGACACTTGTCATAAAAATGCATTTGTTTTTCAAGGAAAGCAAAACAAAAAACAAAAGGAAAAGCAAAACGAAATAAAAAGAGAAAAAAAAATTATACATTTTATAGTCGTCATGCATATGAGAACAAAGTTATTTAACCTTGCTTACAATTTGAGCAACTCGCTGTAACCTTCATTCACATGATTCCAATTTATAGAAATTGCAACAAAAACTGACAGTAAAAGACTTTATGCAAACAGTTGCAACGAGAACAAGTGGCAACAGTAATGACCAGAAATATAAAAGAAACTGTTATATAATATATTTTATTGTAAATTGTTGGGTTTTTTGTCTCTGAATTTTAAATGACACCATTTTCATTTTCATTTTTGTTTTTCTTTTTATGTAAAGAAGCGGTTAATTCTTGGAATTTTTTGCATCAGTAGCATGGTTCTTATTGTCATCCCTTAGTGCATCTCAGTGTTATTTACTTACTTTTATTTTAAGTAGTAGTTACTGTGGATCTGGCTGGCACTAGACGAATAAATTTATAGCTACTATCTCATGTTAAGTGAAATATTAAGAAAGCAAAAGATCATTGCGATTAGATGGACCAAAATTGGGAAATACATTCAAATATTTCGATTATTTAATTTGGATTTAATAAGACTACTTAATGGTTGATATTTGCAGAACTTTTAAACATATTTAACTTAAGATATACTGTTTGCTGCATGATGATTTACTATGCACCCCTTAACTAGCATAGCCCCGAGTTCTTGTAAAAACATTTGTTAACATTTCCCTTTTAGCCGTGTCATCTTATCCACTACTTTATTATTTTACAATAATATACAGCATATAATTTATGTTAAATGTCATTTAAATCTTATAGTTTATATTTCGCTAGAATAAAAAACAGAATCTTTGTCTTTTTTATTTATAACAAAAATGTGTCAAAATAACTAGAAGAAGAACATGAAGAAGAAAAGCAATAAAATTCCACAAAAATAAACTGGAAAATGATGGCAGTACAGTAACAGGGCCAACCATCCAGCAACAGTATAACCAACAGAATAGTAAATGAAGGCGAGCAAAACCGAGGATGTATGAAAGAGAAGTTTGAAAGAATATAATGTTTTTCTTCAGTTTTCTTTCAGTTTTCTTTTAGTATTATTTTTTTTCTATAACAGAATAAAACTGCGTTACACTGCAGTTGACAGTTACATTAAAAATAAAGTCATATTATGACAGTTGGTAATGGCTGTTAAGACAAAAGGTAGATAGAATAAAATTTAATACAATCTCGACAATAGTTAGTTGATCTGTTTCAAAGTTCATTCAATTTAATTTCACTTAGAATTCGTTGCAAGTATAAAAACTAAAGTTTATTTTGATTATGATTATTAACCACGAAAAAAATATGGAAGCAGTAAACAAATTGCCTGCTTTCAATTGTAACTACTTTATTACAATTAAAAGGATGCACAAAAAGAGAGTAGAAATTTTTAAATTTTTTTTTAATTTTTTTGTGTTAATTATGGCATGATTTTTTAGTACTTCTTAGTTCAGAGATATTAAATTACTTTGGCGTTTCTTTATATAAATTATTTTACATACGTAGAAGGTATAAAGACCGTAATACAATGAACAGAGACGGAAATGCGTAAACTTACTGAAGGTTGGTCTTATATATAATATTTTGACATTTACACGTACATATATACATACGTATAGAGCCTCCTTACAATCTTTCAAGAATTACAACTTTAATATTTAATCAACTTTTGCATATATATATATCGATACCAAAAATTGTCATATAAAATTTAGAAAATATTCCAAAAAAAAAATTAATAAACAAAACTTTAAAGATTTTTCAATCGAATTTTGACAAAAATTTCGGGGTACGTGTATATCGCATAGATAATTTTCCAAAAAAATTTTGATTTCAAGAAAATTAAACTGCTAAATGTATAAAAAAATTATGATATTTATGTATATCTTTCAAAAATATGTATTAAAAGTTATATTTAAATCATAGCCAGTATATGCCTACACACTTTACCTAAAATAAACTTCCAAAAGCGAAAAAAAAAATTACAAATATCTTGAAATATATGTAGACTTTCATTTATTTATAAAATTGCATTAAAATCAAAATAAGAATATGTGTAGCATTCATAAAATGTTTTCCAATAGGGATCATATGATTTTGAAGTGACGTTTTGGCCATTTGTAATATGTCATGATCTGTCATTTGCTTTACATTGTATTCAGTAGTGTTTACAATTTCAGATACGCAAGAAAAACGTTTACAAATTATTCGGTTTTATAATCAATATAATCGTTCTCCATTTATGGTCGCAATAATCGTCCAAGTGTGCTCGCTATTCGTCGAATTGTTGAAAATTTTGAGCTTACATTTTTTTTACATAATGTTCAAGTGCCAATTAGGCAAAGAACCGCTCGAAGTAATGCAAATATTGCTGCCGTTCAGGCAAGTGATGCTGTAGACCGCAGTCTGTCGATTCCAAGACGTTCTCAAAAATTGGGACTGTCTGACTGACGTTTTATTTAGAACTTAATTGTATCGATTGTACTTCACATTAAATAAAAAACTTATAGTATGTATATTAATTGTCATTTTTTAAATTACTACGAACTGTTTATTATTAATATTTGTTAATATTTGTGCAATCTTAAGCTCGTAAATTTTTATAATCAGAGAAATATTAAGTAGACATTGGGCGCGTTCAGCAGAAAAACCTGCTACTAAACAGATTAGATGTATCAACTTTTAATTTGATTAATTTTTCTGAACGATCTGCTCACTTTTTTGTCAAAATTATTAAAAAAATTGACTTTTAAATTAAAATTATTGAATTTTATTTTGTAAAAAGATTTTTTAATATTTATTTGTGAATTTAAATGAATTAAAATTTTAAAATATATTATGAAATTTTTATTCAAAAGTCAAACTGAACTGAAATAACGTAATTTGATGAAATGTATCGTACTTTTTCTTTGATACCTAGAATAGTGAGCGCTCATTCAACATGTTCGCTCATCGCTCAGTAATCAAAGCGTTCAGCATATTGTTGAGTAACAGTTGTGTAGCAAACTGTGTCTGTTAAACGCACCCATTTTGTTAACATATTTCGAGCAACAAAGGACAAATTTATTATTTACACATCCCATTGGTAGATTTTTCAACAGAACTGGCTGAATTGAAACAAACGTTGTTTTTCGGTAAAAGCCACTAAACCTCGTCAGTATTCATGTGCAAATGCTTTTTCACTACTTGTTAGGTAGCTTCGTTGAACGTCATTACATACTCTATTTATACACAATTACAAATACAAATAGAATACGCGACTTATTTCTACTGGATGCTAGCTGGGGATTTTCTTATTTTTTTGGTTTTTATTTGTTATTATATATTAAACGTTAGAGTTCTGCCAGCGAATTATATCCTACAATACCAAAATGTTTGCGGTGCGGTGCGATTGTTATTTCAGCAAAATAAAGGTCTCAGAAGCGAAAAAAAATAAGAAAGATCGAAATGTGTTGTATAGTAGACCTTTTTTTTTGTAATTAATAATTTTAATAATAATTGTTCGGCTTAAGTTCTTAAGAATAAAAACTAAAAACACGAAATTTTTATGTTTTGTTTTTATTTTTATTTTTATTTATTTTCCAATATTTCGACAAACTTTGTTGGTCATCTTCAGGGAAATAAAAATATTTTATTTTGTTATGTTGTAGCGTTACTAGTTGTGACAAAGTTTACAAGAATAGGGACAAACCTAAAACCATTTCTATTGAGCTATATTATTGTTGTGATGGCTCATAAGATTTTTTTTCAACTAATAGTTTTTCTTATTTTATTAAAATATGATATTATTTACATTTAACAAAATACAATATTTCTTTTCACAAGATTCTTATGAAAAAAAAAATAAATCGGGAAATAAAACAGTGTTTCAAACAAAATGCGCCATTTACCGGGATAAATACGGATTAAAGAAGTACCCTTGTAGTTTCCAGTTCTCTTCTGACATAAGAAATTTTGGCATTACCACATGGACGTTCAGGCAGAGTCAAATATAGAGAATAACAAGTAGACAATGCATAAATATGTGATTCGCTGAATATAATACATGCTTTCCTCTCTCTTATAAATATAACATTTCGAACAATATAAAAAATAAGTTTAATCTGCATACTTGAACACACTTTCATATTTTCTTCAGTTTTATATACATATGTACAAAAAATACACACTGTTTAAAATATTTTACAATTTTCCATCCATCAGTGAACAAAAAAGGGGTTTGTGCGAAAAAATATATAAAGTTATTATTAAGGTAACATACCGACAACACTAATAAGCCTCAGTAGCACGATGGTTCGAGTGTTGAATTATAATCGAAAGATTCCATATTCAACACTGAGGCACCGTCATGTATTTATAAATTTATTTCTGACTAGATATACCCGGTGCGCTTCGCTACCCCCTCGTTATAAAATAAAATTCTTATTGTGAAAATTTCATGACGATCGGTCCAGTAGTTAAGACTATATTACGATTTTTTATTTTCCTAAAAAGGGGCGTGGTCCCACCCACTTTTCTCCTGGTATGTATTCCAAATTATGGCAATACCATATGTACCAAATACCATCGATGTAGGTAAAAAAATGCCCAAAATATGGCGATTTAACTTTTTAAGTTATATGGGCGGTGCCACGCCTCTTTGTCCAATTAAAACTTCATATAGCCTATTATTCCTTCCAGAGTAACAGTAACATGCTCTGAAAATTTTAGGAAGATCGGTCCAAGGGTTTGGTTTTCCTTAAAAGGGGCGTGGTCCCACCCACTTTTCGCCTGGTACGTATTCCAAATTATGGCAATACCATATGTACCAAATATCATCGATGTAGGTAAAAAAATGCCCAAAATATGGCGATTTAACTTTTTGGGTTATATGGGCGGTGCCACGCCTCTTTGTCCAATCAAACCTTCATATAGCCTATGTCACCCGCCTGAATATTCTGAAGATTCTCTGAAAATTTCATCAAAATCGGCCCAGCCGTTTTCGAGTCCATTTCTTACATACATACACACATCCTCTTTTATATATATAGATAGGGTTATATATATACAAATATTTGCATATAAATATAATTCAATGTCAGAACCGATATTTCATTTTTTCTGATTTTCAATACGAAGCAACATAAGAAAAATCCCTACATTTTAGTCCAAAGCCAAAGTCTCTAGCTCTTCTAGTGTCTTCGGAAAATCGATTTCACGTACAGAGAGACGGACAGATGGAGACACGGACAGATGGACAGACGGACAGACGGATAGGCGGACATGGCTCATTCAACTTCCCTATCTATAAAGATTCAGAATAAATATACTTTATGGAGCTCATATGAATATTGTGGAAATTACACACGTAGTGAGCAAATATTTTGTGAATATAAAAAGTTTCTTGTGAAAAACGACATTTGTATATCGTAAAATCAAGGAAAATTTTACAGAGCTGATGTAAAAACGGCATTGGCTCTATAGAACAACAATTTTAAACTCAGTTTTATTTCAATTTCCACATATTTAAGTTTTCTGTTGTCTGGATTGCATCAATCTTAAGTAGACGTGGGGGAATTAAGCAACTTTGTAACATTTAAATCGTTTGAGATTTATTTTAACAATTTGTGTTCTAAAAAAAACAAAAAAAAAAAAATCTAGTCTAATCAACCAAGTCTCCCTTCAATTATAAATACATATTCTCAAAAACTATGTGCATATTCATCTTTGACAGTTTAAAAAAATATATGCAATTTCCTTTTTTATATTTCATTTATTTTTGTTTTATCTTTTGCTGCACAAGTGGCGTTTAGTTAAACTGATAATTTAGCAAATGTCTCCCCATTCACAGAAACTAAAAACAAACTGAATCATGATGAACATATGTATGTATGTATGTATATATGTACGATTATACACATACTTGTATGTCAAAAGACGAAGAAGAGTGCCTAAAATTAATTAAAGGAAACGTTACAGACTATGCGGCCGCTTGTCATACAATTTACAACACAGTTTTGCAACAGACAATTTTAAAGTTTAAATGAATAAAAGAGATAAAAAAGACAGTGCGTGTAAACTGAAAAAATGACTGAGAAAGTTCACATCATCAAAACGAAATGAATTAAACCGAAAAAGTGCAAGAGAAAAAATACCACTAAACTCCTCCATACAAAAAATATATTTTTTTTACAAAGTTTGCCTACACAAGCTCCATTTTGAAAAAAATTTTGCAAAAATGTATGAACAATTACATGGGATAAAGCGCAGCCTCTATCTTTTTCTGTATGATTTTGTTGTTTCATTATCGTATAGAATTTCTTTAACAACTTGTTGTGTGGCTGCTGTTTGTTATGTGTAGCAGGGGCCTAATAATATAAGAAATCAAACACTTTATGTCTAGAGTAAAAGTGAATGAAAATAACCAGAGGAACTCTTTAGTATACCAAAGAATATTTGAATATTTTCTAGTGCTTGCGAACATCTAAAGATGGATGATATGGACTAGAATTAAAGACTAGTAGGAATTTCTTTGTTAAATAATTTGCATAATAAACCAATATTTTTTGTAAAAATTCTAGATCAAAATGATATAGCCTTAACGCTGCCTAAGAAAGATGGCGAAAGAAATGATTTTATTAGTTCTTAATAACGTTATTCTAATCAATAAAACTCTAAATAATCATTCCTTGCTTAACCGTAGAATGAATAACCGGGTACCCGTGTGTCCACTTGCTATTTTGAACGTTTGTAAATTCACAACAAATTATAAAATATTATTGAAACTTTGGATCTAGGAAAATGAAGTATTTTTGTGTACTTTCATTCACTATTTATTTAATTTGGTTCAGTTATAAGATGACACCCACCTACGCAAACACATTACAGGGGTACCCGTATACCCGGCAGTTTTTATATGAAAAATCAAGAAAAATTAAAAATAATTCAGATATTTTATTGTCAACATTTTATGTATGTATGTACATTAAGGAATATGTATGATTAAAATTAAGTTTGGAAATCTCTAATATATAAAATTCTCGTGTCACGATCTTTGTTATCGAACTCCTCCGAAACGGCTCGAGCGATTTTAATGAAATTTTTTTATGCATATTTGGTGGGTATGAGAATAGGTTCTAAAGTATATTTTAAGCCGCTATTGGTTAGGGGGGGGGGGGAGGGGCAATTTCTGTATTTACAAACTATTAACTCCACAGATGGCGCTCTCTCCGCCTAAAATTATTTTTCTTGATGAATGACAGATGGCGCTATGTCCGCCTACTGCAAGATTTTGTCGATTTACTTCGTCGTTTCCCGCATGTAGCACAAATAGCATGAGCCATCCATCTACTGGCTTGCTTGACCCTGCAATAGATGTTGAGAGACCGTTTTCACCAATTGTTTTACTTGGTCCATTCAGGTAACTTTTCATAGTTATTTTTGTTGTTAAGTGCATACTTAATTGGGAATTGAGAACACGTTTCTTAATGATGGGAAAGTCCTCAGTCACTTTCGAAGAATAAGATTTCGTCAGTTTACAGAATTTAGCATCATGTATTTAGTTGATTGCATTTATTTTTTTTTTAATTAGGACCAGCACTCAGGGGATGACCCCTACGTTTGCAGTGCATTGTGCCGGAACTCAGAGAGAGGGATATAGTAGAGAAGATAGATGTTGAAAATGTAGAAGGCTTAACTCTTTTACAACTCTGCTTTGCGCGTTATGTTAATTTTTATAGCAGTGTTGAGGCGCCTCCGGTGTTAGGTAGACGTATTAACTTTGTTAAGCTGTATTGGCAGGCATTTTATTAATTGTTTTACTTCGCCGATGTTTCTGCTAACCGACGACGGAGGGCGATGTTGTATACATTAGCTTGGAACATCACCAATTGCTGTCGGAACAGTTTTTTAGTGACCAGTGCTATGCCTTCATCACTTAAATAGTCCGACAACAATTACTCGTAATACAATGTCTCAGTAATGTACATTACAGAAATTAATGATGTTGATTGACTTGCTCTGGCCAGGGTTTGAACCCAGGCCCCACGTCATTGTTTGCTTAGTAGTCAACATGTCAACGCAACCCTTTGTATTATTGAAAAACTCTATTATTTCAGGTTTTTCATTATCTGCTATCGAGCCATCATAATGCATCAAGGAAAACATCAACACAGCTTTGTTTTTCGGTGAAAAAGAACACATTTGAAAATTTTTCGGAAACAAATGTCGTTAAACCAAAAGATCTATCTTTGTGAGTTTAAATTTCTTTAGCTCTCCAAACCACGTTAAATTCCAGGATAATAGATGTTCTGCACAACCAATCCCTCACCTTGCTAAGTTTCTCTTCCAGTTACAGATTGGCCGGTTAATATATGTCCATGCAATGTAAAAGAATTCATAGCGTCGCAAATCCAACAAACCTTTGTCCCGTAAGAACTCGATAAGAAAAAAGTTGTTCATCGACGGTCAAACCTTAATAAATAGTATTTCAAAAAAAGCATACAACTCTGCAATTTTCACTTCTTGCAATAACTTTGGAGACACATCCGGATGTCTTTCGTTCCATACCATATAATAATTTTGTGTGACATATAATAATATCTGCCATTTCAGAAGTCATAAAGCATTTATATGTTTGTTCTATTTACAGCCTTTTGGTTTGTTTTGTTGAACCACAGCGTTGTCGCAAATGTTTTGCATCAATAATTGACGAGAGACATTTCTGTGGGCACTTCATTCAGTTCCACCACGTGACATAAATTTTTTGACGCTCACTGTTATAGAGGTATTTGCCTCTTCATGATGGTTATCTGAATCGTTGTGTATGCATGCAAATAAGCGAGTTTTTTTTTTGTGGTTATTTGACAGCAAATCTTTAATTACACAAACAAGTGTGTCTTTTGCACCAGTCTTATTTTAACTGTTTTAGTAACCCTTCCAGCTGGTTATATACGCCATTGTATGTTTAAAAATTTCAAATGGGTACATTGGTACCCTGGTTATGTGTTTGCGCTACATTTTTTGGTTATGTATTCTACGGTTAATGATTTATTATTTTTCCTATTGTTAAATTAAAAAAAGAAATTATATAATTAACATACTCGTAGTATTCGAGGTGGTACTCAAGAATTAATTTATTAAAAATGTATTTATTTTTTTCATGACCATTGTACTTAGCTTTAGTAATTCTCGGTTAATGCTTAATAGTTTGTGCATAAGCGACTGAGTTTTAAATTTTATTTTAATTAAGATACAAGTAAGAAAAAAATTACTTGTATAAATTTTCTCTCTGAGTCTAAATTCAGAAACAAAAAAATGCATCAGTTGCAAGTTTCAAATACTGCGAAATTTTTACACATGTTCAAAAACAATTTTAAAATTAGTTGAATTTTTAGTTTACAAAATTTAACCTCTTCCAGAGAACTTTATTTCCTATAGACATTTCTGCATTTTCATTTGGCCATGAGTATCCAGTGAACATAATTACGCGCATGTATGATGGCATGAGTGTTGTTTGCCTTTGTATATCATTCCAATGTCTTTAGCAAAACGCAGAGAAAATTTCCAACTAATATTAATATGACTTCAAGGCATTTTTGTTGAATGTCTATGAGTTATTGAAAAGACTGTTTTTTTCTCCCTGCTAAACCTTCTCACATTGTTACACAGTACTCGCGTTTTAGCCAACAATATTTGAGACAGCCAAATAAAACAAAACGTTTACAAACAACCATTTATATGATTCGCTTATTATTTGGTTGTTAAATGCATTCACATGATGATGATAGTGATAACAACGGCAACGTTGATGCTTTTGGAAAAAGCCAACGACAAAGAATGATCTTAATTTGTTGTTGCTATTGTTAGCGCTTTTTTCGTTTGTGTTTTTCTTTTTCGTTAAAGAAACAGTCAGTCTATTCATGTAGTTTACTTTTCCTTCTTTTTTTTGCTGGCGAATTTTGTTTCATATATATTTTTTTTTCACAATGTCTAGCAGTACATCTGTTTTTCAGTAACAACTACATGAAAAAAAAAAAAAATATTTTGCATGCCTTGGTTGCCTTTTCTGCAAAATGCAGCAACAATAAAAGTGCTAGCGCATTTAGAAGTTGTGCGAGGGTAGTTTGGTTGTCCTAATAAGATAAGCAATGACAATAATATGTTCAGGATTAATAAAAATTAAAGAGATTATTACAGATAACAAATTGTTAAAAGAAAAACATTCACAGAAACAAGATCAAATTAAACCATAGACAACAGTATGCTTGACATCAGTGAGCTGCAACAAGTCTTATCGAGCCTACTTATTCCCTAACGTTGAATTTTAAGAACAACACAAACAAGTATTATTCAATATTATATTCGTTCGCTTTTTATGCACAAGCAGAAAATGCATCAACAAGTGTAAATCCTTTCCATCATTTCGATGCGAATGAGCATGATCTGATTCCATGAAACAATGAATATAAGGCATATTCAGATATACAAAAAACACCAACTCTTTGTTTGATTTCGGAAGTCAAAAGTATAAATATGTATGTGTGCATGTTTCAAACTGTGACAAAAATATAAAAACAAAATTTTTTTATTCAAAGACCAGTACAAAATTACTTGAACAACTGAATAAAACACTTGTTCCGCTAACAACACGTTGTCTTCAATGCAAAATGAGTTTCAGACTCTTAACGACACAGTCAGAACATTCATGTTAGCATAAACCAACAAGTGAATAAAACTGAATTTTTGAAACGAACGGTTGCGTAAACAAGTGTTTTTTTTCTTTTGAACGAAAACGATTAGATCATAAAAATCAATGTGCATAATTAAGTATGCCCGAAAATTTACCACTTCTTGCTGATGTCTGCTTGTCATCGGCTATTAGAGAGATGCAATCGAGTCAAACCATTGTTGTTTTGAGGAAAACAATTCTGTTAAGAACTGTGTAGAAACATTTACAGAAAACTAGTGAATAATCACAAGGATGACTGCACTCATCATAACGTTAGAAATGATATATCTATAGAATGCCCCGATATACCCGAAATTAGGAACTCCATAATAGCACTAAAGTACAGCAAGTCTCCCGGTATAGGCAACATCTCCCCCGAACTGCTGAAAGCATTAGCTCAAGCTAGCGCTCATCTCATCACAGATAGTATCGAAGAATTTTGGAGAACTAACCAACTATGCGATGAACTGAAAGAAGGGCTCATTATCAACATCCCAAAAAAAGGGGATTTATCTCAGTGCAAGAACTGGCATGGTATCACGCTCATCAACACAGTGAACAAAGTTATAGCGCAAATCATAAATCAAAGACTCTCAATAGCATTAAATCACGAGCTTCGCAATGAGCAAGCTGGTTTTCGACCCCAGAAATCCTGCATAGACCACGTAAACAGTCTCTGGATCATAATAGAACAGTCCGTTGAGTGGAGATCTCCTTTATATCTGGTTTTCATAGATTTCGAGGAGGCTTTTGATACCCTATCACATTCAGCTATTTGGAACGCCCTTGCGTGTAAAGGCGCACCGAGTAAATTAATATTGTTGATTCAAGCCCTCTATGATAATATAAGCTGCAGCGTTATGCATGAAGGTTGTGTAAGCGACAGATTCGTTGTAACCACTGCTTTTTAATATGGTCCTAGATAATATTATGAACAGAGCGACCAAAGAGAGCTGAGGAATTTCGTGGGGTTTTAACAGAAGAGTAGAGGATTTAGATGACGCTGATGACATCTGTCTACTTTTACACAACTACAACGACATGGAGGCCAAAATCGCAGCTGTACAGAAAGAAGCAGGAGTAAAAATGTGGTATGAAGATAAATATAGCAAAGCCTAAGGTAATTCGTATTAACTCTTCCAATAATTCAACATTCTTCATATATGATGAAGGACTAGAAGATGTCCCCAAATTTTGCTACTTGGGTAGCATAATAACTTCAACCGGCGGCTCTAATGATGATGTACACAATCGCATCAACTCTGGTAAACTGTCATTCGGCCTGTTAAATCCCATCTGGCGTTCTCCTCACATATCAAGAAGAACCAAGATGACCATTTTTAACTCTTGCATCAAATCCGTGCTTCTATATGGATACGAGTCTTGGAACGTCCCTGCTCGAGGCATAAACTCGCTGCAAGTGTTTATAAACCGATGTTTGTGGAGAATTCTTAGAATATTCTGGCCTTAAACTATAACAAATGAAAGACTGTGAATGGAAACAAATCAAACCTCCATAAATAATTAGATTCTCAGAAGAAAGTGGCGTTGGATCGGGCATGCCATGCGCAGAACACTAAACGATACAACAAGAAATGCTATAGAATGAAATCCGCAAGGTAGTCGGGGAAGGGGTAGACCATCACACACATGGCGACGCCAAATTGAAAGAGAAATCGCCAAGGAAAACAAAACCTGGAATAAAATAAAAGCACTAGCGACGAACAGATCTGAATGGAACAGATATGTTGCGGCCCTATGTTCCTAAGAGGAACAACGGGAATTTATTATTATTATTAATGTAATAGATGTTCTAATTACTTCGATCTTTATTTTTTATATTAATAAGTCAGATGATTTCGAGTAAAATATTAATTTTTTTATACAAAAATAAAAATAGTTATTTGTTATTGTTATTTTTATTTTTATATAAAAAAGTGGGTCTTAAAAAAACTAATGTAATTATTACACAATGAAATGAGGAATAGCTTCTGAAGCTTTCGTATCGTAATATGGAATATCTTTATTTTTCTTTCTAAAAATCCAAGTTTTTTTTAATGCATAAAATTCCATTTTTTTTTTATTGGAATCGGCAATTAAAATTTAAGCTTTATTTTAGCTTAACTCTTACAATACCCCTCATATATTTTTCTACCATCCTTTGTATGAATATGTGTGACTACATTGTCTATATTTTAGCCAGAGTCATTTGTTTCGGCTATTTTATTGTTTTTTGCATTATTTTCGTTTTCTCATGTTTACGACGCTCATAAATAGCAGTTTACAAAACAAATATGAATAAAAAACACAAAAAAACTTAAATGCATAGTGCTTTCACAGTCTACGTTTTTCATTTTTAACAAACAACAACCAAAAGCTTTAGCAAATGAAAATTGCACATATTTTTTTGTTTTTTTTTCCTCAAAAACAAGCTGCCAATATTTTTGCCGTTTGCTTGCAGTTTTCTTTCATGCGGCAGTTGGAAGTCTTTAATGTTTATTTTTTCTATTGCCTGCTAGAAAACAACTTGTGGCAAGTACTTTTTGGTTGTACGTAATGGTGTGTAACAGTAGTTTTTGTACATTTAGTTAAGGTTTAATATCAATTTGGTTAGAATTTTCCATTTGCCGGTTTTAAATTTCAAATAGCTTTTCATTTGTTTGGTTTTTTTTATGTGTTTTAAATGTACATAAGTATAGATTTCCTTTTGCAGCGTTATTAATTGTTCAAAAATGGCATGAATATAAATTTTTGTTTTTCCCTCTCTGTTGTTGTTTGTTTGCAATGGATAAACAATTGGTCGTGGAGTTGGAATGTACAGACTATTTCTAAATGGTAACCATTTCCCAGTTGAAAATATTTTTTTTTAACTTCAATTAAGACATTTCAATTAGAAAGTGTTGATATTTAATGGCAAGTATAAAAAAAATTCGGAAGTATGGGATAACTGAAATATTGTAATTAAAATATTTTCGTCATGTAGTTTTCCAGTCAGAAAATCGTTTCTTCGAGAACTGCAATTTAGCGGAAATCCAAGACAGAGTAAATTTTTAAAATCAAAATTTTATTTTAAAAAAATCACACACCAACTGGTTGCACAAATATCATAGGGGTACAGCGAAAAGTGCTGTTATTAAAATCGAGCCAAGATTTTTGGGTTCATTTAGAATTGTGATTTCCCCCGGGGTAAATTTTAAACATTTTGGTGACTTTCCACAACTTGTTCCTGTTGTAGTTGACTTTTTTTAGACTTTAGCAAATTACCCATTAAATGTATCTATCAAATAACAGAGTAACGGGCGTAAGATATGAAAGGAAGTAGAAAGTCGCTAGAAAGTTGATCTCTAGGCGAGATGCATATCTGTACTTGCGAGGATGGTTATGCTATATAAAATACTCCGTTTCCTTGAGGAATAATATACTGCCAGCCATCGCACTACTTTCGTTGGTGGCGTTAATCCTTAACCGGTTATTAGTGAGGTCTCCTTCCGGAGTACACTTGATGGCTGGTGTGGGTAGCAAAAGCTGCGAGAGGTATTGGATAAATGACTGATGGTGGACCAGTGCTAGTGGCTGGTTGGACTTCGGTCCACCAATAGGAGCCTATATGTGTTGTTTCTATGGATGGTGAATGATTCATGCATAAATAGCTGCAATCCGATGTTTTCCATGCAGATCACACTTAAGTGACTTCGGGGAGACTCAGGGGTGGTAAACATAAAACTTCCATAATATAAGGAGATACTATTTGCAAGTGCCCAGCAACAAATTTTATTCAGAACGTTATTAAGACTTAAAAAATATTTTCAGCTAACGGATGTCATATGACGATTTAAATACAATTGGGGTGTTCACATTGTTGTTATTTCAGTCATATTGTCATAATGTCTTATTATTTTACAATAGTTTAAAAAAATTGTTGTTGTGCTTCAAGCAAAAAAATCATATAATAATCAGACATTTTGAGGTATGTTTATGGTTTGTCATAAAATTACAGAAGAAATCTTAGTCGAGCAGCTGCAACACCTTATTCGAGCTGGCGATAATATTTACAAGCCGCCGCTACTTTTAAATACACAAGAATGAAAACAAGGCAAATTCATTACCAGGTATATGCACGACCAAGGCGAATTAATTGTAAGGTGGATGCAGTGGCGAATTCACGAGAATTTATACATTACCTACACTGTCAAATTTGCTACATATTTTCCGGGTGTTCACAGTTGTCATATTTTGGTGTGCTATTATTTTATGACATATGACTTATGACTACAGTGTGAATACCCCAAATTATATATCATTTGCGTTCATACTCAAATCCCACTGTAAAAGTTCTTTGGACAAGACAATTGCATTTATAAAAATATTAAATGGTCTAAGAATTGGTCCTTAATTAACTTATTTAAGTAACTTTAATGCCGAAAGTTAAAGATTGGTAGAAAATACTAATTGAAGATGATTAAACAATTTATTTAAAGAGCAGACGTTTGATGTACTGCTTTCAATTTAGAAAAAAAGTTTTTGCAAATTGTACAAGATTTGACATTCATTAGCAAAACAGTGCACCGGATTTCCCACTATAGGTACTTGGGACCATGTCTCCTTTTAGGATATAACATAAAAATTCCAAAATTAAACGCACATCCTTACATGCTGTATTAAATCATTAGATCGGACTGACTATTTACAAAGTCCAGCTGTACTTCCATTTTAAATACCCCTCTGTGCAACATTTTTTTAAAAGGATTATTTTAAAAGCCTTAGATGGAAAGCATATTGTGGCAATTGGCTTAAATTTACATTAATATTTTATATTGGTCCTTTTTTGGCATATATCCATTTAAACGGAAATGATTTGCGTTAAAAGAATCTGTAGTAAATGAGAAGGCAGCCAGTCTTATTGTATGTCATTACATCTCACTGGGTTCGACTTATTTAAATTGAAACTTAAATAGTGTTTAGATTGGCTTTCGTAAGCGAATTTTAATTGAATACGTCATTTGAATTTATAGCTGAAAAGTGATAAAAAGTGTTATCTATTGGTAGCAGAGGCATATTTTTAAATGTTCTATTAAATTCTTTGATATCGATTTAACAACCAATTGAAGCCTCTTATTAACCATCTCTTTTGTCACGATCTTATTTACAAGTTTCTTTTAATCCTATTGAAGAGCCTAAATCGATATAAATAAATACAATAATTAGATTTTAGTGTTACTCAAGACGCAATTTTTTTACTTCTTGAAATGACCCGTTTATTTTGAAGGTGACATAAGTCACTTTGTTTTTAAGTCGAGATACTTAAAGTTTTGCGTTTTCACACGTATGGATGCTAACTTTCAAAAAGATTTTCTTATAATTGTTATCTCATGATACTGATATTTTTCTCAGTATTTCTCCATATTTGTAAACGTTTTTAACTGCAAACCCTTAAATATCTCGACTTAAAAACAAAGTGACTTATGACACTCTCAAAATAAACGGCTCAAATATTAGAGTTACACAACTTGTGAGAAATCAACAAATCTTTATTATAAAACTACCCACTTCATTAAAACATTCATGCCATTAATTGTTTAATTTTCTGTAATTTTATTTTTCATTCCAGATGTTGTTACTACTTTAAATCAAAAGTTTTGTTTCTCTTGCGCCTTTCGTATAACACTTCGTACGAGCCGGGCCGGGCGGGGCGTATTAAACCAAAAGCATAATAAAATTTAATGTCATTTATTACCGGGAACACGAAAATACACAAACACTCATGCATCGCTTAATATGTTCGTGTTGAGTGTGTATTTTCTGTGTTGTTACGCATCTTATGAGGCCGTGAAAATTGTGAGTTGAATAAAAATAAGAAGAAATTTGTAGAATGGAAAAGTAGATGTGGTGCTAAGACGGCAAAGCAGTTTCATATTCTTTTCTTAAGGAAAATAAATGTGTCTAGAAGTTCTGCCATGCTGTCAAAACGAAAAACGGAAATTTCTGTGAGTAACAACAATAAAAATACCAACAGCAGGCAACAGCTTGTTTCTGTTTGGGGCACAAGAGTTATGAGTAGACGTGTAATTTAAACGTATTTTGTTCGTAGAAATAAATTCGGGGAGTTTTTAACAAAAAAATTTACGTTATATGTATGTATGTGTTTACGCGAGTGTTTAAAAAGAATATATTCTTTAAGTTTTAGAAGAAGGTGACAGCATTGCATTAAACGGATCGTAGAATGTTAACGGGTTAACGCGTTACGAAATGTTCGTTCTTCTGTCGTAGTGTTAAAATAATTGCCGGCTACGAAAAAAAAAACAATATTGTAATAAAATACTTACAAACTGTTGCCACCGCTACCACTTTGACATTCCAAAAACAGTTTACTGCAAATACTGCCTGGTTTATTTTGTGTTTGTTGAAAATTTCCATCATAAAATGTCTGCAATAAAATTACAAAAATCATATTTAAAAAAATTGCACAAAAAACATCAGCAGCATGAACAACAACAGCACAAACACTTGAAACAACAACATGTCGAGTCAACATTTAATCAACAAACCGATTTATTATTAAATTCATTTCCCTGCTCCATCCCTCAAAGACAGTGTTCCTTGAAAACAGAGCACTGCTGCACTGGCAAAAACTATTCCTCCCGCTACAAACATCAAATCAACGCCTTCTTTAACTATTCATGCATTCGTCTGTTTAATTTGAGCCACTACTACTTGTACATTTTATATCCTGCCGCTGTTGCTCATTTGAAATATTTCACAACAAATTACGTTAAAAGTTATTGCCACATTAAGCGTCATGGTGTTAATAACAATAAAAATTTATATTGGCTGACATTGACTCTGATTTTATTGAGTGGCATCTGGAATACACCGAACAATGGTTTAGTTGTTTGCCATGCATTCGATATTGGTAAGTACATACAATTGTTTGTAACTTTTCTTTTACATTTTATTTTAATAATTTTATAAATATATTCAAAGTTGTTTGTTTTGAATAAATAAAACAAAAGAAGACAACTAAAACTTAGAAAACTCGTTAAGGACTATTAAATTGAGCAAAATAAAAAAATGGTTAAGCACTTTTAATGCAGATAAATATTTATTATTCATGATATATTTGGGATGAAGTTATATATAAACATGTATGTTTGTTGTAAAGGGGAGATGTTAACGACTTCGGCTCTTATCAGTTATTGCCAAAACTGAATACTTCAATCGCTAGACTTTGCTTAAAAATCTCTTCTTGCTTTGCATTTTTTTGTGACGTTTAACTTAATGTTCTTGATTATTTTTAGCAGAATTATACAAATTCTACAAGATTCAGAGACGAACGAAATATTGAGTATCGGTCGTTCTAATAAAAATAAAGACAATGGTTCACTGTGGAAAGAAACATGACCTTTATATGCCTGTGTATCAAATTGCCAAAATGATTTATCCGACCACACTTTTCGTACCGAAGTTTTTGCGTATTTGATGTATTGAATGCTTTTATATACAAGAGTCTCTCACAAAAAATGCACTTTTTTTATAATAAAATAACTTTTCAATTCGTTCTTCTTTCGTAAAGTTCCAAATTTTTTAGAACTGATAAAATCAATAATGCTAAATTTAAAAACTGCATTCTTATGGAGACACCCTGTATGAGTGAAAGTGAGTGTTTTTTTTTTTAGTATGCTGAAAAGTTATGGACTCCTAATCCTAAAACAGTGAACCAATCTTGCTGATATTTTCACTGAGTATAGTCATGTAGGAACAATAGCATATTATTGTTTTTTTTTTTTATTACAAGTAGGCGTGGAATTTCCAATCCAGATAAACTTTTGTTTTTTTAAGATTATGGAACTAATGCAGTTGAAAGCTTATGTAATTGTGCGCGTGGCTGCATCAAACTATTTATTTTGGTATTTCTTGGAAACTAATGAGGAAAATTATCAGGAATTTTGTTAGAGTTGATCCTAAATGGTTGCACATGTCATTTCGGGTAAAGGAAAAAAAAATCATTCGTAAAAACTTTTGATACTATTTCAGTAAGAAAATTTAAATCTTATGTGAACAATTCATTTTTAAATGACGATTGTAACAAAAACTTCGCAGAGTCTTCAGAAGGAACAATAGAAAATGGTAAAAAGAGCAATTGAGACATTAGAAGAACGTGTAATACGACTCAGAAGTGGCCATTCTTGATTTTATGCCTTAATACCTATTGATAAATCATATCAAAGTGGTTTGTTTCCTCCCCTCTGTAGTTCTTTCCATAAGGATCCCACAAAAGTTTTCGGAATTCTCTTAATTTCCCTTGCAATGGACCGAAAGGTAAATCCTTGCGAACGGTTAACATTGATTTCGGCAAAATCCATTTCTTGTCACTAATGTTTAGTAGAAAGTAGAGTTGTCAATTATTCTCCTTTCAACTTTGTTCGAATAATTCAAATAATAGTTTTTGTTCGTTCGATCAAACGATTAAAGCTAAAAATTTATTCTATTAATCGATGAGAACAACGAATAAAAAAATGCTTAAAAATAATTTATTGAAAAAAAAATAAATGTTTGTCATTAACACAAAAATTCATAAGTATATAATCAAAATTAAAAAATTAAAAATTAAATAGTTAATATTTTTATCAACTTTTATTTAATTGTTGCGGGCTAGCAATATTTAAATATAAATTTCGTTGGTAGCCATAGCAACTCATCAGTAGATGTCTTACTCTTTATGTTTAAAAATTTTAAAAGCCCATCTATCCATTTATACGAAACCCCCAAGTATATTTAAAGAACAATTTTAAGTTTGTGATTTTCATTCTTTATCATTTTATTCGTAAGATTATCGGCAAACTAAATGCAAAGTGAAAAGCTTATTTAATCCTTTTCTTAGAACCAATTACAAACTTAATCCAAAGAATATTTCATTAAAAACATTCAATTATTTAAATAAAGAAAGAAAGATGTTAAAATATAATCATTATCATACCGGCCAATGGATTTGCAAACGGATAGCAAAGAAAACGGAAACCAGACAAGCAAAAAAAAAAAAAAGATAGAAAAGGCCAAAGAAATACAAAAAAATTTTGCCACGATGATTTAATGACTGCAATCATTCACATTTTGTGCTTTTCAACATCGAAAAAAAAGAAACAAATTTATTTTGGTTTTTCTCTACATCTTACGAATAGAAACAGTTTAAGTGTAGAAAGCAAAGCAAAAAAAAAAATTAACTCCACCCCCTCTTTCAGATGAGAATTTGAAAAATATTTGTTTGCTGTTTCCAATAGATATATTTTTTGTGTATGATGAATATAAATTATACGTTTTAATTAAATAAAATCAATTTTCCTAATTTATCTTATTTTTAGCCATTATCTCTGTCAACTCATTCTTGTGTTGTACAACATCTAAAAACAATCTTTCATTTTCATCTCAAACAAATTTTCACTCCTTCTTAAGCACTTGTTTATATTCATTCATTCATTCTATCTTGTTCAATCATTATAATTATTATTCAAAGATTCATTTGTTTTAGCCATGAATTTACGAGTATTTTTTGTTCATTTTAAATGTTTTTCTCGGCAGACGCTGTATTTTTTTTTCTGTTGTTGTTGGCAATTTATCATAATTGGTAAAATATGTTTTTGTCGGCGGTGGAGCGGGTTAAAAATAATCTTTAATTTAGTAGATTTTTATGTCGAGATACATTCTATCGGATAAAAGAGAATATGAGAAGTTGTTCTTCAGACATTCCATCTGTTTAAAGAAGGTGTGAGTACAATAAATAGTTGAAATATTCATTTGTAAAACTTTTGATAAATGCTGATAAATTCACAAAAATTAAAGATTTAATATTCTACGCAATATTAAATTTATTCATATCATTTCGAAATATCTGCAGGGTAGTTATTTTATTATTCATAACAAGAACTAACTTTAAGTTAACGTTAATATTATGTTGAAGAAGATAGTGTGTTTTCTTTTATTAGAAAATTATTTTTATTAAAAGGAAATATTAAGAAGAAATATTTGTTTTGATATTATTATAAATGTCTCTACTTAAAGCGAAATTGAAAGATGATTATCAGGCTTCAATTTCTTAATAAGAAAATTTTAATTAATATTAAGAGGAAAATGTAGTAGATTGACACAACTTCTTGCAAAAACAAAACAACACCAAAACAACACCCAATGCTTATCTTTACTATTCAAGTCATTTAATTCCAAGTTTACGTGATTTGTCAGATGATTATCTGAAATGCATCAGATACCGATATATGGGCAAATTAGTGATAGTTTTAGTATCAATACTACCAAATATACAAGTATGAAATTTGTTTTAATCAGACTAATCTGTTTCTGTTTAACCATTTTTAACATTTATTTGTCGAGCAAAATAAATAGATTATGACGAAAGAGGTAGCGGAAAAGAAGAGACTTAAAACTGAGTTAACATAACTACGTCTACGCTGTCTGACACAACTTCTTCAGCTAATAGTCCTTAGAAAATTAAAAAAAAATAAAAGATTTAATGGATTGGGTTATTGTTTCCTTAAAAATAGTTGAAAAGCAAAAGGGGGTTAGTTTTGAGTTCTACAAATTAAAGGGTTTTGATTAAAATTAATTTTTGAGGATTTGTTTTTTTTTTTTTTTTTTTTTTGAAGTACGTAAAGTACAACAGTAAAGCTACGTTCACATTTATCAAATATTTGCCAAAAAAAACGTAACCAATAGTTTTGCTTAGGTATAGTGTCGTTTAACACGATTATTATATTACAAAATAAAATTAAGTCTTCTCCAAAAGAGTATTTTTATACAGTTTTTAAAAAATTCGAACCCAAAATTAAAAAAATATGGGAATTAAAGGAAATAAATTATTAGTTTTTTTCTTGGTTACGTTTTTTTCGACAAATATTTGATAAATGTGAACGTAGCTTAAGTAAGAAAAAATAATTGTTTACCACAAAGACAGATAAATTACAACTACTTAACGATACATGAAAACGGGAGACTTCTACACTAAATGCGTAAAGAAACATAATGAAACATTTTGTTTGTCCGAAATACGATACACTAGTACTGGGTTTTTTTATAGAGTGCGACAACTTTGAGTTGGCATCATTGCTTTATTTGAGTACCCATTTAACAGCTGATAGTTGCTTTTTGTTTAGTTTGCTTTGAAATTTCATTATAAATCGACTTACACCAGAGCAACGTGTGTAAATTGTTGAAATTTCTAATCAAAATAATTGTTCTATTCGTCAAAGTCATCGTACAGCGAGCGCTGCAATTGATTCAATCAAAGAAACTTTTCATGAAAAAAAATAATTTTACGTAATGGCTCAATTAATTGGCCACCAAGATCGTGTGAATTAAACCCATTAGATTATTTTCTCTCCTGGAAATCAACATTCAAAGAGTTATCGGCGAAACACGGCCGCAAATGCTGTTGTTAAAAATTGGTATTCCTGATTGCACCTTCTACGCGGCAGCCGTGGCGGCCACATGACAGAAATCATATTGAAACATTAATTTCATAAAATTTTCTTTCCAATAAAGCCAATTTCATTGATAATAAAAATATATTCCCTTGTTTTATTATGATTTAAACTTGTGTCACTCTATGAAAAAAAAACACCCTTTATAAGACAAGAATATTTCCACTACTGTCAACTATTTCTTCTTAATAAAAATTAAAACGATCACGTTGGAAGGGATAATTATGTTTCAACTTATCTCGTACTAGTTGTAATAGTTCTACGAAAAGTATGCTTTAAAAAAATTTTTTTTTAAAAGTATTAGAGAAACTGAAAAGTAGAGATGTTTGATACCTTCTTAAAGAAAAATATTAAAGACTTCAGACAGATGGAAAATCTTGAAAAAGAAAAATCTTCTAGTAGAACTTTGCTATTCAAATCGGTCCTATTGAATATTTTTTTTTTTTTACTTTTATTATTTACTAGCATACCCGCCCGGTACTTCGTTACCTGTAATTTTTAAAGTACAAAATAAATAACATATTTTTCATGTATTCAGATCGAGTATTTCTCGGGCAATGTTTAAAAATGTCCCTTTTTGGGCCGTATTTTCGCCTTTTTAGCTCCTTAAAGCGCGAATATCTAAGAATCCCTATTTCGGTTCGAATCTGCCTCCCAAAAGGACCCCACATTCCAAATTTTATATTCCTAGGACCATTTTTAAAAATATTCCCTTTTGGGACGCTTTTACCCCTTTTTACCCCCTTAAAGTGCGAATTTCTAAAAATTTATATATTGGTTCGATTCTACGTCCTGAAAGGCACCGGCATTCCAAATTTCATATTCCTGGAACCATGTTTAAAAATATTCCATTTTGGGTCGCTTTTTACCCCCTTAAGTGCGAATTTCTAAAAATTTATATATTGGTTCGATTCTACGTCCTGAAAGGCACCGGCATTCCAAATTTCATATTCCTGGAACCATGTTTAAAAATATTCCATTTTGGGTCGCTTTTTACCCCCTTAAGTGCGAATTTCTAAAAATTTATTATTTGGTTCGAGTCTACGTCCCTAAAAGGAACCTACATTCAAAATTTCATATTCCTGGGATCATGTGTAAAAATGTCCCTTTTTGGCCCGTATTTATCCTTTTTTACCCCCTGAAAATGCGAATTTCCAAAAATACATATTTTTTCTGTGTCGTAAAAGGAACCTACCCTACAAGAACAATGACGGTCATTTGATGCATCATCTGATGGGCATTGCTGATGGGTATACCCATCAGCATTCTCTATCATTTTATTAAGGGCAATATGAAAAAACTGATGTAAACATTCGTGTACGTGTGATTTTGTTTCTCTTTCATACTTGTGGATTTCGTAAACTATAGTAAAACATATATCTGAACTCTGCTCACTCCACAGTATTTTACTAATCAGATCTGATGTAAACATAGTCATAGATGCAAGAGTGTTAGTAAATAAGTTTTGTGTGTGTTAGTTTCCATCAGCAATTTCTTGTAGGGTACGTTCCAAATTTGATATTCCTGGGACCTTTTTTAAATATTCTTTTAACAATGTAATTTTTCGGCCGATTTTACCTTTGTTTACCCCCTAAAAAACCGAATATCCAAAAATCACGTCTTAGTGGATCTACACTCTGTAAAAGGAACGTACATGTAAAATTTCAAGTTTCTAGGTTCAGCGGTTTGGGCTGGGCGATGATGAATGAGTCAGTTACTTACACAACTCTTTTATATGTTTCAATTTATGATTGAAACATCAATAAGTTTTTCAAATCTTAAAACTAAAAATGTTAAATATATTTTTAGCCAATGGTTTATCAAATAGTTGATTTTTGTTGTTTTAAGGTTGATTTTTGTTGTTTTACGTCTCTCTTGTAAAATATTTTTTAAAAAACACATTTTGTGTGGGTTTAGCTAATCTATAAGTCTGAATTTTGCTAGTGATAGTACCAACTCATCAGTAAATTTTTAGCCACCATGGTTAAATAGGTCTTTCGATGTAGAACAAATTTGCAGTTAAGTAGTTCCACTGAAAAAGTTTGTTGAAATTTGGTTTAGCACAGACAAAAATTATACAATTATTGTTTTGTAATGTACATTTATAAATTCCTGAATTCTATTTCTGTTGAAAAACTTTACCCATTTCTCTGCTTATTAGTATCCATCTTCATAAATAATAAAAACGAACAAAGGAAATCCTTATACTGATACGTTCTTCTAGTCTGATTGAATACACTAATGTTCCTTAAAGTAGTAGTAGTAGTAGTAGTAGTAGTTGTACATATTTATTTAGTAGTATTTATAATAATTTAATATTTTTCAAATGTAAATTGCAAGTTTTTTCTTTATAAAATTCTATTGAATATATTATCTTCTGGTACCAAATTCTATAATTCAAGCCCTTTAAAGATTAGGGATCGTTGCATTGCTGTTGCTGTTACCCTCGCTACCCGAAACTTTTTTAAGTTGTTTTTGTATAAATATTTATATGTATTGCTTATCTGGCCCTACCTGTGTAGAAAATTTCAGCTTTATAGCTATACTAGAAGTTAAAAATCATTTTCGGTAATTTCTCATCACTACCTACCTGTGTACCAAATTTCAGCTTTCTAGCTATACTAGAAGTGCCCCAAACAAAGAAGGGACATGATTTTCCCCCCAGATGAAAAGTGCCCGTTAAAAAATCATTTTCGGTAATTTATCACCACCTGTGTACCAAGTTTCAGCTCTCTAGCTATACTGGAAGTGCCCAATAATATTGATGTGTGAGTCAGTGAGTCAGTGAGTCAGTGAATGGATATGGATATGGACTTTTCACACCTTAATATATCGGGAAGCTTTTATGGTAGACCTGTGAGGTCGTCTCTGTGGGGAGACCTTATGTTTTAAGTTTCATTATATTATGATCAGGGGAAGCAAAGTTATGAGGGGGGTTAAAACAGCTCGAATGGTTTCGTGTAAATGAGCCGTTTATTTTGAAAGTGGCATAAGTCACTTTGTTTTTAAGTCGAGATATTTAAGGGTTTGCGTTTTTACAAGATTTAAAATATGGATGCGAACTTTCGAGAAGATTTTCTTGTATTTGTTATCTCATGATACTGATATTTTTCTCAGTATTTCTCCATATTTGTAAACGTTTTTAAATGCAAACCCTTTAATATCTCTACTTAAAAACAAAGTAACTTATGCCACATTCAAAATAAACGGCTCAAATATACACACTGTGTGGCCGAACTTGGCCTAGTATACAAGCGATATATTTAAAAAAAATTATGTGAGTCCGATCACAGGGGAGATGTGTAAACATGTAGTAATGAAACATTTTTTCAGCTGTTTACTAAAATGTAGAGCATGTAGTTATTTTACAGCAATGGTTTTCGAACTGTACAGCGCTAGAATAATTATATGTTAGTGAAAATTAGTAGCTCCTATTGCGCCATCTAGTGTTTATATTATTGCGCACTAGATGGTGTTAGTGTATTTCTATGCAGCTGTTAAATTTCTTGGTACTTCTTGTTGTCCGTATGATTACACTAATACACTCATACACAGCTTACACCGTGTTATCAAAATCTCACATCTCACCAAAAATTTGTGATTGTATTGTGAAAATCAATTTTACCCCCTAGCGTATAGATGTTTACACATCAAAAAAAAAAAAAAACTATGAACTATTTTCTGTCACAGAGGTATATTAGATGCTTAATACGGACTTTCTTCCCAATTGGAAATTTTTCTTGTTTCCAAATCATCATAATTACTACGTCTGTTATTTAGGATAAAAGACTAAATATTTTCTTCATACTTAGCTGAGATGAAAATTTAATTAAGGATTTTTAAATGAAATATTCGTATTATTTTTCTTTGGAAGATATTTTTGTATGAAAAAAAAAATCGTTTTCTTGAGTTGTGAGGACCGTTTTGATTTAATATTAAAATTCAAATATTAAAGTTAACTTGAAATGTTTATCAGGAAGCCCAAAATTATTTTTCAAATCTTATATATAAAATTCTCGTTTGCTAGAATACTCCTCCGAAACGGCTTGACAGATACTTATAAAATTTTTTATGCATATTCAGTAAGTCTATGAATCGGCTACTATCTATTTTGCATACCGATAGGAGAACGAGGAGGGGAGGGAGGTGGCAATTTCTGTATTTACTAAACTATTAACAAAACAGATGCCGCTATATTTGCCTCATAATTATTTTTGTTGTTGAATGAATGGGACTATGTCCGCCCCATGCAGGAGAATCCTCGTCTTTCGTATTTCAAACAGAACAAAATTATTATTATTGCCGGGCCATCTAGTATACATATATATGTTTTCCTTGCAAGCTTAAGTGTAGACTCTCTGCTATTACTTAAACTTTACAACTTTATTTCCATTAAAGTCGTGTTAATTGAAATCATTTTGATTTCTTTTACATTTACCAACTATACTTAAAAACTTTCAATAATGGAGCAACTTAATTGCAACAAAACAAAAAATTTTTACTCCTTCAAATTAAAAACTAAAATCGATATTTTGTTCTTAAGTTTGTTGTTTTTGTTTACACAGCTCTCGTAATCAATTTACAAGAAATGAGAAGAAAAAAAAAAATCAACTACGTTGGTCTTTCATACATAAAACTTCTAGACCAACTGTCAACCACATGCAACGTGTGTGCAGCAACATACTCAAATGCTTACAAATGGAAAATAAAACAAAAGAGTATTTCAGCAAATGGATCATAAAATATTGCTATATTTTTTATGCGTGGTATATCAGTTTTTTTTTTTTTTTTTTTCAAATGAAAAACAAAATTTTGTTTTGCTCGGCTGACTGTACGACGTTTGGTCTGGCTGCTTTCTAGCTGTTGGACTAATAAAACATTATTCCAGTTCAATAAAATTTAACGAAAACTTATCCGCCACTCAAGCATACATGCCACAAAATTAACATTAGCAACAATATGAGTTGCTGTTGTAAAAATGTGCAACATCTATGGCTACAATTTTAACTAAATAGAAATATACACATAAACAATACTCTTAGCCATGTTTACTAGGAATGCTGATACAACGTATCAGTTGCATATGAGAGCTGGTTCGAATTTCTCTGTCTATTGTTTTTTTGTTCTTAATTTTTTTTCTCTTTTTTTTTCGTGAAAAAGTGGCGCTTACGTTTTTGTGGCAGCCACAGTAGAAACCATAAACTATTTAAGTTGTTTGCTTGCTCTTGCTATTGCATTTACGATTGCCAATGTTGTTTATGAGTTATTACGCGTCATTGATTGTTATGAACACAGCAGCAACTACAAATGCAACAACATTATCGCACAGAATAATAAAAAAAAAAAAAAAAAAACTTGATATACATATAGATACTAAAGTTTTAGTACTTTAGAATTGTTTCGAAAACCTATTGAAAACTATTTTATAGCGAAAAATCAGTAATGAATTTACTCACGGTGCTAAAAACAAAAACCAAAATAGTTAAGCTTTCTTCCATAAAATTTTACGATTATGGGGCAAATGTTTGAGTATCTCTATTTTTTTGCCCTTTTGACTATAATTTAAAAAAAAATAATACTATTAATAACAGAATTGGAATCAATAATGCTTGAACTAATGCCTTTCAATATGGAGTATTGGGTTAAAAACTTTAATGCAATTTCTTAGCAAGCAATGGAAGTTAAATTATCTGCACAAATGAATCGAGTATTGGATATTTTTATGGGAGTGGCTGGGGAAGATTCACAGAGGAGCCTACATTAAAATTTTGTAATCAAGAGATAATTGCTTTTGTTGTTCCTTCTGCATAGAAAGCTAATTCTAAAAATTATAATTTTTTTTTTTTTTTTTCACAATTAACTCTTTGGGATCATCCTTTAAGCATAAAACAGGATTTCTGTCTTATAGTACGTTTTCATTATGAGCATATTATGTTGATTTGAGGATATTATGTCGAAGTGTTTTCATTATCTTGAAGTAATTTGGTGTTCGAGTTTTCGAAATCATTTTGACGTTTGTGTTGTTTATTTATTGTTTAACTTAAAAAAATTTTAAGTAGCAAAAAAAAAAATTATAAAAATGGAAGATAAAACCGAGTTTTTATTAAATTTTAGTCTACACAACAACTGCTTAAGTATGTAACTACTTTTCAGGTGCTACTTGTGTCAACATCAACGCCAAAAATTTATATTTTCCAGCGCCATTTTCATTCGTACTTAAATGTTACTTTTTCGGATTTGTAAGTCACTAATAATGAATGCCCCAAGGTTGAATTTGTAATAATAGTAGCCACGCAATGTTGAATCTATTCGAATTAATTTGGAGCAAATTAAGTCATTTGAGATAATTTGCTCATGTGAAAAATGTATGGGAAATTAGCTCACAAATTACTTTATTTGACCAAATAAAATGATTTGCCGCAAATCACGTATATGGAAACGCACTATTAGCTTCAAAACAAAGATGTATCTTCATCCTTTTGAAGTTATTTAATTTAAACGTCTTTGAAATTCGTTATTACTTCGATTAACCACAAATAACTTATTTGAGATAAATCAAGTAAAAAGGAATTTCCCCCAAGCAGTATTTTTATTTCTCATCATAGTTTAAATCAACATATTTATTTAAGCCTTTTTCACGTATTTTATTTATTCTTTCTACATAATAAGATAATTCATCACTTGCAAATGGACCCATGTATCAAAGATTTTCTTTAGACCATCTAGGCATTTATTCAAATGTAGAAAGAGAAATTAGTAACAATGGGTTAAAAATGTAACAAACGTGCATTATCCTGCTGAAACGACACTTTTCTTTCTTCGTTAGATTCTGAAAATAAAATTCCAAAATTCGATGTTAATGATACCGTGTACATTTAACAACAAAAACAATTAAATTCAAGGAATAAATTCGTATTTAGTATTTGTTCATTGTGTTTAAATAATAGAGCGAGTTTCTTAAATTCGACGTATTCTACGTTAAATAAAAAAAAAAGAGTTAATTTTTTAATTCAACGAATAAAATCAAATAATGGTTTCATCATTGAGTTCATAAATACGTAAAATTTAACTTTCAATTTCAGGGAATATTTTACTGGAACAACGTATAATACGTTGAATTTCAAAGAATTTAATTCAAGGAACGGGAGTTCGTTGAATTTATGTACAACTGTTTTTTCAGTGTACATTTAAAAAAATCTGGGTATAGCTTTGCTGGCTGGCATAACTAATCTCGCTTTCATTGGCGCATGATCACCAGAAGATATCTATTTTTTTTGATTGACTTTTGGGGTCTGGTGTTTTGTGATGGATCCATGTATGGATCGTTCAGCAGTAAAAAACGAAGCAAAAATATCGCTCTTATACTTTAATTATTTTTCTTTTAAAAAGTCCCTGAAATATTGTACATCTAGGACAATAGAAGCACATTGATCTGATGTTATACTTTATTGAGAGGATATCACGACAGATTATTAAACTAAAATTCCCGATTAGTTATGGTCAAAATAATACGAGTCCTTAGATCAAATGAAATCTACTAACATTGTGTATTGTATTGTATTGTAAGGAATAGGATATGATAAAGAAGGTAGATGTTAAAAACGTTAAAGATGGATGAATTCTTTTACAACTCTGCTATTGCGTATTTTCTTACAGTGTTCAGCGCGTCTGTTTTTAATTAGGCGCAATAACTTTCTTAAGCTGTAGGAGCAGGCATTTTATTAATTGTTTTACTTCCCCGACGAAGGAGAGCACTGTTGTGTAAATTAGCTTGGGACAGTATAAATCGCTGTAATAACAGTTTTTCACGGACCAGTGCTATGCCTTGATCACTTAAATAGTCCGAATTTAATACATTAATGATGTTAATGATTTACTGGCTTGCTCTAAGCGGGGATTGAGCCTAGGTCCTAAGTCATTGTTTAATTACAGGGCGTTTTAACGAGAAAATTATTTCTTATAACATTTATTAGGAGACAAATTTTGCTTTTCTGGAGCGCACATATTAATGTTTTCTTACTCTTATAACATGTTAAAAGAATTATCAGAGCAACGATGTCAGACCTCAAATGTCATTATCCAATATGTAAAACCGCAGAAACGTCGGCGAAGTAAAACAATTAATAAAATGTTAGCACCGGAGGCGCCTCAACACTGCTATAAAAAAGTAGCAAAGCAGAGTTGTAAAAGAGTAAAGCCATCTTAATAATCAACATCTATTTTCTATACCCTATCCCTCTCGGTGCATATGTAGGCATCAACCCCTGAGTGCTGGTCCTAATTAAAAAAAAAAAAAAATAAATAAAAAATAGTAATTTGCTAACTCTGCCACTCCACCTTAAAATAATATGAGGTATTCTAACAAAATCATTGTCCATTCTCTCCACTACAAAGAACTAACAGATATTTGTTAACAGCTCTGCCGACGTTTTGTTCATTATTTTAACAAATAATTTGCTCGTCAAGACGTAGGTTTAGTAATCAATGCAGTAAACACTTAATCCAACACCTCCCTCTTTTTTGAACTTTTCAAAAAATATTTTGTTTTCAAAAATTTTCATCTTTTCTTTTACTTTTTTACAATAGACAAATTTTCTTTTAAATAAAGTCCTCTTCTTTCTAGTTTGATTACACTTCGGCAAATAAACTCGAAATTACCTTTTATGTACGGGAGATCCGATTTTAAAGATGCATTTTTAAATAGAGCTTTTGCTTTATACATTGATTCAACATCATCATCGGAAAGTACATTTAACACATTGCAAATTTCTGTATAGTTGTCACAATAATAAATAACACCATTAAGCTAATCTAGTTTGCAATGTCAAGAGTTAAAGAATAGAAAATTACATGTGTGAAAAAAGGAAAAACTTTTGCTCTTTATTTGCAACAGAAAGATTCAAAAATTATTTTCATGGCCTGCCAAAATGCATTATAAGCAAATTCAAGCAAAGTATATCAAATAAAGCAATTTTGCAAAAAGCAAAAAACTTGCCTTGGTTATAATATATATATTTACTACTGGATAGCGCTGGTTTGACGATACGAAAAACATAGTAAACATACTCGTATATTGATTATATTATGTGACTTTTATTTAAATATCATATGTAAGTGTGTGCATGTGTAAAATAAAATGTGTTTAACTTAAGCAACTTATGTTCACAGTTTTACTATCTTCATACAAGACCACAATGATCAATTACAATCTTTAAGGCTTTTTTACGCTTAATAAACGATATTTTGATTGTGCTACAGCAGTCGGTATCTCAAGTTTGGAGTTAACAGCATTTTTCTATTAGCCAAGATAACTTAATTCACCCATAATCATATAAAGAGTTTGGTTGAATTGAATTTGCTTATGAGTGAGTGTGTTGTTTTTTTTTTTATTGAAACCTGTTTTCAATTTGGCTTGTTGTATGTTAAAATTGTGTGGCTCCATTACCAGACTATAAAATGAATACTTAAAGATTTCTGGCAGTTGATAAAAGTAATTTTTGCTATTTTGGGCATAATAAATCAGCATAGCACTTTTAGTGCAGTTGGTTTTTTTCTTAGGTGATGTTTGTTTTTTTATTTAGGTTTCAGTAAAACATAATTTTCAAATTTTAATAGGGGTATTCAATATAAGTAGTAACATTAAAATTTCTAAATGCTAAAGAAACAAAATAATATTCACGTTCTCAAGCCAGTCAAAAGGCAAAATCGGAATTCTTTGTTATGTTTAGTGGATCAGAGACAACAGTTTCAGTGGAAGAAGAATTGGAAACGAAATCTAATAGCAGATATTATTATTATTAACTACCAGAAGTCTATAAAATAAATTAAAAAAGATGGCAAGCGAGGAAATTTCAAGCTGAATTCTTTTTGGAACCATTCATCTGGGAGCTAAACAACAACATGTTGTATCTGAAATAATATGCTTATCTATGTCTTTTGTTAGCAATATTTTAATTAGCAGTTAGGATTATTTGTATTAATTTATGATTATAAATATGTTTGAATATAAAAGTATTTGTTTTTCTGTTCAAAAACTAACAAATAATTCACAAGCTCAATGTTGCTCAACTTAATAGTAAAACAAGATCATGGTGAATTTTCTAACCTTATATGAACAAATCTACTGATAAGCTTTCAAGGGACTCCGTAAAATTAATTATTTATATAGACTTTTCAAGTAATTGAATGCACCAGTTCAACCTTCCGTGCAGTCTACATTTTCATTTTCTGTTGAATTATTTTGAAAAGTTTCCTTTTTAATAAAAAAAAAAAATTATTGAAAATTAAATTAAACGATTTTAAGCCTAAAAATTTAATATTTCTTTAGATTAAACATTTATTTTTTGTAGGACCAGCACTCAGGTTATGACCCCTAATTATGCAATGCATTGTGCCAGAACTTATGAATACGTTACTTAGGATAGAGTAGTTAGGATAGTAAGTTGGCAAGGTAGAAGGTTTAATTATATTATAAAAAGTTGTTTTAGCACCTCTGGTGTTAAGTAGACGCATTTATTTTCTTACGCTGCCTGAGCCGACATTTTTAATACATTTTCTTTTTTTTAATTAGGACCAGCACTCAGGGGATGACCCCTACGTATGCAGTACATTGTGCCGGAACTCAGGGAGATTTAGATGTCCTACCTCTTTTACAATTCTGCTTTGCGCGTTATGTTAATTTTTATAGCAGTGTTGAGGCGCCTCCGGTGTTAAGTAGACGCATTAACAGCTGCAATCGCTGTAGGAACAGTTTTTTATTGACCAGTGCTATGCCTTCATCACTTAAATAGTCCGACAACAGAAATCTGTGATGTCGATTGGCTTGCTCTGGCCAGGATTTGAACCTAGCCCCAAGTCATTGTTTGCTTAGTATTCAATGCGACAGCCACTTCAGCCACATCATTCAGTTTTAGTGAAAAAAAATTCATAATTTAATTGTTGAAAAATTTTGCTTAGAAAAACTTTGGAATATAGAAAATATAAGCGAAATACACTCGAATACACATTTTATTTTTGTTTTATAAATAAATTTGTATATAAAATTATAGCCAACCGTTGCATATACATACATTGTACATACATTTCATTTTTTTGTCTGTTGTCTAAAACCGGCAGCCATTAAGTGATGAAAAAAATTAAATAACAATTAAGCTTTTCGTGCTGATAAAATTTTTCTGAAGCACAAACGGAGAAAAACATAACGCCTTTTTATATTGTTTTTTTCCTCTTAATTTCCTGATCTCTACTCAAAATCATTTTAGAAAAATCTTAAATAGCTTTTGATCTGTTTTTCGTTGCTGCATAAAGTGCCGGTTGTAATTTTCGTTATCGTTTTAATGTGTTACAGTAGAATTAAAAACATAAATAAAGTGGGTTTGTTGTTTAATAAATGTTTTTAATATCTTTGCCTATATAATATAATAAAAAGCCTCAAAACTAAGTTTAGCAATTTATGTTAGAATGCCGCAACATGATTCAAGTTTGAGAACAAAAACTTAAAATTGATAGAAAAGAAACACAAAATCAAGTTAATTTTTACGGGTGCACAACAGACATCTGAAACAGGTGCTAAATTTTTAACAACTTTTCGCAGCATTTGCGGCCGTATTTCACCGATAAAATTGCTTGAGGTTTATCGACGTAGACAAGTGACTTACCATAACCCCAAAGAAAATAATCTAATGGGGTTTAATCACACGATCTTGGTGGCCAATTAATTGGGCCATTGCGTGAAATTATTTGTTCTTCAAAATTTGTTTTGATTGAATCAATTGTAGCACCCGCTGCACGATGAGTTTGACGAATAGAACAATTATTTTGATTAAAAATTTCAACAATTTGCACGCTTTGCACGCTTTGCTCTGGTGTAAGTTGATTCATAATGAAATTTCAAAGCAAACTAAACAAAAATCAACTATCAGCTGGTTAATGGGTGCTCAAATAAAGCAATGATACCAACTCAAAGTTATGACACTCTATAAAAAACACCTCTTATTATTAAAAGTTAATTTTGCGTTTTTATGTTGTATTAATTAGAAATATACCCTACAGACATCCGCAAAAAGTTTTAAATTTTCGGGCATACTTAATTATGCACATTGATTTTTATGACCTAATCATTTTTGTTCAAAAGCAAAAAAACACTTGTTTACGCTACCGTTCGTTTCAAACATTCAGTTTTATTCACTTCTTGTTTTGTGCTAACATGCATGTTCTGATTGTGTCCTTAAGAGTATGAAATTCATTTTGCATAGAATAAATAATTTTTAATTATATTTTTGCCACGGTTTGAAACATGCTCATATGTATATATTTATACTTTTGACTTCCGAAATCAAATTTTCTACCAACAAAATACATAGAATTGGTGTTGTTTGTATTTCTGCATATGCCCAAGTTGTATATCATGGAATCAGATCAGGCACATTCGCATCAAATGATCGAAATGATTTACACATTTTGATGAATATTCTGCTTGTGCATAAAAAGCGAACGAGTATAAAATTTAATAATACTTGTCTGTGTTGTTCTTAAAATTCAACGTTATGGAATAAGTAGGCTCGATCGTACTTGTTGCAGATGTCTGTTGCACAATTTTTCATTTGCCGTGTTACTGTGATCATGGAATTCAAGCAATAAACTTGGGTGTTTTTATATACTTATATTTTATCCCTTGTCTTCAAATAGAAGACAGTTTTAATCACTCGTTGATTTCTTTCTTTGTGAATTCTCTATTTTGTTATTTTGTTTGAAAAATGTTTTAAAAAATAAATTTAAGACATAAATTTAAGCGCCCTTTTTCCTTAAAAGAAAATAATTTAAATAAAAAATACGTTGCCAGAATAATTAATATATTCATAGTGATTTTTTTAACTCATCATATTTGCTCATCACTTTCATTTTCAACCGATAAAACAGTTTCAGTTATTCTTTATTTATTCTGCCTACAAATTTTATTCCCATCTCATAAATATGAGACCAGGTCATGTCATCATATCCTCAATTTTCTGCATAAATCAATATTTATTGTAAATATTTCATATTCAGTTCAACGTTGCAATATTAATTTGTGGCAAACCGTTATTGACAACATCAAACCATGCATAAAGACCAAATAAAACTGGCAGCGAATTGTTGGAAAGCTGGAAATGTTTGTTTTAAGGCAAAAATTTTGCAGGAATAAGGTTACGTTTATGTAAAAGATATAAAAAAATTAGATTATCATGCCATCATGAATATTATCGATTTACTTGTATACCATATTTAGTTTCATATAAAATATATTCCAAGAAAATTAAAAAATTTCGAAATGAAATAATTCACTCTATTTTATATGATACTTTTTCATAAGTGAGTAAACAACATGACTGATATCCCACTAGAAAAATATTAGTTGCAACATTTTTGCACTAAGATAGAAATGCGCAGAAACTATGTTTTAACTATTTATTGTTAAAAACACCCACAACTCCACATATAATTTATACAAATCTGTAGTTTTCCTCAAATATCATAGCATTTTAAATAATTACACATCGTTAATAAAGATATTTTTTTTTTTTTTTAAGAAAAATAATCCCAATGATACCCTACACTCGAAGTATTTCAATTTATGATTTGTTGATTATAATTAGAAACAGAATGAAAGACCCACTATTTCTGTTCTGTCAACTGTATATTCTACTGCTATTATCTGATTCCGTTTTCATTATAAGCTAGATTTATTATCAGTAACCAAAAAGAAGGGCTTAAATGGATGTTTTAAAAAAAAATGTTTAAATATTTTATATACTAAAAACAAAAAATCATAATAACCGAAATATAACTGAATAGTAGAATAACAGATGTTCGTAGTGAAACAATTTTTAAATTTACAAACAGCAGAATTAATTTATCAGCCATGTCAGAGAACTCAATTCCCATAGAGAGTATGATCACAATGTTTGCGGTGCGGTGCGATTTCTCGTTGCGGGGAGAAAAATAAACATAATACAACGGAAGACGGTAACGACAATACTTGTTATTGTTTGTTTACATTTTTATTAATTTATTTGTGCATACTTCAAAATCGTATGAAAAACCGCACCGCAATAAATTATCGCTACATTGTGTTCAGACTAGGGATGTCAATACCGAAATCCCGATCCCGAAAATCCCGGGATATTCGGGATTTTAAATCCTGGATTTTCGGGATCAGTCAATCCCGAAATTGTTTACTAATCTTTTTTCTTTTATATATTTTTATTTATATCAACTTATATATTATTAAAACAACGACATCATAACTTTCCCCAATAAGCACATACGCAAGTTCATTGTCGATGCCATTGCTCTTACAAGATTTAAATGAAAATATAATAGCCTTTTCCTAATCCAGTAACAAAATACACAGTTGTGCTGTTTATTGCTTTTTTTTCGGAGCAGAGGTCCCTTTTCGTTGAGCAGGTCACATACGAGTATAATTATATTTAACAATGCAATATATATAATATTTTATTTGAACAATGTACTCAAGAATTTATGTTTTGAAAATTTTTATATTTTTGTTGTGGGTTAACTAATCTATTTGCATTTTATTCCTGGATCCCGAAAAAATCCCGAAATACCGGGATTGGAATTTTTGAAATCCCGAATCCCGGGATTCACAAAAACCAGTCCCGATTGCCATCCCTAGTTCAGACTCAGAAAATGGTTTCAAAAGTTGAGTCTCTGGGAAATTAAAATTTTGTTTCCAATCAAATTACATAGTGGAACAAATTTACAGCTTTTGTCGACAACACGGAAAAAATTTAATTTTTTGAATTAAAAATGCCTCAGATAAAAAAGAAGTAATGACAGATTTGTTGTAACAGGTCCTGATTTTCAGATATCATGCATGATATATCAAAAATTGAAAATAACATCGAAAAATTTTAATTTAAAAATTAATCAATCATTTTTTTTTATTAATATACATATAAATAAGTATGTTTTTTTAATATTACAAACTGATAGAATATTTTCCTACAACCTGATAGAATATTTTCACGTACTTAATGAACATCCAATGTGCTCAATGACTTTTTTTTGTCTCTTGTACTGCGATACATCTTCTTTTGTGAAGAACCAATAATAATCGCCCATCATAGCTGGATCCCATCGTCCTTGGTACCTAATTTCTATTGTTCTCTCATCCTGATGAAACCCTTTTCCTTGTTAGTCGCTTACTGTGCCAAGTAAATGAAGTATGAAAGCAAGTAGACTAAAACGGAAAATAACTTTCTGATTACGCGAGTAAATAGACTTGTTACAAGATATCTATGCTGAAATTCGTAATTATTGAGGATATTACAACAAAAATAAATGGTCCCTTGTGTTATTTTTTAAATTCAAAATGGAATTTTTATTGAATTTTTCTGCTAACTTTTCTTTTCTAGTAAGGAAGGAAAACAAGCATACATTTAGGAGCGTCAGTAAAATAAAATTTGTATGTTAATAAAAAGCTTAGTTTGAGCTTTGCTAAAACGTCTATGAGTATAAAAAAACTTGATCACTGTAAATTCTAAGTAGAAAATAAACGGAATCTGAAAACTAAAAATCAAAAGCGATCGGACTACATTTACGGAATTGAAACCATTCCAATGGGAATGTGTGACTTGCCTGTATATAAAACTGAATTCATTCCGACAAATTTTTTTTTTTTTTTTGTTTATGAATAACACAAACACGTATTGAATTCCGTTTTTAGATGGAATCGAACTCTGTGCCATGACGGAATAAAAATACAGTGCACTCGCGAAAATATGAACACCCCAAAATATGAACACATTTTTCTTCCATTTTTCTCTAAAATATGAACTGAAGTGCGAAAGCTTTAAAATGTGAACAACTTATTTTTGCATTTTTTAGCGGATTTTTATCGAAACAGTGATGAAATCTTTGTAAAAAGGGTTGTAGATAAATCCTGCTTCAATAAAATAAACAGCAATAAAAAATTTAACATAATAAACTTTTATTTTTATGAGAAAAATGTTTCTAAAGGGAAATTAGATGCCATTCGCAAATATGAACAATCTTGCAAAAGAGAACTGGCTTGTTCTTAATTCATGTACATATGAAAATATTTTTTAATTAATGAAAATTTTAATCATACAGACTATATTCTAAATCATAACCGTCGTCTGCATTAGATAATTAAATTTTTCCTCGGCACGTGTATATATTTCTTTTATTAGAGAAAAATATGGGTGGACACAACATCTTCAAACCGCTACTAAAAATATTCAGGAGCGAAAATTCATAATCTGAAATCATGTATTCAGTAACTAAGGCAATGGGCATTTTCGCAGAAAATCGTATCGCCATGCATTTCAATATTTTAAATAAAAATAAACTTATAAAATAAAAAAAATACTGTGGGT
Organism: Lypha dubia; assembly: GCA_947311025.1. NCBI lineage: Eukaryota > Metazoa > Arthropoda > Insecta > Diptera > Tachinidae > Lypha > Lypha dubia. Next base: position 108,805,888 of record OX371261.1, on the reverse strand, counting down.
CAGGCTTAAATTATCCCGGCTGTTGCTTAGCCTTTCCTATACCGGTATATCTGCGCCGTTAGAAATCCAATTTCTGATTTACCCAAAAACGCATGATGGTGGTGTTGGCTGAAGTGGTTGTCGCGTTGAATACTAAGCAAACAATGTCTTGGGGCCTGGGTTCAAACCCAGGCCAGAGCAAGTCAATCAACATCATTAATTTCTTTAATGTACATTAGAGAGACATTGTATTAATTGTTGTCGGACTATTTAAGTGATGAAGGCATAGCCACTGGTCACTAAAAAAGTGTTCCGATAGCGATTAATGCTGTTCGAGCTACTGTACACAATATCACCCTCCTTCGTCGGTTTGCAGAACATCGGCGAAGTAAAACAATTAATAAAATGCCTGCTAATACAGCTTAACAAAGTTAATGCGTCTACTTAACACCGGAGGCGCCTCAACACAGTTATAGCAATTAACATAACGCGCAAAGCATAGTTGTAAAAGAGTTAAGCCTTCTAAATTTTCAACATCTATCTTCTCTACTTTCTCCCCGAATTCCGGCACAAAGCACTGCATACGTAGGTGTCATCCCCTGAGTGCTAGTCCTAATTAAAAAAAAAAAAATATCCCGGCTGTAGTGTAGCACCTCCTATGCCGGTCTATCTGTGCCGTTGGAAATATTAAATTAAATTTCTGCTTTACCCTAAAATGCATGCAAAATAAAATATTTCCAAAAACAATTTATTTTTTCAATTACAAATATTTTCCTTGTAATTACAGGATGTTTTAAATTCTCCTATTGATTTGCACCAAAACCACCTTCAATTTAATTATTTAAAATGTTGCAAACCAATATGGCGATATGATCAATAAATCTACAAAAAACCAAAAAAAAAAAAGTTGCAACAACAAAAGTGTTCTCCAATATTTATTTTCGCAAATTATTTATACGATTTACTAAAACCAGTAGCAAAACTCAATTGGGAGTTAAACATTAGTAACTCAGTGGCAGCAACCGCAGCAACAAACAGAGTAGAGAAATATTAACAGACTGGATAATATATGATGACTATTGGGGCTTAATCGTTTTGTTTTTTTTTATAGTATTTTTTTAGTTATAGTTTTTTTTTTAGCTTCAAGCTGGTTAAACTTTGTGTGGTCGTCCAATCATGACTAAAAAGTTAGTTAACCATTTGTTAAACATAGTGCAGGAAATACGACACAACGACGAATCAATGTAAAAATATTAACAACTAAATGGCATGTTGGCAAAAATATTTATGTGTTGGTCTGGTGGCTAAAAAAGAAAATAATATTAGAAACAAATGAATTAGAGAAACGTGACACAAAATGGCAAAAAGAAAGCAACTTAAATTAAAGAAATTATTAATTAATCTAATACGAATAAATTTTTCTCATGTAATGAGCGACTAGCGGTCACTTCTTAAATACGATGGTTTTTGAATAAATGTCTAACGAATTAATGACAAAAGAAGTAATATCCACATCATTGTAATTAATGACAGTTATTTAATTGTATAAACATTTTAAAACTAAAATCGTCATACTGTCGATATTTATTCTGGTGCATCTAAACAACTTTCCGTATACCTAGAATGCACCTAGATCCTTAAAAGAGTTTTGGGTAAACTTTATTCTCTAGAGATTTCTTTAGGATGTTACAAATTTTTCACGAGTTCTCATAATAAACTCCCATGTACGAGACTATGTAATTTTTAAACTTATCCAAATATCGGCATTAAGTTTTATGCATGTGTGGTAGTGTTTTTTTTTTTTAATATTCTCCAGGACAATTTTAACCTTAATCTTACCAGCATGTGTTTGTGAGAAAAAGTATTAAAAATTTTTACAATAAGGCGTGGCACATACCACATAACTATTTTTATATATCTTTCTTTCAATCAAATATTGCACATGTAGAAATCATAATTGAATGTAAATTTTAATTAAACAAATTAACGCGTTGCAAAGAAATAACTCACAATGTGGCGTGATGTCAAGCAATTTTAAAGATAAAATTTAAATAACTTTTTGTTTAACAAACGAGTTTTATTCTCTATAATTTGCGATCATAATAATTTTTTCAAATAGGAGTAAAACTAAATCAAAATTTTACAGTTAAATGATAACACTGGTTGACAAAATTTCAAATTAATATTTTTGTCACACAAAAACTCATATAAAATTTTTAATATTTGTCTTAGCACCATCTAACAAACATTTATAAATGAAACAAAGTGGCACATCACGTATCTTTTCTTCAGACTGAGAACCAGAATACTGACTTTCTTTACCCTTTATGTTTAAAAAATTCCAAAGCTCATCTATTTATACAAAAACTCACAAGCATATTTTTGTGAATTACAAAGCATAAAAATAGCCTTTAAAATATGCTTGTGAATTTTTGTATAAATAGATGAGCTTTGGAATTTTTTAAACATAAAGTGTAAAACATCTACTGTTGAATTGGTATAGCTACCAACGAAATATATATCTAGATATTGCTAACCCGCAACAAATAAATAAAATTTTAAATTATTTAGTTTTATTATCAAAATAATCGTTCTCCAATTGAAACTTTTCCTGCGTTTTTGCCATTTTATGGTCGTAATAATCGTCCAAGTGTGCTCGTTATTCGTCGAATTGTTGAAAATTTTGAGCTTACATTTTCTTTACATAATGTTCAAGTGCCAATAAGACAAAGAACCGCTCGAAGTAATGCAAATATTGCTGCAGTTTAGGCAAGTGTTGCTGAAGACCGCAATTTGTTGATTCCAAGACGTTCTCAACAATTGGGATTGGCATATTTTGAGAAAGAATTTGGGATTGCATCCGTATTACATTGTTCACACTCAAGAACTGAAGGAATTGACCACCGTAAATTGAATTATTGCGAGAAAAGTTTGGAGATTCGATTATTTCAAGAAATAGTGATATTGAATGACCTCAAAGAAATTGTAATTTAACACCATTAGACTTTTTCTTGTGGGGTTATTTTAAATTCATTGGTCTTTTGAAATAAACCAGACTCACTTCAAGCTTTACAAGTCAATATTGAATGTTCCATTCATGACATAGGACTTGATTTAGTGGCAAATGTGCTCGAAAATTGGGTTCATTGAATTCGTGCCTGCAGAAGAAGGCAATGGAGGCCATTGAATGACGTTTTATTTAGAACTTAATTGTATCGATGTACTTCAGTGTAAGCGTGTTTTTTTTAAAGAAATCATATCACTCTTATTGGAAAACCTTTTATTAATGGATAAATGCTCTACTACACTTTTCATGAAAATGGAATACGATACTTCTTATTACTAAATTGATGTTTGCTAATAACTTTTATTTTTTAACGTATAACAAATGTTTCAGTTTTGCCAAAGAATTATATTTTTCAATACCCAATCTCCGGATGTAATCACGTTCAACATAGCTAAAATGTGCAAAAGATTGCGAAATTAATTATAACGGCCTTTGGGTTTTTGTATGCAGGAAGTTATTAAGGACGAAGCTTCACAAAATATGCTTTATGTGTGATCTAATAAAGAAGTCGCTAAGTTAAGCATATTTGTCTGTAATTAATTAGAACTTTTGAACTATTTCCATAAAATTTTTACGTATGTATCTTATCTTATGTTAGTATGATTTATAATATTTTAGTTTGCAAAACAATTCAAAACACAAATAAATTATATTTTTTAAAAATGTGCCATATAAAGAAAGTGGAGGACTATAAATACAAAATTTTGTCTCGGCAAAATGTTATCTTCTATGCGACTTCCCTATAAAATATTTTTAATTTAATACTCGTCTTTTTAAAAAGTTTCATAAATTTTTTAAGTAATTTTTTAGCATTCAACAGATGGTAGTTTTTTTATTGTTGTGACTCGTTAGTACCTCTCACTGTCGCTTATGTATAAACTCTTATCGTATAATACATACAAAAAGTGACCAAAAATTCATCATAATCTGAATATAGGAAGTGTTAGGAATTATGTGCTATCACTGCTACTTATTTATCCTTAATTATTTATTTCAAACTTTATTTCAATAAAAATATTTTCATAAATTCTTTTCTTTATACTCAGTTCATTTCGTTTGAATTTTGTGTATATTTTTATTTGTCTTTTTAAGTGCTTTTTACAATACAATTCCCTCATAAATCACTGAGAAAAATATTTGAACGTAAATTTCTTGACATTTATTATTTTGTCGTTTTCTCTATTGCATTGCTTTACGTTTCTTTTTTCATTCATTCATTGCTGTTGTTTGGAAAAATTTCTCATTTTGCTATTTTTTTTTTTTTTTTTTTTTTTTGTACAATTTGGATTTATTTTCAAAACTTTTTCCTTTCCATCCAGTATACATACATGTGAATGTATCTTTGATTGTATATCTGTAACTTTGCTGTTTGTCTGTTTGAAAATTTTTGCAATTTGAGCGCTAAAATGATATATTTCATTTTTATTAAAATTATGACATTTATTTACATTTTTGTAGCCAAACGTGCTAAATAAGTTGCCATTTAAGCGGCATTTGTAAATATTTGACATTTATGAAGTTTAAACAGTGTGATTTGTTTTGTAATTTATTTAATTGATAATAAATTGTAGCGAAGAAATTTTTAAATTTATTTTTTATGATATTGAGTATTTCGGACTGGTGTGTAGAAAATATTTAACCAATAAATAAGTTTTATGTTTTGTGGAATTTGAATTTAAAATACTAAAATATTGCATTGAAATACAGTTATTTAATATTGGTCTTATAGCGTTAGCTGAAATGCAAAACCACATAAGAAACAAAAAATTATAAATGAAATTTTTGAGATATAGAGTTGCAAGTCTTAATCATAAACAACAGCGAAATTAAAAACGAACACAATATTATTTCTACTAAAGCCCTGTGAAGAAATTTATTTAATTTTTTCAATGTCCTGTAAAATTTAAAAATTTTGTGTATTCACGACCTTTAGAAAATATGCAAATAACATATGAAATTAAAAGAGTCACCTAAAACAATTTTTTTTTTCAATTCATTTCACGTTCGAATGTAAAAGCTTTTCCAATAAGAGTAATTGATTTCTTTTTAAAAAAAAAAAAAAACAAACACTTATTGTAAAGGAAATTCCAAAGTTTTTTTATTTAATGTGAAGTACAAGCGATACAATTAAGTTCTAAATAAAACATCATTCAAATGGCCTCTACGACTTCTTCTGCAGGAACGAATTCGATGAACCAAATTTTCAAGAACTTTTTGCACTAAATCTAGTCGTATGTCATGAATGACACGTTCAATATTGACTTGTAAAGCTTCAAGATGTTCTGGTTTATTTCGAAAGACCAATGACTTCAAATAACCCCACAAGAAATAGTCTAATGGTGTTAAATCACAACTTCTTGGAGGCCATTCAATATCACGATTTTTTGAAATAATCAAATCTCCAAACTTTTCTCGCAATAATTTAATTATTGCATTTGTTGTGTGGCACTTAGCCCCGTCTTGTTGGAACCATATGTTGTCAAGATCAACTTATTCCAATTTCGGCCATAAAAAGTTGGTTATCATCGATCTATACCGCTCTCCATTGACAGTAACTGTGTTACCAGCTTCATTTCGAAAGAAGTACGGACCGATGATTCCACCAGACCAAAAACCCCACCAATCTTTTAATTTAGTTGAATGTAATGGTTTTTCATGAATAATTTGTGGATTTTCTTCGAACCAGAATCGACAGTTTTGTTTATTTACCACACCACGCAGATGATTATTTCGAACATAAAATGGCAAAAGTGCACGAAAATATGCAATCTGAGAACAATTATTTTAAAAATAAAACTGAATAACTTGTAAAAGTTGTTCTTGCGTATATCTCTCCATGATGAAATTGTAAACACTACTAAATACAATGACAAGCAAATGAAAGATCATGACATATTACAAATAGCCTAAGCGGCACTTAAAAATCATATAATCCCGATTGGAAAACCTTTTAGATAAACATATTGCTTTATTTACATACCAATTTTATTTTGAACTTAAGATAGATATTTAATCGAGTGTAGGAGAACAAAATATTTGAAAATAAGGTTTAACATATTTCTTTTTTTATTATAAAAATATATTAAAATATTATGCTTCATAAATTCGTTATAAATTTTACTGTAATGAAGTACATAATAGTAGTTTTGGAAGTAACATCCTCTTGGTTTCTTTCTTCCTCCTAAGTACAAGTGCTCTATTGAAACATTTTTCCGTTTTGCATATTTACGTAATAAGTAAAAATCCTTCAATGTGCATTTAACTAAAAATAGCACAAGTTTTTTTTATGTGTTGGGTTCAATCCACTTGTCCTCTTAATTTTGACTAAAAACACTTCAAAGTTTATTCAAACTGTGTGCAGAAGAAAATGTTTAACATTTTATATCAATCATGTATTGAGTTCAAAAACCTCATTTTGATACGCATATTAACCTCGACAAAAATTTTGCAGAAAATATATTTCCATAAATCGTATTCTTTTGTGTTTTTCTCATTTAAAAAAAAAAAAAACACTTTGGTTATTGTATCGCTATATTTTCTCCACTTAATTGTAACATTTTAGTTAACATAAATATAAAAAAAAACACCATGAATGCATTATACTTTAAACAAATATATGTTGTTTCTAATTTAGCATGTGTTTTTTTTTTAATTAATTTTTTTCTGCATTATAATATATAGATGTATTTATATAAATATATTTTTCTTGTTTGCCTTCTATTTCAATTGTACAGCACAATGCAAACATCCTTTGGGTATGGAATCAGGAGCTATAGCAGATTTTCAAATAACCGCCAGTACAGCACATGATATGGGCAATGTAGGCCCACAACATGCCAGGTAAGTTAAAGACACAAATATATGAAAGCAGTAAGTACGAGAGTAAGTGCCCTGTAGTTCAAGTGGCTGTCTCCGAGCTGGTTATAATACTAGCTCCTTTATGACACAACCAGTCCGAATGCTAGCCATATGACTGGCCACTTTAACAAGGGGATGTCCTACGATGGGGTTAATTGTCACCAAGAGGCCACAAAAAGACAGTTCATAAGCCGGTTCTTCTTGGCTTACCCTTAACTGTCTCCTTATACCTGCCAAAACACTCCCTTAAAAACCCCAAATCATTCCATATTTTTTATGAAATAAAAGTCATTTTATAATTTATTTAACTTAAAAAAAAACATTATTTCGTCAAAAAAAAAAAAACATAACAAGTTTATTTATTAATTAAAAAGATAATAATAATTAATTAATATAATAATTAAATTTGGCTTTCAGCTATTTTTTTATTATTATTCTTATTATTATATTTATCTTCATCCTAGTCATCTTCATCCTGGTTATTCCCACTGCAGTACAATAATGTTCCTACAGCCGACTTGTAACTTAGTAAGGAAGCGTAACATTGCACTATTTTTGTAAATGTATTTTGACTGTATTGAGAATTGAACTAGCAACCTTCCGACTGCTAATCAACATCTCAACCCACTCAGCTACACTCACTGGTACTTGAACATTGTACTACTTAAGCTATGTGTGCTTAATGACATACATTTTTTACTATCTACCATCTGCGACACAAAAAGACAGCTAAGTGCCTGCACAAAGTGGCAGTAAAATTTTCCACAGTTTTAGAACCAGTCTTCCGAGTATAGGATCAATGTGGATAGTTTTATAACCAGTCTTCAGAGTATAGGATCAATGTGGATAGTTTTATAACCAGTCCACATTGTATAGTACTGCCACTTTTGGGGTAAATTGTCACGAAAAAACTACAGGGTGTACACACAAATACAAGTACTTTGTTAAACAAATACAAACGTACAATGAGAGATAGGCAAACAGTAAAGGAAGTACAAAATGCAGAAAACAATTAAAAAATAAATGAACACAAAATAACTAAACATACATACGTACATACATAGCGATGGTCACAAGTAGAAAGGGTCTAACTCGTATTTTTTACGAAATTTAATTTTTCAGTGAATCAAATACATTTCACGCAAATACACCTCGTCACAAAAATTTATTGCAATTGCTCTGGACCGAAATCCACACCAAACTGTGACTCGTTTTGGGTGCGTCGGCTTTTCAATGTATGCGTGCGGGTTTTCTGTGGCCCAAATGCAACAATTTTGCTTGTGTACATACCCGCCAAGATCAAAATGAGCTTCATCTGAAAAGATGATTTTTTTTTTGGCAAAATCGGCATCTTCTGTAAGTCGATCACAGGCCCACTTAGCGAAGCGAAAACGCATTGTTGTTCAAGCGTATACACAACCATATTCGTTCAGCGGAAAGATAAAACAAATTATCTGTCAAATCAGACATGAGCTAAGTGTTACCATTCACGAAATAAGCACTAGTTGAAAAAAAGAACGTTCAATGGCGTACCCTGTATTATGTTTTTATCTTCTCATGTACTTGGGAACATCGATATGTATGTTTTTGAAAAGTATTTTAAATGTATGTAAATAGTCATATTCTCAGTCCATACTATTCTATTTATAGAATATATATATATACCATGTTAGAATATCTATTCGTAAGCATAGCAGAAATTGTCATCTGCTGATTTCGAAGTGATTGTACCATGTCATATGTGTTCTTTGTCCATTTTTTTTACTATCCAATTTATATTTATACCAATTTATTTAACGAATTCAACTTAAAATTTGAATACATTTTTGTTATGCAATTTCCCATCCCTGACTATTAACGCAAAATTCCATGATCTCATTTTGTTTCATCTAGAGTACTTTAAGACTGAATGAATCTCGCTTAATGTTAGAAACCAACAAAAAAAAAATTATATGAAATTATGAAACATATAATATCAGGGATGGGTAACTTCATTCAAATCAAAATTTATATAAACTTTTAATTGAATATAAGACGTTTAATCATGATCTTTTGTTTAATATCTTAAAATAAATTGGATAGATAGTTAATGTCTCTGCATAAGTTGCAAGGATGATAATAATTTCACAACAGCATCTTAGGGCGGTAATACCAAAGCTCTCATCTGTCTATCCAAATACAAAACAGATCAAAATTTTTATTTATGTATATTTTAATATCCATGATCCTTGAAAAAACATAGTTTGTTTTTCTGTCAAATAACAAATTAAAGCGACATTAAGAAAATATATTATTTGTTCTAACAAATTTTTATTGTATAAAGAACATAAATTGCGGATATGGTGACTTTAAAAATGAATTCGTTTCGTTTCGTTTTATTGATATTTAAACACTATGATTTATATACTATACACTGTTATTTAAAAGAAATAGGTAATCTAAGGATAGTAAGGGCAAGTAATAACACAAAGAGAAAAAAAAACAATTGGATTAATGAGCTGCAACGAGAATTTTAGGAACTTCCCAACTCTAACAAAAATGACAAAAGTTTCTTAACACTTTTGGTTTGGTATGATCAAAAGATTTTTATTAACTCTGTGACCTCAAGTCGATTGTCAATAAATTATTAAATTATAAATATTATCCTTCGGGTGATGTAGGCTGAGGTGAATAGCAGGTCGACTAAAAAGCAAACTAAAAATTATGGATTGGGTTCGAAGCCTGGTCAGGGAAAGTTAATCAACATCATTAATTTTTCTAATATGCATTAGTGTGACTGTTTAAGTGATTAATTCATAATCACTTAAAACTGTTCACGACAGCAATTGATACTGTTCCAAGCTAATTAACAAAACATTGCCCTTCACCATCGTTAACAGGGCGAAGTGAAACAAATAAAGCATTAAACACATTCATCACTGCAGACTGCCGACTACCATCTGTCAAAAATAGAATATTCGTACATGTGTGCATTAGTGATGTTACGAATGCTATTCGTATTCGATTATTCGGCTATTCGCCCATTTTAAATAATATCTTTCAATAATAATATTGTTTCAATTATTCGTATTCGTATTCGGCAAATATTGTTTCAAATATTAGTATTCGTATTCGTATTCGCGAATACTAAAAATTGATATTCGTATCATCACTAGTGTGCATATGAGAATGAACATGAAGGCAAGTCAGGTGCAGGTTGTTGTCCATGCTGATTTTTTCGTTTGTCCAATTAAAGTAATTTATATTATTGTTGGAGACAATACACAGTAAAATGATGTCAATGCAATAAACCATGTAGAATAAATGAAGGTTTAAAAATCCTCTATTCTTCAGAACAAAAACAGTAAACATTTAATATATTATTGTTTTATTAATTCAAAGATTTAAGTGAATTTTATATAAGTAACTTTATGTATGAAGATTTGTAGAGCTTAGGTACGTGCATATGCATTTTAAAGTATTTTTTAAATAAAAAATCTTTAATTGTGAAGGCAAAACTGTATAGAATTGTATAGTTTACAACTGTTTTTGTTCTTAGTATTTCTTGTTGTAGTAGCGAAGCAACTACATTTTATTTGGTGGGTCACCCAACACTACTATCGAGATAACTCCGATATATTTTAAATTTGAAGGCACGCCCAACGAAAAACTTACGTTGCCATAAAACAATTTTTTTTATTCTCCTAATAGCCTGGAATCGCCCTACGCATTACAAAGAAAATTTATATAAAATCAATTCTGTTCCTTTATTATAAGTTTTTAGATTTAAGCTGGATTCACCCATTGTTTCGGAACAAAATTTTTGTCCGGACAAAATTTTTTTTATATGAAGTTTGGCGATTTTCTTTTTGAGAGTGAGAGAAAAAGAGAATAAAATTTGTTCGGAACTTTTTTGGTTGAATTGGTTTAATTTTAAATTTTGTCCGGACAAAGTTGAAACAAGATGCCACCTATTTTATTTTCTCAGCCAAAGTTGAAGCGAGCTGCGAACTGATTTTTATTCATTTTTTTTAACATGTAATTTTCTTATTAAACAATAAAAAATAAGTGCGTTTGACATATAAAACACCAAATTTAATTCATCTGTCACTGTACTGCCACCTTATAAATTTAATAAAACACATGTATTTCATACGGTAGCTTTGATTTTCCAGACAAATTATTCGAAATGAGTGAATCGAGTTGCAAAAATGTTTCAGAACAAAAAATTTTGTCCGGACAAAAATCCAGCATTAGACGGGTGAATCCAGCATTAGACCTCCTACATTGAAAGTCACCAAGTATTACCTGCATAGCAAACCTAGACTTTCTAGCTGTAGATAAAAAGTACATACTATGCCAATTTTTATATTAATAAGTTTTTTACACAAAGTTCTATACAAGTCTTAACTTTACAAAATGTTTAGATTTCTATGTTTAATAGAAGTATAACATATCATTTGAGGGCAATCTATAATAGAACAACAAATTTGTATTTACATATTTTATTTAAATTTCAAAATTTTTAATATTAAATTTTTTTTACAAGAAATCGATGTAAAAATGTTACGTAATTTTCTTTAATTTTTTGCTAAAAAATACAGTTGTATCTTATGCCGTGCTCTAGGCATAGTTCGGGCCACACAGTCTGTATATTTACACGAAACCATTCGAGCTGTTTTTAACCCTCCCCCCCATTAATTTGCTTCCCTTGAATGCAATTTAATAAAACTTAAAATATAAGGTCCCCTCACACAAGCGATTTCATAGGTTAAATTTGAAGGTTCTACCGTAAAAATTTCCTGTGATATTAAGGTGTTAAAAGTTAATATTTTAGTTCATATTCACTCACTCACTGACTCATCAATATTATTGGGCACTTCAAGTGACCAGCTAGAGAGCTGAAACTCAGTACAGAGGTACGACTTGGTAAGAAATTAACCAAAAAAATCTGAAAATGGGCTTTTTTCACCCGGGGGTACTAGGGTGCCCCTTCTTTGTATGGAGCACTTCCTGTATATATAAAGCTAAAATTTGGTACACAAGAAGGTTCTGATGAGCCGAAATTTTACGGCCGAAATTTTTTGGATAGGAACTTGGCCTTTTTTCACATTTATATTTTTGTGCGGATTTGTTATTACGGGCTTAAAAACTCCTTCTTTTCAGTAAAAAAAAGGCAATAATTTTAAAATAATCACAATTAATTTTCAAAACATTTCTATGTGTGCACAAAACACTCATACAGTGAACAGGTAGAAGTTTAAAACTTCCTATAGAATACTTGTTCGTAGTATTTCTATCTAAAATTGCTCAACGCATCTATTAACAAAAATATAAGGACTAGACTTTATGCTAAAAATCCTTATCAATGTTGTAAAGAAAAGTATATGTACAAATTTATGTTTGTACATACATACATATAAGTAAGTATTTGATATTATTTGTTTTTCCTTATAAAATTTGTGGAAATGTTTATATGTATGTAAATTTTAAACATATATATTATGCATACATACTTACATATCTATATATATTGTAGAATTTTTTTCCAATTAAAGAAAAACACACAACAGTGAAAAAAAAATATGCAAGCCATTAAAAAGAAAGTAGCAAAATAATCATATATGTATACGCATGTGTGTACATAATATGTATATATAGATGTGTATGTATGTATGCAAAGATTATATAAATAATACAAACCACACTTTTCGCCCGTGCTTGCATGTAGAAAAATATACAACATAAAACCCACAATGGTGAGCAGCAACATACATTAACAAAATGTGACAGTTGAAATTATTTTTCATTAATATTATGAATTATTTTATGCCGTGTTTAAATGCTTTTGATGTCTTATGTATACACATACAAACATTTGTATGTATGTATATGTATGTATATATATGAAAAGAAATGAAGTAAATTGCTACAAATTAAGCAAACATACTTGTATTAAAGTATGAACATGTTTGTAGTCATGTGTACTTTTTGATAAGAGTAATAAGTAGAGAATTCAGGTACACAACATACAACCAAGAAAAGAAACTGGATTGCGTAAATAATGAGGTATAAATATGAATGTGTTTTTATACATTAAGAGTATTGTCACATACATAGAAAAAATTCCATTACTGAACAGTAACAATAATAAAATATAAAAGAGATATGCAAAGTCAACTTTTTTAATGTTATAAATTAAAAAATAAATATACTTGTTGTATGTGAGTTGTGTAGTTGGAAACAAAATTTTATATAATTATAAAGACACACTCACAGTCAATGAATGATAACGAGTATAAGGACTAGTAAGAGTTTTATATGTGAGTTTAGTTTATTTTTTGATGTGCAGATATTCCATATCTCATATTCAGAGATATAGTAGAGGCTAAATTTACACGATCATATTTTTTTATGAAACTTTTTTATTAAATTTTGTTTTAAAGTTCCTACACCGTTTGCTTCTCCTACACCTCTTGACATGACAACACAATCGGCATTCTACTTTTTTTTTCATGAAAAACTTCATACTGTTCATTTCGGTCTTAGATTTTCTATTCGTTTGCTTATTCTTTGTTGCTTTTAAGTTTTTTAGTGTTCGCAGTCCTTAAATTTTATAACAAATAAGTTTTATACACAAAAATTATTTTTTTGTCCTTTTGGCATACAAATCATTATAAAATGTACATATTTATTTTATGTATTTTTGTTCATATTCATACACACAATTATAACGATATGCAGTCCCAACCGTGTGTGTACGTGCCAGTTTAATGTAGAGGTTGTCAAACAAACTGTACACTCATGTCTACTTATGTTTTTTTTCCACTTTTTTTAATAAATAATAAATTAAAACAAGAAGATGAAGGGCGGCTTTAATAGTATTATTGTTATTAAAATATATGCTATAAAAATTTATTTTATAAAAAGGAATTAACAAAGATTTTCCAAAAAAAAAAATTATTGCAAAAAATATTTAACCTGAATTTGATGCAACATTTCACTTAAGTCTAAAGTTACAGCTGGCAAGGAAAATCCCTCATCTAATTATTGTTATCCTGTACAGTACGTAGAAGATTTGATGTACTGGACATTAACGTAGAAATAAAATAAAAAAAAGGAACGATTTTATAGATTTTATTCGCTTTTTGTGTAGGCTGGCATCAATGATATTAGTTTTGATAAACGGCAAGACATTTTCCAACCATATACGAGTAGTTGAGATTATAGGTTATCACCGGTTTAAGTAAAAATGCAATACATATGTAATCAAGCGCAAGATTTATAACAACATCTCCTATGGCTACTATTTTTTATTTGCCTGCATACGTAACAAATAATTTGCAAAATATAACATTTTGTTCGAGCAATTACACAAAAATGTGATGTCTAAAACGTTAAATTATATCCATACAAAAACATAAATGTGAAAATAAGGCCTTTCGTTTGCCTTTCTAACATGGGAAAGAATTCTTGGAAAAATTTTGCCAAGCTTTATAGGTTGCCTAGAAATGAGATGGAATTGTACCTAGCAAGAAATTGGTCCTTATTTTGATCTCAGTACTTTTTACGGCCGAAACTTTTTGGATACGAACTTCGCTTAATGTTTTTGTGTGGATCTCACTTCTTTTTTCTAAGTTGTTTTTGTAGAAATATTTATATGTATTGCTTATCTGGGCCTACCTGTGTAGAAAATTTAAACTTTCTAGCTATACAATAAATGCCCTATACAAAGAAGGGGCACCATAGTCGCACCAGATGAGAAGTGCCGGCTTCGAAATCATTTTCGTTAATTTCTTATCAGGACCTACCTGTGTAGAAAATTCAGACTTTCTAGCTATACAATAAATGCCCTATACAAAGAAGGGGCACCATAGTCGCACCAGATGAGAAGTGCCGTTTTAAAAATCATTTTCGTTAATTTCTTATCAGGACCTACCTGTGTACCAAATTTAAGCTTTCTAGCTCAACTAGAAGTGCCCCATACAAAAAAGGGGCATGATTGTCCCCCCAGATGAAAAGTGCCCGTTAAAAAATTATTTTCGGTAATTTCTCATCACTACCTACCTGTTCACGAAATATCAGCTTTCTAGCTATATTTTGCTTGAGATTTAAAACTGTGTCTACAATTTGACTAAAAATTAAAAACTTAAAAATTATTTCTATAATAGTTTTTCTGAAAGTTATTAATAATAAGGAAATTACTATTTAAAAATATATGTGTCCTTGAAAATAAAACATGCAAAATAAATTTCTCTGGTTTGCTGGAATTTACTAAGTTAATTTAAGAAATCCCAAAATATGTGAAATGTAAAAAACAAAATTGAAATCTTCCTTTATACGAGTATATATAGTAAATGATTTTTTATATGTACAAATGTGAATATTTTTGGCTCTAATGATATATTTTCTTTTTTAACCAAATCAATCGTTAGATTCATTTTGCGCTGTCTTTCATAATGTCAAAAGCAAAAATGTTTGCTTAACAACATTTAAGGCCAAAAGCGAATACCGAAACTATATATTCAAACAATTTTAAATTCAATCTCAGTTGTATGGATTAGTAAAAACGAATTATTATCGACGATTGTATGCGTGTGTAAAACTATAGAATGGAGTAAGTGATTATATCGAGGCTACATTTGTGTCTAAGTACGTCTTGCTATTAGTGTAACTGACATTTCTACGATTGACATTGACATTTGGTCTATTTCACATTGACTTTTGTTGTTCCCTAACGACTAAACAAAGGAATTGTATATATTCTATATACATATGTGTAGCACAAACAACAGCAGTAACAATAAAAAACTGTAAGGGCAACAAAATCAAATAACAGAAACTTTGAATGGAAAATCTGTGTTTGTGGCGGGGAGAGTATGTGTGTTTCAGAAAAGAACAAAGACTATACATACATACATATATCGACAACGATTACCTTTCAACTCCAATTGATTCCACTAGACTTGACTCTAAAGCAACTGTACAGACTTACAAACATTCCTACACAAGCATACAAACATTTTATTACAATACAAAAAGTTTTTTTCACACAGTGAAACTTCGATATAACGAACTTCGTTAGAACGAAAAACTCAATATAACGTATGTTTTATTGAGTCACTTGAGAAAACCTCTTTATTGCAAAGTTTTTCATACAAAATTGCACTATAGCTATAACGAATAAATTCTGAGCAAAAAAGCCTCTATATAGCGAAATATTATTCAAATGCCTCAATATAACGATATCAGAATAAACCCTAAATGGTAAAGTCCCGTTATAAAAACAGCGAAATCTAAATGTATTTATAAGCGCATTTATAAGGCCTCTATACAACGAAGTACTCGTACAAAAGCCTCTATACTAGGAAGTAAGAATAAAATATAAAGCAAAATGGTAAAAATCCGTTATCAAGAGAACGAATTCCTAATGTGTGTGCTAATATAATGCATTAGAAACTTGTAATCAGTATTGATTCAATTCTAGTCAAAATGAATAAAGTAAAGCGTAAAACAATATCTATTCGAGAAAAAAATTATATAATTGAGGCCGTAGATCGTTCGATTGCTTAGTTTTTTCCAAAAACAGTATTGATAACTGTATTTGGAACTTGCGAAAACAAACAAAAATAAAACAATATTTTATTAAAACCAAATAAAATTACCTACCTGAATAACAAAAATGTATTTTATTTCTTACTTACCTCATAAAATATAAGCTTTTATTAGCAATCTCATGTTAAATAGATTTGAATAGAGAAAACTATAGTTATAACGAATTTTTTTCGTATTTCTTCAAATTTCGTTATATCAAGGCATCGAAGCAATAGCTATAACGAAATAATTCCGGATCCCCTTGGAATTTATTATATCGAAGTTTCACTGTATATTTTTTAGTACAATGAGTGCAAGTTTAATCTGACTTAATCTAACATCATTTTGCCATCATTCTAGTAGAATATATGTGTGTGTATATGAATCTTTACATGTGTGGCTCATTGATGGCTTAACTAGATTTTCTACAAATCACTCACACCACTATCGCCGCAATTACGGAAAAACTACACATACTATATAGAAATAAAAGTATTCCCTACATTACTAAAAAAACAAAAGGAAGTGTCTTGTTTTTTCGTTTTCTTTTGTACATTTACTCTATACCGATCATACACCAACAACAACATTAGCATCAAAAATGAATTTCATATGTATGCATATCACCATTTTCATGGTCTGTGTGTTTTTTTTTTTTTTTTTCTTTTGTGAACAGTGGTCTTATGAAAAAGTATCCAATAAAATCATTCTCGATAATTGGAATATAACGGGAGAAACAATATTAAAAATAATAAATAAATCGTTAGAAACAGGAGAGTTTCCTGATAACTGGAAAGAAACTATGGTAACGCCAATAGAAAAAGTCTCAAAAACAAATAAATGTGAAGAATTCCGACCAATAAACACTTTAAAAACATGTGAAAAAATTTTAGAAAAAGTAGTGAAAGAACAATTAGAAAAGTATATTGAAAATAATGCGATATTGTCAAAGTACCAATCAGGATTCCGTAAAAATGACTCATGTGAAACGACTGTAAATTATGTAATAAGTAAATGGAAAAATATACAGAATACAAAAAAAGTGATGGCATTATTCCTGGATTTCAAACGAGCATTTGAAACAATTGACAGAGAAATAATGCTCAAAAAACTGCATACGTATGGAATACAAGGTACGGAATTGAAATGGTTTGAGTCATATTTGAAAAATAGAAAACAAATCACTAAAGTTAACGGTGTTCTATCAAATGAAATTGAAAATAATTTCGGTGTACCTCAAGGTTCTATTTTGGGTGCTCTTTTATTTATTCTATATATTAATGATATGCCGAATATGTTGGACGGAAGTGAAATGGTGTTATACGCAGATGATACGCTGATATATACGGAAGGAGATGATGATGAAAGTTGTCGAGAAAAAATGAATCATGAAATAGATAAAATTAATAATTGGTTAAAGATGAACAAACTAAAACTCAACGAAAATAAAACAAAAATAATTGAAATAAATATGAATAATGACGTAATATTTAAAATTAATGATAAAATAATAGAAAAAGTTAATCATATAAAATATCTAGGCTTTGTAATAGATAAAGAATTAAAATTTAAAGAACATATAGACTATACATGCAAAAAAATTGGCAAAAAAATCGGATTTTTTAAAAGAATAAGAAATAAAATCTCAAAAGAAACGGCAATAAATGTATACAACACGATAATTAAACCACATTTTGAATTTGGATCGACAATAATATATACATGCTGTAATACAACTCAGGTGGAACGAATGCAAAAACTACAAAACAAAGCAATGAGGATAATAATAAAATGTAATCGATACACACATATAAACGACATGCTGGGAAACCTAAAATGGATGAACGTAAAACAAAGACTGGAACTAAACACTTTAAATTTTATTAAAAAAATGAAACAGGGAGATGCCCCAGAGTATCTATGTGAACAAATAAAATATGTCGGAGAAGTTCAACCGTATGGTCTAAGAAATGCAGAAGATTTTAGAATTCAAGGGTTTAGATTACAAGGGTTTTAAATTATTCAATACATTACCACATGACATAAAAATTTAAAGAAATAATAATGTTTTTAGAAAAAAATGTGCAAATTTTATACGATACAATGTTATTTTATAGAACTTATAACAAATTTTGTAATAAGAATTAATGTACAATTTTTGACAATTTAAAGTATTTTTAATACTAATAAAAACACAATTAAAAAAAAAAAAAAAAAAAAGGTGATACATTAGGAATTTTTCTAGCCTGGGAAAAGTCGGTTAAGCTAATACGATAGTGTACCGATTTAAAGCTTAACGTTTAGCTTAAATAAAAACTACCAAACATTTTTCAAAACATTTTAGTAAAAATATCGGAAATAAATTTGTAACATATTTCGCCTTAAAAACTTTAATATCCTAAGAATTTTTATAACAAAATATTTAAAACTACTGTGCCTTGCAAGTGGTCTAGATTTGTTTACCGCCATACAAATACAATTAAGCTTGTGAATGTATGTGTAGTAAAGTTCAATTTCCTTCAGTTTTGTTTGTGCTTGCACGCTACTTATTATTTTTGTTTGTTGGTTGTTGTGATTCAATGGTTTTTTTTGTTTTCTTCTTCTAATAAAATCTAATGTAAAAACAATCATTGTTCTGTTTCTATAGTTACGAATGGTTTATTTTGTTTTTCTCCACTTTTTTCGTTTATTGAATTTTATTCCGTTCATTGACAATTGTATTATTACTATTATGGGTTTTATTTTATTTCTTTTATTGCTTTTAGTTGTTGGTGTAGTAGTTTTTGTAAAATTTTTCATTATCAGTTTTTAGTTTCGCTTTGTGTGAGTTGCCTTTGTAATTTGGAGGGTTCCGATTGTTTTCTTTTACTTTGAATTATTTCAGTTTTCTATTTGTTTTATTTTGTATATGATTGTTTGTAGTTTACGCCACATAAAGTAAATGGGTCAATTGTTAAGGAAATTAAGGAAAAAAAAAAAACTCAAATAATATGTATGTTAGACATAGAAAAATTAAAATATTGACTACGGGGAAATAATATTTGCACAAAGAAAAACAAAATGAAATATTGCATATACTATAGGGTAGGTGATTAGTACTACTTGCTTTATTTGTTGTCTGTTGCCTACATCTCCTTGAGTTTTTAATACTACTGAAAGTGGCATTGTCTTATATTTAAAATAGTACAAATAACAACATTAAAATACCATTATTTCAAGGACTCTTTCTTTTTTTTCCAAATACATACATATGTATATACTAAAAAATGGAAAGTAGTTTTAATAATATGGATGGAAAAAGTGTTAATATATTTTTCTGATTTTCTGGAAAAGAATATTTAATACACTGATTATGATGTTTTTGTAATATTAAGCAAATACTGTCTACAAAAAAATTAACAAAAGTGACGCACAGAATACCGAACTGTAAGATGTACTTCTATTCATCTGATGAAGAGTATAAAATAGTGATAATAAAATAAAACAAAGAATTTGAGATATACTGTAAAAGACATATTGATCAGTCATATTAGAATGGTTATTGATTACACTGGTCAACAAAAGGGAACAAATTGCTTGTTTCCTTTAATTTTTTTTTTTTTGTTTCTATCTCACATTGAGAAGTATTTTTTTAAATTTTCCCTAACAGCTTTTCTATTTGAGTTATATGTCTGTAACTACCCAAATTTTCTATTTCATTTATATTTTCGTTTTTTACTGGACCTTAAAGTCGAGGTTTTGTTGACGTTTTAGATATGGCTTCCTCAAGATGATGTTGTATGTTTAATCCAGATTTTTTTTTTGCTTTATTTGTGGTGAATATACCTACATATATTTGAACAATTTAGAAAACCTTTGTGGGACTTTGTGAAAACAACGTTTCGTTAAAAGTTTAAATTTTCTTTCATGCAAGTTTAAAGGATTAAGTATATTAAAAGTGAAAGCTGGTATTTTTGATGAGCAGCAGATTAGGCAACTGGTGAAAGTTCTAATTTTGCCGAAATCCATCACTGAAGCCAACTCCAAAACTTGGAATTCATTAGTTTTGGCTATGACTAATTTCGAGCTTATTAAGTGCATGATATCGAACTTGCATGAGATATGCTGCAATATGAGTAAAAAATTCAATACCTGCACTCACATTTAGACCGATTTCCAAAAAATCTGGGAGATTTTAGAGAGGAGCAGGCTGAAAGATTTCATCAGAATCTTCGGACTATGGAAGAACACACATATAATGGCAGATTACTGATGAAGTTTGCAACGAGATCTACATAAAGTCTTTCATTCACGGAAATCTTATAAAAGATCATTTGATAGTGTTCGGTAGAAGTATTGTTAACGTTCATATGTATTAATTTTTTGTATTTATGTTCCCAAAATAATATAAATGCATATTGCAAAAAGCAAAGCTGTTAGCAATCGTACAGTATTTTTTTCATAGTCCGGGCCATAGAAATATAGAAATAATAACAGAAAAAAAAGGAAACAGAAAAAAGGAAAAGGAAACAGTGTTATTATAGCTAGCTTCTAGCTTCCTAGAAGTATGCTACGATTTTTGCATAAGTGACGTATGATAAATGTGTAATATCTTAATCATACGTACAGGAGTACAACATAAAAACCATGTGCAGCATGCACAGAAAATAAAATGGTTTTGTCTGACCAATAAAATATACGTATTTCATCGCTTTGAAAGTATAAATCTGTCCTCTAATTTTTTGGGGAGTTTCACTTCGTCATTTCGCTGTTCTAGTGAATTCGATATAGGCCGATACTTAAGCCAAGAAGTTTGCCAAATAACTACCGGCCTATAAGTATGCTAAGTTGCCTTGATAAAGTATTTGAGAAAATCATACTGAACAGACTGAACGAGTTCACAGAGGATAATAATATAATACTAGATGAACAATTGGGTTTTAGAAAACAGCATTCGACAGTACACCAAGTAGAACGAATCGTAAAACTTATATTAAGTAATAAAAACCAGCGTAGAAGTGCAGGAATTGTTTTTCTGGACATAGAAAAAGTTTTTGATTCTATATGGCATGATGGGCTAGTATATAAACTTAATATGTTTGGATATCCAGTCTATTTGCAAAAGAGTATACAAAGTTTTTTGAACGAAAGAACATTCGTTGTAAATGTAGAGAATGAACTTTCTTCCCCGAGGTTCATTCCTGCAGCACTACCACAAGGATCAGTTTTATCGCCTACACTATACTCAATTTTCATCTCGGATTTCAAAATATTAAGAGAACAGTCAGCTGCATCATACGCAGATGACACGGCAATAATAACAACGGGGAAAGTCTCCAATGCTATTATCAAAAAAATAAAAAATGGGCTGTTACACGCTGAAAAATACTTCTCTAAGTGGAAAATTAAGACTAATGAAGCAAAGACGCAAGCTATAATTTTTCCGTTCAACAAATCACCTAAAAGAACACCTACTTTCGCTTTAGAAATACCTCTCAGAGAAACTGTGAAATATTTGGGAATAGAGCTCGATAAAAAGTTAACGTTTAAACATCATATTCTTCAAACGTGTGAAAAAGCTGTCAGATGTGGAAGAGCTCTGTTTCCTTTACTAAACCGAAGGTCAACTCTAAATAGGAAAAACAAAATATTGCTCTACAGAATGTGTATACGGCCAATTATGACATATGGATGACAAGTGTGGTCAAAAAGATGTGCCAAAACATATTTTAAAAAGCTCCAGGTCATAAAAAAAACAAGAATCTGAAAATTATATTCAACCTACCGAGACGATACTCAACAAATAGATTACATAGAATATACCAACAGGAAATGTTTGTAACAGTGATCAATAATATCACACAAAGATTTGAAACCCGCAACAGGATTTCAAATTCTGCCTTGATAAGAAATTTTTAATATTATTTGCTTCTCCAACTTTATATAAAGTTGACAGAAGACTTAATGTAAAAATTTTTCTTAATTCCTATTAGCTTTTTAATATATCTTTTTCCTTATAATGTAAATAAAATCTTTTAAATGTCTATTTTAAGTTAATTCTGAATCATTTATATTTGTTGTAATACTAATATAGTAATAACTCAAAATGGGTGTATAAGAAATCTGTATATATTTTTACCTGTGATGATGATAGATTAATAAAATATAATATAATAATATATAATAATAATAATAAAAATAAAAAAAAAAAAAAAAAACATTTCTGTTTAATTTCATTGAAATCGGAGGTGATGATGCCGAAAATGCCATTTTTTGCGTGATGGTTTGACGTGATTTAACTCTATATGTACATAGTTTTAGTAAAACAATTTTTTTTATGATAAACAGAAATTAATAATTATAATTTTGATATTTAATAAGCTTGAAATTTATGTTATGACACCCCAAAATTGATTTTTGTACTCAATCGGGTAATATTTTTCAGTCACTTTTTTTATAAATATGCCGTAATTACATTAAATAGAATAACGTGTAATTACCTTTATATTTATATCATGGAAAATTAAAAGACTTAAAGGTTAATAACTTATGTTTGAAATGCTTCCCCATAATCTTTCTTAATATGATAAAAACAAAAAAATATATCAATCACAATAACCACAGTGAAGAGCACTATGAAAAATAAATCTGAATTATGTATATTAATTGTAATTTTTTAAATTACTACGAACTGGTTATTAATAATATTTTGTTAATATTTATACAGGCTAAAGTTCGTAAAAGTTTATAATCAGAGAAATATTAGGTAGACGTTGTTAACATATTTTGAGCAACAAAGGAAAAATTTAATATTTATACATCCCTTTTGTAGATTTTTTAACAGCAATGGCTAAATAGAACAAACGTTGTTTTCGGTAGAAGCCACCAAACCTCGTCAGTATTCATGTGCAAATGATTTCACTGCATGTAAGGTAGCTTCGTTGAACGTCATTATATATTCTATTTATACACAATTACAAATACAAATAGAATACGCGACTTATCTCTCAGAAGGGATGTATAAATATTAAATTCTTACTTTGTTGTTTACTATGTTAACAATGTCTACCTAATATTTCTCTGATTATAAACATTTACGAACATTAGCCTGTATAAATAATAAAATAAATCTGAATTATTTGTTAAAATAATTTTGTAATTAAAAAGTGGATGTAACAAATTGCCGATACCAACTTCAATACATTTCCATGCTTCCATACGTATGATTAATATTTACTTGTTTCTAATATCAAGTATGCGTATAAGTATTTTTAAGCAAACAAAATAACGTATACGCCTTATGTTATTTACAGTACTAAATTAAATAATTAATTGGCAAATTATTCTTCTGGTCTTTATTATTGTACACATTCAATTTTCTATATTTTTTTTTTAGTATGCCACAAAATACGATAACAATCTCATAAATTTTGACTACAAAACAAATTTTGTGTTTCTCTTTAAATTCTCTAAATTGTTTTTAAAATTATACATATATTTTTTTTATAAATTTCTTTTACTTTTTTATTCCTATATAATTGTGCACTTTGAAAAAGATTACTAGATTATTTTTTTTTGTAAACTTAAATACATACTTTATTCAACAATCAAAACTTACACATACATATGTAAACACATTACACATTCTTTTATTTTATCGAACTGAAATAAATGGAATAATATTTATTGCTAAAATCTATACATAAAACATAAAAAAATTCCTTAAAAGAGAAATTGTAAAAAGACAGAGATTTACAATACAATAGGAACAATTCTAAACTATTGTTTGGATTTGTTTATGTATTTTAGTTGAACATACAATCATACTCTTACAATCAAATAACAAATGATTTTATATACATTTAAGTATGTTTTTCAATATTCAGTGACATCAGGCTATAGATGTTTGAATGTATAACAAAGTTTTTTTTTAAATTGCAGGCAATTTTTCAAAAGACTAAATGTGCAACATAACAAACAATGACTCTTAGCTCTTAGCAATATGTGATACAATATTGTACAACAATAGATGTGGACAAAATTACACTCATTTATTGCTTTTCGATCACTGACTCTACACACTTTAGGCAGCTAATTTTTATTTACATTTATCTAGAAACATCTCTCAAGGTCATATCTCATCCGCATTAAAGAGAATAAATCTGGCTTTCTAAATTGATACATTAAAATTGCCATAATTATTTAGTTATGAATTTTTAGTCGAACTGAATGATGTTTAAAAGAGAGACAATAGAAAAAGCTCAATTGAACAAAAGACAGGAATTTTATTTGATTGTTGCGGGTTAGCAATATATAAATGCATTTCGTTTTTTGCTACACCAACTCATCAGTACATGTTTACCATTTTTTTCAAAAGAAAGGAAGATCGTAAAGTTCCGTAAAGTAGAACTTTCCTATGACTCAGCAGAATCAATTAATTTTAGAGGATCTTTAACTAGTTGATTAAGAAGAGTGCACAAAGATGGCGCTTTCTTTATTTTGAGCGAAAAAATTTAGGTTGTTAACTTCTCGGGCGCAGTTGCAGTTTGCGTTTACAATAAGTGGCATGGCAAAACTGACAGGTATGCGCAGTTCGACAACGAGCACAACAATCCAAAAACAACATATATTTTGTTGGTATAAAGCACTCGCTTCATATCAAAATACACAAACAAATTAAAAGCATTTTATTACGTATGAGTACCAAACTGTAACCATTTTTTATGTACTCTCTTCAAACTATATCAGTTTGTATGAAAATTTGCTATATAGCGAGCTCAGTCAGCTGTGCTAGTAAGCTCACCTGTTGCATACGCCGCGATAAATGGTTAAACTTGTTGCATGTTTATATCTACGCATAATTTTTTTTGCAATAGCACGTGTATTGTTGTAATCACAAAACGTTTTCACTTCTGTCGGCACTCCCGGACTGCTACCCGTAGTTTTTTTTTTTTGGAGTAACAGATGATCCACATATTTGAAACTTATTGAGAATTCCTAACTATTAATAAATTTTAAATTTCATGTTAAAGACGAACAACCATTTTGATCTTAAATTAAGTAGAATTTTCATTATTTTCCTTATTTTTTTTTTTTTTTAAGTGTAAAGCTACGTTCACATTTATCAAATACGTATATGTCGAAAAAAAACGTAACCACTAAAGAAACTAATAAATTTTTTATTTCAAATCCAATATTTTTTTTTAAATTGGGCTTCGAGTTTCTAACAAACTGTAAAAAAATACTTTTTTTGTAGAATAATTAATTTTATTTTGCAATATAAAAACCAATTTGAATTACACTATAACCAAGCAAAACTAGTGGTTACCGTTTTTTGGATAAATATTAAACAAATGTGAACGTAGCTCAAGTGAAAATTTATTTATTTTTTACAAAAATACATATTTATTATTTAACTTCCCATGTTTTTTTTTTTTCATAAAAACTATTCCAATTTTTTTATGGAACTCAATAAAATCAGTTGTTTAATATTTGTAAAATTTTTATTCAGTACAACTGAAACCAAAAAAAAATAAATAAAAACGCAAAGAAGAAAGAGTAGATTTTATGGTAGCTAAAAAATACCATTTAAAAATAATTGAAAAACCCATTGGGTTTAAATGAAACTACTGTTTTTGAAAAAGATTTTTCATTTTGAGAGCACTTTTTTTCTGCCTTTGTGTTGTTCTCGCATATATATGCCGGTTTGTTGCAGATAGGCAGAGACAGAGAGAGAGAGACAGAACGAGAAAAACTGAGCATCATTAAATTGTTCAATGTCCTTCGAAAATTTATGTATTAATGGGCTTTTTATGTTACAAATGAGTTAAATTTTTATGATTTAATGCTTACTTTGATTTGTTTTCTATTGCGAAACGCACAGAAGAGCTTCATATACACACACATACAAAAAAAAAAAAATCACATTTGCTTCCTTCAACACAAACACATTTGTACAGAGAGAAACAGTTAGCAATCCAGTAGAGAACGCATTAAACTTTCACTTGTATATTAAAAATGGTTGTTATGGTTGTTATGGTTGTCTGAATACGATGTGAATGTAAGAGTATTTGTACAATTGCGTTTATGTATGCATTGATCTGTGTGTGTGTGTGTGTAAATGTGGGTTATCTTAATTTTTTAGCTAGTCGTTTTTCATTTCACACATAAATTGTTTCTGATTGAATTATTTCTATTTTGTTTATTTTTATTTGCTCTATATATTTCATGTATAACGATTTTCTTTTTTCATTTTCGGTTGTTTTATTTGAGTTTTATACATTTTGCTTTATTTTGTATTTTATTTTCACTGTTGTTTTCTCAGCTTGCTAAATTTTTGTGATTATTAAATTCGTAATGCTTGATTTACGCTGCTGTTCATTTTCACAATCATTTCAACGGGAACATTTATTTTTGAGTGTGTTCGTGTGTGTGTTTTGCTTTAAGATTTATAGAAATAACTCATTTTTGTGGTTTACTAAACATGACATGAAACAAGAAATATACTTATAGTTAACTTAATGTAGAAAGGCCCTAACACGTTATTTGGTTCAAATCGCAATTTTCGGATCATATCGATTACTTAGAAGGCTACCTATGGAAATATGATAAATAGGCGACTTAAGAAAATGACGAGTTAAGGCTTTTTTTGTATTAAGATTACGATATGTATGCATATATTTGCAAATGTATAACCTTATATGAAGCTCTACATCCTCTTACTATCAGTATACCGATTTTAAGAAAGCTGCACCTCTCATCAGCGTTCGTCCATTTTTACAATTTTCGTATAGTGGATACTAATTGGGAAGAATATCAACTATTTAACCAAGTTTTCAACAGAAATAGAATACGAGAATTGTTATAATTCCTTTTTATTCTATTTTTACTTATTAAAACAATTTCTGGTTAGTACTGATACGTTTTGCTAGCCTGATTGCACATGCTAATGGTGTTTTAAAAATAAAAAAACTCATAGCAATTTCAATGTTCATAATTTCAATAAATCTGAACTTAAGCATAATAATAATAATTTCTCATTTCTACAAAATGTAATATATTTTACATCATTCATCTCTATACCACACAGAGCCAAAACTGCCTAATATAATCAAGAAGATTTTCTATATGAAACGCTCTTAGGCTAAGGGGTATCCCAGCAGAAAGAAGCGAAGATTTTTTCGAAGAGATTCCTTATTGTTTTTATGTGGTAAATCTTATTAACTTTTTCAATAAGGAAAACACATAAAATCAAGAAGAAAACTTGTTATTTACAATTTTTTTTACCCAATTTCCGTTATTTTTGGCACCAAAAAAACAATCCATAGAGAAAAACTTCTTGATTCTATTAGGTTTTCATATGAATTGTAAATAAAAGGGATTTCTTATTGATTTCATTAGGTCGTCTTATTGTTTTTTTCAAATAGGTTTTCTTCTTGATTTTATTAGTTTCTTGTATGATCATGTGTAAATCATCTTCTTATTTTTTTTAATAAGAATATCTTCTTGATTTTATTAGCTTGCTTGTTATTTCATACATATAAATCAACATAGGAACAATTTTTTCATAATTTTTTTGTGCTACAATAAATTATCTTCTTAAACTGGCTGCTAACATGTATACTATAGTAAGGTGTAGTAGTGAGGTGGTTAGAGGATCTGCTTTAAATTTCATTTGCGTCAATTTTGCATCTACATATCTGCGATTTCCATGTGAAATGACGATGAAGATGCATGCTAAGATATTTTACTTTAAGGTGTTACGTTATTGCATGGGTATTAATTTTTATTCAAGAATTGCTTCTCTTCAATGCAATGTAAAAGTAACATGTAAACATTGTTGCTAATTAAATTTTAATTTAAAATTTTTATATTCTTATTATGATTAAACGTAATTATTATTTGAACTGTAATAATGGGCACGTTCAGCAGAAAAATCTGCTACTAAACAGTTTAGGTGTAGCAACTTTTGATTTGATTAATTTTTCTGACCGATCTGCTCACTTTTTTGCCAAAAATATCAAAATATTTTACTTTCCAATTAAAATTATTAAATTTGATTTTGTAAAAAGTTTCCGAATATTTATTTGTGAATTTAAATGAAATAAAATTTAAAAATATATTAAGAAATTTGATTCAAAAGTCAAACTGAACTGAAATATCGTAATTTGATGAAATTTATCGTACTTTTTCTTTGCTACCTAAAACAGTGACCGCTCACTCAACATGCTTGCTCATCGCTCAGTAATCAAAGCGTTCAGCAGATTTTTAAGCAACAGTTGTGTAGCAAACTGTGTCTGCTGAACGCACCCAATGTTTAAATGCGAAATTATTATTATTAGGCTTAAATTTAGTTTTATTGAATTAATGAAAATTTAAATTACTATGAGTTTTATATATTTTTGCAAAACATTAACATGTGCAATCAGATTAGCAGAACGTATCAGTATACGGATTTCAAGGCCGCTACACCTCTCATTCACGATCATTTGTCCATCTTTACAATTTTCGTAAAGTGGATACCAATTGGGAAGAATATCAAATATTTAACCAAGTTTTCAAATGAAATAGAATACGAGAATTATTATAATGCCTTTTTATTCCATTTTTACATATTGAAACAATTTTGGTTAGTAGGAAATTCCCCATGTCTGATTGCTTGCTACTAATAATCAACAAACTCTCATAATCCGTTATAGTATTTAACTTTGCAATTATAACGTATTGCTATTTTCTCTCAATATTAGGGATATTCACATCACTGTGCTGATCCTATTATTAAAGAATCGCTCTTGCCCCAGCTGAATTAATATTTTTATAATATTTTTAAGAATAAACGTAATTATTACTTGAACTGTAATAATGTATAAATGAGAAATTATTATTATTAGGCTTAAGTTCAGTTTTATTAAAAAATAATTTCTCACTTTTAATTTAAATTAAAAAAAAACTGAAAATTAAAAATCGAACTCCTAAAAACACATCGCTCAAAAAATTCAAAAATACAAAATTATCAATTTAATAATTCCGTTCTTTTAGAAATAACGAAAAAGTATCGAATGTACGCTCTTCTGAAAAGAAGATTATAATTTCTGGCATTCAGTTGTAGATGAAATGAAAACTTCAAAGTAAAACTATTTATTTATGTACATCTATATAACTTATATAGCTGTTTCTTAATATCTGCATACTGATTGGTTTTCATAACTTTTAAGTTGTTAAAGCTTTTCCTCCATCCACACCATGACCTAATTAGTCCAATTATGGTATGTGTACAACAAGTTGCACAAAGAATATTCTTTATTTATTTGTTTATTTATTTTTCTCACTTTGTTAAAGGTGCTAACTTTATAATGACGTTTCTTTTCATATATAATTTTTTTTTTATCTTATTGTACTGAAATGATTTTTTTTACTCCTTTCAGCAACTTAAAGTCATGCTAAATTGAACATAAGCAGAGATTCACCCACATATGGGTTTTACAATATTATTTTTTTTTTTTCAACCAGTTTCTACTCGTATGTATATTTCCTTTCATTTAATAAATTTCTTTTTTCTCCCATTTCTTTTCGTATTTGTTTAAAACTGCTCCAGTTTTCTTTTACAAATGGATTTAACAAATAAAACCATACAATATGAAGGCAAACAAACACAGAGAAAATATATAAATTTTTTAAACAAATTTACACTCTTAATTCCTGTACTTTTCTACATGAAAGTATTCTATATTTAAATAAAATAAATGGAAGCGAAAAAAAGAGATTATTTACAATTAAATAGAGCAACAGTTTGAATGAAAGAGTCGCTACAATGTACAGAAAGTTTATAGCGGAGATTTAAAAAAAAAGAACTTAAATTTTTTAAAATTCATAAGAGTGACTTTCAAAATTGATCGCGAAAAATTTTAAATAAAAGTCTCTGTGGAAAAATTATTTTAAAACTTTAATTCTACTAAATTTTGGTTTTCTTAATTATAAATCATCAAAAACATCTACAAAGTGTTTTAAATTAATCGAATTGTCATCGAAAAAACTTAAATTATATGATCTTACATTACAAGTACTTTTAAAGAAGGTACTATAAGGAAGACAACACCATATAAAACGTAGTTTTTATGAAAGTTACTTTTTAATCAGACTCTTTTTATAAAACGCAATTCCTCCTAAAATTTTATGTTGCTTTTACTTAATTTTAAAAGTGTACGTTTTAATAAAGACACTTTTTGGTACTCAAATTATCCCTTGCTGCACGGCTTCTGCGTAATAATTATATATAACGTTTTTCTAATAAAAGGTGATTTTTATAATTATTTCTTTTTGTAGCGAAATATTTTAATAAAAAATATTTTTGTTTAAAAATTCGCTTTATTTATTTATTTTTATGTAAAAGTACTATTGATAAAATATTTTTATTAAAAATTACTTTTCAAAAAAAACGTCGTTTTATTACAAACCACTTTTTTAAAATATGTAGTACTTTTTATACCATACATTTAAGATACTTCTTATAGAAGGTACTCTTTTCTTTTCTCGGTGGTTCTATGGAATTGCGGCACTTAAAAGGGTTTTTTTTTTTTTAAATAAATTATTAAAACTGTGTTTGACCTAAACGTAGCTTAAAAGCTATATTATATTTAATATCATATACCAAAATTCATTAGAGCTATAACAGCGTTGTTACTTTCATGCTGAAAATTTTAGACAAAAAACATGTTAAGCAGATTAATTTAAGAAGAAAATCAACCATACAAACAGAGAAAACAAAGGTACATATAAAATGTAACATATTTACTTTAATTTTGCAAAAAAAGTTCATATAAAAACTGTACGAATTAAAACGTAATACATTTACACTGATTCATATGTGTGTATAGTGGTTTTTTTTATATTCTATATACGAGTATATGCATATGTATGTAAGTTAGTAGGTTATATACAGGATACACACCTAAAATGTTTACTTTTTTAGCAGCTTTACTGAAATGGTAAATATAAAGTTAAAGTCACTTGTATTTTTAACAACAAAAAAAAAATAATAATAATAAATAAAAGAAAAATTCTTTAGGCTTTAGCGCATTTGTTTTTGAACTTTTTTTTTTATATGTTGTTTTTTGCCGTATTAAAACAAACGTATTTAAAAAAAGGGTGCCTAAAACTGTTTTTTAATATTTAACGCTGTATATGTGTATTTCCGTTTCCCTTTTTAGCGATACACATTTTAAATTGTATTTCCTGTGTTTGTTAAACATCTAGCTTTAGTTCAGAATATACCATAGGATTTTACTTCTAATGACAGAATTTGAACTCGTTGTGTTTTTAAAAACAAATTTTTGTTTTGTTTGACTTTTTTTTCATTTTTCTTTAGTTTTAATGTTTTTCCACAAACTTTTTCTGTTGAACTTTTCAAGGGGTTGAATAATAAAGTTGTTCTTACCATAACACTTCTGTATAATTTTAAAGGGTTTATTTCATTTAAAATAAATTTAATTAAAAACAATAACAGCTTTAAATATACAAATTTTATGACTGAGTTTTTATATTTGTTTTTTTTTGCTTTTCTTAAGGATAAATGAATATTTGAAGGGTAATTAGAATATAATTTTTATGGCAGCAGCATGTGTTGGAGTAATTAAATGAAAAATGGGAAAAATTAAAATTAAAAAAAAGTCATTTTGTGAGTTAAGGCAAATATTTAGAAAATTCCAAAATAAAATTAAAAATTTCTTAAGGCATTTACAAATAAAATTGTTTACAAAGGGTTTAAAGGCAAAAGCTTTTTTTTTTTTGATAATTTTTAATAAGATTTTATATAATGGTTAAGTTCAACTAAACTTTAGTCTAAGCTCAACAGCTTAACCAACAATAAGCTGACACTGGATAAAATTAAAAAAACTCTGTCTTACCGAGGTATTTCATTTAAATTTATGTATTCTATGTTGTTAAACGTTTTGTTTTGTGCATTTAAAAATTTAATTACAGATTTATTGATTTATTTGCTTAAACATATTTTAAACCAACAATAGAAATTAAATTTCACTTAAGAAAGCTAATATATTAATCCTCTATATCAAGGTAGCAATTAACAGAAATAGGAAATATCATGAAAAATAACACTGCACAGCATCATTTTGATGTGTTAAACTCAAATCCGTTTTCGGTTTTTCTCCACCACGTGGGGCTTTTTTATGGGTGTGGTAAAGTTTTTCTCCTAAATTAGTCAAGTACGAAGACATACTTCAGCCTAACTCTAGAACTACTCCTCCGATTTTCATAAACAAAACACCAAAAAGATGCGTAACAAAATTATATTTTATTTAGTTTAAAATAGTTTATAATAATATAATTATAATGGTCAATTAACTTGTAAAATACCAGCCGGCACGATCCGCAATAATATTCTGTATTCAGATGATCAACAATTATTATTTTTAAGTGAAGCTTAATATGAAGACTTTGTAAAGGATTTTTTCGGGCTTATCGGCCTAGACTACAGATTCAATTTCAAAAATGATTAGTTCAAAAAAGAGTCCGCCTTGACTTATGACAAAAATTAGAGCCTTTAGATTGGATTCATTAATCCACGTCCAACATCCCATCAAAGGCAGTACACATTTTTTTACCTAAAACAAATCCGGACCGATAATTGAATCAATACCTAATCAAAATTGCTAATATGTTTCTAAATTTACGCCTCTTCCGCCTCACGACTGACTTCACGCCACACGAAGTCAATCGATCGATAATGCTGAAATTGTAAACAAAAAACCACTGATTAACGATCTTCTAACCATCTTTTTTATTTATTTGCTTAGCTTTTGTGCCAGTAAGCAAATAAAAAGTTTAATAAAATCGGTTATCAGTGAAATGCTAATTATTCAAGTGCGGCCACACAGTGTGTATATTTACACGAAACCATTCGAGCCGTTTTTAACCCCTCATAACTTTGCTCCTCTTGATCATAATATAAGGAAACTTGAAACATAAGGTCACCCTACAGAGAATTCCAAGAATTCTTTCCCATATTAGCAAGGCCAAAAAATATTGCCAAGCTTAGAGGCTGTCTAGAAATGACATCGTATTGTACCTATCAAGAAATAGGTCCTTACTTTGATCTCAGTACTTTGTACGTCCTAACTTTTTTGGATAGGAACTTGGCCTTCTTTTCACATTTATGTTTTTGTATGGATTTCTATTACGTCTAGAAATCTAGCGATCGATATCCTTTGATATCGTGCGATAGGATGTTAATTTTTTTTTTTTGCTCATTTTAATATGAAATAAATTTTTATCCATTGCTGGTATTAAACACAAAGTCACGTGTTTGTAACACATCGCCTTGGACAATTCAGCTTCATTAGAACATTGAAAAATAAAAACCAAGAAAAGAAATTATTATATTGTTAATATTTATTTCTGGTATTGAACCGAAGCAGCTAAAAAAGTAATCAATCTCGTTTAGGATTCATTGAAGAACAATTTGGATTAAAATTGTTCATCACAACTCGTACTGAAAGTAATAATGAAATTCTTAAATTTAGTACGAGTTTTTCATATGTATTCATATGCAAGTATGTATGTATGCAAATCTGTTGACGATTTTTACGATTCCAAATAACTGTAAATATTTAAAAATCTATTACAATTTAGGCTGGGTTTTTTTAGTCCTACAAAACCATATTATTCATAATTTAAAATATCGATAACAATATTCCATTCTAGTCGTGATTGACTTTTTTTTCATTAAAATTAAATTGAAATGCAGTTTCTTTTTTAATTTAAATTTCTTAATCATGGAAAAACAATCTATTCAAATAAAGTTTTCTCTAACAAAACATATGGTGACTTTAAATTTTAATATTTATATCAATTTCTTTGTCTTTGCTATTTTTATTCTACTGTTATTGTTGTTTTTCTTGTTGCTGTTGTCATTTTCTTCAATTACTACTGCAGAAGATGTAGAAAAAAAAGTTTTACATTATTACAAGTATCTCCATACAACGACCTACAGTAACCTCAATAGCAGCAATAAAGATTCGTTACGGTGCTATAGAATACCAGAATAGTTCAAGTAAAGTTATACGTATACATATATATAAATATATATAAACATATTTATATGTATTAACGCAGAGAAAGAGAGAGAGTGAGAAAAAAATCCTTGACAGAAAAGAAAGTCATAACAAATTAAAATCATAAGAAACATTTATGTACTCTAACACTAGGACAAATTCTGAAATATACGATAAAGTGTATACATAAGCAGACATAACTTTACTTATACACTTAGACTTTTAATATATACAGGCATACAACGACATAATCAAAAGAACCTATAAAATGAAAGCAAAACAAAATTGTTGATTAAGAAAAGACACAGAAGCAGCAAAAACAACAACGACAACGACATTTATATACAAGAATAGTACAAATATTAATAGATGTAGAAAAACAAAAGCTTAGAACAATAAAAATAAAAGAAAATAACACAATCCTAGCAACATATGCTGCAGTAATAACTGGGAAAACTGGCAAAATACTTTTACCAGAAAAATAGTAAAGGAAATGCGATTTAATAACGATTTACTGACATACAATGTACGGCAAGGAAGAAAAATATATATGTATGAATGTACATGTCAGTGTTTAAAAAAAAAACAATACAATTTAAAGGATTCCTGGATACGCTGAAGGCATTTAAGCGTATGTTCAGTGTGTTATACAAAAGATCGTTTTTGTGCTTAGAACGAACTTGTTATCATTCGAATGATTTTGGTTGTGAGAAGTATGGCCTAAATATACTGTTCAAATCTTTTATTTTCATTTCGGAAATTGTTGGCTTTATAAATATCTCGGGAAAATTATATATATATGAATGGTAAATTTTTATAAGTATATAAATATTACTGTTTTCCCTTTGCAAATATGTATGATAAAAAAAAAATCGATTATGTGATATTCTTCTCCGAAAAGCATTTCAAAGATAATGGGAAAGTCATGGACATGATTTCTTTCTTTAATTGGAAAAATATTTCAAAGACAATATTAACTAGTGATTCGTATTCGATTATTCAACTATTCGCCTCTTTTTAGATATTCGTATTCGCCAAATTCAAGCGAATATTTCGCGAATAATGTTTACACACATTTTTCCAAAGCAAATCATACAAAAAGTTTAAAAAAGTGTATAAAATGGTTAATAATATATTAATTTATAATAATTTTTATTTAAAGAAAGAAAGCTCTTTAACTTCGACGCAAGATAATAACGTTCTTTAAAAACAAACACAAATATATATATTTTGCAACTATCATTTAAAAGTTAAACTCTTGTAAGTATATTCATATCACGTTAAGTTAGTAATCAATTCTCAGTAGAGGAATATTGGACTTCAAAAATGGAAGAACTTAAATTTAATATGTAAGAGACCACAGAGACATCCCAGTAAAACAACTGCTTCAAATAAAGCAGGTTGCTAATATTACAGAATAAAAGAAGCGTTGAAAAACCTGCTGATATCGCTGCTGATTTTTGTATGGCGAGTTCACGGTTTGGAGTACTACATTTTTGCGCACAAAAGCGCTTTTTTGCATCTAATAAAATATGCTAACACAGCAGTTATCCGAAGCGCTATTTATGACAAGCACAGAGTATTTTTTTTTTTTTTTTTGTTGTATTTGTTGTAGAGATGCACAGACCTGTATTATTGGGCAATGGTATGTACCTATTAAGGCACATTAATACAGGTACTACAGTTGTCAACCGATTAAGAATAATTCGATTAATCGATCAAACAGAACGAAACTCTTGTTCGAATAATTTTAAAATGCCGATTTTCTAATAAAGAATAAATCGATTAATTAATGTTAATTAATCGAACAAATTTTTTTCAGTTTGCAATGCAGTCGTGCTATGTTTTGAGTGAAATGTTAATAAATATTGAAGAAGGGTTTTTTTCACTATCAGGTGAATAATTTAGAAATAAACTAAAGCCACAAAATTGAGCACAGTTGGAAAGTAATTTACCAAGAACAAAAATGAAAAAAAAAAACAAAGTCACATGTAACAAGTGTCCTAAAGTATACAAAATTGTTGGATCAACAACAAAAAAATTAATAATATTTTTGCAGCAGATTTTCGAAAACGTATCAGAATAAATGAGAGACGTATAAAATTTTTAAATATGTACGTTAATAATATTTTTTAAATTCTGGAAATTTTCCGAGCAATGAAAGTTTTTTAAAATATTCTTCAAAAAGTGAAACCAAAGAATATCCAAATGAATTATACTCTAGATTATTTTCTGTTGAAAGTAACCACAATAATTCAGATGAAAGTAATGTTATAGAAGATGTTACTAGTAATGAAAATAACAATCTTATGCAAATTAAATAATTATATTAAAAGTATTAAAAATTAAAAATTCAAAATATAAAAAAGACTTCAGCGGTATATTAGACGATATGGTATATTTGGAAAAATCTAAAAAAAGAACAGAAAAATTAGATAAACTATTTTATGCTCTTCCCACAATATCACCTACCTTGACAATTAGCGAAAGGGTTTGTTCATAATTTAATTTAATAAAAACCAAAACCAAAAATCGTTTGAAAGTAAAAAAATTAAATCAACTTTTATTTGTTAAAGATTATTTCCAAATTGTGTGATCCATTTTTCATGGATATATACCGATTTCTCAAAAACTGGAGCCAATCTGACACTTCCAAATGTACTTTCGCACTCAGGGGACTCCCCCCTAATAGTTCGAAAAGGATTCATCGAAGTTCATTTTTTCGACTATCACAGTGATATTTTTCATTGGTGCGATGTTTTAAGCAACCGAAATTTTTCCTTAATTTCAGAACATCACAAATTTTTTTAAACACTAATTTTACACAATCATATATAGTGTAAATAAATATGCTTATGAACATGTTACAAAACACTTACTAACACTCGTACGAGCAAAATAAATTAAAATTGTATGTATGCTTTAATACAAATTTTTTTTTTATTTAGCAAAACCTTTAACAAAGATGGCGTTGACACAAAATCGAAATGGCTTTAATAAATACGACAACAATAACATATGAAAAATATACACTCTCTCACATCCTCAAAAACAAGAAATCAACGGAATAGAAAAGTCGTTTTAAAATAAAAATAAAAATTTAGCATTCATTTTAAAAGGATAATGTCGCCAAAGATGAAAGATGGTACACGTGTAGCTAGGCGGCAGGTAAAGAAAAACAATAATGTGGGCCAATGTGTCAAGTGTCTAGGCAAATGGGGGGGTGGGAAAAACATCAAGGATTTTGCAAACATATCTTTGTACTTCCTCCTTTTTCGAAAGAGAGAGAGAGAGAGAGAGAAGCAAGAACTAAAGTGTTACAAGAAAGAATAAAAGCAATCAAAAGATATTAAGATATAAAAATATCAGGACTCGTTTTTATGTGAAATAATAAAAAACAAAAGATTTAATGTATTATTACGCCTCAAGCAGCCTCCAGTAAATATTTTTCTTCTCCTGTTCATTTTGCTGGAGACTCATAGTAAAAATCTTTAGAATTATTTAAAGAGACACACACACACACACACAAACAGGCATACTTACACTGCAAGTACACTTGACTATTAGTAACTTTGCTATTTTGCGCTTCCTTTGCAATATTTTCTTCCATCATGATTGTTGTAATGAAAACTGGTGATGTCATATAATTTTTTATGCTCGTGTGAAGTCAGTATCACTTTTCTTTGATTTTAGTTCTGTTTTTTATTTATTATGCGAAGATTTTCAGAAGTTCAATGAAATTGTTAGCTAGAGACTAACAAAAATAATTATAATATTTAAAGAATTGTAGTACTAAAATAGTGTACCAACAATTTCTTTGTAATTATGGCTGCTATAGCTTTTTATTATCTAATTTGTGAAGTTGATTTTCACTTGCATTTCCTATCTTAATCATCTAAAATTGCAACGTCCAAGTATAATTTTTTTTTTGTAAAAGAATTTGCTTGCAGTTTGAGCTGTCACTTTTGTTCAGGAGTATTGCGTAGTTTTTAAATTTATAAAACGATTTAAAACTAAAAATATAAGAAGGTCCAATCATCATCATTCAATCCATCCTCCGCACATGTTTGTATGTTGTATGTATGTTTCACAATTATTATTTTAGATATTTATTCATGAGATGTCAAATAAACGTTTTTAATAAAAAGAAAGTTTAATTATTTAGCCTTTAGTTGTTTCAAAGAATTTTTTTTGTAATTTTTTTAATGTGTAAATGAAGATGGCACAAGCCAGATGATTTAATGAGCCAACCTGCACCACAGCCAGGACTTTATGGCCTCGCCTAGACGTCAACAGCACCAAAAATCTGTTGAAATTCCCCAAAACGCAATTGTGCAATCTTGTGGCCACAATCACAGGACACTGCACCTTCGGTACCCATGCCAGACGCATGGGTCTACCATATAATGAATAGTGCTCCAGCTGTAATGACGAGGAAAAAGAAGAAAGCATCGCACACCTTCTATGCCTCTGCCCAGCTATGGAGGATCACCACCTTCGGTTTCTAGGCAGAAGATCCTTCAGTACCCTCTCCGAGCAGGAGAGTGGAGCAGTGGATGGTTCGCCCAATAGCGGGCTTGACATCTTGCCCGTTTCGCTGCAAGTTTCACCCTTTGCTTCGACTTTTCCCACCTGTTTTCTCTGTTTTTCTCTGCCCCTCTTTTACCTACTCTTATCTAGACTCCCTTTTTCTAATATTATCCTTCACTACAGGCAACACAATGGGACCACTTCAGGACCCAAGTGAGCTGGAATCTAATCTTCCTCTTACCAGCAGCCAGCTAACCTAACCTGACCTAACCTACTATCTAAAGGTTTACAATCTTATGATTAGAGTTGTAGTATGACTTTTCCAAGTCTAGTAATTAAACATGAATGTTTTTTTTTTGGCACAAACCTGTAACCCAACTAAAAACTTTGTGTATGCAGTTCTAGAAGGCACCGGATATCAACCATTTATATTTTTTATTGGCTTTTAGCCTTAACTTTATCCACTAGCTTCTTATTTTAATTTCAGAAAGATCACTTTATGTTAATGTAGTATATCTATAAAAAGCTACATTTTTCGCAATTTTTTTCGTTTTCAAACTGCATAAAAAGTACTACTTCATATTTGGAAATTTTGATGTCATCAGACAGCTGGAATGACCGGAATGTTTATTTACAACATGTATTTGTTTTATAAAACTTACGTCTTTTGGGACTCGAGCTAAGGAACTGCGGTTTCGTAGACAGTCACTAGTGATGTTACGAATACTCGTATTCTTATTCGATTATTCGACCATTCGCCAGTTTTAAGATATTCGTATTCGCCAAATTCAAGCGAATATTTCTCGAATAATTTGCACATACATTTTCCCAAATATAAAAAAAAAATCATACAAAAAGTTTAAAAAATTACATAAAATATACAAAAATATATTAATTTATAATAATTTTTATTTAAAGAAAGAAAGCCCTTTATCTTTCAAGCAAGATAATAATCTTCTTAAAAAACAAACGAACATTTTATTTCGTAACTAACATTTAAAAGTTAAAGTGTTATATGTAAATTCATATTTATTTATTTATTTGTTTATTTGTCTATGGAGAATATCCTTACAGACATATTAAAAGAAAATAAAATATAATGATGCTAATACAACAATATTAAATTTAACAAAGAGTTGATACACAATTATATATATACATTAACATGCTATTTGTTTAGAAAAATGATAATTAAATTTTTTATAACATTGATATTTGAAGAATCTATAAAATTGATTAAAATTATTGCACATCCTTCTAAGCGGGTCAGCATCAGGATAGTTAGCTCTGAGAAATGTGACAGATAGTGGTATAAAGTAACGTGATGGTCGCTGGGGTATATTAAAAGAAATTTCATTTATTAGAAATCCACAGCATAAGTCTCCTCTAATAAGATTCGTAATAAATGACACGTTCAGCATTGTTCTACGGCTGTTTAGAGTGGGCAGCTTGATAAGAGCAAGTCTAGCTGATTATGATGGTAAGTTGAGAGGGTTAAAACGTAGTCCACGCAGACAAAACAACAGAAACTGCTTTTGAACTGACTCAATCGCATTTGAATGAATTTGATAGATAGGATCCCATATTATCGAGTCATATTCCAAAATTGGGCATACAAGTGAAGTATATAACGTTTTAGTTATGTATGGATCGTTAATCTTGCTTATTTATATATTATGATCGTTAAACTCTTTTGTCCAGCGTTTTAAATAGCCTAGTGTAGCTCGAGCTTTATTAATTGCACTTGTTATGTGCGGAATAAAATTCCATTTCCGATCAAATAAAACGCCCAGATCAATAAAATTAGTCACAATATCTACTTGATAACTACCTAAGAAATAATTTATAACAGTTGAATTATTTCTAGAAAATCGCATTAATTTGCATTTCTTTAAATTTAACTCCATTAAATTTACACTGCAGCATTCACAAAATGAATTCAAGTCCATTTGAAGCCGCTGTTGATTCAAAAGCTGTTTATGGGTTATGAAAATCTTTACATCATCCGCATACATTAAGATATTTGAAAATTTTATAATATGCGGCAGGTCATTAAGGTACAAAGAGAATAGCAGTGGGCAGTGTATGAAACAAACAGTTTATGTCCTGTTTGATAAATATGATTGAATTCACTTGATAGCAGGTTCTGTAAACCCCAAAAAACATAATTATAATGTTAACTTAGTAATTAATTCTCAGTTGAGGAATGTTGGACTTCAAAAATGGAAGAACTAAAATTTAATATGTGAAATTCCACCGACACAGGTGGCTGTGCCGTCTGCGAAAATATGTTCTCCCAAACAGCATGGTATTACTAATTATAAGTGTAAAGAGAGAAAGAAAAACGAAGTTTCAAAGTATGTAAGTAAAATAATTTTAAAATGTTTAGTAGTGGTCTTCAAATTCGGCATCACACTGTAATATTAATTATATATATACCTAAAGTAGAGTGACAATTTTTTCAATTTATTGTTACAGACATCAGTATATGTTTACCATTTATGTTTGAAAAGTTCCAAAACTCATTTACTAAAACATAAATTCGCAAATACATTTTGCGAATTACAAAGCATTTTATGCATATAGATTTTCTAACCCACAACAAATAAAT
The DNA here is from genome assembly GCA_947311025.1 of Lypha dubia. Classification (NCBI taxonomy): domain Eukaryota; kingdom Metazoa; phylum Arthropoda; class Insecta; order Diptera; family Tachinidae; genus Lypha; species Lypha dubia. The sequence continues at coordinate 108,764,223 of OX371261.1, read as the reverse complement.
AATATATATTTGTTCTATAAAAACAAAGATCAGTTAAATAGTAGTTTAATTTAAATAAAGTAGTGAGCTAAGAAAATGAATGTTGTATAATAAATGGCAGGAAATTGTTCGGTGGGTTTTTTTTGTTTTTTTTTTTGTTGGAGTCAAAAATTAAGTTACATGAAATTGTCATCGAATAAAGCAGGTTTAATCTAAGTACGAGATACAAAATAGAATTAAGAAATTATTTATAAATTAATATAATTGTGTTAATAAGAGGATAATCATAGTTTTTTAATTTTTGTGTAAATTCGGGGGTTTAAACCTTCTACGTTTTTCAACCTCTATTAATACGAAGCAAATACTATGATAATTTACTTTGAAATATATATGTTTATTCGCTTGTGCTAAATAAGTATATACTGGCCTACATCTTGTTCATATATAAATAAAAAAAATCTTGTGCTGGAATATATGTATGTGCATTGCTGTTGTCTCAGTTTGTGTATGCCAAGTTTTACAGCCTTCATCATATTTATATTTAAAATATTTTTTTAAAATTCAGTAGCCAACTATATGTAGAAAAATGTGTGTGTGTGTATGTCTAACTCTTTCTATGTGTGTGCAGTAAACACAGCCATATAAACTTTTTGCATTAATATTAATTTTGTTGTCATAAATCCAATGAAACGTGCCAGTCTGACAGTTGTAACTACCATATGACGTTAACTTTTTCTCTCTTTTATTCACGCAAATCCACTTGCATTTTTGTGCTTAAACATACGTAAATATTAGGGTATCCATTTATTTTACATTAAATTTTGTTCTATTAACCATTAAATCTTTTTTTAGGTTTTTAATTTTACTCCATTACAAGACAAGACCTAAAAATTTCCAATAAAACAAAAGTTGTATTCTTGTGGTAATAAAAAAATTCATGCCTGCATTTGCAGAACTTTATATTATATACAATACACTTTCTTTAAACTCTTTTTAAAATAGAGAACCCTTACGTAAGTACAAATCTGTTTAGGTATGTTTATATAATAGTCTGCTTTTTATATGACTTGGCTTAGAGTTCTCATGTACACACACTCACACACCCAAACAAAATGCTAATAGAGAGGGAAACGAAAGTTTGAAATATAACTGTGGTGGCTGGGAAAACAATTTTGCATATGCTATAAAAACTATAATATAATATTGGTCGATTTGTTAATATTTGGGTCAGAATTAAAATAAATGTTAGTTATAGTAAATATAGTTACGTTTTATTTTTTTTCCTATTGCAAAACAGTAAGACAAACATTATCCAAAAACAAGTAAAATTATGTGATATAGACCATAGAGTGTCATATTTGAATAAATTATTAGATATCGAAATAAAATAAGTGACTTTAAAACAAACTTATATTAATAAAAGTTATTTAAATCGAAAACGAAAAGCAAAAGTTATTTTAATTCGCCTAAGTGTATGCTTCACTGGATATAAAATATTTATAAATCTTCTGAAGCAAATAATAATATTTATCTCGGGCCAACCAAAACGTGACAGTGCGCCATTATTAGTGTGAGAATTTATTTGAAAAATAAAAAAAAAAAAACACATTATTTCTTTTTTGGCCATAGAACCAATCAATAAATCACTGCAGCAATCAAATATTTGCAAGCATGTTTTTTTTTCGTTCAAAATGTCATACTGTTTTACTTTCACAAAATCAAAAAAAAAATATAATAAAACATCTGTTTTAAAAAACTTTTTGAATTTTGTTTGGTCACAAGGTCAGGCCAGAAATATTTGCAAAGCCAAACCACTTACGTTATTGAATTTAATTATTTTAAAATGTGGTTTTTGGTTAAATTCTATGCTTAGCTAAACATGTTGGCCGCCTATAGTTATATAAAGCAATTTAATCTAAATAATAAAAAAAACATAGAGAATTTTTAGGTGCTGTATTGGTTTTAATATATTCACAAAATTGTTATTAAAGTTATATGTATGTATGAATTTATGTATGTATATGTAAATGCGATTCTCGTTTTGTGTTTATGATGCTTTTTTTATATTAAGTGCATTAAAAGTTCTAGCAATTTAAAAAAGACATTATAATGACGTTATAAAAAAGAGATATTGACCTTAATGACTATTTTAAATAATCACGAAAATATATCGAATTATTAATCATTTGTATAATCAAACATAATTATTCAATTATGAATATCTAAAAACTTTAAGTAGCGTGATCACAACGTATCCGAAAGTAGATTAAGGCTACAGAGAAAGATTAAATATTTCTTTCTTTAGCACTCAATATATTTTTTAAAATATTTTTGGATTTCTCGCTATCAAATATTGCCGTTAATGGTTTCTATTTATTATATATTTTATTAAAGTAGCACAAATATATTGTTCCCACCCTCGCCAATATTAAAAAAAAACTTTGCTGAGACTTTGGCCATTATTTTTATTTCATACATCTTTTGATCTCCTTAGAAGTTTACTTCAGCTCATAATTATCACTGTTAATCAGTAACAAAACTTTTGTTAAAAAAAAAAAAAAAAAAAAATAGCAACCAAGATGTCATCTACAAGCATTTCCTACAAGAAAAACATAACTTTTAAATTTCTAACTTTTAACCTGACATTGTACTTTTAATTATCCATTCAAATAAAAGGTTTTACAATAAGAGTGATATGATTTCTTAAAAAAAAACATAAACAATTATAAGGAAATACAAAAGTTTTTTATTTAATGTAAAGTACAATCTACACAAAAACATAAATGTGAAAATAAGGCCAAGTTCGTATCCAAAAAGTTTCGGCCGTAAAAAGTACTGAGATCCAAATAAGGACCAAGTTCTTGATAGGTACAATTCCATCCATCAAATTTAACCTGTGAGGTCACCTCTGTGGTGAGACCTTATGTTTCAAGTTTCATTATATTATGATCAGGGGGAGCAAAGTTATGAGGGGGTAAACACAGCTCGAATGGTTTCGTGTAAATATACACACTGTGTGGCCGAACTTGGCTTGGCGCACTACCGTGCGCCCAGATCGATACAATTTACTTCTAAATAAAACATCATTCAAATGGCCTTCACGACTTCTTATGCAGAAACGAATTAGATGAACCCAATTTTCGAGTACTTTTTCCAATAAATCAAGTCGTATGTCATAAATGGCACGTTCAATATTGACTTGTAAAACTTGGAGAGAGTCTGGTTTATTTCGAAAGACCAATGACTTCAAAAAACCCCACAAGAAATAGTCTAATGGTGTTAAATCACAATCTCTTGGAGGCCATTCAATATCACAATTTCTTGAAATAATTGAATCTCCGAACTTTCCTCGCAATAATTCAATTGTTGCATTTGCTGTGTGGCACGTAGCCCCATCTTGTTGAAACCAAATGTTGCCAAGATCAACAATTTCGGCCATAAAAAGTTGGTTATCATCGATCTATACCGCTCTCCATTGACAGTAACGGTGTTAGCAGCTTGGAATCGACAAATTACGGTCTTCAGCAACATTTGCCTAAACGGCAGCATAATTTATCGTTATTATTTTTTAAATTAGGCACAGCGTGCACAACTATGGGTCTGCAGCGCTATATTTTAGGCGATCAAATGGTATCACGTTTTTCTAATATTATCAGGCCATGCGATTATAGGATCTACACAATTTTCTCTTGAGCAACCTAAAACGTAAGAAAGGAAGTTTAGGAGAAATTATTTTATTTTGTATAATGACTTGTCCTTGTAGAAGAAAAAATTCCCAAGCTTTTTTAAATCACACATATTAGACAAAAAACCATACATACATGTGTTTTTTTCCAATTGGTTTTGAACAAAAGTAGTAACAACAGTACGACCTTTGCTTATATGTGTTTTGTGATAGTTTTTCTATGAACATTGAAAAAAATTATTTACATCTAGAATACGTTCGATTTTATCGGCCGTTAGGTACACTAGTTTTTGTTAAATATTATATATAATTTTTTTTTATTTTCTCATTTTAATATAAAATTTATTTTTGTTCAGTCTTGGTATGGAACATAATAGCCGTATTCACAATCTTGTGCATTTGATATTGCAAATTTATGCAATTGCAAATTTATTCTATCGATTGTGAATGATATATTTGGGTTAGGTTGCAATGCTTGATACAAAACTCAAAATTCACAGCTGACTGATAAATAAAAAATTTTTTTCCACTGAAGTTTTGGCCTAAAAATACATATCAGAAATTACTCAAGTATCAAAACATTCAAATAATTCTAATTTTTATTATAAAAATAAGGATTAATTTGTTTGTTAGTCAGGATTTTAAATAATATGTAAATTTAAATAATTGAATAATTTGATTTGAGATGTTTTGCGTTTTGCTAATTTTTGCTTTTTGTTATTAAAATTTTTTATTTCAATAATTAAGTTATGCACTTTTTTTATTTCATTAATTTTTGTTTGTCTGGTTAATTTCCTTATGCTTGAAATATTTTTGTGTTATAATTTTGAATAAAATTATTAATATTTGAATAAGCAAAATCGGCTTAGCTCACTGCGTATCAGCTGTCGTTTTGCAATTAAGTGTTGCATAAATAGAGTAAATATATGCTATTGGTTTTTGGTGTTGCTTATTTGCAAAGATATAGCGTGTGCATTTCTCTGTATTTTGTTAGTGTAGAGTAAAAATATCCTACACCATTTTGCAAATGCAATGATGCAAGCCCATTTGCAAAAGATTGTGAATAGGGCTAATGTCAATGTTTGTGAAACATCGCCTTAGACAAGTCAGCCGTATTCGAAGAACCTATAAAAGAAAAGAAGGAATTATTTTATTATTCTTTTTTGTTTATATCTGGTATTGAATAGATGCTGCTTAAGAAATGTCTAATAGATTTAAATTTATAATTAGAACGAAAGGCGACTTTATACAAGGTAGTCTCGAGAGCACATTTCATTATATTCGCCCACTTTTACCTTTTGTATTTTTCATCTTGCTCAGATGTCAAAATTAATTTTTCAATACACATCTTTGAGATCCGTGGGAGGCATTTTTAAGCCAAATTTGGGTGAGACCACCTTGTAGGAATTCGCCTTGACTGCATATTTATGTAGTTATTGCACTGTGAGTGGATTTTTTGCTTAAAAAATCTAGTTTATAATAATTTTTTAATACACCAGAACTATGTTTCTACAGCTTGTTAGCCATTAAAAGTAAATGGCATGTTTTAGAGTGCTAAAGTATATAAAATTGCATAAACATATTTTTGGCATAACAACTACCAGTTCTTTCACTCTGTAGTACATAGTATTTTTGCATATAAATATTTTTAGCTCATATACCATTATGAAAAAATTTAATTTTCTTTTTCAAACTCTAGCTGTTCCATATACATGATTTAGAAAGTTATAAAAACATACAACTTAATACAACTGCAGTTTATTTTTTTGCTTGTTATTTTAGTAAAATAGTTTGATTTTTTAAGTTTCTTTACTTTATCCTTTTTCGTCTAAGTATTAGTATGAAAAATAAAATGATGCACAGACTATTCCAAATACAAAATGAAAAGTAAATGCAGAAAAATATGCAAATACTTATTTTCACACATGTATTTATTCTGTTATTTTTGGAAATTTGTTGTATACATCCTTCCATCAAGTCGTTAGAATGCGGGTACGAAAATAACAAGCAAATAACATGCTAAGAACATCTAGTAAACTATATACACATACATATATACATATGCAGTTTATAAACGTTGTTGTGCCTGCTTACATAAGTGATAAAAATAGTATACATAATAGGTTCAACAAAAAAAAATATTCAAAAATAACAAAACAATCTGCAATTTCATAAGGATAAAGGTAAAAGGAACGAAGTTCTAAGGCACAACAACAACCGAAAGTAAAGTAAATCTAATCCTAGAGCATAAGTAAAAGTCGATCATAAAATACAGTAAGAAAATTTTCGATGATTTTTGATTCTTAGAAATTGATAATCGAAGTGTATTTAATCCTCGTGTCCGATTAGAAAATAAGGAAAAGCAAAAATTGCAACGGCAGCAATGAAATATCTAATGGTTAAGTTATTAAGAGTGGTTAAAGTCCAAATTTAATTCTTGACGCAGCGGCTTCTTTAAGTTGACATTCCAAAATAATATTAATAAAAAAACCTAATACAAATGAGCAGTTGAATTTATGAAAATGGAATCCCAATTGTTCCGAAAAACAGTTTAAATTATTGATGGATTCCAGTTAAAAAATTTAATATATATATATTTTTTCAAATGTAAATATTTTTAAAAGTATCGAATTATTTTATATTCTATGTTTGTATGTAAAGGGTGTTTTTTTGATAGTGTCACAACTTTGAATTGGCAACACTGCTTTATTTGAGCACCCATTTAACAGCTGATACTTGCTTTTTATTAAGATTGCTTTGAAATTTCATTATCAATCGACTTACACCAGAGCAACGCGTGCAACGCGTGCAACGCGTGCAAATTGTTGGAATTTTTAATCAAAATAATGTTTCTATTCGTGAAACTCATCGTGCACTTCTTCCATTGCATGGCGTACATAATCGTCTTTCAGAGCGGTTAATTAGAAGAACACAAAGAACGTGTGATTTAACCCCATTAGATTATTTTCTTTGGGGTTATGTTAAGTCACTTGTCTACGTCGTTAAACCATAAACAATCGAAGAGTTATCGGCGAAATACGGCCGCAAATGCTGCGAAAATGTGTTGAAATTTGGTGTTCCAGATTGCGCCTTCAACGCACCACATGTATCTAGGGTTTACTGTATTGTTTTCGAAATCTTTCTACATTGTATGAGATTAAGAAAACAGCAAAGCAATTATCACCGAAACAATAGATAACAGATATTCCGAAATTTTCTTAGCTATTATCTGCATAAAACCGATTTAGCATTCAGACCAAAAATTATTTTCTTCCTTTGTGATATTAAACTATTTTTGAGCTCCTGAAAATACATTCACTCATGGTTAAGTATGCATGTATTTGTGCATTTTTATTAAGATACAATAAATGGGATTGCGGGATTATTTCAAAAATTAAAAGTCTTTATAACACAGCATTTGTCAGGACAAATTGGCTTCTTTGCTTGCATTCAACTTAAAAAGCAGTATTTTTAAGAAATAATTTTTCTTTTCGTTTACTAACAGTGAAATTTATAACATTTTCATTAATTCATATCTTCATCATTAAAGTTAAGATATTCAGTTTTCAAACAAACAGTGTTTTTTCTTAAAAGATACTCGTATGTCAGGTTTCATTATCTTTTTTTTTTTTCAATGGAGAACTTTATGTACTTTAGCACGTGTATGAGTATCTTACCTATACGAAGATAATGAGATACATATACATACATATAAGCTCTACTAATGCTGGCATTTTTTAGTTACTTCTAGCATCTTTTTTCACAAAAGTATACTGGAGTACGGATTTCTCTTTTTTTTTGTGAATTTTCATGAAAAAATTTGATATTTTCGTTGTTTTCTATTTTACAAAACAACTGCATGCAATTTTGTACTAAAGTACACAATTCGGTGTCTTTTTTACTTGTGCATTTGTATGTCAGCACATACACTTTAGTTCTGTTTGTAGATATTTTCATGAATACTAAAACTTTGCTTAGAGTAATTTGTATAGAATTACTTTCAAACATTTTTGGGTTACTGTAATAATGGAAAAGGACTCAACAGAACAACATGAGACTTACTACAACTGTTCACAATGAATGCTCCGAATGAAAATTCAAGATATTTAAATTTTAAATTAAGTAAAAAAAAAATAATATTCAAATTATTTCATAAATAACTGAAGCAAGTTAGTAAAAATATTTTTGAATACATTTTTATTCTTGACTAAAAAATATTTAATTATTATAGAAATTTTTATTAATGCAGAAATTCAATTTACTTTTCAAACAGGTTATGCAGTAACCAGTTTAATATTAAGTTTTTAATATTCCTTTTTTTTATTAAAAGTTTTTACAGAAAGTTTTGGAATAAGCAGATATATTTGATTTATTAAAGTACATACTTTCATTTAGCATCCTTTTTTCGTAAATGAATATGTATTTGTGGTAAATGTTGCAGTTTCTTTTTTAATAAAAGAAAAATAATGAAATAACGCCAAAAATACCTATGCACACATACATGGGACACATCAAAAAGAAAATATATATAAAATATCGTTCAAAGCGGACAAAAATAATGAAAATAAAACCAAAAAATATTAAATAAAATTAGGCTAAAATGGTTTTAGGTTGGGATTTCTTATATTATAAGTGTTTTTTTTTTTAAATAATGTACTCCGTGAGCAAATTGGACACAATACTCATAATGGGCGACTCTAACTTACCAGTTTATAGTGATCAATAGAAAAGAAATAAACGTACGGATACTCATGGTGTGGGTACAATAAATGAGAACGATGGCATTTTTAAGGACATGTGCATGATTAACAATCTTTTTACTGGTGGAGCAATTTTCACCAATTAGAAATTTCTTATGATTATTTTCACATTTCCTAAACATCGTACAGTAAAATACATAAACCATGTGGCCACTAGCAGGACTTTGAGCAGCTCACTCGTGATTTTTTGCAATAAACGAGCAGAATATTCTTTAGAGATCACATCCTCCTCATAAGAAGCATAAACTGAAAGTTTTTGTAGTAAAAAAGAAAACAAGTCACGAATACATACATACATGCGAGCAATGAAACAGCCAATGGAAACTAAACAACACATTTTAGCTGAATGAAAAAAGGATAATAATCTATGATAAAACACATCTTGAGAAATATGATTTCCAAAGAGAATATACTTAACATAAGGACACGAAACGCAGAGACAATCAGAAAAGCTGGATAATAAAGCTCAAGCTGCCAATAAAATAAACAGATGGCGAGCCTTGTATGGGGAAAAAACAACTAGGAAAAAAATTACACATAAATCACTAAATGCCGGAAATAGGGAACTGGTAACCTCAACTAAATATCGGGGAATACCATAACTCCTATTTATTATAAGTCTGATCACCGTTGTAGAACACATAGATTGAATACTTTCGCTCTTACTGTTTAAAATTGTTTTGGGGATAGCAATGAAAAATATAACAAGTAACAAGAGGAGTGTAACCTTGGGGCTTGGGAATTGCATCTCTCATTTAATTTAAGCTGACGACGCGCCCACTCCGGCATGGTTGGACTCTTAAAAAATAGTGGACAAGACACTGTAAAAGCATGACTCAGAATTAACTCCTTAAAAGACCAAGGCAATGAGGATAAATTCGACAATGTGTCAAAACCTTCCACATTCAGCAGTCAAACTACACGAAGTAATCAAGTTTTGATGCCGTGGAAACCTTAACACTTTAAACGAAGGTTTCTCAAGGGATGTGGAGAGTCACACCATGAAAACTATGTAAGTATTTGGTAATTTTTAGAAGTGTTGGAAACTTCTCTCCATCTCCACTCGCAAAAAAGTCGGTATTTTCAATTGCCGTTTCAAATCACAACCGTGCCAGCATGACATCCAGGTAATTTTAAACGAATACTCAGCAAGGATACCATGAATCTCAACATCGTTTCAAACACCGAACTCTCTGGGCATACACCAACCAATTTTCTATTAGCCAACAAATATAGAAAACTAAAAGGTAATGAATTTGCTATATTATAAAACGCGCAACAGTAATCGTCTGGAAGCCCACAAAGCAGCATTATGAGGTGCCTAATCTCTCACATCTAGAGAAGACAATTTTATGCCGAGGTTTCAACAGCAAGCAAATACTAGAATAAAATAAACATCTAGCATCAAATAGGAATAATCTTAAGTTATTTCTAGAGTTGCTACGATTTTCATAAAAGTCGAAGAAATTTATATAAGTGAGTAAATAGATAGTCATAATATTGTTTCTTGGAGGTTCTTTAAATGCTAGTTTTAACAAAAGTAGCTAGATGTCTTCCAAGATAAGGTACTAAGTCACCATTTTCAGACTTGGGATCTCAATTTTGTAGGATAAAATTGTACTTTTTGTAAAGGATGAAAAAATTTACTAATATATGGGCAAATCCCAAAACCAGTCCACCAACCAACATTTTTTGAAATTTATCCAACTTATTTTTATGTTTTTTTTTTTTTATGGAATATTAGACTAGATATATAATTTTATAAATAAATAAATAAATATAAATTAAATTATAAATTAATATATATAATTTGTTAAAATAAATACAAATCTGTTGATTTATATGCTACTAGGAAAAATGTAGCGTGCGTCACAAAGGATACACGTCTTTTGATAAAAAAACGACAAATTTTTTTGGCTGCAAATAAGTTACTTAAGAATTCTATTATATTCATCTTACTTTTAGAATTTGTATGCTTTATTATGCAAAATTCGCTAAAAATTATAAAAACACACTTCAAGTTTCAAAGTTACTTCCGTTTTTCGTAGCGTGCATCACGTGAATTTGTGATCAATTATTTCGCAACACATACCTGCTAAAAAATTATGTTTGATGCCATTCGAAAGTACACTTATATCCCACTAAAAACCATGTATAAGTTGAGGGTACCTCTTTTGAAAGACCAAAAATTTTGTATATATTAATGTGAAAATGCGTACGAATGTAGCTTTCGTCACGCAGAATGTGCACTTATATATTTTTGTCTCATCACAAAATCTAGATGTATGATCGTAAAACTTTGTTATAAAAGGTTTTCCAATAGGGATGATATGATTTTGAAGTTACGTTTCGGCCATTTGTAATATGTCATCATCTGTCATTTGTTTTTCATTGTATTCAGTAGTGTTTACAATTTCATCATGAAGAGACAGACGCAAGAACAATGTTTATAAATTACTCAGTTTAATTATCAAAATAATCATTCTCCAATTGCAACTTTTCGTGCGCTTTTGCCATTTAATGGTCGTAATAATCGTCCAAGTATGCTCGCTATTCGTCGAATTGTTGAAAATTTTGAGCTTACATTTTCTTTACATAATGTTCAATTGCCAATAAGAAAAAGAACCGCTGGAAGTAATGCAAATATTGCTGCCGTTCAGGCAAATGTTGCTGAAGACCGAAATTTGTTGATTCCAAGACGATCTCAGCAATTGGGACTGTCTCAAACCACAACCGGGCGGATTTTGAGAAAGGATTTGGGTTTGCATCCGTATAAAATTGTTCTCACATAAGAACTGAAGCCATTGAACTACCTTAAACGTCGTGAACTTGCTGATTTTGCCCCATTAGAGCGGTAAAAATCGGTGATTAACAACTTCTTATGGCCGAAATTGGCAAAAGTTGATCTTGACAACATTTGGTTCCAACAAGACGTGCCACACACACGTAAAGAAAACACATGGTTGATGGAATCATAAACGCAAACTATCATTTCATGTTCAGATTAATGATTGCAGCTACTATGTATTGCATTTGTCATCTAAGGAACCTAATATGTTCTTCATAAATCTCCCCCATAACAATACCATTGTATGAACATAGTATGCTCACCAAATGCTGAGAAATTTGAGCGCATTATAGTAACTATGAAAATGTTTTTTATTCCTGGTTTATGTAAACAATTTGATATGTTAAATTAAATTAAATCAAATTATATTTTTGATAAATTTTTATTTGAAAATATTTATCGAATAAACTTTTGTGGACAAATTAAATTTAATAAAATTTAAAATAATTAACTTCTTTATCGGCATATTTATGTATGTAAAATCCAATTGCCATCTCTTGCAGTTCCGTAGTATTTTTTCGTCATGCTGCAAAGAAACATATATTCGTATATTTAATTCACTCCATATACTAGTATATACTCGTATATGTAACTTAAACCACTGATGTTGAAGATTTTAGGTGCACTTTTATTTTGTTGTAAAATTAATTAGCTTTCATCATAAAATTATAATTTTAACTTTAATTTTCCACTTCACATCTCCTTGTCTTATTAAATTCTATGAACGACTGAAGTTAAACACGATTGACAGCTATTTCGTTTCTTTTAAGAACACAAACAATGAATGGTCACAATAAACTTTAATTTTAAATAAACTTTTATTATTCTCATTTGCAAAAGATACTATTTTAGCAGCGAAAATAATTTTATTGATACATTAAATTTTTATGGGACGAAACACAGAATGATTATTTTATTGTCGCCTCAAATATTTTAATAATTGAAGAATGTTTAATGCAACCATATTTTGCTCCAATGAATAATTATTTTGTTGTGGCAGATATACTTTGTTGACATGAACATTTTGCAATCATGTCTTTTCTCTGCGTGCAGCAAATGCAACAATTGAATTATTGTGAGAAAAATTTTGAGATTCAATTATTTAAAGAAATTGTGATATTGAATAGCCTCCAAGAAGTTGTGATTTACCACCATTAGACAATTTCTTGTGGGGTTTTTTGAAGTCTTTCGATATAAACCAGACTATCTTCAAGCTTTACATGTCAATATTGAACGTGCCATTCATGACATACGACTTGATTTAGTGGAAAAAGTGCTCGAAAATTGGCTTCATCGAATTCGTTCCTGCAGAAGAAATCGTGGAGGCCAAGTAAATGACGTTTTATATAAAACTTAATTGTATCGATTGTTCTTCACATTCAATAAAAAAAACTTTCGAGTTTCCTTAACAATAGTGTGTTTTTTTTTAGAAATCATATCACTTTTATTTGAAAACCTTTTAGTATCGGTTATCCTTTAAAAACAGGATCGTGTACATTCCTATGAATCACTCTTTCTCTCTTTTACTCATTCATGCTATTTGCAAGATAAAATAATTTATTGCTTAAAAATAAAGAAAAAAACAAGTTTATGGTTATCTTTGCACATTGTTTCTTTAAAAAAGAAAATATTTACCAACTATACATTGAAATAGTTCCAATAGTAATTAAGTGTAGGCGTAATAAAATTATAAAAGACTAGCGTTTTACTGCGGCTTCGCTCGCATTGAAGCCATACTATAGTAAATTGGATTGGATATTGACGTGACTGTCGGTTATACAGAACTCAGGATTGGAGCTTCATAACATTGACAAACAATTTTTTTTTATCTTTCGTAAGAAATAAAATTTTTTTTAATAAAAAGTATCCTATGTTACGTACTTCTAATAGCTTCAAGAATATTGCTCTGTACAATCAATAATGAAACATCAATAAGTTAAATTACAAAGTAAACTACTTTGAAGTAGGAAATTTCGGACAAATTAATAACTATTTCAACATGTTAGATTTCTATAAAAAATATTTTTACAAAAGTTCTTGAATTTCTGTTAAAAAATTGATTATATTGTTAAAATATTTTATTTTTCGAATTCTTCATAAGTGGTAAAAATGAACTAATAAACACTGTTGAAAGCTGTAGTGGCCTTGATATTGGTGTACTGATGCATTCCTTCAGTCTGATTGGACATTCTAATGTTCAATCAACTGAACTTCAGCTTAAGTTAATTTTTCGAAAATATGCAACAACGTTTGACTAAATTTAAGGGATGAAATATTTTTTAATATATATTCTTTGATATATTTAAATTTGTATGCCAATAGAATGTTCAGGGAGGCCACTTGGGGAAAGAACATTTTATCAAATTAATTTCCATGTATATTTTTTTTTGTTAAATTGAGACATCCCATTTTGCACAGAAAATATTTCACGAAATAATTCATCAAGTATATGTTAGTCTTTAGCATAATTTTTGACCTCACATAACTTTAAAATATTTCGTAAGTCTGGTAGTCAACAAAAGCATTTCATCATCAACATCATATAAATAATCACATGATGAAAGATCTTTAACGGCTGACACGAATATAAGATGAAGAAAAAACCAAAAATAAAATTTCTTTGTTGACTTGACATGATGTGCACTTGTGCATCGCCACAATGAAATGCAATGTACGATGCTGTGCAATTTAACAAAGATATGTACGTGAAGATAAAAAGCAAACAAATAGAAAAAAGTGGTAGAAACATTTATGAGTGATTGTACAAAAGCAACTGTTTCGAGGAAATATTATAAAAAAGGTGAGGTTGGCAAACAGCAGCAGCACGACAAATGAATTGAGTTGTAATGATTTCTTTTTTTTCTATTTTTTTTTTTTTTTTCTATTGTTATTTAAACATTAAAATACTATTTGTATATTTTTATCAAATAGAAAATAAGTGAAACTTATTTTTAACTAAACACAAAACTCTTGTATGGATACAAAGAAGTGTTGGTTTTCTTCGTAGTTTTCAGACTACTGCAGTTGCATGTTTACCTTTCAATTATATAAGCAACTAAAAACAGTACACGTTGATCATGATGCTGTCTTCAATGATCATCAGTATCTATCAGTATAAACATCATAATCAGCTTTGCATATTTGTTTACTGTCTGCGTTTATTTTGCCTGGTTTAAAGGTGCTAAAGGTTTGTAGTGATATTAACATATTTGATGAATTAACAACTGACTGAATGACTGAATGACTGAATGACTGGTGGATTTAACTAAATACTTGTCAGTCTGCCTATCAAGCGTCATTGTTTGCAATAGGCCATGTCGGCGCATTGCTTATGATACTGTCATTTGCTATTTAAGCATCCGCATCTTTAAAATTTACTGCCTCGTAACACTTGACATCATATTTAGTGATGAAATTTCTTGACGTATTAATTTTTTTTTTCAGTTTATTTGATCATTTGTTGTTTGGTCAATTACCGGTAGAAATTTTTTTTGTGTACTTTGGTTTTTTGCTAATATATGGGTTACACTAATTACAAGAAATATGATACTGTAAAATTAAGGAGTGGAACTTCTATAGTTCTATAGTCAAAAATTATTTATGTGAAAATTTTGTCTAAAATTTTTTAAAGTCAATCTAACTATCAGTGATTACGATGAATGTGCTGTGTTAGCAAAAAAAAGATCTTTTATTTTCATGCAAAAAGTATGTTTCTATTATGAAGAATGTTTAAATAAAATAAGTAAGAGTGCTATGTTCGGCTGCGCCGAATCTTATATACACTTCACCAATGGATAAATATGTGATTCACTGAATAGAATACAGGCTGTTAAAAAAGACGTGTGGCACTCGGGGACTGCCGCGGTAAAGCTATTGCATTGAATTTTTTCAACTAATGCAATTTCAATTACAGCTTTCTAGCTATGCTGGAAGTGCCCCATATAAAGAAGGGGCACTCTAGTCCCCCAGGTAAAAAGTGCCTTACCTGTATCCTATGTCCGTTTCCTGGTTCTAAGCTACCTGCCCACCAATTTTCAGCCAAATCAGTTCAGCCGTTCTTGAGTTATAAATAGTATAACTAACACGACTTTCTTTTATATACATATATAAAAAACCCAGAAATCCCGGGAAATTTCCCGGGATAGGTGGCAAAACTAGACGGAAATTCCCAAAAACTAGGACAAACATCACTTCAAAATCCCAGAAATCCCGATAAATTTCCCGGGAAAAGTGGCAGCACTGGAAATTTAAAAAATTGCCAAAGCGGCAACACTGTATAGTCATACATAGACTATACAAAATAGAAGTTTTCACTTCAAAAAACAAAAGACTTAAGAAACAAACTTAGTGTCAACATTATTTGTTTCATAAACAAATTCCAAGTTTTTTCGTCTCATAAACAAAAGACTTGGTTGGTTGGTTGGTTTACGTGGCTGCCTGCTACGCGCAAGCATTCAAGTAGAATCAATGAGATTCCGTTTTGACAGACCACTCCACTCGTCAGTGTCAACCTGATTTAGGTCCGAATCCAGGCCTCAGATTCGGAGTAAGATTCTAGATCCATCCCGTCGAATTAAGGTATCTAATGAGGTCACCTAGACTTATCCCTGATACCTCCGAGAGATCGTCTATTATGCTGTTGCCTAGAAATTTGAGTCTCGAATGGTGTAAGGCCGGGCATTCGCAAAGAAAGTGGAAGACTGTTTCCTCTTTGCTTTGATCCCGGCAACTACGGCAGAACGCATTGTAGGAAAGGCCCATCCTGTTAGCGTGTCTCCCGATAACCCAGTGCCCCGTCAATACTGCGACGAGCCTCGAGATGTCCCTACGGTTTCTGTTAGTTAGTTGTGTTGTGCTCTTAACGTTGTAGGAAGGCCACATTTTCTTAGCCACCTTGCACGTGCTCAACCTGCGCCACCTGTCTTCAACTTTCTGCCTGAAATGGTTGAGAATGAGATTTCTAATACTGCCAAACAAAAGACTTAAAATAAAACTTTTCAAAATTTCTTGATTTGAGCGCCTCAAAGCCCGCGATAGAAGCTATGCAATAGCTTAATATTTTACAATTTCCATCCATCAGTGAACAAAAAGGCGGTTTGTAAGAAAAAATACATAGAGTTCTTATTAAGGTAATATACACATAACACTAACAAGCCTCAGTAGCACGATGGTTCGTGCATTGAATTATAGTCGAAAGATACCATATACAACACTGGGGCACCTCATATATTTATAAATTTATTTCTGAAAGGTTTATATATGTATATATATTCAATTATTTTTGTATATAATTCAATATCTGAACCGGTATTTAATTTTTGCTGATATTCAAGACGAAGCATTTTAAGAAAAATCCTTACATTTCGATCCAATCGGAAAATCGATTTCACGCACAGACAGATAGACAAACGGACATGGCTCATTTAAATTCCCTATCTATAAGGATTCAAAATATGTATACTATATGGACTCCGTATAAATATTGTGGAAATTACACACGTAATGACAAACCAATAAATATCCTTATCATTTTTGGTGAAGGGTATAAAAAAACATCAAAACTTTACATTTCTGTGAGAGCATTTTGCTACATTTGTGGCTTAAATTATTTACAAATTGGTATTTTCTAAAAAATTTGGAAATTTTTTTTAAACATTATATATTATTAAATATATGAATCGTTATTGCAACGTAATCATTTCTCCAAAAATTTTAACTTGTTAAAAAGCATTTTTATTTTTCAAAATGTTACCAGTTTATGGCCAGTATTAGCATTTTAGTAGTTATAACTTCCATTACAATTATGATAAGCTTATGATATGTTTTTTAGAACACAAAAAAAATATACTATAAGATGTACTTTTTTCCTCTGCAACTTAAAGATTTCAGTTTTTAAGTAACGACTACTTTGCAATAAAAAAAAGACTATACTCTGAGTCGGCAAAAATAGATGGTAAATCCAACATTAAATAAAATAAAAAATGCAAACGGTGATTAAGACAGAAAAAAATTCATTTAATAGAAAATTTGGAATTAGTAAATACCATTTTTATGTTCATTTGATGACCAGAAAAAGTTTATTTTTTGTGGCTTTTTTTATATATTGAATCTTCAATTGAAAAGCAATAATATTCTAATCTTAAATCTAAAACTATTATTTATATCTTTAGACCATTCTAAACAAAATTTTGAATTTTTGCGTTTTTTTTTTGCTGTTTTGCGTCCCTCCTGTATGGCCAAGAGAAAGAGTATCGCCCCTTCTCAACCAAGTATGGCCTCTATAATTTAAAATATTTCGCGCAAGTTGATTTGGGTGCATTTCAAGTTTATTTGTATATTTTGTCACGTTGTTGGTTCGATAGTGGTATGTTGTGTTGGTAAACCGATTTAATGATCCCGAATTCATCCATTGCTACTCAATACTGGCTCCTGCTTGCTCTTAAGTGGCCATATAAGGCATAAAGTTTATCGGCCGAGAAGATTATCATTTTTATTGTTGTCAGCGAGAGCTTACATTCTCTAGGGGAGTATTGCAGCCGTAAAATTAAAATTAGAAATTAAAATGATTATCATTTTTGGAGCGTGGTGTTGGCCGAATTGGTTAGCACGTTAAAAAGTGAGCAAACAGTGACTAAAGCTTCGCTCACATTTATTAAATATTTGTCCAAAAAGAAAACAGATAATAATTGGAATAAGAATAAGACAAAGAACCGCTCGAAATAATGCAAATATTGCTGCCTTTCAGGCTAGTGTTGCTGAAGACCACAATTTGTTGATTCCAAGACATTCTCAACAATTGGGACTGCCTCAAACCACAACCTGGCGGATTTTGAGAAAGGATTTGGGTTTGCATCCGTATAAAATTGTTCTCACTCAAGAACTGAAGCCATTGGACCACCGTAAACGTCGTGAAGTTGCTGATTTTGCCTTGGAACAACTTGAATTTCGAGAAAAGTTTGTAGATTCGCTTATTTTAAGAAATTGTGATATTGAATGATCTCCAAGAAGTTGTGATTTAACACCATCAGACTATTTCTTGTGGGGTTATTTGAAGTCATTTGTCTTTCGAAATAAACCAGACTCTCTTCAAGCTTTACAAGTCGTGCCGTTCATGACATACGACTTGATTTAGTGGAAAAAGTGCTCGAAAATTTGGTTCATCGAATTCGTTCCTGCAGAAGATGTCGTGGAGGCCATTTGAATGACGTTTTATTAAAAACTTAATTGTATTGATTGTTCTTCACATTAAATAAAAAACTTTTTAATTTCTTAACAATAAGTGTGTTTTTCTTTTTTAAGAAATAATATCATTCTTATTTGAAAACATAGTATTTGAATTGAATATATATTAAAAGTTGGTGACGAGATATCATATTTTTCCCAGTCAAAATTCGAACAGCGTAAGGTGGGCTTACTCTTCACCGGTCCCCTGGGTGCTCACAATTTGTGTCGAGTTCTTGCAGAAATTTTTGCAGGAAAGCCGTTTTTGTTGGTCTAATAATGATTTAAGGATTTATTTTAAATTGAGGGGGAGTAGAAGTATTTTATGCAAATTAAGTTTTAATTTGCCTTCTTGATGGACAAGTAAACTAGTTTAAAAAAATTATTTTTAAATTGATAACGTTTTTTTTTAAGTGCGTTGAACCTATTTTTGGTTTTTGGCTTGCGATTATCATAATCGAAAGGATTGATAAATGCAAAATATTCATTACACATAGATTTGTCTCCTAAAATTTATTCCACATCTTAGTATTTATTGCTAACACCGTAAGGATTTTAAAAGTTAAGATAAAGATAACAAATGCTTTTCGTCCTTAAAAAGAAACAAGTAAGAAAACTGCACAGTTAAAGCTTACTTTTAAATAAAAAAAAACCTTGCAACCCCAACTGATAAAAAATGATCACTTATAACTAAAATAACCACAGTTCTATTTATGTCACCCCAACTGTTTCATACACGAGTTCATAAAAACCGCACATTTAAAACAAACATTATGACTTTATACAAGTAAACACAACTCGTACTAATATAGTGGAATAATAATTTCATATTATCATCTAGTGCATATATGTTATGTTATTGTACAAACAAGGATGTATGGGCTATATGCACACACTGTGTACACTTGCTGACACATTTATATGTGCATGTAAATGTATTTTAATTTTAAATATTAGAGTGTGGAAATGTGTAAAATAAAATATTGAGTATATTGGGGGTACACAAACATAAAATAAGGATTTAAAACCAAAGACAGGCTCAAAAGGTCTCTCTTAGTATTATTTATCATCCTAGAGATGCTGTTAGTCTAGAAATATTTCAGAAATGGCACCGTTGTTTTCTTTATCAGTGAGAGTTTCTGGGTGTGAACAATGCTGCAAAGTTTGCTCTTGACTAGATTGTAAAAGAACTTTTCAGATTGATCTCCTAATTTGCCATCAGTATAAGCAACAAACAATTATATATCACATACACTAAAAGTATTTCGATAGTATGTAATGTAGGTCACTGTAGATGGCAAAAAGAATAAAATATAACAAATAAAAATAAGGTTTTCTTAATGTTTGCCTTTGCTATTGGTTTTGCAAGGCAGGAGGGCGTTTTAAATGCAGTTTCACTTAATGGTTAATAAAAATATATGAATATATTTACGACCATTTATTCTCTGCAAACGTGTATGAGTGGTTGCGTATTGAATACATACATATATATACACACATACCTTTCTATATATATAAATGTGAAAATAAAGAGAGATGTAAGTAAAGTAATAAATTGACAATAAATAAAAAAATTAGTGAAAAGTTCTATAAAAACCGGCTTAAAAAGCTGATCAGGCAGTAACAATTACAGGAATACTTCACTAAATAAAAAATGAATTCAATTAAAAATCTTTTTTTTTCTTCGATTAATACTTAAGAGTTAATGGGTGCGTTCATTCAGCAGAACAAGTTTGCTACACAACTATTGCACAACAATCTGCTGAACGCTTTGATTAATGAGCGATGAGCGAACATGTTGAGTGACTACTAGAATAATTCGATTAATCGATCAAACAAAACGAAACTCTTGTTCGAATAATTTTAAAATGCCGATTTTCGAGTAACGAATAATTCGATTAGTTAATGTCAATTAATCGAACAACTTTTTTTTAGTTTAAAATGCATACGTAAAAAATGTGTTGAATTTTTTTGCATGCTATGAAACAAAGCGAGTACTTTATATCAACCAAATACATATTATTTTGGATGTTTGCAGTTGTTGTCGAACTGCGCATACCTACATAGTAGTCGTGTTATGTTTTGAATGAAACGTTAGAAAATTTTCACGCTCAGGTGAATAAGTTAGAAATACACTAAAGCCAAAAAATAGAGCTCGTTTTGAAAGTATTTTACCAAGAAAAAAAATGAAAAAAAAAACAAAGTCACATGTAACAAGTGTTCTAAAGTATACAAAATTGCTGGATCAACAACAAAAAAATTAATAATTCTTTTGCAACAGATTTACGAAAACGTATTAAAATAAGAATAAATAAGGGACGTATAAAATTTTTAAATACGTTGCGTTGGTAGCTATACCAATTCATCAGTAGATGTTTTACCCTTTATGTTTAAAAAAATTCCAAAGCTCATCTATTTATACAAAAACTCACAAATATATTTTTGTGAATTACAAAGCATAAAAATAGCCTTTAAAAAATTTCTCAAACACACACAACAATAATTAATAATTAATAATACATGCTCAAATAAATGTAAAAATTTTGTAACGGGAAGATTTGCTTTTCATTTTTGCCTTATAAAATACTTTTAATGGCAACCAGCGGTTGTCTAATTGTATAGGTGTAGAAAAGTAAACACATTCATAATGGAAAATTATTGTAGAAAAGTAAACACATTCATAATGGAGAATTATTGTTGTGTGTGTTTGAGAAATTTTTAAAGGCTATTTTTATGCTTTGTAATTCACAAAAATATATTTGTGAGTTTTTGTATAAATAGATGAGCTTTGGAATTTTTTTAAACATAAAGGGTAAAACATCTACTGATGAATTGGTATAGCTACCAACGAAATATATATCTAGATATTGCTAACCCGCAACAAATAAATAAAATATAAAACATAAATACTTGAGTACATGCTCAAATAAATGTAAAAATTTTTAAATACGTTAATAATATTTTTTAAATTCTGGAAATTTTCCGAGCAATGAAAGTTTTTTAAAATATTCTTAAAAAAGTGAAACTAAAGAATAAATTATACTCCAGATTATTTTATGTTGAAATTAACCACAATAATTCAGATGAAAGTAATGATAAAGAAGATGTTACTAGTAATGAAATTAACAATCTTTTATACGAATTAAATAATTACATTAAAAGTATTAAAAACTCAAAATATAAAAAGACTTCAGCGATATATTAGACGATATGGTATGTTTGAAAAAATGTAAAAAAAGAACAGAAAAATTAGATAAACTATTTTATGCTCTTCTCACAATATCACCTACTTCGACAATTAGCCGAAAGATTCATTTCAAAAACCAAAAACCGTTTGAAAGCTAAAAAATTTAGTCAACTTTTATTTGTAAAAGATTATTTCTTAAGAACAACCCAAATTTTCTGATTTCACAATAAAAAAAAACATTTGATATTTTTTGACTGAATGAAGCATATTTATTTGAATTAATAGTTTTATGTATTTTTTTGCTAATAAAAATATTAACTATTTTATTTTTAAGTTTTTTGTATGAAATGTTTATATTTTGTCAATAAATTTTTTAAATCATTTTTTATTCGTTGTTCTCATCGATTAATCGAAAAATTTTTCAGCTTTAATCGTTTGATCGAACGAACAAAATCAATTATTTGAATTATTCGAACAAAGTTGAAAGGCGAATAATTGACAACTCTAGTGAGTACTCAATGTTGTTGATAGCAAAGAAAACGTACGATACATATCAACAAATTACGATGTTTCCGTTCAGTTTCACTTTTGAATCAAATTTCATAATATAAGTATTTTTATAATTTTAATTCATTTAAATTCACAAACAAATACATATGAAATCTTTTTACAAAATAAAATTCAATAATTTTAATTAAAAAGTCAAATTTTTTGATATTTTTGACAAAAAAGTGAGCAGATTGTTTAGATAAATTATTTATACATCTGTTATGGTTTAGGTGCACTTAATTACTTGCTAATACCAACTCGGGATAGTATAGTTCAAGTGATGAGGAATTATTAGCGGCAAATAAAATGCTGCATGTAGATCAGCTAACTTATAACAAATAAAAAGACAAAAAAAAATTTATTAAATTAATTTTTTTAATTTCTGGTATTGAACAGAGACAGTCAGTCCTTTATAAACTGATTCAAGTACATGTCAAATCAAAATTATTAATCACAACACGTAATCCAAGTAATCCTAACAGTATGGCTGACCGTCTTGATATTTTGGAACACTAATCTTCTCGTATGTCTAATGGAGGTTACAGCAAAATCTAGGTAGGGTAGGCCGGGGGCAACAGGTACCACTTATAGAAAGAATTTATTACTTTTCGTATATCTGCAAACTATAATAAATAAGGTTTTCCAATTTATTCGGAGTTAATCCTAAAAGAAGTCTTGAAGTGATAGGAGGATAAAAAGGGTAATAAAGGGTAAGTGTGTTAAAAAATTTGCCCAATTAGTATCTACCTACAACAGTGGATAAAGGAAACACCAACAAACTAAAACTGATAAGAGATGTCATGTAATTTTTTTAACGAGACTTAATGCATATGTAAAGCATCATACAAAACCCACATATATATAAGGTTTTCTAATATGGATGATATGATTTTGAAGTGACGTTTTGGCCATTTGTAATATATCATGATCTGTCATTTGTTTTTCAGTGTATTTAGTAGTGTTTACAATTTCATCATGGAGTCATACACGCAAGAACAGCGTTTAAAAATTATTCAGTTTTATTATCAAAATAATCGTTCTCCAATTGCAACTTTGGGTGCGTGCGCTCTTGCCATTTTATGGTCGTAATAATCGTCCAAGTGTGCTCGCTATTCGTCGAATTTTTGAAAATTTTGAACTTACATTTTTTTACATAATGTTCAATTGCCAATAAGAAAAAACCGCTGGAAGTAATGCAAATATTGCTGCCGTTCAGGCAAATGTTGCTGAAGACCGAAATTTGTCGATTCCAAGACGTTCTCAGCAATTGGGACTGTCTCAAACCACAACCTGGCGGATTTTGAGAAAGGATTTGAGTTTGCATCTGTATAAAATTGTTTTCATATAAGAACTGAAGCAATTGGACCACCTTAAACGTCGTGAATTTGCTGATTTTGCCCCACAGCAAATGCAGCAATTGAATTATTGCGAGAAAAGTTCGGATATTTGATTATTTCAAGAAATTGTGATATTGAATGGCCTCCAAGAAAGTGTGATTTAACACCATTAAGGCCTCATTAGTCTTGACTTTTACTTTCTGTTCTGTTCTGTGCCGTTCTGTTGTTGAATTTTTGTAGTTAGATGTTCTGTAAAAACGTATCAGCTGTTTCTTGCAGAACATACATTGCCGAATGTTCATATTTTATCGGCGGTGGCGGCAGTGTTCACAAATTAAAAACGGCGCTTCGTCTTTATTATCAGGTTGAATAATTTTAAAGGAAATAAGTTAAAAACGTTATTTAATTAAAAACAACTCTAATCACTATACATTTTTCATGAATATAATATTTTTTTATTAAAAATCGTCTTGTTTTTAATGTGCTTAAAGTCGATTGCGGCGGTCATAATAAAAATTTGGCACCACGAAATAAGCCCCAATGAAATAAGCACCAAATCGAAAAATGAAATAAGCCCCAAAAAATTTTATGAAATAAACCCCAAAAAAATGATATAAGCCCCAAAAAATTTTATGAAATAAGCCCCAAATTTTAAAAAAATTAAATAAACCCCAAAAAAATGAAATAAGCCCCAAATTTGTTAACTTTATGATCTAAGCTTAAGAAGAAATCATAAAATGCAAGAATTTTATCCTCTAAATTATATCGAACACCGGCTTCGCGTTCCAAGCATTCTCTGCATAACCGGCCTACGGCCGGGCGCAAGGAATTTATCCTCTATGGTATATCGAACACCAGCTTCGCGTTCCAAGCATTCTCTGCATAACCGGCCTACGGCCGGGCGCAAGTAATTTATCCTCTATGGTATATCGAACACCGGCTTCGCGTTCAAAGTATTCTCTGCCCCAAATTTTTAAAAAATGAAATAAGCCCCAAAAAAATGAAATAAACCCCAAACAAAAAATTTGAAAATTTTTTGGGGCTTATTTCATTTTTCGATTTGGGGCTTATTTCATTGGGGCTTATTTCGTGCCACCTCAAAATTTATCAGCGATTACGCGGCAATTTTGTTCCGATCGGCTTGGTTTGCTAAAACAAGCAGCTGTCTCTTGCTGTCACTTAGAACTGTAAGTAAAATTCAGTTTTCAACAGAATGGTCCGTAACAGAACAGAACAACTAATTGAAAATATATGTTTGGCATACACAAAAAATGAACAGCTGATCCGGAACAGAACAGAAAGTCAAGACTAATTCTACCTTTAGACTTTTTCTTGTGGGGTGATTTGAAGTCATTCGTTTTTCGAAATAAACCGGACTCTCATCAATCTTTACAAGTCAATATTGAAGATGCGAATTTCTTTACGAAAATTTATCGAATTTTTTTTTCCCACATAAGCTAATTTTTTTTAAAGAAGCACTTTTCTAAACTCTTTTAAGTTAACAATTTTCAGTGTGTGTGTGTGCGCGGGTTTGTAATAATGCTATTATTTCTGAAATAAAAATGCTTAATGCATTAACAGCAAGATGCTTCTAGCATACTCTTGTTAAAATACAAACAAGCAAGCAACAAACAAACTGCCAAGTGACCATATATTTTTACAGACATGTCTGCAGTGAGAAAATTTTGTGAAATTGTATCATTAAATACAGCAACTTATACGAAAACCTACCTAGAAATTAGGCAGATTATAATGACTTTCGAACAGTCTTTAAAAAAATTCGATTATTATCAATCTAATATAACGGATTACATGATTACATCATAAAGGAATTTCATATTAAGAAGCGAAACGTAAGAGAAAGCGGTCGATTTTATAGTTGACATTATATGTGAAAATCCCCTAAAATAGCAAAAAAGTTTATGACTTAAGAAAAAATATGGAATTCGAACAGCTTTACTCCAACATTAATACGACTGGAATCACAAAATATTTGGAAAAATTTAACATGTTCGGAATTACAGATAGAGCCTTGATAGTTTCCGCTAAATGTTCCGTTTAAATCCCATAGAACTATTACAGAGCAATCTTTCAAGTTTTCAGAATTTCTCTAGAAAATAAGTTTTCAGACTTGATGATTATGTTTGGAACGAATTCGCTTAAAAAGTGTTTCCTGGGTGCACAAAAAAAAAATAATATTGACGTTGTATATTTCAAGGTTAAAAGTAACTGCTAATGGCAAATATATAAAGAATACAATTATTTATTTAACTACCAGCCACCAGCGTGTTAACAAATAATTTAGGTTCAAAGAAGGTAGAAAGAAGGTCATGCCAACAGACTTTTACATTAAAAAAAATATTTAATAATATTAAAATGTATTAATTTTATTAATATATATTACATGTATAATTTTGCAACTAATTTCTGTAAATAATAATCATATATAAAATATTTTTTAAACGGGCACTTTTCACCTGGGGGGACTAGGGTTCCCCTTCTTTGTATGTACTTCCAATACAGCTAGAAAGCTGAAATTTGGTACACAGTTCCTGGGGGGCACTTCCACTTTTTGTCTTTATAATATAGGAAAGAGTTCTTGGAAAAATTTTGCTAAGCTTATAGGTTGCCTAGAACTTGGTCCTTATTTTGATTTCAGTTCTTTTTACGACCGCAATATTTTGGATAGGAACTTGGCCTTATTTTCACATTTGTGTTTTTGTGCGGATTATTATTATAAAGGGTACGTAACACTTATCTTTGACGGCACCCCAAAAATAATACTCCAACGGTGTCAAATCGCAGCTCCGAGGTGGCCAAACGACATCAGCTCTGCGGCTGATAATCCGATCTTCAAAAACAGGGCCCAAAACATCGAGTGTAGCTTCGGTTGTGTGGCACGTAGCGGCGTCCTGTTGAAACCAAATGTTGCCAATATCCTCCTCTTCAATTTTTGTGAACAAAAATTCGTTCAACATGGCCCGATAACGATCGCCATTGACTGTAACGGCCACTCCTTGCTCATTTTCGAAGAAAAATGGCCTAATTATGCCTCTGGACCAAAATCCGCACCAAACAGTGACTCGTTTAGGGTGAGTCGGCTTTTCAATGTATCCGTGCGGGTTTTCTGTGCCCCAAATGCGAAAATCTTGCTTGTGTACATACCCGCCAAGATCAAAATGAGCTTCTTCTGAAAAGATGATTTTTTTTGGCAAAATCGGCATCTTCTGTAAGTCGATCGCAGGCCCACTTAGCAAAGCGTTGTTCAAGCGTATACACAACCATATTCGTTCAGCGGAAGGATAAAACTAATTATCTGTCAAATCAGACATGAGCTAAGTGTTACCATTCACGAAATAAGCACTAGTTGAAAAAAAAAAAACTTTAAATGGCGGACCCTGTATGTTTCCTAATGAACTGATATATGTTTTTTTAATTAAAGGTTTCATTTCATATTTTTATCATCTTAAAAAATAAATTAAAATTTGCAACATACTTTTAGGGTAATTGTGTAAATTGAGTATTTGTGTGTCTATCAGATCTGTAAAAGAATGATTATTTTCTGAATGAAACTGAGTATCATGAGTATCAATTATAACATTTTTAATGCATTCATTGTGCCCAAAAAAAAATAATTGACTCAAACTATAAATGCCATTCATCATGAAAAGCAAAATTTTAGATGAATTCATTTTACAAAATAATGAATTAAGTTAACATTTTAGAGAATTTGTCTTAACTTCATATAAATAAAATGAATTGAAATTTGAATGCATTATCATGATTTAAGGGAAAGGAATTATTATTTATTTCTTCATTCACTTCTATAGTTGGGATAAAAATTTCAAATATTATCTCTTCATCTCATACGCTGTTCTGCAATTTTTTGTGATTATGGTACTTAATTGATTGTTTTTTTATTCATGCATCTTGACAGTATTCCGCGTGGAATGGTTAGTTGGTTTAAGTTTAAATCAAAAATGACTTACAATTCCTCTCCCTTAAATCATCCATAATGCATTAAAGTTTTAATTCAATTATTTTTTGAGAATAAACACCTATTTTCCTAGTTTCGGCTCCATGCTTTGCATACGTAGGGGTCATCCCCTGAGTGCTGGTCCTAATTAAAAAAAAAAAAAAAAAAAAAAAGAAGTTGTAAGTCATGAGGAGTTCTTTCGTATTTCAATTCAATTCACATTTTGAGCAAAGTTAATTAATTATATTTTCTCTAATTCATTGTGCATTAAAAAGCAGATTCTTTTACAGCTCTTATAGGTAAACTGTTTGGAAACATAAACGATTTTTCATTTTACTTTTGTATGCAATAAGTAAAATAATTTTAAATGAAATTTGCATAAGATAATAATAATTATAAAAATATGTAAGCCTCGTTCCTACATACATATTGCACCTTAAGTTTTCAAACTTGTTTCCTTTTTCATAATCCTTTTCACTCCAAAATTTTGTCAATCTTACAAAACTATATATGTATATATACATATAGTTTTGATTTAATTATACATTTGGTTTATGTACGAGTAAGGAGTTCGTGACAAAAAATGATTGAACTCAAATCTAACACTAAAAATTTGTTTGTTAAGTTGTTTGCAAATTTTTGAAAATTTTTTTAATTAACTTCCGACACTTCCCATAAAAATATTTAATTCAATATTTTCGGTCAATTTAACATTTTGTTTTAAGACCTTATAAGTCTCAGTTATTGCTGATCTATATATTTAATACTTTTTAATTTTTGAACAGTGTCACAAGTCCGTTATAAATCAAACAGCATTAACATCAATATTTATAAATAAACATGGACACAAATACTCACATGTGAACATTTATCACCATAAGTATGCATTTAATAGCATATAGTACAGTTACTTATAACACCAATTATTTTTAATTAACGAAATAAAAATAAAAACCGTTTTCAGTAAAAACAGTAAAAAAAAATATGATTGGCAATTGTGTGACCGACATATCAGTCATTATTATCGAAAAAATTAATCAATTTTATTGGCATAAATTCACAGTACAATTTAAATAAATATTTATGTATATGTATATGTATATATGACGGATGTAGATGTTCTGTTGCATTTAAAAAATTAAAGCTGTAATTTATCAACAGTCACCCAGGGAAGTAAAGAGGTATTATATTAAAAAAAATTCGAGTATTTTTAACTAAAAACATCGTGTCAATTAACTTGAAAAGACACTGTTAAATTAAGACCAGTAGTATTTTTAAAGCAGACATAAATTTGATTTGGGTCTCAATTTTTGATGAATTTTTTTTTAAATAATTAATATTTTTGTCTGGAATTCTAATAAAATTTCAAATTTATTTACAATTCTAAATATTAATGCTTTTCTGCGGTTTTCATCACATTTTTATAAACAATACAATATTAAACTTATGAAATGATTTTTTTTTTCTTTTTAAACATCTCCTTAGCATTTGTGTAATGGAAATTATTAAATGAAATATACTTTCTCAACCAAGCTGTTTATATACATTTCTGAAATCCCGAAAGCGTACGATCATGCCAGAATTCTGAATTAATTAGCGCCCATACTGAGGAATTTGAGCGTTTACATCTGAACTTTAAGTATTTTTCTATTCAGGTGGGATTGGAGAGGAAGCGAAATTGAAAAAGAATACAACATCATAATATATATACTGACTAATAAAGAATGATTTGCTGTGTTGATTCGGGAATTTTATTAGATGATTTTAGTTTAAAACTAAATAAGAAAGGTTCCCTGCAGAAGCCAGTAAATGTCAGACTGAAATTCTAAATGTAAAAAAAGCGAACACTCTGTTTATCGACAAGAACTTCCTATAAGTTCTTGTCGCCATTTTTATCGATGGTCAAGTGTCTCACTTGTTTCTAAGTTCACATATACTTCCTCCTTCTGTTGTGTTAGCCAATACAAGGATGTGCTATACAGGATGGTTGGGCAGTGAAACCTTACTTTCATTTGGGTTACAACAAACAGTAACTTCCCAAGTAAAGAAATAGCGGATGAGCTAGCTTGAGCTCCGGTTCTCTTAAACCTGTCTCCAGCGCTCAATCGGTAGTCATGTCATTTGATACTATAAAAATGAAGCATTTTGAAGGTTTTTTTGCAAAAGGATCAAGACAGGTGGCCCAATATAAGTTAAGGTTGTTAGTAAAAGGTGTGCTTGCTACAATGTTAGGCTCTTTACAGAATTAACAAATTATAACAATACTGTCATATAGGCTCGTCGCGGTCGTCCTGGGACACTGGGCAAAAGGCTGACATACCATTAGTATAGGCCGGCAACGAGTTCTGCCGTAGTTATAGTGAACTAAGAAGGAAAGAAACAGTTTTCCGTTTTCTTTCTGAGTATTTATCTCTGCAGGTCTTAAGACATTAATTAACCCTGTACTAGACAACTTTTCCGATTTATCAAAAATCGGTATGATCGACCCTACTTATTCACTAACGTTGAATTTTAAGAACAACACAAACAAGTATTATTCAATTTTATACTCGTTTGGTTTTTATGTACAAGCAGAAAATTCATCAACAAGTTTAAATCATTTCCATCATTTGATACAATGAATATAAGGCATATGTAGAAATACAAAAGTATAAATACTCGTATGTACATATCAGAGCTGTAAAAGAATAACTCAAATCTGATTTTTAATTCACAATGAATTAGAGAAAATATAATTAATTAATTTTGCTCAAAATGTGAATTGAATTGAAACACGAAATCATTCCAAGTGAATAAAACTGAATGTTTAAAACTAACGGTTGCGTAAGCAAGTGTTTCTTGCTTTTAAACAAAAACGATTAGATCATAATTAATTATGCCCGAAAAGTAAGCACTTGTTGCAGATGTCTGACACCCACATGTCCAATCCGGGTGATATTTCCTTTACTAATGCTCAATATGAAAAGAATACCCCCTACAAGATTTCAGGTATCATTTTAAATCAGCTCCATAATTAATACCCTTTATATGAGTGGATCCGCGACCACTTGTATAATTCTGACTATTTTCTAAACTATAATTCACAAAATCAACGAACAAATCTCAATGACACTAAACATTAATTTATGCATATACAACAGTATATATTATAAAAACTTAGCATGAAGTTATCATAAGTGACGAAATTGAACTGAAACTTAGCGAGTTTTCTTTTACAATTTGACATTGAAAATCACTGTAGATTGTAATCGGTATTCAAGACTATATTCTACGATGATTTATAATTGCACACCATGTGGAAAAATTCAATAATATCCAGTTCATGTCAAGTTTTCATTATACATACTGGCGATAGAGATTATTTTTATCTTCATCTGGGGTATTAATCTCTGAAAACTTACAATTATAAAATTAAGGCTAAATTGTATTGTCAGCAGAAATTAATGTTCGTATAAAAAATCAAAGAAATCTAGGCGCACGGTAGTGCGCCAGGCCAAGTTCGGCCACACAGTGCGTATATTTACACGAAACAGTTCGAGCTGATTTTACCCCCCTCATAACTTTGCTCCTCTTGATCATAATATAATGAAACTTGAAACATAAGTTCTCCCCACAGAGGTGACCTAACATTTTAAATTTGAAAGTTCTACCGTAGAAGCTTCCCGAGACATTAAGGTGTGAAAAGTCCATATTTTAGTACATACTCACTGACTCACTGACTCATCAATATTATTGGGCACTTCCAGTATAGCTAGAAAGCTGAAATTTGGTACACAGGTAGGTCTTGGTGAGAAAATAACCAGAAAAATCTGAAAACGGGCACTTTCCTCCCAGGGGGGACCTGAGTGCCCCTTCTTTGTATGGGGCATTTCCAGTATAGCTAGAAAGCTGAAATTTGGTACACAGGTAGGTCTTGGCGAGAAAATAACCAGAAAAATCTGAAAACGGGCACTTTCCTTCCAGGGGGGACCTGAGTGCCCCTTCTTTATATGGGGCACTTCTAGTATAGGTAGAAAGCTGAAATTCGGTACACAGGTAGGTCTTGGTGAGAAAATAAGCAGAAAAATCTGAAAACGGGCACTTTTCATCTGGGGGACAATCATTCCTCTTCTTTGTATGGGGCACTTCTAGTAGAGATAGAAAGCTGAAATTTGGTACACAGGCAGGTAGTGATGAGAAATTACCGAAAATAATTTTTTAACGGGCACTTTTCATCTGGGGGGACAATCATGCCCCTTTTTGTATTGGGCACTTCTAGTTGACCTAGAAAGCTTAAATTTCGTACACAGGTATGTCCTGCAGAGAAATTAACAAAAATAAGTTTTAAACGGGCACTTTTTACCTGGGGGGACTTGGGTGCCTTTATTTGTATGGGGCCTTTCCAGTATAGCTAGAAAGCCGAAATTTGAAATATTTATTCGAAAACAACTTAGAAAAAAGAAGTGAGATCCACACAAAAACATAAATGTGAAAATAAGGCCAAGTTCGTATCCAAAAAGTTTCGGCCGTAAAAAGTACTGAGATCAATATAAGGACCAAGTTCTTGATAGGTACAATTCCATCTCATTTCTAGGCAACTTGTAAGCTTGGCAAAAATTTTTTGCCTTTCTAATATGGAAAGAATTCTTTGAAAAATTTTGCCAAGCTTACAGGTTGCCAAGGCAAATTCATTACGAATACAATGATTTAACAACAACGCAAACAACAGTCGTTTTGTTTGTGTAAGCGGCGAATTCATTAGCTACGCTGTCAAAATTCTCCATGCATAAAAAAATTACATTAAAATGGCGCGGGAAAATATGTAACAAATTTGACTGTGTAGGTAATGTATAAATTCGTGTAAATTCGCCACTACATCCACCTTATAATTAATTCGCCTTGAATGAAAATATGTGTTTGTGTAACTGATCTGCCTGGCAGCTTGTGAACTTTATTTCCACTTGCCGCTGTCCAAAAAAATATTTCAGCTCATGTTACCGGCAACAGCTGCTTTTGATTATATTTATTTCAGCAAGTTCGCATAGATAAAAAAAATTTAAAATTTTATTTGTTAACGGACATTTTAGAAAATTTACAGGAAATTTATTGTTTTCTTTATTAACAATTAAAAAACATTTACATTTAAGCCAAAATGCAAACGTATGCTCAATAATCCGACTAAAAATGGAGTGTTGTTAAATGTTTATCAGCTGGCACAATTATGACATAGCACACTTATTTATGACGGGGTGTTCACACTTGTCATATTTTGGTGTGCTTTTATTTTATGACATATGACTTATGACTACAGTGTGAATACCCCAAATGAAAAACAAAGGACAGATTACAAATGGCCTAAACGTCACTTCAAAATCATATCATCCCTATTAGAAAACCTTATATGTATGATTTCCATTTTTATGGAAATTCCAGTTGTCAAGCAAATATTGTTGAAATTTTCAGTGCAACAACAAACTTGCATATAATCAAGTCGCATTTAACGATTTTAAAGGATTAACAAATATATTATATTTGTGCATAAGAATGAATATATTAATCTATATATAAAAGCGTAAACCATTACTACTTGGAATTATTTTCTGCTTAACAAGCAAAATATTATTGCATTGATTTTCGTATTTTATCAATCATCAGAAACTGCAGAAATTATGTGGCATTGAATTTTTATTATAATCCTTTGCACAAAACAAAAAAAAACTTTACATATTTATCAGCAGTAATATGTTGCTACTGTTTAATATTTATGTGTTAACAGCAGCAAACAATATGTTTTTAATCTATACACATGCATATAGAAATATATGTGTATATAATTTATATAAGTACAGTGCAAAACAAAAATTTCCATATATGACTGTATAACTAAAGCCTGCAAATGTTTATATTTTTACTGTTTGAAAATTTTAATTTTTACTGTATGAACAAATAATATTTTCTGTTTTATTGTACAAATTCCATAAATAGTGCAGATATACATACATACATTCATACATATGTACATATGCATATATATTTACTTATTAATTCAACGAAGCATACTCTCCCATAGACTGGCTTTATTTGTAGCATTAATTTATATATTTTATACACATCGTTTTTATTTGTATGTATTTGTTTTTAATTCTCCTGTTTGTGTATATTTTTATTTTAATTGACAGATTGAAGGTCGATAACAATGGTGGAGCCTGGTGTCCAAAACACATGGTTTCAAGAGGCTTAAAGGAATATTTACAAATTGATTTGTTGCAAGTTCATGCTATAACAGGCATTCGAACGCAAGGACGCTTTGGTAAGGGTCAGGGCCAAGAATACACAGAGGCCTATGTGGTAGAGTATTGGCGTACTGGCATGGAGAAATGGCATCGATGGAAGAATTTACAAGGAAAAGAGGTAAGTTAGTGTAATTTTAATTTTAAATATTAAAAAACTAATTGAATAAATTTATATATTTATTAACCAAAATTTAAAATTAAATTCTGCATAAATTTATGTATTCTGTGCATGAATTTAAAATAGCTTCAGTTTATTTATTTTGTAATGATACTATCTTGCTATTTTTTTAAGTTATTAATTTTAAACTTTCTTCACAGGTGTTACCACAATTACTTCCTTATCTTAATCGATCTAGCAATCAAAGTTGATTGTTTTTTTCTCAAATAAGTTTCTTTTAGGATATTTTTTTTAATTATATTAATCTTTAACAATCCAGCCATTTGAGCGTAGGAGTATAGAAAGCGATAAGCAATCTAGAAAATTAAAATTATTTTCTTAACATTTTCTCATACTCTTCAAGACGACCCAAAGATGTTGTTGTTGGCCCAGTGAAACAACACCACAACATTGTTTAAGTTTTTGTTTTTTTTTTTTTTTTTTTTTGTAAACCAACATAAAACAAAAAAAAAAAACAAATTGATTTATGGTTAGCCATTTAACATAAAACAGTGAAGGAAAAAATAAACTTATTGTTTTTCTCAATGAATTCTTTACGTCAGGTTTAACTTCTATTTTTTATAATACTTTGTTGGAAGTTTCTTATTTGTTTATTTTTCTTTATCTATTTTTAACTGCATCTTCAATATCTATTGACTTAAAAAAAAAACATTTTATTGCAAACTAAAATGTACTTCAGCAAATTGAGTTTTCTTAGATCGAACTTAATTTCAGAATATCAAAACCTTTGAACAGACATGATAAAGTTGTGCACTAAGTACCATTAATCTTAAGGCACTTGTGATACTGAATGTTTTGTCACTGGATAAAATTCAATGTAATGTCAGGTCACATAATTACCTCATCAAATATATTTACGAAAAATTATGAAACTGTATATATTGATTCGATATCTATATAGCAAAATTTTTATTGCTGTAGGCTTCTAAGTTCCCACACATGTGTATTAGTAATGTTACGAATATTAATTTTTAGTACTCGCGAATATGAATATTATATACCCCGTTTATACGCACTTCTTATTTGCAAATAAGAGTGGCAAGCGTTGCCGTATTACTTTTTTATTGTAACTTAAAATGTTTCGATGTGTGATGCTACCAGATGACTATATATTTACTGCGTGTCATTACAAAAAATATAACAATATTTCTAAATGCTATTAGCGTATAAACAGTGAGTTAGGTTTTTGCAAATAATTTTATTTGCAAATAAGAAATGCGTATAAACGGGGTAATACACAATATTCGCCTAAAACCTATCATAAAGAATGGAAGGCTTCGCTAATTACTATGATACCAAAGCCCGGCAAGAATCATACAAAGGTTGAATACTATCGGCCTATAAGTTTATTGTCTAACATTTCAAAACTATTTGAAAAGCTGTATATGAGCAAGCTGATGCCTATAGTGACTAGAAGTGGATCCATTCCAGATCATCAATTCGGTTTTCGCAGACAACATAGCACAATTGAACAAACTCACAGACTTGTTAATGTTGTAAGAGACACTTATGAAAAAAAGAAATATTGATCTGCGCTCTTTATTGATGTCTCACAAGCTTTCGATAAAGTACGGCACGAAGGTCTTATCAACAAATTAACATAAAATCTACCAGCAAACATCGTCAAGCTTTTAAAAAGCTATTTAATGGAACGTAAATTTTGTAGTTAGGGAAGGCAATTTTTTTAAACCCTCCTCAGTGGATTGAAGCCGGAGTCCCGCAAGGCAGCATCTTCGGTCCTTTACTTTATTTAATATATGCCTCTGACTAACCGTTGAGCAGTAACATTCATACATCAACATAAGAGTTCACGAAAATCCTGTAGAAGCTTCCCGCAACTTACAAGGGTATATAACCAAATTGGAAAAATTGTTGAAACAATGGCGTATTAAAGTTAACGATCAGAAATGTGTACGCGTAACTTTAACGTTGCGCAGGGAAACATGCCGGCCTATACAAATTAACACCGACACTATACGCATCACACTGTAGTCGAATATCTAGGCGTTCATCTTGATCATCGCTTAACATGGAAATCGCATATTGACGAAAAGAACAAAAGTTATTGGAAGAAATTCGGTGGACTTTCACATATTAAAATTTAGTTCTTCCATTTTTTAAGTCCAACATTTCTCCACTGAGAATTGATAACTAACTTAGCATGATATACATACATACAAGAGTTTAAATTTTAAATGCTAGTTGCAAAATATGTATTTATTTGTGTCTGTTTTTAAAGAAGGTCTTGCGTCAAAAATAAAGGGTTTTCGGAATTATTTGGCCAATGATGCAATTTTTGTTGATAATGATGTTTTTATACTTTAAGTTAATAAGGCCTAACGTAGTTAATGTTAATAAAACAGCTTAATTACATTTTTTACCCAACGTTTCGTCAATTGTTTGTTGACTTCTTCAGGGGTTTCGTAATAATACAAATGTTCAATTAAAAGGGATTGCAATATAAAATTATTTTAGACATTTTTTAATGCTGAAAAATTTTATTAAAAAATTAACTGCCTGTTCGCTGATATCGAAGAAGTTCTTTCTTTTGAGAAATTACATTTGAAACAAAAAAAAAATTTAAAAGGCACTAATAAATAAAAATATACTGTAAAAACACAATTGGTGCTGTTATATGATTGCAACAATATAAAATAATGTTCGGCATCAAAAAATTTCAAAAATAATTTTATATTGCAATCCTTTTTAATTGAACATTTGTTTTATTACGAAAGAACTGAAGAAGTCAACAAACAATTGACGAAACGTTGGGTAAAAAATGTAATAAAGATGTTTTATTAACATTAACTACGTTAGGCCATATTAGCTTAAAGAATAAAAACATCATTATATATATAAAGGGTTTTCTTTAAATAAAAATTATTAAAAATTAACATATTTTTTTACATTAAATTTTATATATAGATATTTTTTTCTTTGGAAATTATGTGCAAATTATTCCAGAAATATTCACTTGAATTTGGCAAAGACGAATACGAATATCTTAAAATAGAGCGAATATTCGAATAATCGAATATGAATACGACTAGTCGTAACATCACTAATATGTACAGGCTTGGTCACTAGGATCATTACCATTACCTTGGCTGTACTTTTCAACGTATCACAAACATTCATGAATCATTTATACGAAAATCAAACACCTTTTTAATTTACAACAAAGGCTTGGTTTAATCAGTTGTTTAAAAATTTCGTTAAGTTCAGAAACAAATGAATAAAGAAATTTTCTTACCAAAGAAGTTGCTACTTTCATGGCGCGGTAACCCGGAATAAAGTTTTATGGAAGCACTTTGTTTATACTACAACTCTTGTTTCCAGCCGCGAGAGTAAAAGCTATTGGTAATTTCTTAAAATAAGAAAGCTAATGCATAACTCCGACAACTTTTAAGGCTGATCAGATATTCCTTAACCCGCTTATTTAACAAATCTTATAGCTGAACTACCAGCAAGTAATTCCTGATTCATGTAAAACAATCAACCAGCATAACAACCATATTCATTCCAAAACTCTATTTTAAACGACTGTACACAGAAAAAAATAAAAATTGATTTCAATTAAAAAACTTGTGATATCAATTAAAAATTTAATTAAATTTGCACCATTAAAAACATTTATAGTACCTATTAAATTTTTATACATTTAATAACTAAATTATTTATTGCAATTAAAAATTTAGTTAAATAAATTAAATATTTCATCAAATTATTTTATATTTTTAATTAAAGGAGTAATTGAAAAAAAATATAAAATTTTTTTTCTGTGTAGTTAACAAGTTTTCAAAGGATCTCCAAATAAATGTAATTTCTGGTCCATAAGTACTTAAGTCATCATACCCATTGTAAAACTCTTTAGTACCTTAGTGAATTTAAACAATATTAATATATAATTCCGTACCGAAAATCTGTATATGTTAAATTTTAATTTTGTGGAGTCATCAAACACTTACTGGTTTTTTATTTAAATAAAACATGAATTTTAAAATGAAAGCGTGCGTACTGTTTTGATTTAAAAAGGTTTTCCAATAGGTATGATATAATTTTGAAGGGAGTTTTTCGGCCATGTGTAATATGTCACGATCTGTCAATTGTTTTTCATTGTATTCAGTAGTGTTTACAATTTCATCATGGAGAGACATACGCAAGAACAACGTTTACAAATTATCCAGCTTTATTATCAAAATAATCGTTCTTCAATTGCAACTTTGGGTGCGCCTTTGCCATATTATATTCGTAATAATCGTCCAAGTGTGCTCGCTCTTCGTCCAATTGTTGAAAATTTTGAGCTTACATTTTCTTTACATAATGTTCAAGTGCCAATAAGACAAAGAACCGCTCGAAGTAATGCAAATATTGCTGCCGTTCTGGCAAGTGTTGCTGAAGACCGCAATTTGTCGATTCCAAGAAGTTCTCAAGAATTGGGACTGTCCCAAACCACAACCTGGCGGATTTTGAGATAGGATTTGGGTTTGCATCCGTATAAAATTGTTCTTGACAACATTTGGTTCCAACTAGACGGGGCTACCTACGACACAGCAAATGGAACAATTGAATTATTGCGACTAAAGTTTGGAGATTCGATTATTTCAAGTAATTGTGATGTTTAATAGCCTCCAAGAGGTTGTGATGTAACACCATTACATTCTTTCTTGTAGGCTTATTTGAAGTCATTGGTCTTTCAAAATAAACCAGACTCTCTTCAAGCTTTACAAGTCAATATTGAACGTGCCATTCATGACATACGACTTGATTTTGTGGAAAAAGTCCTCGAAAACTGGGTTCATCGAATTCGTTCCTGCAGAAGAAGTCGTGGAGGCCATTTTAATGACGTTTTATTTAGAACTAAATGGTATCGATTGTACTTCACATTAAATAAAAAAATTTTGAATTTCCTTAACAATAAGTGTGTTTTATTACAGAAATCATATAACTCTTATTGAAAAACCTTGTATTACTCGGAAAATTAAATGCCACACAGAACTATGAGAAAATTGGCTTGTCCATGAATCATAATTTTCAGTTTAAATATTGGAAAATCCATAACATTTGATGCTCTAGAATTGAAAGTCGCAAAAAAACGGACTTTGTTAAAAACCAATTTATGCTGGCCACTATGCTTTGCCGGTGTTTAGCTCAGACTTCACTGTTTCGTAAAATATAACTTGTTTTAAGTAGTTTTGGTAGCCTCAGATTTTATACTGCTGATATTCTTAGTTTTCATAAGGTCTACCTATCTAATTTCTTCCTTCTGGTTGCAAAGAAAATGATTTTTCAGACACAACTTTTCGTTGCTCTATAATTTAATTTTATTGTAATCTTTTGACATCCAAATTTCCGATTTTTCTAATTTAGTTATTTAGGTTTACTTCTCATACTTTTCATTCTATGACTTTCACTCGATCAGTTTTGAATTTTGTTTTCCCCCAATTCTTAGTGGGATCGCTATCTTATGTATATTTAGATGAAACTCATTTACGGAATTTGGTTTAGCTTTTGACCTCTAAACTGCATGGGTAAAGAAAAGTAATGGAAAATATATTTTATAAAATAATTTAACTGCATTTCGTAGGTACTAATAAAAATTTATCTCGAGAGCATTTAATAAAATTACCTTGGAGTGCAAAAGCAGTTCCAACTGAACTTAAATTTTTATTTAAAATTTTTAATAAAAGTTTTAGTTTACTTTAAGACAGAAATTTTAAATCAAAAATGTTTCTATGATTTTAATAACACGCAACTACAGATGTAGTCTTTACAATTTTATATGTTTATTTTAAAAGAGAAAAACTTAAAGCCATCATAAAGATGCACCTACGATAGTGTAGAATGCTCTTTATTATAAACCAAACAAAAGGCACCTACAACTCCTTATATGTTTACTTTTATTTATAAGTTTTGTATATACATATGTTTATATGTTTATATGTTTTTATATGTAGGAAATATTTAACTGAAAGATACACGTACCTATTCATGCAACAGCGTAAAAAGGGAAAAAAGAACCATGAAATATTTGAAGCAATAAATTTTTCGTTGATTATCTTTTTCTCCTTTTGATTTTTTTTTCCAGATATTGCCCGGTAATATTAACACTTATAGTGAAGTTGAAAATGTCTTGCAACCCATTATTTTTGCCACAAAAATACGCATCTATCCATATTCACAATATGATCGTACGGTGTGCTTAAGAGCTGAAGTTGTAGGATGTCCATGGGAAGGTGAGTAAAAACAGCAAAAAATACATTTTCTTCTTTTACTTAGTTCATAATATTTTCTTGGTTTCCTTGTAAAAGTTATAAATGATTTAAGACCTTTTGCAAAAAATCGATTTATGCTTAAAAGCTTTAAACATGTTTTTTTTTGTTCGCATTTTGTGTGGGTGTTTGAGAAATGCCGCAAAATTGTTTAAGTTTATTTTGTCTGTGCAAGCAGGTGTTGTTTATTATTTATTTAAAATTATTTTATACAAACTTGCCAACAGAATTTTATTAGACGGGAATTATGAAAAAAACCTACCAATTTCGTAGAAAATTATAGAATTAAAATGGTTAGACGGTTAAGCAAGATCAAGTGACACTTTGCAACAGTAAATAAATCAATCTAAAATATTTTTAAAATTTTTTTAAATTAATGCTTTTTAAAGTGTTGATAATTTAATGAATGGTTTTGGTAAATATTGGTTATTGGCATAAATATAATTTGTGATACAATGAAAAAATAATAAAATTCAAAATAAAAATATATTAAAAAATTATAAATGATGAGAAAATCAGTTGAAAAAATATATGATCGAAATTTAACAAATAATTTAATAAAATCACATCTAATTCGACTTTTCTCTTTCATTGTAATTGACTTCATAGATCCCGTTGTAATCACTGATTCCTTGTTAAATTTCGTAATTTATTGCAAACATATTTAAGACTGAACGGCCGTTTTTCTTAATAAAATTCTAGACACAGCTGCACATTCATACTCATATCGCACACACCTACCTTATATTTTAAAACAATCAGTTGGGGTGTTCGCACTGTTGTCATATCAGTCATATTGTCATAATGTCATATTTTACAATAGTTTAAAAAAATTGTTGTTGTGCTCAAACAAAAAAGTCATATAATAATAAGACATTTTGAGTTATGTTTATGGTTTGTCATAAAACAACAGTAGAAATCTTAGTTGAGCAGCTGCAACTCCTAATTCGAGCCGGCGATAATATTTATAAGCTGCCGCTACTTTTAAATAACAGAAGAATGAAAACAAGGCAAATTCATTACCAGGTATATGCACGAACAAGGCGAATTAATTGCAAGGTGTATGCAGAGGCGAATTCACACAAATTTATGCAATACGTACACAGTCAAACTTGTTAAATATTTTCCCGCGCCATTGTAATGTAACTTTCGCGCAAAAGGCAAATTCATTATTCATTACTACAATAATTCAACAACAAAGCAAACAACAGGCATTTTTTTTTTGTGTAAACGGCGAATTCAAAAAAAAAATTCAAACGGCTGTCAAAATTCTCCAAGCATAAAAAATACATAAAAATGGCGCAGGAAAATATGTAACAAATTTGACTGTGTAGGTAATGTATAAATTCGTGTGAATTCGCCACTGCATCCACCTTATAATTAATTCGCCTTGAATGAAAATATGTGTTTGTGTAACTGATTTTTAATTTACGATTTTGCACGGCTAATGAGATATGCCGGGTTTAAGATCACAAGCTTCTATTTTAAATGTTTTATATAAAAAAACACATAGTTTACTACAAAAGCCATTTGTTTCCAAACTTTTGTAGTGACTGAATATATGTAGGGATTGTATTCCAGTTGAATACGTAGGTTAGGTTAGCTTAGGAAGGGTAGTGTGAAATACACATCCCCTCGGAAACCCAATTGGATTCATTGTGATTCCCTTCATTTATAATTTATTGAATAATTAGTCTCCTTACTGCCCAAGTTGAAACAAAGAGCCGTTTAATTCCCATGATAAAGTCCTTGATATCCTCAAGTTTGTACTTCGCGATATCACTAATGCCCTCATGGAAACGTCTGCTCAGCCATCTTTGCCTATGGCGTTGCAGCCTTGGGCAATGACAGATGATATGCTCCATATTTTCTGGCTCCTCATCATCCCCACACATCCTACAGAAATCCGGAGTGCCATTTTCCCATATGCTGGTCCTCGCTCTAATCGAGCAATGGCCAGTCAAGGCGCCTACTAAGACCCTCAAAACATTTATGTTCATACCCAGCAGTAGATCAGATTTACTTTAGTCTAGTTTTGTCCATATGGACCTCGAGACTCTACAGTCTTCTCTATTCCTCCAGGAATGGTTAGTTCTGCTAATTACCCAATTACTGAGTTCCCTTTAGAAGTAACCGATTAAAGGTTTAACCGACCTGTCACTAACTGCCACTTCTAATGCTGACCCTATTCTTGCCAGCTCATCAGCGATTTCGTTTCCCTAAATATTGCAATGTCCTGGTACCCAACATAGCCTCACGCTAAATTTGTCCATAAGCAAGTTGAGAGATCGGCTTTACTTGCTGTCCAGCTTCGATTTGACACTATGCCTCTTCAAAGCTTTCAGCGCCGCCTGACTGTCAACGTAGAATGTTACCTCCACGCCTTCAGTTACTTGTTCTGTCACTAGTTCCGTGGCCCAGAGGATCGCTAGGATATGCGCCTGAAATACACTACATTCGTTCGGTAGCCTAACAGACCTACGAATGTCTGTTCTAAAAAAATACACGCCAGCACCCGTGCCAGTTGAATACGTATATTTGAACACAAAGCAATATTTTTAACGTTTTCCATAAACTAGCGATCCGTCAAACTGTTTTAACTTCGACTTGAGATTTATGTCGACTATTATAAAAGGTCTCTACTTATATGGGTGTTTTTATAGAGTGTTACAACTTTGAGTCGGCATCACTGCTTAATTTGAGAACCCATTTAACAGCTGATAGCTGATTTTTGTTTAATTTGCTTTGAAATTTCATTATGAGTCGACTAACATCAGAGCAACGCGTGCAAATTCTGGAAATTTTTAATGCAAATAATTATTCTATTCGTCAAACTCATCGTTTGATTAACTCAAAGAAACTTTTGATGAAAAAATAATTTCACGTACTAATTGGCCACCAAGATCGTGTGATTATTTTCTTTGGGATAATGTTAAATCACTTGTCTACGTCGATAAACTACAATTAATTGAACACCTGGAAATCAATATTCGAAGAGTTATCGGCGAAACACGGCCGCAATTGCTGCGAAAAGTTGTTGAAAATTGGTGTTGCAGCTTCCGCCTTCTACGCGCCAGCCGTGGTGGTCACATGGCAGAAATCATATTTAAACATTAATTTCATAAAATTTTCTTTCCAATAAAGGCCGTTTTAATGATATTAAAAATATATTTCCTTGTTTTATTATGATTTAAACTTGTACCACTCTATAAAAAAAACAATTTAGTAGCTATGTATATAATACAAATAACTTATACATGTCTTTTACACATAAGTAGTGAAAGCATTTGCACATGAATAGATATTGACGAGGTTTAGTGACTTTTACCGAAAACAACGTTTCTATTCGGCCAGTGCAGTTGAAAATCTAAAAAAGGGATGTTTAGATATTAAATTTTTCCTTTGTTGCTCGAAATATGTTAACAATGTCTACTTAATAATTCTCTGATTATTAATATTTACGAACTTTAGCCTGTATAAGTATTAACGAAATGTATTTTGTTTTTGCATTTAATCGTTTTTTTTTTCTTTTAATGTTTGCGAATTCATTCAAATGGTTAATTAAATAATTTTAGTTTTGGTTTTTGTATGACTGTATTGCAAGGGATTTTTTATGTTTTATTTTCTATGACTAGAAAACGATCGATTATGTCGGCCGTTTCCTGCACTTACAGTTATTAGTCGAAAAGGGACTTCTAATCAACATCCCATATCCGTTGTTTTGTTGAGAATCAGGAGGGCCATTTTTGTCTCTTTAATACTACCCAGCAAAAAATTATTATGTTCCTGGAAGCAGTAACAAAATGTCATGCTTTCGAAATGCGCAATTTTGAAGCGCTTCCGAGGACTCACAAAAAGAAGGCAGAGAGATCGCTCAACTTATTTTTAAGCACGTTGAAGTTGGTCGGCTATTTGCATTTAGATGACACGAATAATAAAGTAAACAGCGAATGGAAGACAAAATTTTTTTAGATGCTCTCTGCCTCTCTCTCCCTCTCTTATTTATTTAAACTTCTGTATTTGCGTACAGATGAATTATGTATGTTAGTAGATGACGCAGTAAGACGAAGGCATAATACAGATAATTCAAACATGATTTTAGCGCATTTTGGATGATTAGAAAAATGCGCTGTTTTATGTAAAAAACAAGAGCTCCAAAGTGGGACATCGCGAACAAAAATCATGCATGTTCGAAGCGCTTTTCGCAGCAGGAGGCACAACAACAACAAGCATCTCTCCCTTACAAACCTGCTTCGGCCGAAGCAGCAGTCTTTGCTGGGACACGGGCGACGTGTACTTCTCAGATATTTTTGAACTCATTAAGAAAACGCTTAAAACATAGATAATTCAAATTTTAGAAGCACACACTAGGAATGAAGAGATGAGAATAATATGTACTTCCGAAGATCTCCAATAGGTTGTCATAAAATTTTACCTACATATTTAGATGGGAACATAAGTTTTATATTTTTATTTTTTAAACTATGATCAAGATGGTTTAGATGTGCGATTGCAGCCTCTGCAAAGTTTTTACCGAAATTAATCTAACACAACATAATATAAAGCCAATATATTCATTCCCAATCACCAAAACTAATCCAGCATTAGGGGACAAACCCCACAAAATGGGAATGTTAAAGTTAAGCCCCTGATAAAAACAAA
This sequence comes from Lypha dubia, assembly GCA_947311025.1. Taxonomy (NCBI): domain Eukaryota; kingdom Metazoa; phylum Arthropoda; class Insecta; order Diptera; family Tachinidae; genus Lypha; species Lypha dubia. The sequence continues at coordinate 108,719,297 of OX371261.1, read as the reverse complement.
CACTAACTTAGACCGTTTTGTTTTTCTTCAATCCTACAGAAAGCAAAATTTTACTTTAAATTTATTTAATTATAACTTTGCATGTTTTGGCTTTAAGAAATAATTTTGATTTTATATTTGACATTTTTTTTTTTGTTTTGCAAAAAAAGCTTAAGCTTATAAGCATTTAATTCAATCTTTAGCAATTACGCCTTTAGTTGTTAGTTTGCAATTTAAAAGGAAAACATGCACAGCCAATGGAAGCATGAAATACAATGAAGTTTTAACACTAAAAAAACCTTTAAATGCAAGTAAAGGGAACATTTTTTAAATGCAAGTGGCCAAGATTAAAAAATAATATTTAGAATAAAATTTTTGTTTTTATGACTGCCAAGTTCCTGGAATAAATTTTGTGAATCATTCTTGGTAATTTTAGTGTTAAAATCTTATGATTTTGAGTAGAGTTTAATTTGTATTTTAAAAATATAAGTAAATGTAATCGGATCGTGTATATTTTTTTGTAGCTTACAACATGTATGCGCATTTATTTATTAATTTTTTCGGTTTATTGTGGTTTTCTTGAATTGCAGGCATTTCGTTTCAGTCGTCTTGTTACTTTAGCTGTATTTCAATGTTCAGGTGCTTAACAAATATGTTAAAACTTAAGTATGCATTTATGTTTCTTGTTTTAATATTTATTTTTATTTATTTTTTTTTTGTAAGAGTATTCTTTGTTGTATTTTAGTTTTAAATGTACCAAACTGAAAAACGTAGCCTGTTCATTTGCAACATGTATTCCTGCTAAAGCTGCAAGTGTGGGTAAATATCGTAACAATTTAGGCCCACCAAAAAGCTTTAACGATATCTAAATTCTACATAAAAATTATATTTAAACATGAACTATGCATAAATATTAACAACTGGTATTTAATTGCGATTTATACGCTTTAAATAAATAAATTATTGTAAAAATTCCAAAAAAAAAATCTATTAAAATAAATGCTTATTATTACAGAAATAAAATAAATATTATAAATAAAAATGAGATTATATATTGTATTTTATATTATAAGACCAGGCTTAAAAAGAGCATATATGACCTTCTCCGAGAAAAGGGAAATAAAAAGGGAAATATTAATTATGTGTTTTAAAGCAGGGTTCAAACCCTGGCCAGAGCAAGTCAATCAACATCATTAATTTCTCTAATGTACATTAGTGAGACATTGTATTAATTGTTTTTGGACTATTTAAGTCATGAAGGCATAGCAGTTGTCACTAAAAAACTCTTCCAACAGCGATTGATGATGTTCCAAGCTAATGTACACAACATTGCTCTTCTTCCTCGGCGAATTAAAATAATAATGAAATGCTTGCTCATACAGCTTAAGAAAGTAATCAGTCTAATTAACACCGATGCGCCTCAACACTGCTATAAAAAATGAACATAACGCGCAAAGCAGAGTTGTAAAAGAGTTAAGCCATCTAAATTTTCAATATCTATCTTCTATACCCTATCCCTCCCTGAGTTCCGACACAATGCACTGCATACGTTGGGGTCATTCCCTGAGTCCTAATTAACAAAAGAAAAAAAAGAAGGAAGTTCGCTCGGACAAGTAATTTATGTTTGGATCTACATCCTACATTTTTTAATTTTAGTTTAATTATTACGCTGTAATGAAAAGAGTTGAAAGTAACTTTTTTTGGAAAAAATACACTTGTCTAGTTTTGTGACAGGATCTTTTCCCTCTTGCAATCTGTTAATATCAGAGTGCTATCGGATCGTAATTTATAAGAGAATAATTTTACAAACTGACTATTATCTTGCTAAACAATTGACTGCATCAGAATCGCCTAGCTGTTAATAGAAAATCAAGTATTTCGTGATGCTATTTTTTTTACAAATCTTCTTAGTCCTTTCGTTCTTCATTAATTCAGAATTAATTTTTAACAACATGTTGAATACAGCAAATTAATTTATAAGAAATTAATTCCTATAATTCTTTGATTAAACATCACTCAGTTTGACTAAAAATTTATAACTTAATAACAATACTATCTTAAAGCACCTTATTTACATATCAAACTATGGTTATATGACTGGCTTCGCTGTTCACTTTTGCAAAAGAGGCTGTTCTTGCTCGTAATATAAAGGTTTTATGTCAATGTTGGAAATTATTTTGAAGGTATTGGTTTCTAACTGTTTAATGAGCGTAACAAAATAAAAATATATTAATCTCAATTTAAGGTTTTATAATACAATTGTGAAATAAGACTTAAATAAACACAAATTTAAGTGAAAACTTTGATTGAACTTCATGAACTTCATGGGATTGTTTCCAATAATGTCATTTATGTATATGTATATACTTTTTTTTCGCTAAATATTTATAATTTTTACAACAACAGCGATTTTTTTAAAAAACTTTAGAGTCTGAACACAATGTAACGATACTCGTAATTTATTGCGGTGCGGTTTTGCACACGCTTTTGAAGTGTGCACAAATAAATTAATAAAAATCTAAACAAACAATGTCAAGTATTGCCGTCGCCGTCTTCCGTTGTATTGTGTTTATTTTTCTCACTCGCAACGAAAATTCGCACTGCACCGCAAAAATTATTTTCACTTTTGCCATGTGTTCGCCTTTACCATTTTCATAAATTCTTAATAAAATGCCAAATAAAATAATAAAAAAATTGTGATTCGGCTACTGAACACTAGTAGTAAACTATAAGCTTCTATACATATTTGTTTAACAGACAAAACAAAATTTTCCATATTCAATTAAAATTGTCACTTGATGCGAATGATAAAAAATTATATCATACTTTATATCATAAATTTTGTAAAATTTCAAAATATATAAAACAAATATATCCTTAAATTTCCATATAACTACAACAATTCCTTTGGTATTTTATATTTTAATTAAATCTGATAACAATTTATTGATATCCTTTTCAATTTTAATATTCTATTATACCTTTAGAAGTAAATTTTTTTTTTTGTATATCCAAAGTTGTATTTGTTATAATTTTTCTATAGTCGTTTTTTTCTCATATTTCCTCAACCACAATATACGGTTGGGACAAAATATTTGAAATTTGATTTATATTTGTAACAAGCAAATACAATTTCCGAATTAGCCATTACCACTACGACTACAGCTGCCAATACAGCTACAGAAATGCCAATAATAAATACAACAACTTAATATATACACGACGAATATAACAATGGTGTTACTACAATTGCAATGGCCATCAACAAACATCACAATACAATAAAATGTACGTCAACCGAAAAAACCACTTATACAGGCCAATACAAAACCAGCAAATAGCAACCCAGTAAACACACCCAGCCATTTGTCAAAAGGATCTAAAAATTGTTGTACTGCAATTAGCGAATAAATCGAAGTCATCTTAGAATTTCATTTAAAAATAAAGAAAAAGTACATTTTGGACAATTGCCAAGAAATTTCTTGTCATATCAATTTCGACAGGCGTGTTTGCTGGGCATGTTAGCACACATGTTTGTAAAAATAGTAGATTTATTGATATGTACGCTTGTGCCTTTATGCATACATACACCCGTGCATTTTAGCATATTTCAACTTTGGTTAAGTTTCGTTTGCATGAGTGTGTATTCATTTGTACGTATGAGTATGTCCTTATCGAAGCATGTCCGTACGAAGATTTTTGAAACGAATATTGAATTGTGGTCACCGATGACCACACAAATTTTTTTCAATTTTTAGTTGCTCTCTTTTTTGTTTTGTTTGGGTAAATTTTCAAGGCTCTTGAAAATTTTAATGGAATGCATTCATAATTTTTTTTTTTTTTGTAAAGCTTTAAAATTGTGTATAAAAAAAACCAAAGGTTAAAATTATATGATTTCCAGTTTTAAATTTCTAAGGACTTTTCGAGTTTGAGTTCTTTAACTGCAAAAATCCCACAACCTCAAACTAGCAGCAATAAATCCGTGCTTAGCATAAATAATGTCGTGTGAGTACGACTATGAGAAAATTCTTACCTCTTTGATTTTCTACATCACCAAAACTCGATGAGTTTGATTTTCAGAAGAGTTATGCACATACGTTTAAATAACTTAAATTAACAAATACTTGCGCTCTAAGTTCCTTTAAATGTCTGCTAATTGTTGTGCGAAATTTTCGCACACTACATTTTCCATCTCGATAAATGTAAAAGCTGAATTATCCGGATTTTAAAAGCCTTATGGCAGAAATAAATAACTTAATACATAAAAAAATAAAATAATCCATCGTTACATATGTATGTATATGTGTGTGTGTGTGTATGTTTGTACTTATTCCAGCATTTTATCTACATCTGCAATCTGTGCGAAAAAATTGCAATAGTTGAAAAAAATGTTTATTTAGGAACTGGTACTATCTAATTTTTGGGTCTTCATTGCTCCGCAGCCATTCTCCATGAAGTTGATGAAAAATTACTCTCTGCTACATGCGAGCGAAATTATTCGTTTAGAAATTGCTGATTTATTTTCAAAATATTTTTATTATGGTCTACTGTATAAGCAGAATTTAAATATTTATCAATTAATTCGACTCTTTCACAAAATGTTAATAAAATCATTTTAATGTTCTTCTAAAATTTATTACTTTTAAACTTTACTTTACTAAAGTTATATTTTCAGTCACTTTGCTAAGAGGTTTTCTTTCCTTAACGATGTCCCAAGTACCTCGCATCTTTATCTTTTTACAAGGCAATTGCTTACTGTTGATGCTTTCCAGGATTGAACGTCCAGCTATCAAAGCTGTCTATTACACTTGACCCAGACTCAGTGACATAATACTTCTTTCCTAATATGCTATAATCCTTAAATTGTAATATCCCTTTCCCTCATATACATGAGTGAGATTAGGTTTGAGGCAATTTTTGCGTCATCCTCATGAAGGAGTAATGAGGGAGGAAATGCCTCCTATTCACTCGGGAAATGTAAGTTATTACTGAGCAATCACCATGTATAATCCATCGTACTCGTCCATATGCTTCTAACTAAAAGTTCTTCTTTATACCCCCGTATGTGATCGCCCATGTAAGTTAAATATTTTCCACACTAGAGACACAGTTCCACAATCTACAGTAATTTAAGTTTATCTTAATATAAAACACAGCGGAGTTACTATTAAAAGAAGAACATTAGCTACTTCGTGAGCCGCAAGGGATTAAAGAGATAATACTTGCAACTAACACTTAACAGGAATAGATTACATATATCATCACGACATCTCCTAGTAGAGTTCTTGAGGGCAACATGCAGCGTGTTAGTGGCTAAAACCCTAAGTCGCTAGTGCAGATTGTTGGCTTAAAAGCTGATGCTTAGCCAATGCTAGTGGCTTATTAGATTTTAATATATCAAATAAAGGCTTTTTGAGCTGTCTCAAGTAAAATAAGAAGAGTTTTAAGGTCATTTCATGTCTCTCTTCACTTTGTTATAACAACGAGGGATATTCTGTCTTATATATGGATTAAAACTATTCGGAATTATCAAAGAAAATTCAGAACATTTGTATTTTGCAGGGATATAATTACAAATAATAAAATAAATAAATAAGTTTTTAAATACTGAACTTTCTGAACGCAGGTTAACGGATGTAAAAGGTTTTTCAATAACAGTGATATGATTTCTTTAAAAAAAGATACTTATTGTTAAGGAAATTCAAAATTTTTTTTAATTTAATGTAAAGTACAATCGATACAATTAAGTTCTAAATAAAAAGTCACTGAAATTGGCTCCACGACTTCTTCTGTAGGAACGAATTCGATGAACCGAATTTTCGAGCAGTTTTTCCAATAAATCAAGTCGTATGTCATGAATGGTACGTTCAATATTGACTTGTAAAGCTTTAAGAGAGTGTGGTTAATTTCGAAAGATCAATAACTTGAAATAACCTCACAAGAAATAGTCTAATGGTGTTAAATCACAACTTCTTGGAGGCCATTCAATATCACAATTTCTTGAAATAATCGAATCTTCAAACTTTTCTCGCAATAATATCGTTTTCAAGTTGTTCCAAGGCAAAATCAGCAAATTCACAATGTTTACGGTGATCCAATGGCTTCAGTTTTTGAGTGAGAACAATTGTATAGGGAATCAAATCCAAATCCTTTCTCATAATCCGCCAGGTTGATGGTTTGCGACAGTCCAATAAAGAACCGCTCGAAGATGGTTTGAGACAGACTACTTCGAGCGATTCTTTATTGGTACTTGAATATTATGTATGTAAAGCCCAAAATTTTCAACACTTCGACAAAGAGCGAGCAAACTTGAACGATTATTACGAATATAAAATGGCAAAGGCGCACCCAAAGTTGCAATTGGAGAACGATTATTTTGATAATAAAACTGAATAATTTGTAAACGTTGTAACGGCAAAAGTCGTTGCACTTGTTTTTCCCACACAACAATAATTGGCAAATAGAATATTGTCTATATTTCTTTATGGATCGAAGTATCGCCTGTTTTGTTATTATTATTAATTGAATTATTCCCCATTTATTTTGTACTACCTGAATTTGTAGTATCTAGTTTACATTATATGTATTCCTTATTGAATTTGTTTCAACGAAACGGAAATATATTTTATTTAATCATATTAAAACTAGTCAGTAAGTTAAACTACCCTTTCAAATTATAACGTCTTTATTAACGGATAAAGTAACGCCCCCTGCATGTCAGATATGGATACCTCCATCAAAATACAACCGCTCGCTGTACAACCATGCAAAGCATACGACACATATACTACGCTGTGTATGCGTGTGTATCGACAATTGTATAGGCATAAAAGGCAAGACAAAATAATATAGAAGTCAGTCTGCTGGGAGCTCGCTTAGCGGTAAGAACTCACTTTGGTTGTGCGGTAATAGCCTAACAATAGTTTGTGATTTAAACTAAACGTGCCACTAAAACGATACAAGGAGTTTATTCTTGTACTGTTTCCAGACTTCACTGGTGTACTTCCTTCACTGCCAGTATCTGCGTACGAAGAGTGGAAGCCTGTACGGGAGTTTGTCTCTATAGGTTAGCCACTAAATTCATCCTCCGTCAGGCGACGTCCGTTAGAGCTATCCCTCTATTGCCAGTGCCGGTATCAGCGAGGCTGTTAGACCTGTATGGGAGTTCGTTCCTATAGGTTTTGCCGCTCACTAATCACGTCCTTCTAAGCCAGGTGACGTTTTTTGTGCAGCCCCTTTTTCATCAGCGCCGGTGTCAGGTAGCTGCTTGACCTGTATGGGAGTTTATTCCTACAGGCCAGCCGCCCACTGACCACTTCATCCTACTCCAGGAGAGTGCTATACCAAAAATCTTGGACGGCCAGCGTTGAACCCAAAACAGCCTTCGGCTACAACTCTCGTAAGGCGGCGTTACGGATTCACAATTAATATAAAGCTGTAGAAAATTAAATAAAGGATTATTTTAAAGTATAAGAAAACCAAGTTGTTCACTGTGGTTTTATTTCATTCGAACGACCCTGGACCCCGCTGAACCTATCCCAGCATCCAGCGAGGAAACGTGTCGTTACATGGCGCCCGAGCAGGGACATTTAATGTCTAAATCCAACAAAAATAAAGATTAAAAAAAATATATATATACAAAAAAAAAAAAGGAAAAAAAACCTTTCTAATTAATTTACAGCGAAAATCAACTATAACTACAAGAAAAAATTTGCAACAACGAAAAGAGATCTGTGCCCAGAAACCACCACATAAATTTTTGTCCATCTAAAAAAAATGCTGAAAACCACGTGGGTATACTCACTAAAAAGGGAAGAGCTAATCAGCTACTTGGCGGAGTTCGAGCAAACTGCTACAGGTACTGTGGAAGAATTACGTAAGCGATTCGCCAAATTCTTAACAACCGACCACGAGGCGGCAATAATGAACAGACTGCTAGAACTGCAGGCACAACACGAGAAAGTTTCCTCAGTATCACCCGGGGCCAGCTTGTCTGTGCCACCACGGGATACCGAGGCAGCAAATAATACATCCCCACTGAAAATAGAGACTATAACCCAAAGGCTGTGCAATCTTGATGTACAGAACACGGGAAAAGAGAGCAAGGTACTCATAATCGACCTAGTGCGGAAATGGGGCCTCAAGTATGATGGTGGAAAGGACCCTCTAGGGTTTATAGAGCGAGTAGAAGAGTTATCGGGTATGTACGAAATTCAATTAAATGACGTCCTCAGAGTGATGTCAGAATTTTTCCGCGACAAAGCGCTCAGCTGGTTCCGGAATAACAATAAACAATGGGACCAGTGGCGAATGTTCAAAAAAGATTTCTGTGACTTCTTTCTACCTCCCCGGTACTTCGAAAAGCTGGAGGATGAGATCCGAAAACGCACCCAGAAACCTCGCGAATCATTTAAAGAATATATGCTGAATTTACAGGATCTAATGAGGCACACAGATCTTAATCCTACCCAGAAACTTGAACGAATCTACAGAAACACATTACCAGACTACCAGTGGTATATCCGACGGCGTGATTTCACAACGTTGGACGAACTTATTAATTTAGCGGCGGATATGGAAACGATACCGCGTAATGCACAACAGAATCGAGGGGAACACTATCGCATGTTGTCCACAGAGTTTTTTCCAAAGACCGGACGACATCCATATAAACCGAGCAAAGCTACGAAAAACCAAAGTCAAAACACATACTTGACTTGGGGAGAGGAGAAATTAAAGGCAACATTATTAATCGAAGGAAACTTGGTCACAGCCATCATTGACACCGGTGCGACGCGAAGCTTCATCGTGCCGACGCTCATCCAACAGCTAACACCTAAGCCCCCATATGGCCAAGAGGTCATCGACGTGATACTAGCCGATGGCTCAAAAAGAGTCGTCACGAAGGCTGTCAAATATAACGTGCGCTTGGGAAATGTGACCGCAGAGCACGAATTTCTAATTATGCACCAAGCGACAGAAAGTGTCACTTTAGGCCTTGACTTCCTGCGCAATTTTAACACGACATTCACATGTGCCGGTCTTGTCACGCATTCCAGGAAAGTCGAACAGAGTAGGCCACGTCGAAGGGAGCGTTTCACAAAGATTACGGGTAAGAAAAATCATGAAAAAAGTAAACAAGTGCGGATGATGAGTAACAACCAAGAAAAATTTGATGCGTCACGGGAAAAGTTCCGACAAAACCTAAAAAAGGATCAAGCTAAAAGCCGTCGAACCATAGTCCTCAAAGACGACGACATCCCCAGCACAAGTCGAAAACGGAGAATACGCACCACCAAAAACAGAGCGCGTCGCTTCACAAAGGGGAGCACAGTACCCACATCACCAACAGATAGTTCCAAACGTACTAGCACGGAACAATATTTTCGAATGAGGGCACATTCACATGTAAACAGTCCCCCACTACCACCAGATCGTCGGCCATCGTGCAAGGAAATATCATTAATCGCATCATCAGTTACGTCGCCCAGAACACTAGTCACGCCTCCAAGGCAATTCGCCCGAGTAGCACCATTAACAGTTTCTCCAATGTCAATGGTCTCCAGAGCGCCGCCACTCCCGACTAATTCACGGGAGATATCATTGTTGCAGGCTCCTGAAGAATTGCGAGAGGAAATTGAAAAACGCTTCCCAGTAGCACCGTCCCAGAGACGTGTGCGTACGCTAATAGAGATACGAGGGCAGAAGTACCGCATCAACTATACGCGCAATGGCCTTGTGCGCATCCGGTGGCTACGCCCATAACCTTAAATGAATAGAGGGGGAGCAGTGTAACGGCAAAAGTCGTTGCACTTGTTTTTCCCACACAACAATAATTGGCAAATAGAATATTGTCTATATTTCTTTATGGATCGAAGTATCGCCTGTTTTGTTATTATTATTAATTGAATTATTCCCCATTTATTTTGTACTACCTGAATTTGTAGTATCTAGTTTACATTATATGTATTCCTTATTGAATTTGTTTCAACGAAACGGAAATATATTTTATTTAATCATATTAAAACTAGTCAGTAAGTTAAACTACCCTTTCAAATTATAACGTCTTTATTAACGGATAAAGTAACGCCCCCTGCATGTCAGATATGGATACCTCCATCAAAATACAACCGCTCGCTGTACAACCATGCAAAGCATACGACACATATACTACGCTGTGTATGCGTGTGTATCGACAATTGTATAGGCATAAAAGGCAAGACAAAATAATATAGAAGTCAGTCTGCTGGGAGCTCGCTTAGCGGTAAGAACTCACTTTGGTTGTGCGGTAATAGCCTAACAATAGTTTGTGATTTAAACTAAACGTGCCACTAAAACGATACAAGGAGTTTATTCTTGTACTGTTTCCAGACTTCACTGGTGTACTTCCTTCACTGCCAGTATCTGCGTACGAAGAGTGGAAGCCTGTACGGGAGTTTGTCTCTATAGGTTAGCCACTAAATTCATCCTCCGTCAGGCGACGTCCGTTAGAGCTATCCCTCTATTGCCAGTGCCGGTATCAGCGAGCCTGTTAGACCTGTATGGGAGTTCGTTCCTATAGGTTTTGCCGCTCACTAATCACGTCCTTCTAAGCCAGGTGACGTTTTTTGTGCAGCCCCTTTTTCATCAGCGCCGGTGTCAGGTAGCTGCTTGACCTGTATGGGAGTTTATTCCTACAGGCCAGCCGCCCACTGACCACTTCATCCTACTCCAGGAGAGTGCTATACCAAAAATCTTGGACGGCCAGCGTTGAACCCAAAACAGCCTTCGGCTACAACTCTCGTAAGGCGGCGTTACGGATTCACAATTAATATAAAGCTGTAGAAAATTAAATAAAGGATTATTTTAAAGTATAAGAAAACCAAGTTGTTCACTGTGGTTTTATTTCATTCGAACGACCCTGGACCCCGCTGAACCTATCCCAGCATCCAGCGAGGAAACGTGTCGTTACAACGTTGTTCTTGCGTCTGTCTCTCCATGATGAAATTGTAAACACTACTGAATACAATGAAAAACAAATGACAGATCATGACTTATTAAAAATGGCCGAAACGTCACATCAAAATCATATCATGCCTATTGGAAAACCTTATATAAAAAAGACACAAAACAAAGCGAATTTAAATTAAATATGTAAAATTGTAAAAAGTTACCACATAACGTTGATGGTAAACGGTAGCGACCTCGATGTTAACAAATATGTTTGTGGGTTTTTTATTAATTAAAAAAATAAAATTCTTTTTATTTTCTTATTTTTTCGTAGCTTTTGCTACTTCTTTATTTATCAAACGAGAGTTAAAAACTAAACTTTATTGTTACAATTTTGTTTTCTTATTAAAAAATGCTTATTGGTAATTTTTATTATTTTGCTTATTAATAATATTTATTTTTGTGAGTTTCCTGTTTGTTTGTGTCTTTATTGTTTTAATTCGTGGAATTATTTGTTAACAGCAGAAGTGTGTTGACAAAATTGCATTTCTAGATAATTTTGATAAAGCGTGGAAAGTGCATTGACATGTATTATATTTTTTTAATAGTTTGTCTGGAATTCAAAAATAGGGTAACAACAAGAATAAGGTTGCAAAACAGGAAACTCGTGTATACGATAAAATAATAATAAAAAAATGTAAAACATATTTGTTAAATTATTATACGGTGGGGTGACACCATAACTCCCCCTCCGTTAGTTTGAGGCTCCGACGAAATTTGGAGCACAGTTGCTCTTCTTTTACAAAGTATGGGTATAGTAATTACTAAAATGATCAATATTGAAATTGTAGTGCTATTTGCAGCTATATTAATGATTCTGTGTATATTTTGGGTTTTATTAAAATCAGTAAAATTGTTTTCATATTTAATTTGTTTTATGTATAGATCTTCTAATTTAATTTCAGTGTATGTTCCATTTTCTTTTATCTCTTTTAAAAAGTTAGTTTGAATAATTTTTTCTTTTACAATTAGTTTTTCGTTTTTAAATGTTAAATTACCAACATTGATTTGACAATTTTCAAATTTAATTATAAAATTATGACTTATATTAATAGTTTTTCCTTTGTAATTACAATTGTGTGTAAAGTTGTTAAAGAAATTTTTAAATATAATTATTCCTTCTTTTATTTCTTTTATTTCTGGTATTTTATACTCTCTAAGTGTACAACTTGCTATTTTATTTGCAACGATGCTTAAGATACATGGATCATTAATTTGTTTTAGATTCTTATATAAGCTAGATGTATTTGGAAAATAGACATTTTGGTTCTCATCAACTAAAATTCTGTTTTCTTTTAAAAATAATGATTTGTTTATTTTATTGGGAATTGGCTCAAGGATTATTTGTGTAAAGGATATGTTTGAAAATTGGGGAATGGAAAGGATGATGACAATTTGTTCTTTTTCAAAGGATACGGCAACTTTTGTTTTAGTATACTTTTCAAAGTCATTTATAATTTCAATTTCCTGTTCGTCGAGTAAGTCCGTCGGTATAATACCTAGTTTGCTAGTAAATATGACTCCTGCAATGTCGTCAATATGGTCTTTGAGTAGATTTATATCATTATCAATCTGGTAAATGTGTTTTAGGAAATCTATTTCGTCTTCTAATGTAGATATTTTATTCTGAATCTCATTGCGAAATTTGTTTATATATGTTTTTACTATATATTGTTGTCTGTTGATATGAGTTCTCCAGGTTTATTAGGGGTTTCAGTGATTTTATATTGTTGTTTTATTGGATTTCTTTCGTATTTTTCTTTGTTGCATATATCACAATTATTTATAAATTGTGTTATGCGTATTTTTAGCTGTGGGTGGTAAAATTCAAGTTTTAATTCTGCGAAATTTTCGTTTATTCCTCTATGATTGTTTTTTATGTGCTCTTTTCCTATTATATCGGTCAGCTCGTTTTCATCTGTTATATCCTTAAGAAGGTGTTTACAGCGTATGATTTTGAAGTTTCTATTTTCACCAAAGTATTTTTCAAAGACAGTTTTCAGTTCGTAAAAAACAGATTCATCATTTATGAAAATTGCGTTGGTTTTATCAGGGTTGAAATGATTTTTTAATAGGGTTATTAGTGTTTCTTCGTCAAAAGTTTTAGCATAAATTGTCTTCCTGTTATTCTTGAAAATTTGTTGGTTTTTTACTTTCAGTGATCCTGACATTGTTTTATGAATTACAATTTGTCTCCGATAAAAGTTGAGCGGGTTGTTTGTTTCTGAAATAATATTATTTAAGTTTTCATCTTCGTTGAAATTAATTTCTATCCTAGATAATGCGTCTGCATTACCGTTCATAATACCCTTTTTATATTTTATATCATAATCGTATTCTTGTAGACGTAGTCTCCATCTCACAAGTTTTGAGTTTGGTTCTTTAATGGAGAACAGCCAAACTAGTGGTCTATGATCTGTTTCAATTAAAAATTTCCTTCCGAAGAGGTATGGTCTAAAATATTTTGTTGACCATACAATTGCGAGAAGTTCTTTTTCTATCGTACTGTAGTTCTGTTCCGCACCATTTAGGCTACGACTTGCATAGCAAATAGGATGGCCATTCTGCGATAGAACAGCTCCAAGTGCAAATTTGCTTGCGTCGGTTTGAAGAATGAATTTTTGGGTAAAATCTGGATATGCTAGAACGGGAGAATTTGTCAACAGTCTTTTAAGAGATTCAAATGATTCGATATATTCTGAATTTTTAAATTCAACAACGGAGTCTTTCTTAAGATATCTCGTCATGGGTTTGGCTATTTTGGAATAGTCTTTCATGAACTTGCGATAATATCCCGCTAATCCGAGAAACTGTTTTATTTCCTTTTGCGTTTTTGGTAAAGGAAATTGCTGTACACAAGCTATCTTGTCGGAATTTGGTCTAATGCCTTCCTCAGATACTACGTGTCCAAGGAATTTGGTTTCTTTTTTCATAAATTCGCTTTTGTCCAATTGAATTTTTAAATTAACTTCTTTTAGTCTTTGGAAGACTTTCGTTATGGATTCTATGTGTTCCTGTAATGAAGTTGAGAATATTATAATATCGTCTAGATACACTAGACAAATTTTATTAATGAACTCGCCCAAAACGTTATTCATTAAACGCTGGAAAGTGGCCGGAGCTGTTTTCAGCCCAAACGGCATACGAAGAAATTCGTAGTGGCCGCCTTCCACACTAAATGCTGTCTTTGCGATGTCTTTTTCGTGAACCTCGATTTGATGGAAACCTTTCGCTAGGTCGAGGGTGGTAAAGTATTGACAACGTCCGAGTTTTTCCAGGATTTCGTCGATATTCGGGATTGGATATTTGTCGTCTATTGTTATCTCGTTGATTTTTCTGTAATCTATAACCAGTCTCCATTTTGCCTTACCACTAGCGTCTAATTTTTTTGGAACTACCCAAACTGGGGCCGAATAAGGCGAATGACTGGGCCTTATTATCCTTTTGTGTAACATTTCCTATATTTGCTTTTCTACCTCAGTTTTATGTATGTAGGGGTATCTATATGTTTTCGCCGCAATAGGTATGTTGTTAGTTGTCCTTATTTCGTGTTTGATGGCGTTCGTGAATGTAAGATCGCTCTCTTCTGTGTAGAATATATTATTATATTTTTTAATGATTGGTAAAAGTTTCTCTTTTTCTTCTTTATTTAAATGGTCTACGCGAATCTGTTCCAACATTGGTACATCTATTTTTTTATATGATTCAATTGTATAAAAATTTTCGGGTGTTATTTCATCTGTTTCCTGGGTTTCTAAAATAACCCGTTGTGGTAAATTTCCATTCACTTTAACAAGAGCATTGATTTTATAATTTTCTGTTTCGTATACTCCCTCCACTATTTCGATATTCTTATCGTTTAATAAGGTTTTGGGATTATATACTAAACCGTTTTTGTGCTCAACTGGTACTATGACTTTATGTAGTCCTTTTTTTTCGAAATAGTATTCGATACCGTTATTTGTGTATCGAATTGGAATTTCGGTTTTTTCGATTTTTAGGGTGTTATCTTTCAAATTAACTATTGCTTTCATTTGTCTAAGTATGTTATTGCCAATTATTCCATCATACTGTTTGTGGAATTGGCAGACTAAAAATTCTAATTTGGTGTCTGTAAATTCACCAAATTCTTTAAAAATTGGGATTGCTACTTTTTCTGAAATTGTAATAGTATGTTGTAATGTCTTAATGTTTGTCACATCGCAAGGGATCCTCCATTTGGGATGGCAAATTCCAGGATTTATTACGGAATGTGTTGCTCCCGTGTCGATGATGAATCTTAAACGTCCTAGTTTTGTTTTAACGATTATATATGGTAAGTTTCCGTTGAGGCCATCGGCCGAAAATTTTGAACATCTGTTCTGCCTTGTTCCGGCTGTCTGGGTTGATTATAGTTTTGTCTATTATATCTGCTGTAGTGTCGATTTTGTTGGTAGTGATGATTGTACTTACTGTCGTTTTGGTAACTGTCTGTTGTCGGTTTAAAGTGTTGTACATTATTTATTTCCATTGGTTCTGGTTGTTGGGGCGGATTATAATTGCGTTGTTGATTTTGGTTATAGTTTTGGTTATATCTTTCCATGTTGCGTTGTTGGTACCGATTGTGATTGTAGCTCTGATTGCCTTGCTGATAATTGTAGTTTCCTCGGTGGTAATTACTATTGTCGTTAAATTTATTATAATTATATTTTTTATTATGATTTGTTCTGCTCCCCGAAGGTTCTATGTTTCTTTCTTGTTCTTCATTATTCTGTCGTTTCCCTTTGCTATTACTATTCTTCACTATGCGACCATCTTTTCCCATGCGGTCGTATCCGCTCTCGAATAGAATATCCATTGCTAATTCCAGGCTTCCAGGATTCCTGCAAGTTAATACAGTCCGCATTGGTTCCGGCATTTTGTTTTTGAAGATGTGCAGTGCAGATCTTTGATTGTTAATGGCTACCTGATTTGTTGCTTCACCTTCACCAAGGACCAAAAGGGCTTTGTTATTCAAACGCCGTAGTCTGTATTTTATCTCGTTATAAAAATCAACAGTAGTACTTTCAAAAGTGACAGATCTTAACTCATCATATAATTGTTCGCAATTCTTTTTCTCACCAAAATTGTTCTCTAAAATACTCTTGATATCTGTCCAAGATTGTGCCTGCGTATTAATTTCTATAATTTCTTTGGCCCTACCGACTAATCTACCTTTTATAATGTCTGAGAAGACAAGTTGTGAAAGTTCATCATAAGTCCTAAGAACCGGATATATTCTATCTATTAGTCTAGTAAAATTAATTAAATCGTTACGGTTACCGTTATACTGAGGGATTGAATTCAAGTATTTAATGGGATCTAATTGAATTTGATTTGGTTCTGCCATTTTAAAGGAAGGTATAAATTTGTTTATTTTTTAGATTTTATTTGCAATTTTCAGTGGACAATTTTTGTACACGTAATTAATAATATTATCTTATAGTTATAAATTGTGGAGGAAAAAAAAATTTTGAATAACTTATGACTATTCTTACTATATCCTTTTAAAGTTGTCTTCCTTGTTTATAGTTGTTCTCTTCCTTCTTAGTGCTGATCAGGATTTTTCTCTGGTGTTCTTCTTCTCGGTTTTACTGATTTTCTATTTCCACTTGTTCAAATAGTGCTTTTAAATCACTTTATATTTCCACTGTTCAAATAGTGTTTTTATTTAAAAATGTTTTTTATTACTTTTTTCTTTTATTTATTATTATTTTCTGTCAATGTATAAGGCAATTTGTTTTGTCTATATTTATTTTCATTTCTTTTTTTTATGTAGTAATTTGTTGATGATATTTTCCACTTTTTATGTGTGCATTAAAATTAAAGTTCACTTAATTAGTTTATTTGATTAGAGTAAGGGTTTTTCTCTTTTATTATTTTACTTAACTTTTAGTTCACTTATTAATGTTGTTGTTTAGAATAAGGATTCTTCCTTTTTTTTTCTATTTTTTTGAAATCGCGTTAAACATTAAAATGTCTAAAAGGAACCAATTAATTCTTTAAACGATTAAAACCTTTTCGCGAAATCCCATCCTCGTCGCCAAATATGTTTGTGGGTTTTTTATTAATTAAAAAAATAAAATTCTTTTTATTTTCTTATTTTTTCGTAGCTTTTGCTACTTCTTTATTTATCAAACGAGAGTTAAAAACTAAACTTTATTGTTACAATTTTGTTTTCTTATTAAAAAATGCTTATTGGTAATTTTTATTATTTTGCTTATTAATAATATTTATTTTTGTGAGTTTCCTGTTTGTTTGTGTCTTTATTGTTTTAATTCGTGGAATTATTTGTTAACAGCAGAAGTGTGTTGACAAAATTGCATTTCTAGATAATTTTGATAAAGCGTGGAAAGTGCATTGACATGTATTATATTTTTTTAATAGTTTGTCTGGAATTCAAAAATAGGGTAACAACAAGAATAAGGTTGCAAAACAGGAAACTCGTGTATACGATAAAATAATAATAAAAAAATGTAAAACATATTTGTTAAATTATTATACGGTGGGGTGACACCATAACTGTTAACATGGACACGTTCTACTAGTTTGATTTTATATTCTTATATCTCTCTCTATTTGCTAGCTATTTAGATCTAACAGTTAGTAGTTTCAAACTGATCGTACTTAATCAGGGTTGCCACAGAAACTTTCGTACAAAAGTGAAAGTGAAAACGCTTTTACCTTCTCCGGAAAAAGTAAAACGCAAAACTTTGTCGTTTTCAATTCGATTGAAAATAGTCAGGTTTGTCACAGAATTTTTACGAAAGTGAAAATTTACACGAACAATTTTTGCGTTTTACGTTTTATGGAGAAGGTAAAAACGTTTTCACTTTTACTTTCGTACGAATTTGGTTTATATGACACCCCTGACTATATCAATGTACATATCGCTCCTTTATTGCAACATAGTCATATTCTCATATCTCATATCATATGAGATATGACTATGTTGCAATAAAGGAGCGATATGTTTCTGTTTTCTAAATTTTCAAATTGTATTGATTCATTTACTATTTACTTTTACTATTTAAAATGCTAAATGCCTTCAGCTATAGTTCGTATTTAATTAATTGAAATATTCATAAATATTTAAATGTTTATTTAATACTATTTGTAAACGGATATTTACAATTAATATTGAAAAACCCAAAATGTAATTAAATTGTAAAAATTATATAAAATATCTGTGCGGCGTTTGTTTGTTTATTTTTTCTTTTCATATTTTTTTTTTTTTGTTTGTGCCATTATTTGCGGCTGATTGGTTTTTGAGTGTGTAAATTATTTATGAATAACTATTTATATTTAATAGTTTAGGATTTATAATAATTTTTTTTAATTACAATAAGTAAATAAATAAATTTAGGTTTTATTTTTGTAAGTTAGAATGTCACAAGAATAAATTAAGTATTTTGATATGCAAAAAAAAAAAAAAGTTATACACAATTACAATATTTAAAAGTAATGAGACTGAGGTAGTTTCTACTACAACAACAGACGACGAGGGTATCAGTCCTTCCAGTTACTCTTATGTGTACTATTTATACTCGTAGTAAAGTTTTTAATTTGCTTCGCCTTTAAGTTAAACTTGAACAATTTATAACCGATAAAAATTTAAAAATATTGTATTTCTGTGTACTTCTAAAACACAATCTTAACGTTTACAGTAAAACATCAAACAAGTTTTCTAGAAATATTCCATAGAAATTCACTTTTTTTTAATTTTATTATTCTTTTCTTCCTTTTTTCAACGCTTTAGATGGTATTTTATCGTACAGCATACCAAAAGGCGTACAACGTGGCATGGAAATCGATTTATCAGATAAATCTTATGATGGCCATGAAGAGGATGAACGTTTGGTTGAAGGTTTAGGTCAATTGGTTGATGGTCAAAAGGGCAAAGATAATTTTCGTTTTGATCAAGGTTTTGGCAAAGGTAAGTACGCAAATGCTTTATGAAAATTAAATAAAAAAAAAATAAATTTTAAAGAAAGAAAATAAGCAGTACAGGCCGCACATAAAACCGTAAGAGATTTCATGCTGGAAAATTTTGTTTGTTACATGAACAATGTATGCAAATGCATACAAATTATTACGTTTATGAAACCTAATTTTTAGCACAATCTTTGGAATATCCTAAAACAGGGCAAAAATAAAGGCCCAAACACATTTAGCTCTGTCATGACACAACAAATGTTTGCAATAATTTTAGATAAAGCTAAGTAGTTATATTTTAATATTATTATTATTACGAATAAACGTAGTTATTATTTGAACGTATATTGATTTACATATGAAAAGTAATATTATCAGGCTCAAGTTCAGTTTTATTGAATTAATGAAAATTCAAAATTACTAAGAGTTTTTTATGTTGGCAAATATTATTATTTATATCCAATCAGTTTTTAGCAGAACGTATCAGTACTGATTTCAAGGCCGCTACACCTCTAATCAGCGTTCAATTGTCCATCTTTACAATTTTCGTAAAGTGGATACTAATTGAGACGAATGTCAACTATTTAACCAGTTTTCAAGAGAAATAGAATATGAGAATTAATTTTTAATTCATTTTTTATTCTACCTTGAAACAGTGCTGGTTAGTACGAAATTCCCTCATTACTGTTTGGAAAGTACTAATAATCAACGCAAACTCATAGTCCGTTATCATCAAAGTATTCTACTTTGTATTCTAACGTTTTTGTTATTTTTACTCTATATTAGGGAAATTCACATATTACTGTGACCCTTGAAAATCAATGGATTTATTGAGAGAACATTTCGGTGAGCGCATAATTTCACGTTTTGGGCCGGTCGATTGGCCACCAAGATCGTGTAATTATCACACCGTTAGACTTTTTCCTGTGGGGATATGTAAAGTCTAAAGTTTATGCGGACAAACCCGCTTCGATTCAGGCCTTGGAGGAAAACATCACGCGTGTCACTTGCCAGTTACCAGTCGAAATACGCGAACGAGTCATCGAAAATTGGACTCACCGGATGGACCATCTGCGACGTAGCAACGGCCAACATTTGATAGACATAATCTTCAAAAAATAAATGCCAAAGAATGTTCTTTCAAATGATATTAAACATTCTCCATTAAATTTGAGTTTTCTGTGTTTTTTTCTTTAAAAAAGTGGAATGGAAATGGATCACCCCTTATAATGAAACTTGAAACAAAAGGTCTCCCTACAGAAGTGACAGAGGCAACCTGTAAGCTTGGGAATATTTTTTGCTTTTCTAATATGGGAAAGAATTCTTGGAAAAATATTGGCAAGCTTATAGGTTGTCTACAAATGAGATGGTATTGCACCTATCAAGAACTTAGTCCTTATTTTGATCTCAGTACTTTTTACGGCCGAAATTTTTTGGATAGGAAATTGGCCTTTTTTTCACATTTATGTTTTTGCGCGGATCTAAGTAACCACATACATAAACACATAAAACGAAAAAAAACTATTGCTTTCTAATTTAAAAATTTCTTCTTGGGTCTTAATACGACTGCAATAGATTTATCTCTGTGTATTGCTGCCACATATAACCGCAACGTATAAATGTTTCTGCTATTGACAATATGTTCCAAATGTTAAGTTAGAACCACATGCATGTTAGTGAAAGTCTTATACATATGTATGTATGTATGTATATAGTACTTACATACGAGTATGTACACGCATACATACATACATATGTATATAACTGTTTGTTTTTTTTTTATTTTCTAGCCTTGGAAGACATACATACATAAGTATTTGAGAGCATACATGTATATTAGTGCTTTCCTTGGATTATTGTGACTTTTTCTACAAGAAAATAAAAAATGTTTATCTAAAAAATTATTATTTAAAAAAAACATGTCATTTAATGCCATCGTGCGTGTGACACATGTCAAAAGAATATTTTTAATGTAAAGCAACCTGATTTTATTGTTTGTTATTTGCATGACATACATACATACATAATACCGAATGAGTTCACTAAGGAGCAAACAAAACAAAAAAAAAATACACAATTTAATAACTAATATTTTACTGGAAAAATATAACGTTATTTTAAAAATTTACGTGAAGTTCTTTAAATCATTATTTGCTTTGTTTGGTATATTTCAAGAAAAATATTATAATTTTATTGACAGAACTAAAACAATTTGTGAAATAATAAATTGACAATGTTTCTTTATGGGTGAAAGAAGGATATATCACGGTTCTTTTATAATATGATATCATACTTTAGACAGTGCACTTGCACCTGAATGAAAAAAAAATTAACTTCAAAAAAACTTAAATCGAATCATCTTTAAAATAATTTTAATTTTTCATGAAATTTTAGTCATAAATTTAGTAAAAATTAGTTTTTTAGCAAAAGGATGTATAAGAAATAGTCTTATTTTTGCACCGAATGAAACTAAATTTGCTATAAATATTTATAAATTTTCAGTGTATTCGAGAAATAAATTTAACTAAAATTTAGTCTTTGAGCAAAAGGTCATATGAGAGATAGTCCTGTTTCTGCACCGAATGAACCAAAATTTGCAAAAGACTTTTTTAAACTTGTTTGTTTTTTTTTTTTTTGTTACAAATAATTTTAAGCGCATTCGAATCATAAATGTAGCCAAAGTTTAGTTTTTTAGCAAAAGGACATATGAGAGATGGTATTGTTTTTGCAACAAATGAAACTAAATTTGCTATAAATATTTATAAAATTTCAGTATATTCGAGTAATTAATTTAACTAAAATTTAGTCTTTGACCAAAAAGGACATATGAGAGATTGTCTTGTTTTTGATTTATATATTCCAGTTAATTGAATATCATTGTAAGCTAGAGTATTAAAATTGGCCATTTGTCTTGTTCCATGTCATATATTTTGATATCTTTATCTCTGTTAAAAAAAATTAAGTTATGATAAAAATGTTTTTCAATGTTCAATAAATACTTGCGCAAAATTATATTAATGATTCATGCACTCTGTTAACATTTTGTATATAAAATAACTAAAAGCAATTTAAACAGTGAAGAACTTCTTGCGCTGTGCCACAGCAACTTGTTAAAGGAGAATTTAAAAGCTTTATAAATATTTAACTCTGAAAGTTAATTTGAGATTACCTTAAAAATGAAAACTAACTAATTATTCTGTCTTTTGTTATTTTGTCTCTGGTGTATAAGATATCCTCCTTTCTATTCTATTCCTGCCAAGTATCTATAAACCAACTTTCTTTCTAAACACGATAGACTTTCATTTTCATATTTAATGTAATGTTGAAATTTATTGCTCTATTCAGATGTATGGTGTATGAGAAGCAAAGAAATGGTTTTGCTGTGTGTAGTAAATTAAAGTCCTTGCGTGTTGTATTTGTTTGTCATTCAAACAATTTTAAATGTCAACTAAACAAATATAATTTGTTTTCTTTATGGTCGTATTTATTTGTAACTATATGTTATTTGCTTAATGTCCTTTTACAAATAGTTATTACTGCTGCTTGACAGTATATGTTGTATTCATTAGGGTAATTATTGTTATGAAAGTCTTTTGATGGGAAATGAAACAACAATGCTTTTCATAATTATAGAACAACCTAAATATCTGTTATTGAATAGAAGAGCAAATAAGATAATAAATGTAAAAAAATTATGGAAAAGTAATATAAGCAAAAAATATAAGAACGTAACAATGGCAAAGAAATTATTAATTACAATGTAAATTTTAATTTTTTAACTCTTCGCTGAAAGGTTATGTGCTAATTTTTTTTGTGAAAAAGTGGTTCAAAAGCACCTTTGAGTATAACATAAAGTCAACCTTAAATAATAATAATAATAATAAGACATTTAGTACCAGTTTTTTTTTTTGTCTGTACATTATCCATAATTAAATACTGGCCCACTGTGTAATATTACAATGTCCAAGTCCGGCCACACAGTGTGTGTATTTACACGAAACCTTTCGAGCTGTTTTTACCCCCTCATAACTTTGCTCCTTTTGATCATAATATAACGAAACTTGAAACATAAAGTCTCCCTACACAGTTTAAATT
Source organism: Lypha dubia (assembly GCA_947311025.1). Classification (NCBI taxonomy): domain Eukaryota; kingdom Metazoa; phylum Arthropoda; class Insecta; order Diptera; family Tachinidae; genus Lypha; species Lypha dubia. The sequence goes on along the minus strand of OX371261.1, from coordinate 108,696,281 downwards.
TACGGTAAAAGCTTCCCGATATATTAAGGTGTGAAAAGTCCATATTTTAGTACATATTCACTGACTTATCAATATTATTGGGCACTTCCAGTATAGCTAGTGAGCTGAAACTCGATACACATGTTGGTCTGGTGTGAAATTAATCAGAAAAATCTGAAAACGTGCACATTCCACCCGGGGGGACTAGGGTCTCCCTTCTTTGTATGGAGCATTTCCAGTATAGCTGAAATTTGGTACACAGGTAGATCCTGATAAACAATACATATAAATATTTGTACAAAAACAACTTAGAAAAAAGAAGTGAGATACGGACAAAAACGTAAATGTGAAAATAAGGCCAAGTTCCTAACCAAAAAATTTTGGCCGTAAAAAGTACTGAGATCAAAATAAGGACCAAGGTCTTAATAAGTACAATACCATCTCATTTCTAGACAACCTATAAGGTTGCCAATATTTTTCCAAGAATTCTTTCCCATATTAGAAAGGCAAAAAAATTTATATATAGGCAACCTGTAATGGAATAGTACCTATCAAGAACGTGGTCCTTATTTTGATCTCAGTACTTTTTACGGACGAAATTTTTTGGATAGGAACTTGACCTCATTTTCACATGTATGTTTTTGTGCGTTGAACTCTCTTTCTATTTTTAATTTGTATCTTATGCTTATAAGTGTTCTTCATGCTGATATATTAAATATAGGGCCCACAAGGAAACAAAAATTATATTCATAAAATGATCGGAAAGTTTTAAACGATGAAGACAATGATTGAATTGCAACTATGCTACAAGAAATGCCAGTTATCATACAATTTATGGATTAATTTCACAAAATAAAAAGTTTTACATTTTCTAGCTAAATCTATTTGTTAATAAATCCTTTTCGTAAAAATTCTCTTATAAAATATTTTCACAGTAAAAGAAATTTCGATTTAAATTTTGATTTTATATTTCTGATCTTTAACTTTAACTGGCATTTAATAATAGAAAATGAAAGCTAAAATTAAAGCAACAATCAAAACAAAGCGGATATGCAAATGTGTACATAAAATAATAAAGCACACATACACAAGCCATAAGAATTACATATATTCACACATACAAGCAATACTACACTTCATAATGATTTCGTTGGCTTTAAACCTAATTTTAATGCAGATTGTTGTTATGTAGCACGTACATACATACAAAGTTGTTGTTATTTCAAATTACCATTGTTGTCTAAAAAAGCAACAACAACAACAACAGCAACACCAAAAGCAAATACAATTGCAACAGATAAAGGAAACGTTATAGATAAAGAAATTGAAATATTTCCATTAAATATGTCAATATTTATTCAAAGCAAAAAATGAAAATTATGACAAGCAAATGTTTGTCTAAAGGATAATAATCAAAATGATGTTAATGATTATGATAATAATTATGATGATTTTACAGGAGTAGTTATTGTTTGTTTGCTAAAGCAAACAACTTAACATTTTAAAATTTCACCTAGAAAAAAAAATACAATATATAAAAATGTATGAACGTAAATAAATTTGCTTTATTGTTTTGGAAATTTTGGTGGTTAATAATTAGGGCACCTTGAGAGAAACAAGGTTTAAGATTATAATTACAAATTTGAAACATTAAAGGTATTCACAACGAGTATCTTAAAATTTTAATATGGCCACACTGCTACGTCCTAAAATTTTTATTGTAAGCCATCACAGCAAATAAAGTATTAAAATTAATTTTTGTTCTGCAAAAATGCCGAAAGAAAACGAAAAATTCAAATTATTAATTAATTTTAATTGAAGAAAACACAAAAAATACTTACTTTTTGGCCTTCAATTTCTTATTATTTTTTTTTCTTTTTATTTTTGTATTTTTATATTTTCTATTGCCATATTGAAAATGACATGCTTTTTAGAATTTTAAAATTGCCACCTGATATTAAATTTCATTCACATACAAAACAAAAACAATAAATTTGCCAAACTATATTAAAGTATTAAATTTGAAACGTTACAATATGAAGACATATTTTCAGACGCTATTGTGACGACCTTATTTAAAATTTTAAAAAAATTAAAACTATTAAATTTCTAGAATTTTTTTTTTATAATAAATTTTAATTTATTAACTCACATTTATTTCAGGTTACGAATGGGTGGGTTGGCGCAACGATACGGCCAACTTACAGGGACGTCCTGTTGAAATAATTTTTGAATTTGATGGTGTACGAAATTTTAGTGCTGTGGTTGTACATACAAACAACATGTATATCAAGGATGTTCAGGTATGCTAAAAAAGAAAACATAAACGTTTAAATTAAATTTTAATGCCCAAAAAAAAATATATATAAAAAATATTTATTATAAAAAACTTGTTTAGAATTTAATACAATGAGCTCTATGCGGTTTACAATAAATTATGACAACAAATATGTTAATAATAGACAATAATTTATCGCAATTCAATATGGTGGTATTTTTCATATATTTGGGTTTGATTTATAGAATATTTTTTTATAATTTATTGGTGACATTTAGAGATAATATTTGGTTTAACTTAAAACCATAAATTTATAGAAACTATTAAAATAAATGAGTTAAGGTTTTATAAAAAGTTTTATTTATAAAATAGTGAACAAATCCAGGCAGTGAAAAAGTTTTTGTAAATGATCTGCATAAATCTATCATTTTAATAATATGATTAAAAAATAACAAAGTTGTTACTACACTAGAAAGTAGTTTTTGTACACACCACCTTAATGATATCAACATCTTAATAATTGGGTTATTTCTTTATTCTTAACCCTAGAATCATATTAAACGTAAATTTTATTGGCATTTATTTTCGAAAGCTAAATCCTTGCAGTTATGCCCAAATCAATTGTATTGCTGCGCTTATAAAAATAAAATACATTTTATTTTACTGTCCAAAATTGTACTATTAATAACTGAGTGGTATGTGTTTCAAAATTTTTAAAAAATATTCTTCTATTTTTCATAACAAATTGATTAAAATATACAACTAAAATGATTTCTTACTGCAAATTTGTCACTTATTCAAATTTATCAAACAAAACTAAAACATTTTGTGTTGATTTTTATAGACTCCGGAAGCTCGTATATATAGTAAGTTTCTTAATATACAGAAGGTTCAACTGACATCACGACGTTCTGAGACCACACACACGGTCTCATCATCAGAGTTGTTTACCGCTTAGATCTCTCTGTCAATTATTGAATTTTATCATATATTTTTTTAATTAGGACCAGCACTCAGGGATGTGCAAAGCATTGTGCCGGAACTAGGAAAATAGCTTTTGGGAAGGAGGATAAAGGGAGTACTGTTTATGGACATTCGATTTGAACCTTAAGACACTAAATGTGGCAGGAACGACCTCTGCGGGGAGTTTTTTCCCCACACGAACAGCTCGGCCAAAGTACGAATTCTCTCTGTAGTGCATAGTGTGATTCACTGGCATATCGATGTGCTCTTAATGAAGAGCTTGTTGTACGTGAAAAAAATTACGGTTTTCGGGAACAAGTTCCCTGAATTCATTAGAACACATTCCGTTATAGTAGCGATAGAACAATGAAACACACCCAACATTGCGTCGATGCTCCAGTGAGTCAATAGAGTTTGCTACCCTACTATCACCGATAAGCTTCTTCGCCCTATTTTATACGCAATCGAGTAACTTAAAAATAGATTTTGATGCACCGGCCAATACATGAGACTTGTATTCCATTTTCGGGCGGATAAAGGTGGTATAAATCTTAAAGAGATCTGATGGAGTGAAGTATGTCCTACACCGTCTTAAAAAACCGAGGCACTTGAATGCTTCTTTTGAGACATGAAAAATGTGATAATTTCATCGAACTTCACAATGAATTTGTATGCTAAGAACATCAAGAGCTTCTGATTCCTGAATATCTATACCATCCATATTTACAGATGGAGAAGCATGTCCGTTCGTGCGCATAGCACACTGGGTCTTTATTGCCTTAAAATTTACCTTAGTAGCATGTCCCCAATTTGAAATTTTCAGGAGATAGCGATTTAGTGTTTGACCTGTTATTAATAGTAGTACGGTTGCCGACACTTTTGGGTGTGTAAATGTTTGTCTTTATTAAATTTTTTTTTTTAATTAGGACCAGCACTCAGGGATGACCCCTACGTATGCAGTGCACTGTGCCGGAATTCAGGGAGAGGGATAGGGTAGAGAAGATAGATGTTGAAAATTTAGAAGGCTTAACTCTTTTAGAACTCTGCTTGGCGCGTTATGTTAATTTTTAAGGCAGTGTTGATGCGCCTCTGGTGTTAAGTAGACGCATTTACTTTGTTAAGCTGCATTAGCAGGCATTTTATTAATTGTTTTACTTCGCCGATATTTCTGCTAACCGACGAAGGAGGGCGATGTTGTGTACAGTAGCTTGGAACGGCGTCAATCGCTGTCGGAACAGTTTTTTAGTGACCAGTGCTATGCCTTCATCACTTAAGTAGTCCGACAACAATTAATACAATGCCACAAATTTTTATTTATTGGAAAAACTGTGTATGTACAATCTTAAGGCACAGTAACATTTAGTAAATATTTGCCCAAAAATAAGCGTAACCACTAAATAGCAATGAAATTTTTTTTTTCATTTATATACGTATTTATTAGGTTCTCGTTTTTATGCTGGAAGTTACCATTCGCGTTCCAAAAACATATTTTTAAGTTTATGGTTTCTTTAATACAGCCTGCAACAAAGTAGACTGCATTTTTAACATTTCCATCACCATACAGGAGATGTTGTATGTAAATGAACAAAAGGATTGACAATAAAAAATCATTCGAAACGGGTGCCAGTGTCGACATCCTTTTCAAAGGGAATATAAGTGCGCCGACTATTATCAAATCTCAAGATATACAATGCTTTTTAATAGTATTCAGCTAGATGGTGTCTACAAGCTGTCCTATTCGCAACCAGAGCAATAAGCAGGGGACCAGATTAGATAATCCTAATTATAGAATAATGTGATGTAATAAGAATTGAATAGAAAACTCAAGGTATACAAACATCCTGATGACAAAAAAAGCTAATTATCACATTTTTAACATTTACAACTAACTTGGAACAAATGAAACTTCATCGTGACGAGCTGCACATCTTTATGGCGTAGCACGTATTACAAATTCCACGTTTTGATGTATTTTTCTTAATCATAAAGTTTTTTTTTATTATATTTTAAATTCGTCCATATTGCTGGGAATAAAAACCAACTTTTATGTACTACTCAATACCAAAAATTGGGTTCATACAACTCAATTTAAAAGGTTTTAATTTAAACACTTTGCCTAGTTGTAAATTAATAAACACATGTATCAACATGGAAGTTATAATTTAGTTTTATTTCACCAGATAACGATAATTAACTGTCCTCTAATCACTTAAAGTGTCAGTTTTAATGCATTCAATAAATTTTCGTTTTCAAATGTTTTTTAAATACCGCTGATACATTAACACCAACCACAATTTGTACCAGCAATAGTCATTATCATTACCGATAATCATTGTTTAAATATTAATAACAAAAAAAGAATAAAGAAATTGTTACATGTTAAACATACATATACCAAAAAAAAAAAAGAAAAAAAACATATACAAATAATAAACAGAAGACCTCACAAAAAGTAAAAAATGTTTTTATATTTCAATTGTTAAACAAATACTAAACAATTTTTTTTAATAAGACTTCAGCCAGCAGCATACATGAACGCACTATATTCAACTGGAATGGAAAAATTAATTGTTATTAAAAATTTTGTTTACAAAATACTTAAGAGTCTGCTATAAAATAGCGGGTAAAATTGTACATTTTGTAATGGATAATAAGACATTAAATTAAAAAGGTCTTGGTGCCACACAAACTTCCAGATTTAGGTATAAAATTTTTATAAAAACTCTTACTAGAGATTTATAAATAAATTTTTTACTCAACTCGGCCAAATTCTTTGTTGTAACAACATTTAATTTAGTTTGTTTCAACTTCTAATCTAGTGATAATCTTTCTCTTTACAAAACGATATTTGATTACTCAAAAAAAAAAAAAACGGCAGCGAAACCACGTTAAAGACGTCAAACTGGTACAGAGAATTAAATAAACCAAATAATTCTATACTGGACTATTTAAGGAATAATTCAAAAAAATTTACAAGAACTGCCATAATAAAATTTGTTAGACACCGATTGGGACATTCCAACTTATCTCATTGCCACCTAATGAATGTCACTATTCAAAACGTATGCAATTGTGTTGTACCTCATCGGAAGAGTCTTGACTATATCCTTATTAAATACCTCAAGTTTTCAATTCAACGTCGTAAATGTTTTCCATATAGAAACCCCAAACAATTTTTATCTGACCCGACAACTAACAATATACAATGTATTATAAAGTTCCTTAAAGCCATTAATATTTACAAGCTAATATAATTATTTTGTGTTAAATTGCATATTATTTTTTTTTTTTTTTTATTATTATCTTCTTACTTCAACTACTAGGTTTTAATGTTGCATGAACTCTTGTTTTTTTAGTTTTTGTAAATTTGTTTTTTTGGATTGCAGAGGACCATATTGGTTTCAGAAGTTTACAGTATGGGCTTAGTATAGAGTTTCTTCAAATCAGCCCACTCATTTGGGCTGCTTTTAATTTCATTTAGATCACCTTTGCGACTATGTGAGATTTCCATGTTAAACGACAATTAAGATGAACGCCTAGATAAATATTTAATTGCAGTGTGTTGTATTTAGACTCTTTGTTGATTTGTATAGGCGGGCATTTTTCCCTGTGTGACGTGTACACAATTCTGCTCGGTAACTTTAACATGCCATTGATTGAGCCATTTTTCCAATTTGGATATATACCCTTGTAAGTTGCGGGAAGCTTCTACTGGGTTTATACGATCGCTTAGAAAAGCTGTATCATCAACAAATGTTGACGTGTTAATGTTACTGCTTAACGGTAAGTCAGAGGTATATATTAAGTACAGCAAGGGACCAAAGGTGCTGCCTTGGGGAACTCCAGCTTCGATCGACTGCGGAGGCCTTTAAAAGTTGCCTTCTCGATCTATAAATTTTCGATCACTTAAATAGTTTTTTAAAACCCTGACGATGTTTGCGGGTAGATTTTGTGTTAATTTGTATATTAGACCTTGGTGCCATACTTAATCAAAAGCCTGAGCGGCATCAATAAAGAGCTCTGAAAAATATTTCTTTTTTTCAAAAGTGTCTCTAACAAAATTCACAAGTCTGTGAGTTTGTTCAATTGTGTTATGTTGTCTGCGAAAACCGAATTAATGATCTGGAATGCATCCATTACTAGTCACCACTATAGGCATCAGCTTGCTTATATACAGCTTTTCAAATAGTTTTGAAATGTTGGGCAATAAAAAAGAAGAACTGACTGCTAAATAAATTTTTGAAATAGATTTTTTCTATTGCACACGTTGTTTACTTTAACTTGTTTATTTACATTCGTTCACTGTTTAAGAATAGTTCAAAAACAAAACACCTAGACACCATGGAGTCGTTTCTTAATAAAATATTTTATTAAACATACCTGTAAACATTGTGCACCTACACAAATGTCTTAATTGAAAAGAATTACATCATATCAATAGATTACAAAAACACAAGTTATAATAAAAATAATCAAAAAGTAGCACATGCAGTTGTTTTCTCCAAAAACCCACAATTATTTAAAGCATATTTTATGTTGATTTACAAGAAATTACCTCCCACTTCCACTTCCACAAATCATAAAACATAACAAATAAAATATTTGATAGAAAAACACTATAAAAAAGGTATCATTAAATTGTTTTTAAACAAAAAAATTTACTATTAGATCACAAATCCACAAGCAACAAAAATCTAAAAAAAAAGAATTGATTAAAAATATTATTTGTATAAAAGCATGCAAGACGTACGAGCCAATAAGCAAGTGTTCCAATGAATTGGTAACAGGCAGTAAAATAAATAAATACAACAAAATAAACACTTGATATGAATAATAAACGTTTCGCTTGAAACAAACAAAAAATTTCACAGAGACAATAACAATTTACTACACAGTACGTAGAATACACTGAGTTACTGGCTGGCTGACTAAAATCTAAATGTCTGTCTGCGTTGGAACCTTTTAGAGCATTCATTGATCATGCCAGACAGCTTGGCGGCAGCATGAATTAAAAGTAGGAATATTAATAAAAAATAAATAAATATAGGAAGAATGAATTCATTTGTTTAACTAAATAAATAAAGAAAAAAATAAAACTAAAACACTAAACAAAGAATAGTGTTGATGTTCAAACAAAACAACCATAGCGAAGTAAGCTCAGCGATAACAGAAAAACAATAAAGTTTGTCGGTATAAAGTTTTTTTCCTGCTGGTATTTTCAAAAACGAAAAACAATAGATAAAAAATATGTATGTAAACTGATGTGATTTAAAAGAATGTATTAGCCAGATATCTTCAGACACACTTTTTAATATTATTTTTCGAAAAGAATCGTTTACGTCCAAGAACTGGTAAAACATTGCTTGGTTGCCACAACACAACACAGAAAGAAGAAGGCCAGTATTTTGTTAAATAAAAGTTTTTCCAATAGGGATGATATGATTTTGAAGTGTCATTTGTTTTTCATTGTATTCAGTAGTGTTTACAATGTTATCATTGAGAGATATAGATACGCAAGAACACCGTTTACAAATTATTCAGTTTTATTATTAAAACATAAAACGATTTTTTTAAGAAAATCATCTGCACCGATAAGGCTCACTTTCATCTGAGTGGTGCGGTAAATAAACAGAACTGTTGACTCTGAGGCGAAGAAAATCCACAAATTATTCATGAAAAACCATTACATTCACCTAAATTTACAGTTTGGTATGGGTTTTGGTCTGGTGAAATCATCAATCCGTACTTCTTTCGAAATCAAGCTGGTAACACCGTTACTGTCAATGGAGAGCGTTACAGATCGATGATCACCAACTTTCTATGGCCAAAATTGGAAGAAGTTGATCTTGAAAACAGTTGATTCCAACAAGACGGGTCTACGTGACACACAGCAAATGCAACAATTGAATTATTGCGATAAAAGTTTGGAGATTCGATTATATCAAGAAATTGTGATATTTAATGGCCTCCAAGAAGTTGTGATTTAACACCATTAGACTATTTCTTGTGGATTTATTTGAAGTCATTGGTCTTTCGATATAAAGCAGACTCTCTTCAAGCTTTACAAGTCAATATTGAACGTGCCATTCATGATATACGACTTGATTTAGTGGAAAAACTGCTTGGGTTCATCGAATTGGTTCCTGCAGAAGAAGTCGTGGAAAGTACACAAAAATTTAAAATTTTTTTTTCAAAACATATACGAGAGGCGGCGTATTGTGAAAATACAAAACAAATCTATATAAACTTTCTTTAAAGTTTTTTTGAATTTGAAGAATTTGTAGCATATGCGCCAAAATTATCTGAATTTTCCCCATCGTCCCATGCATTCTTTCCAAAACTGCCTTTGGTTATTCTCACAAACAGATACAAAACATTCATATCTGTACGTATGGTTTGCTACAATTTAATATAAGTAAATGAATTTGGATGTCAGTTTTTACTGCAGAAGTGTTGATGTTTTGATTGAGCCTTTTACTAAAGATAAATATAAATGCTTTGGTAAAAACAATTTCGTACTAATCCCAATAAAGTTGAAGTGCGTTTGAATGTATGTATGGCTGCAAAGTAATTTTTTTTTTTTATATTTTAGCTGTTCTACCTTATAAACGCTGTTGGCTTTTGCTGAAGTATTGCTTTGATTAAAAACAAACAAAAAAAATTGTTTAGATGTTATCAATGATACTGAATGAAGTGTTTCATCAAAAAACGAAATTCCAATCTCTTTTTTTGGAATTGTTTATGTACGAGTATTTGTGTTTTGTAGTGTTCTGTTTTCATGATAAACAAAAAAAAAAACGATATTTTTAATTGACCTTCATGAGATTATATAAAATAACAACAACAGAACTGGACGAAATCTTTTTGAAATGAATATTATCATTATTGTTATTATATTTTTTTTTCTTGCTTATTAGATGTTTTCTTTATTTAAAGCAGGGATCCCCACACACATACATTCACATTTATGTTTGTGTTGGTTGTTTGATTTTGAGCGTAATTAATTTTTCTCTCATTGCATTAGGGGTGCCAGGACATATTTGGTGCTGTCCCCAAAAACAAATTAAAAAAAAATTAACACAAATCGCCACATGTGATATAAATATATTAAAAATACCATTTAATTTGTTATTTTATTTTGTACTCAAATAAAGACTTTCTTATATTTTATGTTCTTGGCTAATATAACAGAATTCAACCATCAGCTGCAAGATAGGAAAAACATGATATTATGTACATAATTCAAGTGTTTACTTATGTTTCGAAAAGTTCATGGAAATGTGTTTTTTTAAAATGATCATTACTTATTTGATATTTCCTGAACGATGACAAAACATTTTGAGATCATTTTGAAAATATGAGCATAAATACAGATTTTTGTTACAGAGGGCCGAGGCGTATTTTTGCGATAAATTGTACATGCATTTTTTGTTTTATTGCAAAAAACGTCTATAAGCTGCACTCTTTAATTCTTCAAAAGCGAAAGCTTTATCATTCCGTATAATTAATTTGTTAAAATTCTTTAGGAAACAAACGTAAACGAACGAAAACGAACGAAAACTAGTTTTGATTTTTATAATCATAACATACTATCATGTGAGAGACAAAAAAAAGGTTTATATATATATATTTTTTGTCAAAATCCCTACAAAAAGCAGTATTTAATTCGATTTTATAATTTGGATATAAAAATTTTGAAATTAAAATGAAAACCAAAGATACCGAAATTTATAAAGTAATACTAGCTTATTCCGGTGTGCTTCGCTACCCCCTCGTTATAAAATAAAATTAAAAGTATTTATATTAAAATTGTGTAAATTTTGTTCAGCTCTACCGGAATTTGGCAATTTGTGGGCACATTTATTTTTGTCACTCATTTGGACCAATGGGAAATTAAAGCCAAGGATCCATACTTATAGACTATGTAAGTCCGATTTCTCAATTGTACTTGAGAATTTTTCTATAACATTTGTTTGTTACTCATTTGGACCAATGGGAAATTAAAGCCAACGATCCATACTTATAGACTATGTAAGTCCGATTTGTCAATTGTATTTGAGAATTTTTCTATAAAATTTTAAAGATTAAAACTGTGTAACTTTTGTTCAGCTCTACGTGAATTTGGCTATTTGTGGGCACATTTATGTTTGTCACTCATTGGGACCAATGGGAAATTAAAGCCAAGGATCCATACTTATAGACTATGTAAGTCCGATTTGTCAATTGTATTTGAGAATTTTTCTATATCAGTTGTTTGTCACTCATTTGGACCAATGGGAAATTAAAGCCAACGATCCATACTTATAGACTATGTAAGTCCGATTTGTCAATTGTATTTGAGAATTTTTCTATAAAATTTTAAAGATTAAAACTGTGTAACTTTTGTTCAGCTCTACGTGAATTTGGCTATTTGTGGGCACATTTATGTTTGTCACTCATTGGGACCAATGGGAAATTAAAGCCAAGGATCCATACTTATAGACTATGTAAGTCCGATTTGTCAATTGTATTTGAGAATTTTTCTATATCAGTTGTTTGTCACTCATTTGGACCAATGGGAAATTAAAGCCAACGATTCATACTTATAGACTATGTAAGTCCGATTTGTCAATTGTATTTGAGAATTTTTCTATATCAGTTGTTTGTCACTCATTTGGACCAATGGGAAATTAAAGCCAAGGATCTATACTTATAGACTATCTAAGTCCGATTTCTCAATTGTATTTGAGAATTTTTTTATAACATTTGTTTGTCACTCATTTGGACCAATGGGAAATTAAAGCCAAGGATCCATACTTATAGACTATGTAAGTCCGATTTCTCAATTGTATTTGAAAATTTTTCTATAAAATTTTAAAGATTAAAATTGTGTAAATTTTGTTGAGCTCTACGGGAATTTGGCTATTTATGGGCACATTTATGTTTGTCACTCATTGGGACCAATGGGAAATTAAAGCCAAGGATCCATACTTAAAGACTATGTAAGTCTGATTTGTCAATTGTATTTGAGAATTTTTCTATATCAGTTGTTTGTCACTCCTTTGGACCAATGGGAAATTAAAGCCAAGGATCCATACTTATAGACTATGTAAGTCCGATTTGTCAATTGTATTTGAGAATTTTTCTATATCAGTTGTTTGTCACTCATTTGGACCAATGGGAAATTAAAGCCAACGATTCATACTTATAGACTATGTAAGTCCGATTTGTCAATTGTATTTGAGAATTTTTCTATATCAGTTGTTTGTCACTCATTTGGACCAATGGGAAATTAAAGCCAAGGATCTATACTTATAGACTATCTAAGTCCGATTTCTCAATTGTATTTGAGAATTTTTTTATAACATTTGTTTGTCACTCATTTGGACCAATGGGAAATTAAAGCCAAGGATCCATACTTATAGACTATGTAAGTCCGATTTCTCAATTGTATTTGAAAATTTTTCTATAAAATTTTAAAGATTAAAATTGTGTAAATTTTGTTGAGCTCTACGGGAATTTGGCTATTTATGGGCACATTTATGTTTGTCACTCATTGGGACCAATGGGAAATTAAAGCCAAGGATCCATACTTAAAGACTATGTAAGTCTGATTTGTCAATTGTATTTGAGAATTTTTCTATATCAGTTGTTTGTCACTCCTTTGGACCAATGGGAAATTAAAGCCAAGGATCCATACTTATAGACTATGTAAGTCCGATTTCTCAATTGTATTTGAAAATTTTTCTATAAAATTTTAAAGATTAAAATTGTGTAAATTTTGTTGAGCTCTACGGGAATTTGGCTATTTGTGGGCACATTTATGTTTGTCACTCATTTGGACCCATGGGAAATTAAAGCCAAGGATCCATACTTATAGACTATGTAAGTCCAATTTGTCAATTGTATTTGAGAATTTTTCTATATCAGTTGTTTGTCACTCATTTGGACCAATGGGAAATTAAAGCCAACGATCCATACTTATAGACTATGTAAGTCCGATTTCTCAATTGTATTTGAAAATTTTTCTATAAAATTTTAAAGATTAAAATTGTGTAAATTTTGTTGAGCTCTACGGGAATTTGGCTATTTGTGGGCACATTTATGTTTGTCACTCATTTGGACCAATGGGAAATTAAAGCCAAGGATCTATACTTATAGACTATGTAAGTCCGATTTCTCAATTGTATTTGAGAATTTTTTTATAACATTTGTTTGTCACTCATTTGGACCAATGGGAAATTAAAGCCAAGGATCCATACTTATAGACTATGTAAGTCCGATTTCTCAATTGTATTTGAAAATTTTTCTATAAAATTTTAAAGATTAAAATTGTGTAAATTTTGTTGAGCTCTACGGGAATTTGGCTATTTGTGGGCACATTTATGTTTGTCACTCATTGGGACCAATGGGAAATTAAAGCCAAGGATCCATACTTATAGACTATGTAAGTCCGATTTCTCAATTGTATTTGAGAATTTTTTTATAACATTTGTTTGTCACTCATTTGGACCAATGGGAAATTAAAGCCAAGGATCCATACTTATAGACTATGTAAGTCCGATTTGTCAATTGTATTTGAGAATTTTTCTATATCAGTTGTTTGTCACTCATTTGGACCAATGGGAAATTAAAGCCAAGGATCTATACTTATAGACTATCTAAGTCCGATTTCTCAATTGTATTTGAGAATTTTTTTATAACATTTGTTTGTCACTCATTTGGACCAATGGGAAATTAAAGCCAAGGATCCATACCTATAGACTATGTAAGTCCGATTTCTCAATTGTATTTGAAAATTTTTCTATAAAATTTGTTTGTCACTCATTTGGACCAATGGGAAATTAAAGCCAAGGATCCATACTTATAGACTATGTAAGTCCGATTTCTCAATTGTATTTGAAAATTTTTCTATAAAATTTGTTTGTCACTCATTTGGACCAATGGGAAATTAAAGCCAAGGATCCATACTTATAGACTATGTAAGTCCGATTTCTCAATTGTATTTGAAAATTTTTCTATAAAATTTTAAAGATTAAAATTGTGTAAATTTTGTTGAGCTCTACGGGAATTTGGCTATTTGTGGGCACATTTATGTTTGTCACTCATTTGGACCAATGGGAAATTAAAGCCAAGGATCTATACTTATAGACTATCTAAGTCCGATTTCTCAATTGTATTTGAGAATTTTTTTATAACATTTGTTTGTCACTCATTTGGACCAATGGGAAATTAAAGCCAAGGATCCATACCTATAGACTATGTAAGTCCGATTTCTCAATTGTATTTGAAAATTTTTCTATAAAATTTGTTTGTCACTCATTTGGACCAATGGGAAATTAAAGCCAAGGATCCATACTTATAGACTATGTAAGTCCGATTTCTCAATTGTATTTGAAAATTTTTCTATAAAATTTTAAAGATTAAAATTGTGTAAATTTTGTTGAGCTCTACGGGAATTTGGCTATTTGTGGGCACATTTATGTTTGTCACTCATTTGGACCAATGGGAAATTAAAGCCAAGGATCTATACTTATAGACTATGTAAGTCCGATTTCTCAATTGTATTTGAGAATTTTTTTATAACATTTGTTTGTCACTCATTTGGACCAATGGGAAATTAAAGCCAAGGATCCATACTTATAGACTATGTAAGTCCGATTTCTCAATTGTATTTGAAAATTTTTCTATAAAATTTTAAAGATTAAAATTGTGTAAATTTTGTTGAGCTCTACGGGAATTTGGCTATTTGTGGGCACATTTATGTTTGTCACTCATTGGGACCCATGGGAAATTAAAGCCAAGGATCCATACTTATAGACTATGTAAGTCCGATTTGTCAATTGTATTTGAGAATTTTTCTATATCAGTTGTTTGTCACTCATTTGGACCAATGGGAAATTAAAGCCAACGATCCATACTTATAGACTATGTAAGTCCGATTTGTCAATTGTATTTGAGAATTTTTCTATAAAATTTTAAAGATTAAAACTGTGTAAATTTTGTTGAGCTCTACGGGAATTTGGCTATTTGTGGGCACATTTATGTTTGTCACTCATTGGGACCAATGGGAAATTAAAGCCAAGGATCCATACTTATAGACTATGTAAGTCCGATTTGTCAATTGTATTTGAGAATTTTTCTATATCAGTTGTTTGTCACTCATTTGGACCAATGGGAAATTAAAGCCAAGGATCTATACTTATAGACTATCTAAGTCCGATTTCTCAATTGTATTTGAGAATTTTTCTATATCAGTTGTTTGTCACTCATTTGGACCAATGGGAAATTAAAGCCAACGATCCATACTTATAGACTATGTAAGTCCGATTTGTCAATTGTATTTGAGAATTTTTCTATAAAATTTTAAAGATTAAAACTGTGTAAATTTTGTTGAGCTCTACGGGAATTTGGCTATTTGTGGGCACATTTATGTTTGTCACTCATTGGGACCAATGGGAAATTAAAGCCAAGGATCCATACTTATAAACTATGTAAGTCCGATTTGTCAATTGTATTTGAGAATTTTTCTATATCAGTTGTTTGTCACTCATTTGGACCAATGGGAAATTAAAGCCAAGGATCTATACTTATAGACTATCTAAGTCCGATTTCTCAATTGTATTTGAGAATTTTTTTATATCATTTGTTTGTCACTCATTTGGACCAATGGGAAATTAAAGCCAAGGATCCATACTTATAGACTATGTAAGTCCGATTTCTCAATTGTATTTGAAAATTTTTCTATAAAATTTTAAAGATTAAAATTGTGTAAATTTTGTTGAGCTCTACGGGAATTTGGCTATTTGTGGGCACATTTATGTTTGTCACTCATTGGGACCAATGGGAAATTAAAGCCAAGGATCCATACTTATAGACTATGTAAGTCCGATTTGTCAATTGTATTTGAGAATTTTTCTATATCAGTTGTTTGTCACTCATTTGGACCAATGGGAAATTAAAGCCAAGGATCTATACTTATAGACTATCTAAGTCCGATTTCTCAATTGTATTTGAGAATTTTTTTATAACATTTGTTTGTCACTCATTTGGACCAATGGGAAATTAAAGCCAAGGATCCATACCTATAGACTATGTAAGTCCGATTTCTCAATTGTATTTGAAAATTTTTCTATAAAATTTGTTTGTCACTCATTTGGACCAATGGGAAATTAAAGCCAAGGATCCATACTTATAGACTATGTAAGTCCGATTTCTCAATTGTATTTGAAAATTTTTCTATAAAATTTTAAAGATTAAAATTGTGTAAATTTTGTTGAGCTCTACGGGAATTTGGCTATTTGTGGGCACATTTATGTTTGTCACTCATTTGGACCAATGGGAAATTAAAGCCAAGGATCTATACTTATAGACTATGTAAGTCCGATTTCTCAATTGTATTTGAGAATTTTTTTATAACATTTGTTTGTCACTCATTTGGACCAATGGGAAATTAAAGCCAAGGATCCATACTTATAGACTATGTAAGTCCGATTTCTCAATTGTATTTGAAAATTTTTCTATAAAATTTTAAAGATTAAAATTGTGTAAATTTTGTTGAGCTCTACGGGAATTTGGCTATTTGTGGGCACATTTATGTTTGTCACTCATTGGGACCCATGGGAAATTAAAGCCAAGGATCCATACTTATAGACTATGTAAGTCCGATTTGTCAATTGTATTTGAGAATTTTTCTATATCAGTTGTTTGTCACTCATTTGGACCAATGGGAAATTAAAGCCAACGATCCATACTTATAGACTATGTAAGTCCGATTTGTCAATTGTATTTGAGAATTTTTCTATAAAATTTTAAAGATTAAAACTGTGTAAATTTTGTTGAGCTCTACGGGAATTTGGCTATTTGTGGGCACATTTATGTTTGTCACTCATTGGGACCAATGGGAAATTAAAGCCAAGGATCCATACTTATAAACTATGTAAGTCCGATTTGTCAATTGTATTTGAGAATTTTTCTATATCAGTTGTTTGTCACTCATTTGGACCAATGGGAAATTAAAGCCAACGATCCATACTTATAGACTATGTAAGTCCGATTTGTCAATTGTATTTGAGAATTTTTCTATAAAATTTTAAAGATTAAAACTGTGTAAATTTTGTTGAGCTCTACGGGAATTTGGCTATTTGTGGGCACATTTATGTTTGTCACTCATTGGGACCAATGGGAAATTAAAGCCAAGGATCCATACTTATAAACTATGTAAGTCCGATTTCTCAATTGTATTTGAAAATTTTTCTATAAAATTTTAAAGATTAAAATTGTGTAAATTTTGTTGAGCTCTACGGGAATTTGGCTATTTGTGGGCACATTTATGTTTGTCACTCATTTGGACCAATGGGAAATTAAAGCCAAGGATCTATACTTATAGACTATGTAAGTCCGATTTCTCAATTGTATTTGAGAATTTTTTTATAACATTTGTTTGTCACTCATTTGGACCAATGGGAAATTAAAGCCAAGGATCCATACTTATAGACTATGTAAGTCCGATTTTTCAATTGTATTTGAAAATTTTTCTATAAAATTTTAAAGATTAAAATTGTGTAAATTTTGTTGAGCTCTACGGGAATTTGGCTATTTGTGGGCACATTTATGTTTGTCACTCATTGGGACCAATGGGAAATTAAAGCCAAGGATCCATACTTATAGACTATGTAAGTCCGATTTGTCAATTGTATTTGAGAATTTTTCTATATCAGTTGTTTGTCACTCATTTGGACCAATGGGAAATTAAAGCCAAGGATCCATACTTATAGGCTATGTAAGTCCGATTTCTCAATTGTATTTGAGAATTTTTCTATAAAATTTGTTTGTCACTCATTTGTACCAATAAGAAATTAAAGCCAAGGATCTATACTTATAGACTATCTAAGTCCGATTTCTCAATTGTATTTGAGAATTTTTTTATAACATTTTAAAGATTAAAATTGTGTAAATTTTGTTGAGCTCTACGGGAATTTGGCTATTTGTGGGCACATTTATGTTTGTCACTCATTGGGACCAATGGGAAATTAAAGCCAAGGATATATACTTATAGACTATGTAAGTCCGATTTCTCAATTGTATTTGAGAATTTTTTTATATCATTTGTTTGTCACTCATTTGGACCAATGGGAAATTAAAGCCAAGGATCCATACTTATAGGCTATGTAAGTCCGATTTCTCAATTGTATTTGAAAATTTTTCTATAAAATTTTAAAGATTAAAATTGTGTAAATTTTGTTGAGCTCTACGGGAATTTGGCTATTTGTGGGCACATTTATGTTTGTCACTCATTGGGACCAATGGGAAATTAAAGCCAAGGATCCATACTTATAGACTATGTAAGTCCGATTTGTCAATTGTATTTGAGAATTTTTCTATATCAGTTGTTTGTCACTCATTTGGACCAATGGGAAATTAAAGCCAAGGATCTATACTTATAGACTATCTAAGTCCGATTTCTCAATTGTATTTGAGAATTTTTTTATAACATTTGTTTGTCACTCATTTGGACCAATGGGAAATTAAAGCCAAGGATCCATACTTATAGACTATGTAAGTCCGATTTTTCAATTGTATTTGAAAATTTTTCTATAAAATTTTAAAGATTAAATTTGTGTAAATTTTTTTGAGCTCTACGGGAATTTGGCTATTTGTGGGCACATTTATGTTTGTCACTCATTGGGACCAATGGGAAATTAAAGCCAAGGATCCATACTTATAGACTATGTAAGTCTGATTTGTCAATTGTATTTGAGAATTTTTCTATATCAGTTGTTTGTCACTCATTTGGACCAATGGGAAATTTAAGCCAAGGATATATACTTATAGACTATGTAAGTCTGATTTCTCAATTGTATGTGAGAATTTTTCTATAAAATTTGTTTGCCCCTAATTGGGACCAATGGGAAATTAAAGCCAAGGATCCATACTTATAGGCTATGTAAGTCCGATTTCTCAATTGTATTTGATAATTTTTCTATAAAATTTTAAAGATTAAAATTGTGTAAATTTTGTTCAGCTCTACGGGAATTTGGCTATTTGTGGGCACATTTATGTTTGTCACTCATTTGGACCAATGGGAAATTAAAGCCAAGTATCCATACTTATAGACTATGTAAGTCCGATTTCTCAATTGTATTTGAGAATTTTTCTATAACATTTGTTTGTCACTCATTTGGACCAATGGGAAATTAAAGCCAAGGATCCATACTTATAGAATATGTAAGTCTGATTTCTCAATTGTATTTGAGAATTTTTCTATAAAATTTGATTGTCACTCATTTGGACCAATAAGAAATTAAAGCCAAGGATCCATACCTATAGAATATGTAAGTCTGATTTCTCAATTGTATTTGAGAATTTTTCTATAAAATTTGTTTGTCACTCATTTGGACCAATAAGAAATTAAAGCCAAGGATATATACTTATAGACTATCTAAGTCCGATTTCTCAATTGTATTTGATAATTTTTCTATAAAATTTTAAAGATTAAAATTGTGTAAATTTTGTTCAGCTCTACGGGAATTTGGCTATTTGTGGGCACATTTATGTTTGTCACTCATTTGGACCAATGGGAAATTAAAGCCAAGGATCCATACCTATAGAATATGTAAGTCTGATTTCTCAATTGTATTTGAGAATTTTTCTATAAAATTAATTGTCACTCATTTGTACCAATAAGAAATTAAAGCCAAGGATATATACTTATAGACTATGTTAGTCCGATTTCTTAATTGTATTTGAGAATTTTTCTATAAAATTTGTTTGTCACTCATTTGTACCAATAAGAAATTAAAGCCAAGGATATATACTTATAGACTATCTAAGTCCGATTTCTCAATTGTATTTGATAATTTTTCTATAAAAAGTTTTAAAGATTAAAATTGTGTAAATTTTGTTCAGCTCTACGGGAATTTGGCTATTTGTGACCACATTTATGTTTGTCACTCATTTGGACCAATAAGAAATTAAAGCCAAGGATCCATACTTATTTATAGACTATGTAAATCTGATTTCTCAATTGTATTTGAGAATTTTTCTATAAAGTTTGATTGTCACTCATTTGGACCAATAAGAAATTAAAGCCAAGGATCCATACTTATAGGCTATGTTAGTCCGATTTCTCAATTGTATTTGAGAATTTTTCTATAAAATTTTAAAGATTAAAATTGTGTAAATTTTATTCAGCTCTACGGGAATTTGGCTATTTGTGGGCACATTTATGTTTGTCACTCATTTGGACCAATGGGAAATTAAAGCCAAGGATCCATACCTATAGAATATGTAAGTCTGATTTCTCAATTGTATTTGAGAATTTTTCTATAAAATTTGATTGTCACTCATTTGTACCAATAAGAAATTAAAGCCAAGGATATATACTTATAGACTATGTTAGTCCGATTTCTTAATTGTATTTGAGAATTTTTCTATAAAATTTGTTTGTCACTCATTTGTACCAATAAGAAATTAAAGCCAAGGATATATACTTATAGACTATCTAAGTCCGATTTCTCAATTGTATTTGATAATTTTTCTATAAAAAGTTTTAAAGATTAAAATTGTGTAAATTTTGTTCAGCTCTACGGGAATTTGGCTATTTGTGACCACATTTATGTTTGTCACTCATTTGGACCAATAAGAAATTAAAGCCAAGGATCCATACTTATAGACTATGTAAGTCTGATTTCTCAATTGTATTTGAGAATTTTTCTATAAAATTTGATTGTCACTCATTTGGACCAATAAGAAATTAAAGCCAAGGATCCATACTTATAGACTATGTTAGTCTGATTTCTCAATTGTATTTGAGAATTTTTCTATAAAATTTGATTGTCACTCATTTGGACCAATAAGAAATTAAAGCCAAGTATCCATACTTATAGACTATGTAAGTCTGATTTCTCAATTGTATTTGAGAATTTTTCTATAAAATTTGATTGTCACTCATTTGGACCAATAAGAAATTAAAGCCAAGGATCCATACTTATAGGCTATGTAAATCTGATTTCTCAATTGTATTTGAGAATTTTTCTATAAAATTTGATTGTCACTCATATGGACCAATAAGAAATTAAAGCCAAGGATCCATACTTATAGACTATGTTAGTCCGATTTCTTAATTGTATTTGAGAATTTTTCTATAAAATTTGATTGTCACTCATTTGGACCAATAAGAAATTAAAGCCAAGGATCCATACTTATAGACTATGTAAGTCCGATTTCTCAATTGTATTTGAGAATTTTTCTATAACATTTGTTTGTCACTCATTTTGACCAATGGGAAATTAAAGCCAAGGATCCATACTTATAGACTATGTAAGTCCGATTTCTCAATTGTATTTGAGAATTTTTCTATAACATTTGTTTGTCACTCATTTGGACCAATGGGAAATTAAAGCCAAGGATCCATACTTATAGACTATGTAAGTCCGATTTCTCAATTGTATTTGAGAATTTTTCTATAACATTTGTTTGTCACTCATTTGGACCAATGGGAAATTAAAGCCAAGGATCCATACTTATAGGCTATGTAAGTCTGATTTCTCAATTGTATTTGAGAATTTTTCTATAACATTTGTTTGTCACTCATTTGGACCAATGGGAAATTAAAGCCAAGGATCCATACTAATAGACTATGTAAGTCCGATTTCTCAATTGTATTTGAGAATTTTTCTATAAAATTTTAAAGATTAAAATTGTGTAAATTTTGTTCAGCTCTACGGGAATTTGGCTATTTGTGGGCTCATTTATGTTTGTCATTAATTTGGACCAATGGGAAATTAAAGCCACCGATCCATACTTATAGACTATGTTAGTCCGATTTCTCAATTGTATTTGAGAATTTTTTCTATAAAATTTGATTGTCACTCATTTGGACCAATAAGAAATTAAAGCCAAGGATCCATACTTACAGACTATGTTAGTCCGATTTCCCAATTGTATTTGAGAATTTTTCTATAAAATTTGATTGTCACTCATTTGGACCAATAAGAAATTAAAGCCAAGGATCCATACTTATAGGCTATGTAAGTCTGATTTCTCAATTGTATTTGAGAATTTTTCTATAACATTTGTTTGTCACTCATTTGGACCAATGGGAAATTAAAGCCAAGGATCCATACTAATAGACTATGTAAGTCCGATTTCTCAATTGTATTTGAGAATTTTTCTATAAAATTTTAAAGATTAAAATTGTGTAAATTTTGTTCAGCTCTACGGGAATTTGGCTATTTGTGGGCACATTTATGTTTGTCACTCATTTGGACCAATGGGAAATTAAAGCCAAGGATCCATACTAATAGACTATGTTAGTCCGATTTCTCAATTGTATTTGAGAATTTTTCTATAAAATTTGATTGTCACTCATTTGGACCAATGGGAAATTAAAGCCAAGGATCAATACTTATAGGCTATGTAAGTCTGATTTCTCAATTGTATTTGAGAATTTTTCTATAAAATTTGATTGTCACTCATTTGGACCAATGGGAAATTAAAGCCAAGGATCCATACTTATAGACTATGTAAGTCCGATTTCTCAATTGTATTTGAGAATTTTTCTATAAAATTTGATTGTCACTCATTTGGACCAATGGGAAATTAAAGCCAAGGATCCATACTTATAGGCTATGTAAGTCTGATTTCTCAATTGTATTTGAGAATTTTTCTATAAAATTTGATTGTCACTCATTTGGACCAATGGGAAATTAAAGCCAAGGATCAATACTTATAGGCTATGTAAGTCTGATTTCTCAATTGTATTTGAGAATTTTTCTATAAAATTTGATTGTCACTCATTTGGACCAATAAGAAATTAAAGCCAAGGATCCATACTTATAGACTATGTTAGTCCAAATTCTCAATTGTATTTGAGAATTTTTCTATAAAATTTGATTGTCACTCATTTGGACCAATGGGAAATTAAAGCCAAGGATCCATACTTATAGGCTATGTAAGTCTGATTTCTCAATTGTATTTGAGAATTTTTCTATAAAATTTGATTGTCACTCATTTGGACCAATAAGAAATTAAAGCCAAGGATCCATACTTATAGACTATGTTAGTCCGATTTCTCAATTAAATTTGAGAATTTTTCTATAAAATTTGATTGTCACTCATTTGGACCAATGGGAAATTAAAGCCAAGGATCCATACTTATAGACTATGTAAGTCCGATTTCTCAATTGTATTTGAGAATTTTTCTATAAAATTTGATTGTCACTCATTTGGACCAATGGGAAATTAAAGCCAAGGATCCATACTTATAGACTATGTTAGTCCAAATTCTCAATTGTATTTGAGAATTTTTCTATAAAATTTGATTGTCACTCATTTGGACCAATGGGAAATTAAAGCCAAGGATCCATACTTATAGACTATGTAAGTCCGATTTCTCAATTGTATTTGAGAATTTTTCTATAAAATTTGATTGTCACTCATTTGGACCAATGGGAAATTAAAGCCAAGGATCCATACTTATAGGCTATGTAAGTCTGATTTCTCAATTGTATTTGAGAATTTTTCTATAAAATTTGATTGTCACTCATTTGGACCAATAAGAAATTAAAGCCAAGGATCCATACTTATAGACTATGTAAGTCCGATTTCTCAATTGTATTTGAGAATTTTTCTATAACATTTGTTTGTCACTCATTTTGACCAATGGGAAATTAAAGCCAAGGATCCATACTTATAGACTATGTAAGTCCGATTTCTCAATTGTATTTGAGAATTTTTCTATAACATTTGTTTGTCACTCATTTTGACCAATGGGAAATTAAAGCCAAGGATCCATACTTATAGACTATGTAAGTCTGATTTCTCAATTGTATTTGAGAATTTTTCTATAACATTTGTTTGTCACTCATTTGGACCAATGGGAAATTAAAGCCAAGGATCCATACTAATAGACTATGCAAGTCCGATTTCTCAATTGTATTTGAGAATTTTTCTATAAAATTTTAAAGATTAAAATTGTGTAAATTTTGTTCAGCTCTACGGGAATTTGGCTATTTGTGGGCTCATTTATGTTTGTCATTAATTTGGACCAATGGGAAATTAAAGCCACCGATCCATACTTATAGACTATGTTAGTCCGATTTCTCAATTGTATTTGAGAATTTTTTCTATAAAATTTGATTGTCACTCATTTGGACCAATAAGAAATTAAAGCCAAGGATCCATACTTATAGACTATGTTAGTCCGATTTCTCAATTGTATTTGAGAATTTTTCTATAAAATTTGATTGTCACTCATTTGGACCAATAAGAAATTAAAGCCAAGGATCCATACTTATAGACTATGTTAGTCCGATTTCTCAATTGTATTTGAGAATTTTTCTATAAAATTTGATTGTCACTCATTTGGACCAATAAGAAATTAAAGCCAAGGATCCATACTTATAGGCTATGTAAGTCTGATTTCTCAATTGTATTTGAGAATTTTTCTATAACATTTGTTTGTCACTCATTTGGACCAATGGGAAATTAAAGCCAAGGATCCATACTAATAGACTATGTAAGTCCGATTTCTCAATTGTATTTGAGAATTTTTCTATAAAATTTTAAAGATTAAAATTGTGTAAATTTTGTTCAGCTCTACGGGAATTTGGCTATTTGTGGGCACATTTATGTTTGTCACTCATTTGGACCAATGGGAAATTAAAGCCACCGATCCATACTTACAGACTATGTTAGTCCGATTTCTCAATTGTATTTGAGAATTTTTCTATAAAATTTGATTGTCACTCATTTGGACCAATAAGAAATTAAAGCCAAGGATCCATACTTATAGACTATGTTAGTCCGATTTCTCAATTGTATTTGAGAATTTTTCTATAAAATTTGATTGTCACTCATTTGGACCAATAAGAAATTAAAGCCAAGGATCCATACTTATAGACTATGTTAGTCCGATTTCTCAATTGTATTTGAGAATTTTTCTATAAAATTTGATTGTCACTCATTTGGACCAATAAGAAATTAAAGCCAAGGATCCATACTTATAGACTATGTTAGTCCGATTTCTCAATTGTATTTGAGAATTTTTCTATAAAATTTGATTGTCACTCATTTGGACCAATAAGAAATTAAAGCCAAGGATCCATACTTATAGACTATGTTAGTCCGATTTCTCAATTGTATTTGAGAATTTTTCTATAAAATTTGATTGTCACTCATTTGGACCAATGGGAAATTAAAGCCAAGGATCAATACTTATAGGCTATGTAAGTCTGATTTCTCAATTGTATTTGAGAATTTTTCTATAAAATTTGATTGTCACTCATTTGGACCAATAAGAAATTAAAGCCAAGGATCCATACTTATGGACTATGTTAGTCCGATTTCTCAATTGTATTTGAGAATTTTTCTATAAAATTTGATTGTCACTCATTTGGACCAATGGGAAATTAAAGCCAAGGATCCATACTTATAGACTATGTAAGTCCGATTTCTCAACTGTATTTGAGAATTTTTCTATAAAATTTGATTGTCACTCATTTGGACCAATGGGAAATTAAAGCCAAGGATCCATACTTATAGGCTATGTAAGTCTGATTTCTCAATTGTATTTGAGAATTTTTCTATAAAATTTGATTGTCACTCATTTGGACCAATGGGAAATTAAAGCCAAGGATCCATACTTATAGACTATGTAAGTCCGATTTCTCAATTGTATTTGAGAATTTTTCTATAAAATTTGATTGTCACTCATTTGGACCAATGGGAAATTAAAGCCAAGGATCCATACTTATAGGCTATGTAAGTCTGATTTCTCAATTGTATTTGAGAATTTTTCTATAAAATTTGATTGTCACTCATTTGGACCAATAAGAAATTAAAGCCAAGGATCCATACTTATAGACTATGTAAGTCCGATTTCTCAACTGTATTTGAGAATTTTTCTATAAAATTTGATTGTCACTCATTTGGACCAATGGGAAATTAAAGCCAAGGATCCATACTTATAGGCTATGTAAGTCTGATTTCTCAATTGTATTTGAGAATTTTTCTATAAAATTTGATTGTCACTCATTTGGACCAATGGGAAATTAAAGCCAAGGATCCATACTTATAGACTATGTAAGTCCGATTTCTCAATTGTATTTGAGAATTTTTCTATAAAATTTGATTGTCACTCATTTGGACCAATGGGAAATTAAAGCCAAGGATCCATACTTATAGACTATGTAAGTCCGATTTCTCAATTGTATTTGAGAATTTTTCTATAAAATTTGTTTGTCACTCATTTGTACCAATAAGAAATTAAAGCCAAGGATATATACTTATAGACTATCTAAGTCCGATTTCTCAATTGTATTTGATAATTTTTCTATAAAATTTTAAAGATTAAAATTGTGCAAATTTTGTTCAGCTCTACGGGAATTTGGCTATTTGTGGGCACATTTATGTTTGTCACTCATTTGGACCAATAAGAAATTAAAGCCAAGGATCCATACTTATAGACTATGTAAGTCCGATTTCTCAATTGTATTTGAGAATTTTTCTATAACATTTGTTTGTCACTCATTTGGACCAATGGGAAATTAAAGCCAAGGATCCATACTTATAGACTATGTAAGTCCGATTTCTCAATTGTATTTGAGAATTTTTCTATAACATTTGCTTGTCACTCATTTGGACCAATGGGAAATTAAAGCCAAGGATCCATACTTATAGACTATGTAAGTCCGATTTCTCAATTGTATTTGAGAATTTTTCTATAACATTTGCTTGTCACTCATTTGGACCAATGGGAAATTAAAGCCAAGGATCCATACTTATAGACTATGTAAGTCCGATTTCTCAAGTGTATTTGAGAATTTTTCTATAACATTTGCTTGTCACTCATTTGGACCAATGGGAAATTAAAGCCAAGGATCCATACTTATAGGCTATGTAAGTCTGATTTCTCAATTGTATTTGAGAATTTTTCTATAACATTTGTTTGTCACTCATTTGGACCAATGGGAAATTAAAGCCAAGGATCCAT
The DNA here is from genome assembly GCA_947311025.1 of Lypha dubia. Classification (NCBI taxonomy): domain Eukaryota; kingdom Metazoa; phylum Arthropoda; class Insecta; order Diptera; family Tachinidae; genus Lypha; species Lypha dubia. The sequence continues at coordinate 108,669,087 of OX371261.1, read as the reverse complement.
ACTTATAGACTATGTAAGTCCGATTTCTCAATTGTATTTGAGAATTTTTCTATAACATTTGTTTGTCACTCATTTGGACCAATGGGAAATTAAAGCCAAGGATCCATACTTATAGACTATGTAAGTCCGATTTCTCAATTGTATTTGAGAATTTTTCTATAACATTTGCTTGTCACTCATTTGGACCAATGGGAAATTAAAGCCAAGGATCCATATTTATAGGCTATGTAAGTCTGATTTCTCAATTGTATTTGAGAATTTTTCTATAACATTTGTTTGTCACTCATTTGGACCAATGGGAAATTAAAGCCAAGGATCCATACTTATAGACTATGTAAGTCCGATTTCTCAATTGTATTTGAGAATTTTTCTATAACATTTGCTTGTCACTCATTTGGACCAATGGGAAATTAAAGCCAAGGATCCATACTTATAGACTATGTAAGTCCGATTTCTCAATTGTATTTGAGAATTTTTCTATAACATTTGTTTGTCACTCATTTGGACCAATAAGAAATTAAAGCCAAGGATCCATACTTATAGACTATGTAAGTCCGATTTCTCAATTGTATTTGAGAATTTTTCTATAACATTTGTTTGTCACTCATTTGGACCAATGGGAAATTAAAGTCAAGGATCCATACTTATAGACTATGTAAGTCCGATTTCTCAATTGTGTTTGAGAATTTTTCTATAACATTTGTTTGTCACTCATTTGGACCAATGGGAAATTAAAGCCAAGGATCCATACTTATAGACTATGTAAGTCCGATTTCTCAATTGTGTTTGAGAATTTTTCTATAACATTTGTTTGTCACTCATTTGGACCAATAAGAAATTAAAGCCAAGGATCCATACTTATAGACTATGTAAGTCCGATTTCTCAATTGTGTTTGAGAATTTTTCTATAACATTTGTTTGTCACTCATTTGGACCAATGGGAAATTAAAGTCAAGGATCCATACTTATAGACTATGTAAGTCCGATTTCTCAATTGTGTTTGAGAATTTTTCTATAACATTTGTTTGTCACTCATTTGGACCAATGGGAAATTAAAGCCAAGGATCCATACTTATAGACTATGTAAGTCCGATTTCTCAATTGTATTTGAGAATTTTTCTATAACATTTGTTTGTCACTCATTTGGACCAATAAGAAATTAAAGCCAAGGATCCATACTTATAGACTATGTAAGTCCGATTTCTCAATTGTATTTGAGAATTTTTCTATAACATTTGTTTGTCACTCATTTGGACCAATGGGAAATTAAAGTCAAGGATCCATACTTATAGACTATGTAAGTCCGATTTCTCAATTGTGTTTGAGAATTTTTCTATAACATTTGTTTGTCACTCATTTGGACCAATGGGAAATTAAAGCCAAGGATCCATACTTATAGACTATGTAAGTCCGATTTCTCAATTGTATTTGAGAATTTTTCTATAACATTTGCTTGTCACTCATTTGGACCAATGGGAAATTAAAGCCAAGGATCCATACTTATAGGCTATGTAAGTCTGATTTCTCAATTGTATTTGAGAATTTTTCTATAACATTTGTTTGTCACTCATTTGGACCAATGGGAAATTAAAGCCAAGAATCCATACTTATAGACTATGTAAGTCCGATTTCTCAATTGTATTTGAGAATTTTTCTATAACATTTGTTTGTCACTCATTTGGACCAATGGAAAATTAACGCCCAGGATCCATACTTATAGACTATGTAAGTCCGATTTCTCAATTGTATTTGAAAATTTTTCTATGAAATTTTAAAGATTAAAATTGTGCAAATTTTGTTCAGCTCTACATTTGTTTGTCACTCATTTGGACCAATGGGAAATTAAAGCCAAGGATCCATACTTAAAGGCTATGTAAGTCTGATTTCTCAATTGTATTTGAGAATTTTTCTATAACATTTGTTTGTCACTCATTTGGACCAATGGGAAATTAAAGCCAAGGATCCATACTTATAGGCTATGTAAGTCTGATTTCTCAATTGTATTTGAGAATTTTTCTATAACATTTAATTGTCACTCATTTGGACCAATGGGAAATTAAAGCCAAGGATCCATACTTATAGACTATGTAAGTCCGATTTCTCAATTGTATTTGAGAATTTTTCTATAAAATTTGTTTGTCACTCATTTGGACCAATAAGAAATTAAAGCCAAGGATCCATACTTATAGACTATGTAAGTCCGATTTCTCAATTGTATTTGAGAATTTTTCTATAAAATTTGTTTGTCACTCATTTGGACCAATAAGAAATTAAAGCCAAGGATATATACTTATAGACTATCTAAGTCCGATTTCTCAATTGTATTTGATAATTTTTCTATAAAATTTTAAAGATTAAAATTGTGCAAATTTTGTTCAGCTCTACGGGAATTTGGCTATTTGTGGGCACATTTATGTTTGTCACTCATTTGGACCAATAAGAAATTAAAGCCAAGGATCCATACTTATAGACTATGTAAGTCCGATTTCTCAATTGTATTTGAGAATTTTTCTATAACATTTGTTTGTCACTCATTTGGACCAATGGGAAATTAAAGCCAAGGATCCATACTTATAGACTATGTAAGTCCGATTTCTCAATTGTATTTGAGAAGTTTTCTATAACATTTGCTTGTCACTCATTTGGACCAATGGGAAATTAAAGCCAAGGATCCATACTTATAGACTATGTAAGTCCGATTTCTCAATTGTATTTGAGAATTTTTCTATAACATTTGCTTGTCACTCATTTGGACCAATGGGAAATTAAAGCCAAGGATCCATACTTATAGACTATGTAAGTCCGATTTCTCAAGTGTATTTGAGAATTTTTCTATAACATTTGCTTGTCACTCATTTGGACCAATGGGAAATTAAAGCCAAGGATCCATACTTATAGGCTATGTAAGTCTGATTTCTCAATTGTATTTGAGAATTTTTCTATAACATTTGTTTGTCACTCATTTGGACCAATGGGAAATTAAAGCCAAGGATCCATACTTATAGACTATGTAAGTCCGATTTCTCAATTGTATTTGAGAATTTTTCTATAACATTTGCTTGTCACTCATTTGGACCAATGGGAAATTAAAGCCAAGGATCCATATTTATAGGCTATGTAAGTCTGATTTCTCAATTGTATTTGAGAATTTTTCTATAACATTTGTTTGTCACTCATTTGGACCAATGGGAAATTAAAGCCAAGGATCCATACTTATAGACTATGTAAGTCCGATTTCTCAATTGTATTTGAGAATTTTTCTATAACATTTGCTTGTCACTCATTTGGACCAATGGGAAATTAAAGCCAAGGATCCATATTTATAGGCTATGTAAGTCTGATTTCTCAATTGTATTTGAGAATTTTTCTATAACATTTGTTTGTCACTCATTTGGACCAATGGGAAATTAAAGCCAAGGATCCATACTTATAGGCTATGTAAGTCTGATTTCTCAATTGTATTTGAGAATTTTTCTATAACATTTGCTTGTCACTCATTTGGACCAATGGGAAATTAAAGCCAAGGATCCATACTTATAGGCTATGTAAGTCTGATTTCTCAATTGAATTTGAGAATTTTTCTATAACATTTGTTTGTCACTCATTTGGACCAATAAGAAATTAAAGCCAAGGATCCATACTTATAGACTATGTAAGTCCGATTTCTCAATTGTATTTGAGAATTTTTCTATAACATTTGTTTGTCACTCATTTGGACCAATGGGAAATTAAAGTCAAGGATCCATACTTATAGACTATGTAAGTCCGATTTCTCAATTGTGTTTGAGAATTTTTCTATAACATTTGTTTGTCACTCATTTGGACCAATGGGAAATTAAAGCCAAGGATCCATACTTATAGACTATGTAAGTCCGATTTCTCAATTGTATTTGAGAATTTTTCTATAACATTTGCTTGTCACTCATTTGGACCAATGGGAAATTAAAGCCAAGGATCCATACTTATAGGCTATGTAAGTCTGATTTCTCAATTGTATTTGAGAATTTTTCTATAACATTTGTTTGTCACTCATTTGGACCAATGGGAAATTAAAGCCAAGAATCCATACTTATAGACTATGTAAGTCCGATTTCTCAATTGTATTTGAGAATTTTTCTATAACATTTGTTTGTCACTCATTTGGACCAATGGAAAATTAACGCCCAGGATCCATACTTATAGACTATGTAAGTCCGATTTCTCAATTGTATTTGAAAATTTTTCTATGAAATTTTAAAGATTAAAATTGTGCAAATTTTGTTCAGCTCTACATTTGTTTGTCACTCATTTGGACCAATGGGAAATTAAAGCCAAGGATCCATACTTAAAGGCTATGTAAGTCTGATTTCTCAATTGTATTTGAGAATTTTTCTATAACATTTGTTTGTCACTCATTTGGACCAATGGGAAATTAAAGCCAAGGATCCATACTTATAGGCTATGTAAGTCTGATTTCTCAATTGTATTTGAGAATTTTTCTATAACATTTAATTGTCACTCATTTGGACCAATGGGAAATTAAAGCCAAGGATCCATACTTATAGACTATGTAAGTCCGATTTCTCAATTGTATTTGAGAATTTTTCTATAACATTTGTTTGTCACTCATTTGGACCAATGGGAAATTAACGCCCAGGATCCATACTTATAGACTATGTAAGTCCGATTTCTCAATTGTATTTGAAAATTTTTCTATGAAATTTTAAAAATTAAAATTGTGCAAATTTTGTTCAGCTCTACATTTGTTTGTCACTCATTTGGACCAATGGGAAATTAAAGCCAAGGATCCATACTTATAGGCTATGTAAGTCTGATTTCTCAATTGTATTTGAGAATTTTTCTATAACATTTGTTTGTCACTCATTTGGACCAATGGGAAATTAAAGCCAAGGATCCATACTTATAGACTATGTAAGTCTGATTTATCAATTGTATTTGAGCATTTTTCTATAACATTTGTTTGTCACTCATTTGGACCAATGGGAAATTAAAGCCAAGGATCCATACTTATAGGCTATGTAAGTCTGATTTCTCAATTGTATTTGAGAATTTTTCTATAACATTTAATTGTCACTCATTTGGACCAATGGGAAATTAAAGCCAAGGATCCATACTTATAGACTATGTAAGTCCGATTTCTCAATTGTATTTGAGAATTTTTCTATAACATTTGTTTGTCACTCATTTGGACCAATGGGAAATTAAAGCCAAGGATCCATACTTATAGACTATGTAAGTCCGATTTCTCAATTGTATTTGAGAATTTTTCTATAACATTTGCTTGTCACTCATTTGGACCAATGGGAAATTAAAGCCAAGGATCCATACTTATAGGCTATGTAAGTCTGATTTCTCAATTGTATTTGAGAATTTTTCTATAACATTTGTTTGTCACTCATTTGGACCAATGGGAAATTAAAGCCAAGGATCCATACTTATAGACTATGTAAGTCCGATTTCTCAATTGTATTTGAGAATTTTTCTATAACATTTGCTTGTCACTCATTTGGACCAATGGGAAATTAAAGCCAAGGATCCATACTTATAGGCTATGTAAGTCTGATTTCTCAATTGTATTTGAGAATTTTTCTATAACATTTGTTTGTCACTCATTTGGACCAATGGGAAATTAAAGCCAAGGATCCATACTTATAGGCTATGTAAGTCTGATTTCTCAATTGTATTTGAGAATTTTTCTATTATTTAATTGTCACTCATTTGGACCAATGGGAAATTAAAGCCAAGGATCCATACTTATAGACTATGTAAGTCCGATTTCTCAATTGTATTTGAGAATTTTTCTATAACATTTGTTTGTCACTCATTTGGACCAATAAGAAATTAAAGCCAAGGATCCATACTTATAGACTATGTAAGTCCGATTTCTCAATTGTATTTGAGAATTTTTCTATAACATTTGTTTGTCACTCATTTGGACCAATGGGAAATTAAAGCCAAGGATCCATACTTATAGGCTATGTAAGTCTGATTTCTCAATTGTATTTGAGAATTTTTCTATAACATTTGTTTGTCACTCATTTGGACCAATGGGAAATTAAAGCCAAGGATCCATACTTATAGGCTATGTAAGTCCGATTTCTCAATTGTATTTGAAAATTTTTCTATGAAATTTTAAAGATTAAAATTGTGCAAATTTTGTTCAGCTCTACATTTGTTTGTCACTCATTTGGACCAATGGGAAATTAAAGCCAAGGATCCATACTTAAAGGCTATGTAAGTCTGATTTCTCAATTGTATTTGAGAATTTTTCTATAACATTTGTTTGTCACTCATTTGGACCAATGGGAAATTAAAGCCAAGGATCCATACTTATAGGCTATGTAAGTCTGATTTCTCAATTGTATTTGAGAATTTTTCTATAACATTTAATTGTCACTCATTTGGACCAATGGGAAATTAAAGCCAAGGATCCATACTTATAGACTATGTAAGTCCGATTTCTCAATTGTATTTGAGAATTTTTCTATAACATTTGTTTGTCACTCATTTGGACCAATGGGAAATTAACGCCCAGGATCCATACTTATAGACTATGTAAGTCCGATTTCTCAATTGTATTTGAAAATTTTTCTATGAAATTTTAAAGATTAAAATTGTGCAAATTTTGTTCAGCTCTACATTTGTTTGTCACTCATTTGGACCAATGGGAAATTAAAGCCAAGGATCCATACTTATAGACTATGTAAGTCCGATTTCTCAATTGTATTTGAGAATTTTTCTATAACATTTGTTTGTCACTCATTTGGACCAATGGGAAATTAACGCCCAGGATCCATACTTATAGACTATGTAAGTCCGATTTCTCAATTGTATTTGAAAATTTTTCTATGAAATTTTAAAAATTAAAATTGTGCAAATTTTGTTCAGCTCTACATTTGTTTGTCACTCATTTGGACCAATGGGAAATTAAAGCCAAGGATCCATACTTATAGGCTATGTAAGTCTGATTTCTCAATTGTATTTGAGAATTTTTCTATAACATTTGTTTGTCACTCATTTGGACCAATGGGAAATTAAAGCCAAGGATCCATACTTATAGACTATGTAAGTCTGATTTATCAATTGTATTTGAGCATTTTTCTATAACATTTGTTTGTCACTCATTTGGACCAATGGGAAATTAAAGCCAAGGATCCATACTTATAGGCTATGTAAGTCTGATTTCTCAATTGTATTTGAGAATTTTTCTATAACATTTAATTGTCACTCATTTGGACCAATGGGAAATTAAAGCCAAGGATCCATACTTATAGACTATGTAAGTCCGATTTCTCAATTGTATTTGAGAATTTTTCTATAACATTTGTTTGTCACTCATTTGGACCAATGGGAAATTAAAGCCAAGGATCCATACTTATAGACTATGTAAGTCCGATTTCTCAATTGTATTTGAGAATTTTTCTATAACATTTGCTTGTCACTCATTTGGACCAATGGGAAATTAAAGCCAAGGATCCATTCTTATAGGCTATGTAAGTCTGATTTCTCAATTGTATTTGAGAATTTTTCTATAACATTTGTTTGTCACTCATTTGGACCAATGGGAAATTAAAGCCAAGGATCCATACTTATAGACTATGTAAGTCCGATTTCTCAATTGTATTTGAGAATTTTTCTATAACATTTGCTTGTCACTCATTTGGACCAATGGGAAATTAAAGCCAAGGATCCATACTTATAGGCTATGTAAGTCTGATTTCTCAATTGTATTTGAGAATTTTTCTATAACATTTGTTTGTCACTCATTTGGACCAATGGGAAATTAAAGCCAAGGATCCATACTTATAGACTATGTAAGTCCGATTTCTCAATTGTATTTGAGAATTTTTCTATTATTTAATTGTCACTCATTTGGACCAATGGGAAATTAAAGCCAAGGATCCATACTTATAGACTATGTAAGTCTGATTTCTCAATTGTATTTGAGAATTTTTCTATTATTTAATTGTCACTCATTTGGACCAATGGGAAATTAAAGCCAAGGATCCATACTTATAGACTATGTAAGTCCGATTTCTCAATTGTATTTGAGAATTTTTCTATAACATTTGTTTGTCACTCATTTGGACCAATAAGAAATTAAAGCCAAGGATCCATACTTATAGACTATGTAAGTCCGATTTCTCAATTGTATTTGAGAATTTTTCTATAACATTTGTTTGTCACTCATTTGGACCAATGGGAAATTAAAGCCAAGGATCCATACTTATAGGCTATGTAAGTCTGATTTCTCAATTGTATTTGAGAATTTTTCTATAACATTTGTTTGTCACTCATTTGGACCAATGGGAAATTAAAGCCAAGGATCCATACTTATAGGCTATGTAAGTCCGATTTCTCAATTGTATTTGAGAATTTTTCTATAACATTTGTTTGTCACTCATTTGGACCAATGGGAAATTAAAGCCAAGGATCCATACTTATAGACTATGTTAGTCCGATTTCTCAATTGTATTTGAGAATTTTTCTATAACATTTGCTTGTCACTCATTTGGACCAATGGGAAATTAAAGCCAAGGATCCATACTTATAGACTATGTTAGTCCGATTTCTCAATTGTATTTGAGAATTTTGCTATAAAATTTTAAAGATTAAAATTGTGTAAATTTTGTTCAGCTCTACGGGAATTTGGCTATTTGTGGGCACATTTATGTTTGTCACTCATTTGGACCAATAAGAAATTAAAGCCAAGGATCCATACTTATAGACTATGTTAGTCCGATTTCTCAATTGTATTTGAGAATTTTTCTATAACATTTGCTTGTCACTCATTTGGACCAATAAGAAATTAAAGCCAAGGATCCATACTTATAGACTATGTTAGTCCGATTTCTCAATTGTATTTGAGAATTCTTCTATAAAATTTGTTTGTCACTCATTTGGACCAATGGGAAATTAAAGCCAAGGATCCATACTTATAGACTATGTTAGTCCGATTTCTCAATTGTATTTGAGAATTTTTCTATAAAATTTGTTTGTCACTCATTTGGACCAATGGGAAATTAAAGCCAAGGATCCATACTTATAGACTATGTTAGTCCGATTTCTCAATTGTATTTGAGAATTTTTCTATAACATTTGCTTGTCACTCATTTGGACCAATAAGAAATTAAAGCCAAGGATCCATACTTATAGACTATGTTAGTCCGATTTCTCAATTGTATTTGAGAATTTTTGTATAACATTTGCTTGTCACTCATTTGGACCAATGGGAAATTAAAGCCAAGGATCCATACTTATAGACTATGTTAGTCCGATTTCTCAATTGTATTTGAGAATTTTTCTATAACATTTGTTTGTCACTCATTTGGACCAATGGGAAATTAAAGCCAAGGATCCATACTTATAGACTATGTTAGTCCGATTTCTCAATTGTATTTGAGAATTTTTCTATAACATTTGCTTGTCACTCATTTGGACCAATGGGAAATTAAAGCCAAGGATCCATACTTATAGACTATGTTAGTCCGATTTCTCAATTGTATTTGAAAATTTTTCTATAAAATTTTAAAGATTAAAATTGTGTAAATTTTGTTCAGCTCTACGGGAATTTGGCTATTTGTGGGCACATTTATGTTTGTCACTCATTTGGACCAATAAGAAATTAAAGCCAAGGATCCATATATAGACTATGTTAGTCCGATTTCTCAATTGTATTTGAGAATTTTTCTATAACATTTGCTTGTCACTCATTTGGACCAATGGGAAATTAAAGCCAAGGATCCATACTTATAGACTATGTTAGTCCGATTTCTCAATTGTATTTGAGAATTTTTCTATAACATTTGTTTGTCACTCATTTGGACCAATGGGAAATTAAAGCCAAGGATCCATACTTATAGACTATGTAAGTCTGATTTCTCAATTGTATTTGAGAATTTTTCTATAACATTTGTTTGTCACTCATTTGGACCAATGGGAAATTAAAGCCAAGGATCCATACTTATAGACTATGTAAGTCCGATTTCTCAATTGTATTTGAGAATTTTTCTATAACATTTGTTTGTCACTCATTTGGACCCATGGGAAATTAAAGCCAAGGATCCATACTTATAGGCTATGTAAGTCTGATTTCTCAATTGTATTTGAGAATTTTTCTATAACATTTGTTTGTCACTCATTTGGACCAATGGGAAATTAAAGCCAAGGATCCATACTTATAGACTATGTAAGTCCGATTTCTCAATTGTATTTGAGAAGTTTTCTATAACATTTGTTTGTCACTCATTTGGACCAATGGGAAATTAAAGCCAAGGATCCATACTTATAGACTATGTTAGTCCGATTTCTCAATTGTATTTGAGAATTTTTCTATAAAATTTTAAAGATTAAAATTGTATAAATTTTGTTCAGCTCTACGGGAATTTGGCTATTTGTGGGCACATTTATGTTTGTCACTCATTTGGACCAATAAGAAATTACAGCCAAGGATCCATACTTATAGACTATGTAAGTCCGATTTCTCAATTGTATTTGAGAATTTTTGTATAACATTTGTTTGTCACTCATTTGGACCAATGGGAAATTAAAGCCAAGGATCCATACTTAAAGACTATGTTAGTCCGATTTCTCATTTGTATTTGAGAATTTTTCTATAAAATTTTAAAGATTAAAATTGTATAAATTTTGTTCAGCTCTACGGGAATTTGGCTATTTGTGGGCACATTTATGTTTGTCACTCATTTGGACCAATGGAAAATTAAAGCCAACGATCCATACTTATAGACTATGTTAGTCCGATTTCTCAATTGTATTTGAGAATTTTTCTATAACATTTGTTTGTCACTCATTTGGACCAATGGGAAATTAAAGCCAAGGATCCATACTTATAGACTATGTTAGTCCGATTTCTCAATTGTATTTGAGAATTTTTCTATAACATTTGTTTGTCACTCATTTGGACCAATGGGAAATTAAAGTTAAGGATCCATACTTATAGACTATGTAAGTCCGATTTCTCAATTGTATTTGAGAATTTTTCTATAAAATTTTAAAGATTAAAATTGTGTAAATTTTGTTCAGCTCTACGGGAATTTGGCTATTTGTGGGCACATTTATGTTTGTCACTCATTTGGACCAATGGGAAATTAAAGCCAAGGATCCATACTTATAGACTATGTTAGTCCGATTTCTCAATTGTATTTGAGAATTTTTCTATAACATTTGTTTGTCACTCATTTGGACCAATGGGAAATTAAAGTTAAGGATCCATACTTATAGACTATGTAAGTCCGATTTCTCAATTGTATTTGAGAATTTTTCTATAAAATTTTAAAGATTAAAATTGTATATATTTTGTTCAGCTCTACGGGAATTTGGCTATTTGTGGGCACATTTATGTTTGTCACTCATTTGGACCAATGGAAAATTAAAGCCAACGATCCATACTTATAGACTATGTTAGTCCGATTTCTCAATTGTATTTGAGAATTTTTCTATAACATTTGTTTGTCACTCATTTGGACCAATGGGAAATTAAAGCCAAGGATCCATACTTATAGACTATGTTAGTCCGATTTCTCAATTGTATTTGAGAATTTTTCTATAACATTTGTTTGTCACTCATTTGCACCAATGGGAAATTAAAGCCAAGGATCCATACTTATAGACTATGTTAGTCCGTTTTCTCAATTGTATTTGAGAATTTTTCTATAACATTTGTTTGTCACTCATTTGCACCAATGGGAAATTAAAGCCCAGGATCGATACTTATAGGCTATGTAAGTCTGATTTCTCAATTGTATTTAAGAATTTTTCTATAACATTTGTTTGTCACTCATTTGGACCAATGGGAAATTAAAGCCAAGGATCCATACTTATAGACTATGTAAGTCCGATTTCTCAATTGTATTTGAGAATTTTTCTATAACATTTGCTTGTCACTCATTTGGACCAATGGGAAATTAAAGCCAAGGATCCATACTTATAGACTATGTTAGTCCGATTTCTCAATTGTATTTGAGAATTCTTCTATAAAATTTTAAAGATTAAAATTGTGTAAATTTTGTTCAGCTCTACGGGAATTTGGCTATTTGTGGGCACATTTATGTTTGTCACTCATTTGGACCAATAAGAAATTAAAGCCAAGGATCCATACTTATAGACTATGTAAGTCCGATTTCTCAATTGTATTTGAGAATTTTTGTATAACATTTGTTTGTCACTCATTTGGACCAATGGGAAATTAAAGCCAAGGATCCATACTTATAGACTATGTAAGTCCGATTTCTCAATTGTATTTGAGAATTCTTCTATAAAATTTTAAAGATTAAAATTGTGTAAATTTTGTTCAGCTCTACGGGAATTTGGCTATTTGTGGGCACATTTATGTTTGTCACTCATTTGGACCAATAAGAAATTAAAGCCAAGGATCCATACTTATAGACTATGTTAGTCCGATTTCTCAATTGTATTTGAGAATTCTTCTATAAAATTTTAAAGATTAAAATTGTGTAAATTTTGTTCAGCTCTACGGGAATTTGGCTATTTGTGGGCACATTTATGTTTGTCACTCATTTGGACCAATAAGAAATTAAAGCCAAGGATCCATACTTATAGACTATGTTAGTCCGATTTCTCAATTGTATTTGAGAATTTTTCTATAACATTTGTTTGTCACTCATTTGGACCAATGGGAAATTAAAGCCAAGGATCCATACTTATAGACTATGTAAGTCCGATTTCTCAATTGTATTTGAGAATTTTTCTATAACATTTGCTTGTCACTCATTTGCACCAATGGGAAATTAAAGCCAAGGATCCATACTTATAGACTATGTTAGTCCGATTTCTCAATTGTATTTGAGAATTCTTCTATAACATTTGCTTGTCACTCATTTGCACCAATGGGAAATTAAAGCCAAGGATCCATACTTATAGACTATGTTAGTCCGATTTCTCAATTGTATTTGAGAATTTTTCTATAACATTTGTTTGTCACTCATTTGGACCAATGGGAAATTAAAGCCAAGAATCCATACTTATAGACTATGTAAGTCCGATTTCTCAATTGTATTTGAGAATTTTTCTATAACATTTGCTTGTCACTCATTTGCACCAATGGGAAATTAAAGCCAAGGATCCATACTTATAGACTATGTAAGTCCGATTTCTCAATTGTATTTGAGAATTTTTCTATAACATTTGCTTGTCACTCATTTGCACCAATGGGAAATTAAAGCCAAGGATCCATACTTATAGACTATGTAAGTCCGATTTCTCAATTGTATTTGAGAATTTTTCTATAACATTTGCTTGTCACTAATTTGGACCAATGGGAAATTAAAGCCAAGGATCCATACTTATAGACTATGTTAGTCCGATTTCTCAATTGTATTTGAGAATTCTTCTATAAAATTTTAAAGATTAAAATTGTGTAAATTTTGTTCAGCTCTACGGGAATTTGGCTATTTGTGGGCACATTTATGTTTGTCACTCATTTGGACCAATAAGAAATTAAAGCCAAGGATCCATACTTATAGACTATGTAAGTCCGATTTCTCAATTGTATTTGAGAATTTTTGTATAACATTTGTTTGTCACTCATTTGGACCAATGGGAAATTAAAGTCAAGGATCCATACTTATAGACTATGTAAGTCCGATTTCTCAATTGTATTTGAGAATTTTTCTATAACATTTGTTTGTCACTCATTTGGACCAATGGGAAATTAAAGCCAAGGATCCATACTTATAGACTATGTTAGTCCGATTTCTCAATTGTATTTGAGAACTTTTCTATAACATTTGCTTGTCACTCATTTGGACCAATAAGAAATTAAAGCCAAGGATCCATACTTATAGACTATGTTAGTCCGATTTCTCAATTGTATTTGAGAATTTTTCTATAACATTTGCTTGTCACTCATTTGGACCAATGGGAAATTAAAGCCAAGGATCCATACTTATAGACTATGTTAGTCCGATTTCTCAATTGTATTTGAGAATTTTTCTATAACATTTGCTTGTCACTCATTTGGACCAATAAGAAATTAAAGCCAAGGATCCATACTTATAGACTATGTAAGTCCGATTTCTCAATTGTATTTGGGAATTTTTCTATAACATTTGCTTGTCACTCATTTGGACCAATGGGAAATTAAAGCCAAGAATCCATACTTATAGACTATGTTAGTCCGATTTCTCAATTGTATTTGAGAATTTTTCTATAACATTTGTTTGTCACTCATTTGGACCAATGGGAAATTAAAGCCAAGGATCCATACTTATAGACTATGTTAGTCCGATTTCTCAATTGTATTTGAGAATTTTTCTATATCAGTTGTTTGTCACTCATTTGGACCAATGGGAAATTAAAGCCAACGATCCATACTTATAGACTATGTTAGTCCGATTTCTCAATTGTATTTGAGAATTCTTCTATAAAATTTTAAAGATTAAAATTGTATAAATTTTGTTCAGCTCTACGGGAATTTTGCTATTTGTGGGCACATTTATGTTTGTCACTCATTTGGACCAATAAGAAATTAAAGCCAAGGATCCATACTTATAGACTATGTAAGTCCGATTTCTCAATTGTATTTGAGAATTTTTCTATAACATTTGTTTGTCACTCATTTGGACCAATGGGAAATTAAAGCCAAGGATCCATACTTATAGACTATATAAGTCCGATAAAGTATTCTTTTCGAATAAATGTAGCAAATCGATTGAATTTAATGTGGAAAAAACACACAATGTTGCGATGTCAATGTTTTTTAATAATTGTAAACATACGCCTGCTGTCTCTGTTTATTTATTAGTAAAAGGCAGGATTGCCAACCTTGCGGCAAAACAATAATAAAAATCCGAAAAAACCCGTGTGCTCCGTTATAAAATAAAACTTAAAGTATTTATATAGTCAAGAATTTATTACTTCGTAAGAATATCCTATTGTGAAAATTTAATGACGATCGGTCCAATAGTTAAGACTAAATTACGATTTTAATTTTCCTAAAAAGGGGCGTGCGTAAAAGTAGGCGTGGTAAATTTTTCGTTCGATGAAAACTTAAAATGGATTAATACGAACATTTGAAAGAAGAATTAGTCAAATCGATGGAGCCGTTTTCTGATTTTAGGTAAATCGAAAAAAGTTGGACCATGGCGATCATTAGAAAGAAAAAATCGTCCAAATCGGTCCAGCCATTCACGCGTGATGCCGTGACCAAGGAAAAAAGGGATTCATTTTTATATATATAGATTGATGGACTCGTACAAAATTTGAAGGCTATATAGCTAATATAGAGC